>LT598447.1:1494262-2094262 GCA_900074755.1 Lachancea nothofagi CBS 11611
CACAGTTGTTCATCTACTCGGCCAGAGAGCACTTTTGACGAAATGTCTAATTTTGAACTGGATTACGCCGTTGATGAGATATCACCTTCTATTTTACTAAATATCTAAAGTAACTCGGTTTACCACTAACTCAGGGTTTCGTATGCTTAAACAAAGCTTGCTACAGCACTTTGGTCGAGCCGGTCTTAGTGGCTCATTTGTTGCAAGAAGATGGCAGTCTTCATTTACGTTTTCAAGTAACAAATCGCTTTTACAGAAGGATCAGTTGAAGAACGAGAGACGCAAGAAAACTACCGATAAAGATACAAAAACAGGCAGTCATGGTACTAGTATGGATAAGACTGGCACCAAGCGTACTTCCACCTTGGAAATACGCGCTAAAGGGCGGAGAACAGCAGATTACTCATGGCTGCCCAAGGCACCTTCCACGGCACATCTCAAACATCGTGATGTCTGCACTTCAGTCTTGTATTCAGGCTATAGACCATTCTTCCTGAAGCCCGAAGACCAAAAGCAGAACGACAGTACGCTCTACGAGTTTGCCATGAAACTGGAAGGCTTAGGCGATCCATTGCCTTGGATCTCGTCTGCCACGGGTACCGAGTTCTTTGGGGAATGGGATGGTGTCCCAGCCGATGTTATAAAGAAGTTGAAGCCATATCAGCCACCAGCCCAAAATCTGGTAGACAAAGATCGTGAGGCTCGCAAACTCCTGCACCAAGAACACGTTGAACAGGAGAAACAAAAGCTGATCAATAGATCTAAGGGCCGGAAAAAGCCAATTCTAAGATTGCTACAACTGAACAAGAAGTTTGATGATCAGGATGGAGACTAATGTAACGAATGATATGAATGTGATATGATATAATTATAAATGCGGATTTTGCTGCTGCATGCAGACTAGTGTGGAGAAATCATAACGAAGTTTACATCTCTGGTGTGGCAGTGTCTAGCTTTTGCACATGCTCGAATTCTAGCTCTGTCCGTGCGATTTCGGTTTTTTCTTCGCTGTTTTGGGCCGTTAGCTCTTCGTTCAACAAAGCCACATGATCACACAATTCCATGCATGTATCGAGGTCAAAATCCTGATCTTTGGCGTTAAGCCAAAATTGTTCAAGGTTGCTAAAATAGTCTGCCAAGGTTTGATCAAAATTAGAATCCAGTAGCTCAATGGATACCTGGTCTTTCATATGAGTGGCGGATGGAGGTTTTTAATGCGAATCAGCGAAATTTTATCACTAAGATATGTATAAATATATCCGCGCTACGATCCCACACCCATAGATAAGAAATCGAAATACGAGTTATAGAATTGTTTACGTTGCGTGACATAAAGAGTAGTCACAGACTCCTACGTATTGCGTGAGGGTCACAGCCCAAAAAAATCCACCGCGCTGCACACCCACAAAGTAGTGGATAATATGACCACAATACAATGACAGATTCGTAAAGCGCTTCGTTCGTTGGCTGTATCGTTGTCTAAAGCTTTTAAAAATATCGTAAATACATAATTGAATCTATAAGGTGAATCGTATCATTTAGATATTGGAGATAATAATACCGGGGGCGCCGGGAACGGCGTTCTCCACAATTTTGGCAGCATTTGGAATATCCACTTGTTCTCCGGTGAAAATATCGGTACCAACCTTAGCGCCATATGGGAATTTGATAAACTGGAATTCTTGGCATTTCACCGCTTGGCAACATTTCTTTAAGCTCTCTACTGTCGACTTAATCGTAGCAACTTCATCAAAAGGCAATTCTCTGTTGAAAACAGTCTCCACGGGCTCACTGGCGAGACGCTGTTTGAGCATCGATATGAAAGGCATGGCACGTTTCATATCCTTTGGATTCACTGCTTCCTTGATCTTCTTGTTGTCGTTAAGATCTTGAGCTTCAAAAAGTTTGCGCATCAGCTCAATGTACTGGTTTTGCCATTCTGGGAAGGACTCAGAAACGAGCACGAGCAGCTTGGCGGGTTTAGTGCTATCCACATCAGCACCCTTACCCTTCTTTTTCTTTAAAGCTTGACCCTCAGTCTCTCTGATTCTTCTCTGTAGATCTCTCAAGTATTCCAAGGAAGACAATGCACCTAGATCGACAGGCTTAGACGCACGGGGGAATTTGGCACGCTGCACAGAGGTAGCGTTTCCCAAAACTTCGCGCCATATGTACTCAGCAAAATGTGGGGCAATTGGAGTCAATGCCAAAGCTTGCAGCTCAATATAACGTAGAACTAGATCTTTGTGCATTACTTCACAAGATTCACGATAGTAATCTCTCGCAGTTTGCAAGTCGAACAAACCAACCTTCAAGGCACTCTTGTAGTTAGTCAGCTCGTACTGTTTGTAAGTTTCCTCAATCAAGAAGTTCATTTCATTTTCGAAGGCAACGTCGAAAAACTCACTAATTGCACCAGTACGGAAGGTAGAGCCGTTTTGAACAACCTCATCAGCCCATTCCTTAAGATTATAAAGTCTCAAAATGGCTGCGTTAGCATTCGTTTCGTCCAAATTGGCGTCCTCAACGGTGTCGCCAGCGTCGGCCAAAGCAATACGAGAAGCATCGGCACCAAATTTTGCGACAATCTGTTTCAAAGTCATAAAGTTACCGGTAGATTTGGACATTTTAGCGTTGTTCAACATTAAGTGACCGTTTGCTCTGATACCTCTTGGCCAAAACTTCTTTGGGAAAAGAGCAACATGAGTGTAGATAAAGAAAGTTAAGTGATTGGTGATCAAGTCCTTACCAGACACCGAGACGTCTAGAGGATAGAAGTATTCAAATTCCCGTCTAAGCTTTTGCAGACTTTCGATAGGTATATCAGTTTTGATATCATCGGTGTGTTGGAAGACGTAATCGAAAACAGCTGGTGTCATTTGGTTAGCCTCAATACCTAGTGGTCCGATTTCGTTACCGTAGTAGTCCTTGAAGAGCAAGTGAGCGATAGTGTAAAACGCTTGATAGATGGTAGAGTCAGACAGAGATTCAACCAAGTATTTTTCGTCCCAAGGTAGCTTGGTACCTAAACCGTAGGTACGGCATACAGCCCAGTTTTTCAACCAGTCTAAGCAACCCTCAAAAGCGTTTCTCACTTCTGGAGCAAAGAGTTGCATTTGGTCCAAACATTCAATTGCTTGTGCTTTCCAGCTCTCTTCACCATAGTCGACATACCACTGGTCTTCTAGGGAGACGATACAGTCGTCACCAGAACGAGACACAACCAAAGATTCTGGCTCGTTGTAGACAAAAGCTTCGTTATTGGCAATAAGATCAGCTTTCAACTTGTTCTTCGCAATTTCCACTTTGTCGCCCTTGTACTTACCGTATATCATAGTACCGTTGTAAAAGTCTTCCTTGTAGGCAATCTTTTTGGCCTCGGCTAAAAGAACAGAATCTTTGGGGGATCTAATCTTAAGTTCCTCACAAATCTTTTGAGCCGTCAGGTCGCCGTATTTCTCAGAGCGAATAATTGGAACAGGTTCGTGTTTCACCCAGTCGGCGTCAATCCCGTAGTATTCAGATTTGTTTTGCAAATCTTTCGTAGTCATCAAATCATCAGGAGAATTTGAGGGAACACAAGTGACAACACCGGTACCCTTTGTAGCGATAACCGTTTCCATTGGCAAAATTCTCAAGACATCGTAAGCGGAAAGCGGAGCACGAATCTTGGAGCCGATGAAATCCTTACCGCTGATGGTGACCAAAGGTTTGTACTGTCCTCTGACGGGTGTCAATTTTTGGTAAGACATGTTCTTGAAAGCTCTTTCTGTAGTGATGTAATAAGAGTCACCAGCGTCGAACACTCCGTAGTCGATTTTTGGTGAAACGAAGCAGCATGTCTGACCATACATGGTCTCTGGTCTCAAAGTAGCAGCTACGAAGTGAATCTTTTTGGATTTGTCAATTGCCTCAGTGGAGTCAATGATTTTTTGGGCTGGCTCAGCAAATTCCAAAGTCTCAATCTTGATACCCACATATTCTTGAGGAGTCACACCTTCACCCGATTGTCTGTCGTGATCCATACAGGCTTGGCCATCTTTCTCAGAGTAAATAGTATAACGCTCACCAAACTTGATTTTTCCAACTTCCTTTAACTTGTTCATTTGCCACCTAATGAAAGCATCATAGTAAGGATTCATGTCAGTTGTGATAAAAGAACGTCTCCAGTCGATACGAGAGCCAATTGAAGAACAGTCTTCTTGGCAGAGAGGTGGGAAGTAAACGAGCCAGTACTGAGGATCGGCGAATTTGATCACGTCCTCTCTTGCAATTCCCAGTTGCAACATAATTTCAAACTGGTATTTACCACGGCCTTTCTTGGCGGCTGCTTTGGATTTCTTAGCTTTGAATTTCGTCACATCTTCAGATTCTGCTTTAACTTCTTCCTTAACGCTTCCCGCGTCTGGGTCTTCGTCCTCGGCTGGGGCCTTAGCAAAGTCAGCACCAAAAAGTTCTACCTCTCTCTTAAGCTTGTCAGCACATGCTAGGATCGGCATACCAGTGCAGTGGAACCCCAATGGAAACAAAGCTCTTTTACCCTTCATTCTCTCAAAACCAACGGAAAACTCCACTTTGGAAAGAGTGAACAAATGCCCAGCGTGCAACACACCATTCATGTAAGGATAAGCAATGGAGGACATGAATTTGGGATACTTCTTCTGCAACTCTGCAGAGTCTACACTCACATTTTCCTCTTCGAGCGATGGAGCATCAACCTCGAACATATGCTCTTCAGCCCATAACTTTTGGTACTTCTTCTCAATAGCAATTAGAGCATCTCTACGAGCAGTGTTTTCCAACACTAAACCCTTAGTTTCGGTCTCAGAAGACATCTTGCAATCTGTCTTTTAAGATCGTTTTTAAATGTGAGATGAGTTCAATTATCAAGTACTTTTAAAATTTTTTTCGATATTCGTGGAAGCGAGTGATAACCTGATGCGACGAACTACTACATCAGTTGTATTAGTATTGATAAGAGATCTTTGACTCTACAACCCGTAAGTCAATAACTTGATATTAATTAGTAGCGGCTGGCATTACACTTGATTACCGGAGATGCAACACTATTTGTTTCCCAATTAGTGGTGTCCTTTTCAGGGCATTTTTGTTCGATTAGCCGCCTATAGCTTGGCTTATCTCTAAGTCCAGCCGCTAGTAAAAGATTACATAGGTGAGGACTCTCTTGAATTGAAGTATCAATACATCTGTTTTGTGCTTTCTAGTGCTGACCTTGGGTTGATGTTTCTTTGGCCAGGCATTGAACTCTCAAGCCTCCTATGACTTGCTGCAAACGACACATTTTTCATAGTTTAATTCTGAGACACAAGCACAAGTGTTTTAAGTGAACAGCTAGTACCGAGGGTTGTTGCATTCCCTGTCGCTCGAATTTATGAGTGGTAAAATTATTCAGGTAGAGAAAACGAGGAAAACACAACCTACCAGGCCACTCCTGGTGCTCATGCCGATCAGCCGTCATCGTTTTATCGTTGTAGTAATTTCAAGAACTTACAATGGCATGAGTGTCAATTAATAACTATAAGAATATTTACAAGGCTTGTGAGTTCTGCCTCGCGCGCTACCGACTCAGGTAACTGATTGTCTATTAACTTAGAGCTGTTTCCTCCAGATGTTCAGAAGTCTATTATGGGGTTAGCTGCAGCTTGAACAAAAATCGCACGATTATAAAGTATTGTCACCACACGCTCATTGGGATCGCCTCTTCCAACAGTGTGCTGGAGGAGCGTCAAACATCATAACCCCGATCGCGTAGCTCGTGAACGGTCCAAAGCCAGGTGGAAGCTGCATTATCGAGATTATTAGCCACGTAGCTTGGTTTGGATTCTTTTCCTCCGGTCGTTAGGTACTTCCCGTTGTCCCACTCGCGCTGTAACTCTGTAGACAAAGCAGCTTTGAGCGTGGCCACAGAGCCCTGTTCGTTCGAGACACCAAAGAAATAGCCCACCAATTGAAAATAAAACCAAAAAAAGATTCCAACGATGGGAAGCCGCGTCCAGTAGCTGAATAAATTGGTTTTCATAACTAGGCCTGGATGGACTGACATACAAAGCACGGTCGGGTGCTTGATAGCTAACATCTTGGCAAACTGGATGGACGCAGTTTTAGCCATAGCGTAGCGCATCCAAGTGAATATAATATTGGGCTTGTAATTGAAGCTCTGGGCCAAACTGAAATAGGACAACTCTAGATTATGCCCTATTGATGAAACAGAAATGACTCTTCCGCGACACCGTTTGATGCTAGGCAAAAGTTGCATAGCAAGCAAGAAGTGGGCAATGTAATTTGTCTGCAGCTGGATCTCAAATCCGTCCTCTGTTACGCTGAATGGAAGGGCCATGACACCTGCATTGTTTATGAGAACATCGAGTGAGGCCTCTAAACTACGAAACTTCTTTGTCGCCTTCTCAACCGTTTTCAATTGTGTCAAGTCGAGAGATAGAAACCGTAGCTCTCCCACGGAATGGCGATCTTTGGGATCCAGTTTTTCGATTCTGGCCTTGGCCTCTTTCTTAATGTCCTTTATCGCTCTCGACACCCGGCTACTGTTTCTTCCGGCTACATAGACGGCAAAACCGTGCATGTAAAGGTGCAGTACTGTAAACCATCCAATACCACTATTTCCGCCAGTCACCAAAGCCACTTTCCGGTCTTTCTGCAGGTTATAGTAAGGCAGGGAATTGAGGTCGAAGTCTGCCATTTATGTCGAACAACTCTATAGCAAATAATCCGCGAGGACCGAGAAGCAAAAATGACAGTCGATAAGAAGCTCCTACTTGCTGGTTTAAGAGGAGCACATACGCTTGAGTCTCGAAAAGGCGCTTCAATCGTGGTTTTCCAATAGTTTGTCTATCTTGAATTTACGATACATGAAGGAATTTCACTATCGTAATAGTCGAAATATAAGGCGATGAGGTGATACGGTACGAGAAACAGACAAAACTTTGAATTGCAATGGGGCAGGCAATGGATTGAATTGAGCAGGGATGAGAGGCAATTCGGAGTTGAGACGTTAGTGAAGCTCCAAATCGAGATTAGATGCGATGTTCCAGCTAGCGTGGGGAAGGCGCTTGGATTAAAAAAGATAAAAGGAACCTATAGACATCTTTTGAAAGTTTAAGAAGACGTGTTGGCGCTAATTTGACTGCAAGGGTTAAGCTTGGAAAACGATAAGCGAGGAATGCGATATCTATTAATCTCGTTCCAGAATGCGGACATTGAGAAGCGTGATTGCTTTCCACAATGGTCTGCTAGACCTAATTTGCCACATAATGGTAAAGCTTCTACCTAAACGGGTAGTGTAACTTAAGTGGAATAAGTTTTGGTGTCTCATGCTCAGTTTCGGTCAACACACGGAGCGGTTTGGACTGGATATCGCGTTGGGCGTTGAAACGGAAAAGAGCCAGTGTGCTCCATAGACATGAACATCACGTCGAACCGAAATTCCTGGAGTAGTGTAAATGTCGTATGCGACTCTAATCCCAAGCACCTTGTCCCGAACTAGCGTTCATACATCACTACACACGAAATAACAATTTAGTACTGAAAGCGCTGCTTTGAACGTGAAGGTCAGAGCTGAACTGGTAGCCAGGTAACTTACTGTTTATTCAGTACATATCATTGGACTTTTGGAGCTGGTGGGCAAGCGAATCTCTCGCAATATTTTTCTCATACTCCACGGCAGAGTCTTTCTTCAAGGCCACATATATTTGATCTCTTCTTCTTTCTATCATTTAACCGCTTAAAGAGTACAGGATGGACTTCGAGAGCGTTGTACATGGATTACAACCTCTATTGAACAACCAATTTGCATCTAAGATAACTGAAGATGAAGGTCTCGCTAAGCAATGCGCATTGAAGCTGTCTGAACTAGCTATTAATCTTCGTGCACCTTCTAACAGAGACATATTAAGAGAGTCTGGCGTGTTGAAGGAACTTTTGAATTTGCTACTATCAGCTCTTAAAACCACCATAGAAAACGACTTTTCATCAATTAATGGAGTTGCAGTGTGTTCGGAGTTAATACGCTCTCTCGCCAATTGTTTGGCTGACAATGACGAGAATAGAAGCCTGTTCATGTCCGAGTACTTTGAAAAAGGCAGTGACTTAAGAGTACAAGCTGCGCAAGTTCTCGAATTTGATGGCAATAGCGGTGATTCTACATTCGACCTTAAATTCAAGACTCTGGCCTTGATTAAGAACCTTTGTTTAGATAGTGAATCCTACACTCGGGACTGTTCTTCGGATCTGACTAGCAGTTTGATTAAACTGCTTGAACGATCGCCGTCAAATCCACAGTCTGCAGAACAGCTTGATGCTGTCACTATGGCATCGGATCTACTGTCAGAGTTTACCCAGTTTTCAGCACCTGCTGTGTCAGCAGAAGAATTCCAGTCTTTGGTCCACCGACTGCGACGCATAGCACCCAAAGCTGGCAATGGAGCCACAACGAATACCGAGAGTGATGAAGAAGACCCTTACTGTGAACTAGTACAGCTGCTGACTGAGACTTTGGAGCGGGTTGTCTCCACAAATGAGCACATTGACTTTTCAAATCAAGAATCAACACATAAACTACAAAAAGAACTCGCCGAGACATTGGCTACCCTCGAATTGAAAGAAACATTGGAAAACAAGCTAATAATAATGCGCCGATTAGTTTCTGTCATGGGTTTGATTTCTGCAAACACCTCAAACTCGAATTTACAAGATCGATCCATGTGCTTCGAGATCCTCTCACAAGCTAATGGCGGATACGTTGCGGCGGCCGCCCTTGTAGTACTCTCCAATTCTATTTCTTCTCGCGAGGCCGCCAACGATGTATGTCGTCACTTAAAACTCAGCTCGATTATCCAACGGTGTCGCGCCTTCCAAGACCCAGTGCAGTTCCAAGGATTTCTCGATCTCATGAAGAAATTATTAAACCTGTCGAATATTCAGGAGCTTGAAGAAGCGGACTTGGTAACCTTGTCTATGGAATTGAAAGTCTGTCACGACCAGTGTCAATATTTTCAAAATCTGGCACCTTTACTGGATGCGTTTCTCACCAAACTAGTGGCTGTACTACCGGGTTCTATGCTGCGAAAGCTTCTCTCAAACGGCAATTTCAAAACAATGATCGTAGAGCGTGGTGGCATTGCTGCGTGCCTGCTTATCGATAAGCTTGCCGTACAGCATCGAAACGTTGATGATGAGATTGTAGTAGAATTGTGGACGTCCGTTTTCCGCTTACAAGACCCGTCTGTCACACAAGAAGGCCTCTCGACGCCGTTTTTGTTTCAACTCATGAAATCGCTCGGAATTTACTTGCGCAACAGGAACAAACTAGACCCAAATCCGGTGTTTGAGACACATTCCCGCCAGCTATCGTCGTTGTTCGAGATAATAGAGCCTTTGAGCGCCAACACCGATTCTGCAAGCCAGAGTATTCTAAACAACGCTCGATTCGTCGCAGGAATGGTGGTTGAACTACTCAAAGATCAAGCGTTGACTTCACAGGAATCGCAGCTGTTTAACACTGCGACCAAACTTCTATTGAGCAACGAACCGCTAACTATGTCCTCATAGACGAAAGGGTTTTCATAAAGTAAGGACGACATGCATCCAATTTATCTTGAGAACTTGAGGAACATCTACAGATCCTATAGAGACTAATTTCGTCCGTATATATCGTTCAACCCAAGATGACTATTGGGGACGATCAATCTTGTCAACTGCTTGGGCCAGTTTCGTTGTTTATTCAGTCCATAATGGGCCTTTTGGCGATTACCGGAGTGCTGATCAAACGGCGCTACGAAAAACCCAAGAGACGCTGGAGAGTATGGTGGTTTGACGTAGGCAAACAGGTGCTAGGGTCGCTGATCATGCATTTCCTAAACGTTGGGATCAGTATCTTGAAGCAAGGCGATCGAACCTTTTTTGAAATCGGTTTTGAAGATGCCACCAGAGACGATTCTGGCGGCGACCAGTGCGATTGGTATTTTCTCAATCTGCTGATGGACACTACGGCCGGGACACTAGTGCTGTGGCTGATACTGCGACTCCTGGAAAACGGGTTTACGAAGCTTGGAGTGGAAAATATTGAGAGTGGGAACTACTACGCGGAAGTGGACCCTGAGCGGGCTACGGAAGAGGCCCAGCAATCTCCAGTGCATCGCGATCCTCTCTTTAGCGCGTTCGGCAAACAACTCATGGTCTTTGTGTGCGGATTGTCGCTGGCCAAAATCTGTGTTTTTTTGATCTTGACCTATTTCGAGGTCCTGGCCGTTTGGTTCGCTAAGCTGGCGTTGGGCTGGTCCAACCCGTGGCCCAATTTCCAAATATTCCTAGTCATGTTTGTGTTTCCAGTGCTTCTCAACTGTTTCCAGTACTTCTGCGTTGATAGCATTATCAAGTTGCATCCCAAGACTATGTCGTCGAGCGAGCTCGAGAATTTCGAGGCTGACCAAAGGGCAGCTCAGTCGACAGTTTTCAAGTCAGCCTACGGCGCTACTTCCTAGACAGGTTGTTTGCGTCAATTTTTCAAGTCAAGTGGCTTTGACCCGCCTGCGATCCTGATGAACACGACCTGAAGATGTGTCGCAACAATATTCTGCTTGCGCACCTCCTGTTGAACCGTACTACGTGGCGGAATCAATCAACAAGATGTTCATATATTGCAATGTTTTTTTTTTTTGGCTCGCATCACCTCCACGGTTAGACACCTGTTTTGGCAAAAGCTTCTGTCGGTATGCGAAAACACGCAAACGAAGCCGTTGGAATGCCGGAAACCACTGATTCAACGTAATCCAAAGACGGAGAACACAGCGTGGGCAACGCTCAAGTTTTAAAGTTTTGCAGTAATTTTAGTGCAAGGTTTTTTTTTCGCGATGTCGACTCGAACACTTTTCGTGGTATGAAGGAACAATGCTCAAGAAAGATAGCGTAACATTCTAAGAACGACCCACATACACGAAGATCAGACATTTCGCGTCTGAGACACCATTCCTGTTACAGGTCAGCTCGATTTCAGTGCCATCGAGAGTGTAGGTATAAAAGTTGACAGAAATCTGGAATTCTGAATGTACTTTTCGCGCACACGCTCTTTTTCTAGTGAATCCAGCCAAACAGTGTTAATACTACCCATACTCTCTGAGCCAATCTTCTGGTCTCGTCCATTCATTCAACGCAGTTTGACCACTTAAGCCAACCACTCACTTTCAGTCCCTCATTAGCCTACTTTCCATGAAGATTTCCAGTATTGCCCACACTTTGGTCGCCGCTTGCGGCTTGGTTTCGGCCTACGGTTACGCCAACCAAACCGTAACCACTTTGACCCCCAGCAGCGGTGCTGTGATTACGGAGACCACCGAGTACACCAGTAAGGGTTCCGATTACACCTCTACGGTCACGCTAATGACCACGATCACGATGAGTGGAGACAGTTCTGCTTCTGTC
Source organism: Lachancea nothofagi CBS 11611 (assembly GCA_900074755.1). Taxonomy (NCBI): domain Eukaryota; kingdom Fungi; phylum Ascomycota; class Saccharomycetes; order Saccharomycetales; family Saccharomycetaceae; genus Lachancea; species Lachancea nothofagi. The sequence continues at coordinate 1,505,717 of LT598447.1, forward strand.
ACATCGGCACCTGCTTCGCAAGCCGCCACAAGCACCGAGAATGGTTCTAACGAGAACAACAAGGGCGTCGGTGCTCTTTCTGCCGGCAGCGAGTCCACCACCTCTGAGGTCTGGTCCACCATCACCTCCACACTGTACACTACCCAGAGCGTCACTCTATCAAACAGCCAGGTGTCCACTTCCGTCAGTGCTTACGAAAAGCAAATCGTTATTGGAACATCCATGCCATCGTGTACTCCTCAAACTGTCACCGTCACTCAGGATAAGACCCAGTACGTTACTGTCACTGCTGGCGCTGTCTCTTCCTCTGGTGCTGTTTGGTCCCCATCCTCCGCCACTTACGCCAACACTACCCTCATCCAGTAAGTATTGGATGTTTTTTGTGTGCATGGCGTGGACCTTGAAATAACATGGCTACTAAACAGTCGATCTACTGTTCTTTTAAGTAAGGTGTTATTTCTAGTTCTGAATTATATTTTTATAGGCATTCAATCTTCCTGTTCTTGGGATCATATCATATTCCAATTACGATATTTCATGATTTATGAGTAGTTAAGTACCGTTCGAGACCGCTTGGAGATACTTTATAGAGTGCTGAGAGCAGATTTAAATTTGAAAGGTTGACCTTAGCTATTTGTATAAACAACGCCTTGCTTTCCAAACACTTACTACTTGCAGAGCAGACCGGTTAAAGACAATTGTTCATGGTCGTAATTATCATTTGGCTTTTGGGTTCTTATAAGATTAATGTTTTATTAAATCCTGATTTGAATCCAGAAAACACTTCTAAAGGATACTGATCAGATATATCAATAAACATTGAAACGTATTTGTAAGATGCCATAAATGTGCTCTGGTATCCGTAAATTGGACCAGGATACCACAGATCTGTTGACGTCAAGTCGTTCCATCGAATGCATCACCACAGCTGTCGCGCTGATTTTACAGAATAGTGTTGATTCTGGAGCGGCAGAGGTCGAAATTGTGTTAGATCTCGCAAACAGGGCCTTCACAGTGATAGACGATGGTTGCGGAATGAATAGGAAAGATCTAGTTAACTTTGGACAGCTGCATTATTCTTCAAAGATCTCCAATGTAACGAATCTAAGTAACAACTTGTCAACCTTCGGATATCGAGGACGCAGTGTATTTGACATCTCAAATGTGGCGAAAGTAACTACTCTTTCAAGAACAAAAAACGAGAGTAATACGTGGTTGAGGAAACCTGAGGGGAATATCGAGAAAATCGATCCAGCATTACCATGGGGTACGTCAGTGATTGTGACGGATTTTTTCCACAATCTGCCTGTTCGTCGCGAGGCTCTGGAAAAGGCATCGTCTAATCGTCTATGTGACAAGTTGCGTTTCCTAGTTTTCGACGTATTGGTGTCACACCCGGAAACTAAGATAACTGTGCGTTCTGATAGCCTGTTAAAACACGGCTTTGCTTTATTTGAATCAAGAGATGTGCATACATCGCTCTCAAAGAGTCAAAAACTTTCACTTTGTTTGTTTAATGTCTTGGGAATATCGACCGAAGACTTCTCTCCGAAGCCTGTCCACGCGCGATTCCAGAATTACGTCGTAGAAGGGTTGGTTTCCACAAAATTAACTACCACAAAAGACATTCAGCTTGTTTACATCAACGGTGAAAGGTGCCAAAATGAGATTATCTTGAAGCCGATAGCCAAGCTTTTCTCTGATATAAGGTCCCAATCAAGAACAAAGGCAGACCTCGGGGGCACACGTCGAGGATACTACCTTTTTGTCTTGAAAGCTTCAACGCCAGTATCAGGATACCACGGCTCTGGCGAACTATCTGTAAGGGACTGGAATCAGATAAAAATCGTCCATTCTTTGATCATCAAAGTTGTTGAAGCCGTTTTTAAGACTCGAACGGATTTGCCACACTCTTTACCGTCATCGTGCTATAACAAAAGATCTCACAAAGAAACTAGCTTGGACGAATCAAGGCTTGTGCATTATGTATTTGAGTCGACGGACCCACGCGGGCTAACAACTGTTGGATGTTCACAACAAGCTATCAAAAAACTACGAACCACTGTAAACGATTGCCAAATACGGCACAATACTACGGCTTGTGATGTACAAAATATGTGGGGACTGACACCGCATGCACGTATTCCTTTTGAAAACCAGTCCAATCCCCCCGCAGGTTCACCTGTACCTGATTTTGCAGGCCTTAGTACACATCGTGAAATCGCTCTGACCAAATCGTCACTTCGGTCTTACGTTCCTGTCAGCCAAATTGACCTAAAATTTATTCTGTTGAGATCCTCTAAACCGGCACTCAATAGCCAACCTTCTTTGATCATGGTGGACCAACACGCGTGCGATGAACGAATTCGGCTCGAAACTATGCTAAATGAATTCATAGGTGAACTTTTGATTTCACCTTCGGCTCCATCAGTTAATGTGCAGATCGAGATCGCAAGCACTTTTCGCGAATTTCAAAGCTTTGATGATTATCAGCATGAGTTTGCGAGGTGGGGCATACGGTATGAGGCTCAGAACTTTACAGAAAGACAAGTCTTAATCAAAATAATCACAATACCGGAACTTCTTCAGCGAAGCTCAAAACACCTATTGAAAGATATACTTATACAGCATGCGAGTGACTTGCGGAATTTTAGAAAGACGCGCATTGGACACATAGACGCAAAAAACATCAACTTGAGTGTCGAGGAGCCTTTTGCTTGGTGGAAACACGCTAAGTCGATACCCACAATTTTAATGGACCATATTCGAAGCAAGGCGTGCAGATCATCCATAATGTTTGGACAACCCTTATCAGCTCCAGAATGTGTTCTGCTAATCAAAATGCTTAGTGATTGCAGGGATCCCTTTTATTGTGCTCACGGTAGGCCGTCACTGGTACCTCTCACAACTTCTGATGTCGACGGATACAGTCAGATGGCAGGCGCATTCAATAACAAAGATTACCAGATTGACAACTAGATAGCACAATAACATGAAAGGCACATCTCGCTATACAAGTTTGTCTTGACTGCATGGTGGCGTTTAGCTTTCCAAAACACATAATGATTGAATAGCATGTTTGGACCGTTAGCAAGATCTCATTGTTTCTCGAGAGGCAAGAAACAGATCGACCACTGGGCGCTGAAATGACGGATTAGAAAACTTCAAAATATGATGCATCGTGCCGCTCAAGAGCTCCTCACATTCTTCCCGTTTTCCTAAAGAGAGCAAGACTTTTGAAAGAAGAAGCACGCTTGGGGCTAACAGGTACGAATTTCCGGTTAGTGTTGCATGTTCAAGCACCTTTGTCAAGATTGGCAGACATCTCACTTCTAAGCCGCAAGTAATCATTATTTTGCATTTCGCCAATTTAAATCTTTGTTCGTTCTCGGAGTCTATAGATTCAGATTGACACTCATGAATCTTCAAGTTGACGAACCGCATAGCTTCATCATAGTCGCCAATAGCGCTAAGATAATCGATGTTTAACTTCTCTAAGATTCTTTTTTCGTGGTACGTCAAATATGGACAATCCATCGCGGTGAGATACTCATGAGAAAGATTCGAGTCTCCTGAGTCCATAAGGTCTTGCCTCTGAACCATCTGGTAGTTGCCAGTGGGCAGCCGCTCTTTGGCCAAACTTTGATATGAATCGCGAAGGGCCGAGGAGCCCAAATAATTCCAGACTTGAGCGTTGTGCGCAGCTAGTAGCGAGAACTGGACTCCATTGGCTGTGTTTTGTAGCGCCAGCAGAGAAGATTTGAATAGAGACTCTAAAATGGCAGGAACCAAGCCTGTACTAAGCATTGCCCAGAGGGTTTCGTATCTATACCCCATCTCAAAGACATAAGAGCTCTGATTTCCGGAACAAGTTTTCAAGTAATTAATAATCTGCTCCGTGGTGACGTGGAACCGATTGGCGAGGCTAGGATACTTTCCAATGAATTCAAAAACCCACATCAAGATGAGGTTGAGGGTCTTGGTGTCTTTATTCTCCCTGGCGACAGCAATGGCTTCTTCAAACGTTTTTACCGCAGCTTCGCTATCGTTGAAATGCGCATGAAATGATGCTAACGAAAGAAGGGATAAATGAAAATTAGGCTCGCTGTTCTGTCCTAGCATGTAGTCAAAGTACCTGTATAGTAAATTCAAAAAGTTATCATAACGTTGTTCGTTAAGGTCTTCAATGCCTCTAAGAATATGCACTGATGGAAAACGCGATGTATCTTCCAGGGACATGCAGTCCATGATTAGTCGTGTGCGCTCTCGCAGCCGCTTGTTGCCGGCCAGCATCAATTTAGTTTCCTCCATCAACAACGCTTGTAAATGATCCCTAGACAACATCATTAGAACGTGTCTTTCAATTGAAATCAAGTCCGCGTATTTAGAAAATACCCCCGTTTCTTGAAGCTCCCGCAAGCTTTCTAATTCTTCTCCATTTCCATTGTCTTCGAATATAAATGACATCAAAGGATCGAGTTTTGGTAGCTGTTGGTGTTGGAAGGAAGTCGACATCTCCTCGGCTTGCCTAAACTGCTGTAGATAACCCTGTAGATTACGCCAAAGCCTCTCACTATCTTCAAAATCCTGTAATTTGTGTTTTGTTATGCAATGACACACGTAACTACCTAGAAGGCTTGTCTGCGTTAGCTTTCGCTTGATTACGTTTTTCTCGCTTCCGCTTGACACTTCTCGATATGTCGCTCGAATGCAATGCGCTTCAAGTGTATCAACAAGCTTGGTAATGCCGTTGATAGTAGTTATGGCGTCCAATGCCGCTACAAGTCTTTGCGCCGCTCTTCTCTGGTCGTGTTCCACTAGTAGTAACACAAGATCCAACAATAAAGGCGGAAGAACTGGATGAGAATCTAGTGTTTCATGAGTGTTATTGAAAGGAACCTGAAGAGACTCTCTAGGGCTCACTGGCGGTACTAGACTCATCAATAGCTTTTGATCGAATTGCTCAACCTGTGAACAATAAAAGGTAATAACGATTAGAATAGATATATCATGGGGAGTTAGAGTGTTTGTGATCACTACAGATTGTTTGCAATTCATCAATTGACTCTACAATCAACAGTGTGAACCTTCTTTGCTGAAATTTTTAATAATTGTGTCAGCGATGAGCTTAATGTTTTGATATTAATGCTACACAAGAGACTAACCAATATATACATAACTATCAAAATTCAAAGTCTCGAGCTTCTGCAACTGCTAATATACTATACTTTCCTACCATCCTAATTTATACTACTCTAAGTATCTAAATGCTGTTAAAATCATGGCCATGTCGGGAAGTCGACCTGGCACCGGAAGTAAAACCTTAAGCTTCTTCTTGGCGTCGTTGACATCCATAATCAAAGCGTACCCGAGAATGGAGCTTTTCAACACCTCGTCAGCAGAGGCTCTTCGGGATGAATAGGTGATAGCCACGACAGCGTGTTGTAGATTACTGGCGTTGACTTCCACGGGCATTAAGGCTTCTGGAGAGTCATTTGTGTTGAGAGCACTTTTGGGCTGCCACACGCGCAGCATATCGAAATCGACTCCAATAGTGTAAGGGCTAAGAACTGTTCTAGAATCTCCATAAAAGTACTCTCTAATGGCATTGCGCTGCAACGCCCGTTTGTAGACGTCGTCAGTTTTTACAACACCGCTAGAAGTAGGTACCCTAACAATGGTCAGAGCTTCAACTGGCAGAACCCCATTTAGTCGCATGGCCAGTGAGTCGTCATGACCACATACAATAATGGCGTTAACTTTAAACAGAGATATTATTTCCTTAAGCTCTGAAAAGTCGTCAGACAGTTGTTCCATGGCAGGTGTGTCAATAATGAGTCCAGAACGGCGAATTGCAGCGTCATTAGATAGTCTCAAGCGTACCGAATCTGCTAAACTTCTCATTGTTGTCATGTAAAGCTCTCGATTTTCATGAATATTTTCCAGTCCAAAATTCTTGACCAACGGCTGTTTGTTATGTAGCCTGGTGGCACCGCTTGTCATACTCTGACCCCAAGTATTGTAGGTAACATCTATCAGATCCGAAATAGGAGTAGCAGTTAAGCAGCCTGGAGGAGAATAGATACATTCCTGAGGATTCAAATTTATCATGAGCGGCTGATACGCTTTTATCTTGAGAGCATATGCACAAAGAGTCTTGGCCAACGTGGTTTTTCCAGTACACGAATCACCCACGATTAATACACGCGGCCCTTCAAAGCTCGATACTCTCATTTTCTCCAGTGCAAAGTGCACATTGTAAACAAATGGCATGTTTGTATCGCCAGAAACCGTTTGAGTGATCAATTCGGATGAAGTCCACTCAATCTCAGCATCTTCAACAGCATATATCGCAAGATTAGTTCCTTGAAACACATACGAAACGTCTAATGCCAGCTCGGTTCCAAAAATCTCAGCAATGCCCGACAGTATTTTAATAGTAAGTCTTGCGTCCTGTGGGACTTGAACTCTCCATTCAGTTCCTACAGTTAAAGAGACAAGCAACGGCTGGTCTGAGCTTTCTCCTATATTTAGGGGCTCTAACGAGTCGTTAAGTCCAGGCAAAGTAGCCATTATCCTGGATGTGAATGTTTTTACTATTTTTTCTGTAACTCTAGTAATATTTCATTCTTACACGCTAACTATGACAAAGTACATTATTTCGACCGTGTATTCGAGAATATCCAGGTTCGCCGTACACAGATGATATATAGATCTAACTAGGAAAGTGTGCGAAAGGTGACTGGATTATTGGTTTACTTACGCCCCTTGGCCAAATATTTAGGATCTGCTCTCATCGCCCATTCAGTCCAACTACCGTCATACAGTTTTACGTCTTTAACGCCCGCAAGCTCTAGAGCAGTCTTGATAATCACACCAGAGACCCCTGTACCGCACATAGCAATGGTGGGTTTTCTAGAGTCCAATGTACAATTAGCGGATTCCAGGTAATCTTGAAGCCTCTTCTGCATCTTTTCGGGGCTATCCTCAAAGCATCCTTCCGAAAGAACTGCGGAATATGGCAAAGGCTGTGTGCCAGGAACGTGGCCACTTGGGAGGCCAGGCCTGGGTTCGGAAGCTTCGCCAGTAAATCTGGGGAGCGCACGAGCGTCGAATACGTTGTACTTGAGGGCAAGTTCTCCTGATTCAACAAGTTTAAGCATATCTTCGTAGCTCACCACTTCTTGCGACGTGAGATCTACGTTGGACTCGTACGTCGATGGTTGGAATGGCGAAACTGCAGTTCTTTTGGAAGTGTCGAGCGGAAGACCTTGTTGTTTGTAAGCTATGAAGTTGTTGAGCAGGTACACTGGCTGATGGCCAAATACGGCAAGCGTCCAAGCGCATCTGGGGGCAGAAAAGTTGCCAATGCGATCGTACACGACCAAAATGTCGGAGCTGGTGATCCCTAATTGGCTCATTCCTGCATTGAAAGTGGCCAGATCCGGTAGCATGTGCGGGTACGGAGAGCTGTGGTCTTTGACCCCGTCGATATCGAAGTAGACAGCATTCGCAATTCTCTCAACATCCAAAAACTCCTGTTTCCCATCTTTCTTCGTGTTGGGCATGTACCATGTCGAGTCCACTGGAACCACTCTGCGGCTTGTTTCTTTCCTGACAAGGTCGGCTAGCGACTTTGGGCTGATAAGCTTGTATAGCGACATGACAAGTTCCGGGTATGATATTCTGGCTGATAGATGAATTTGATAAGAAGCACGCAATTATCACCTACAAGGTTGCAAAAGTGTTGTGAAATTGGCTTTTGAGCGGAAAATATATGACAAAAGGTCTAAATTCTGATCCGAAGTTAAGCACAAGCTATTTAACGCAAAGTCAAAGCTTTGACAATGAATTTACGACCTTTATACCACTACTTCATTTATTTTCCAATACGACGGACCTTCGGGCTTTTGATAAGTCAATAATGAAAAAAAATACTCAGTGAAAGCGATGAGCTCCGAAATGCCCATAAACTATTTGTTATAAAATTGGATAACAATGCAAGATGAAGCCAAATGATATAGAGTTTGAGCTCTCAGAGCTGTTTGAAATTCGCACAACAAAATACGGTGGCCGCGCTTGTTTTGCGCGACGTGACATACCAGTAGACACTGACGTTCTTGTACTGCATAGAGCTTTAGGATCTATAGTTTGCCATGAGTTTCGCAAGGAGGTCTGCTGTGTATGCTTCCTCTATGACAATGGGCGCACCATGAAAGTGAGGCTCATGGAAAAATGCCCGAAGCTAGCACCCAAGGGCGCTGGGCTGTGGTTTTGCAGTGAAAAGTGCCGGCACGACTTCTTGAGCCGGGACCGCATCGAAAGTCTTATAGAGGCCTATGAGCTATTCGAGACAAACTGGCTATCCCGTGCTTCCGATCGTGCAGGGCTTGAAGATTGCCAGACCGCTGATCCAGAGCATCAAATAAGCAAAACCGACATACAGCGCATGTGGGACGGGTTGGAGCATAGCTGGGTCCCGATGATTGACCGCATGAAACTTATACGGCAGCGATCACAGCTTCCAGTACTCAACGAAGACGAGTATGGCTGTGTTAGATTCGTGGCGCACTGTCTCTTCACGCTCGCGACTGCTAATAAAAGCTGCGTACAAATGCAGGCGTTCCGCTCGCTGCAATCGAATGAACTTGTAAAGATTCAACAATATCCGATACTGCTGAAAGTCCAGGAAAACGTTTTTAAGACCTTGTACGTTTTGTTACCGCCTCAACTGAAGCCGATGCTGACATCCGCTATATTCAGACATATATTGGGCTCGGAGTACGGCAACTCGTTTGGGATATGGGAATCGGCAGAGTGCAGCGAAAGTAGAGAGTACCTGGGATATTGCGTTTTACCGGAAGCGTCGTATTTCAATCATTCGTGCGCTCCAAATCTTGCAAAACGCCGTCAAGGCGAACGAATGATTTTTACGTTGAATTCGCCAGCTCAAAAGGACCAAGAGCTTTGCATTGACTACAAAGGAATCCTGGGCCTGCCAGTTAAAGAAAGACGCTGCATTTTACAGGAAAACTGGTTTTTTGACTGTGGATGCGAGAGGTGTCTGCGAGAAATGGTCGAGGGATAAGTTTACAACGTCACTTCATAACTGTAGTCTATCGAGTAGGGCCTCTTCAAGTGCCGACTTACTGACACTCAAGTTCGACAACTCGCTCAAGGAGGACTCGGCCGCTCTAGCGTCTCCTGGTACTTTTTGATTCAAGATTTTAGATGACCGTAGATTTTTGAGACCCTCCGATGCCAGAAATTCATCATCTTCGCCACCATCGTTATCTTCAAACTCCTCGTTATTGTTTGCACTATCTGTATCCTCAATTTCACTGCCAGCTGTAAGACCTCGAGTTTTGGTCTCTATTTCTTGTTCCAGCATTTTCAGATGCTTCGCAAACAGCCTGTAGCTTCTTTTACGCAAAAAGTACTCAGGGGTCTCAAAGTCCCGACTTAACCGAACCCAATCGATAGTCTTCTTCTGATTGCCAAAGCGCGATACCTTGGACCAGAGTTTTTTGTCCTTTTCTAGGTCCCATTTGAATTTTGGAGGGTCAACAAATCCATCCCTAGTCCTACCACTTATCTTGACGTAAACTATAGTGTTTTCAGCATTCATATTTATGCGTTATCACACCGTTTTTGTGGGCAAGTAGAACTGAGAGCGTTTTGTTTTCACGAATTGAGATGTCAAACATTTGAATTGATTATAATATGAATCTTAACTCATCGCTATAATTCTAGCATCTTACATATTCTTTGACCAAAAATCTGAAAAAAAGAGGGGAAAGATGGGCGATGAGTCACGGCACAACGTCCAGTGAATCGTTTTCGACTCTTTCAGAAGGCCTGATCCATCTTCAGATCAACGCTTATGACTTTTATCAAGAAGTCCCTGGTGATTTCGACCGTCATCGGGGAAATAGTCTTCCAGGCGCCAAATATGATGCTGTTCCTGTTATCAGGATCTATGGCTCACTCCCGACAGGCCACAATGTGCTTTGCCACATTCACGGCGTGTTCCCTTACGTGTTTGTTCCATATGATGGTCGAGAACACGATACGCTTAGGACAATGAACACGCGCTGCTCAACGCTACATACCAATCTAGAAGAGAAACTTAAGGCGACGTACGCTCGCAAACCCAACGATAGTCCAATAAGTAATACCGACAATTCCGAGACATTGAAATATATAGCGGACGTTTCTCTTGTAAAAGCAGTGAACTTTTACGGCTACCATAGTGGATATTCTGCCTTTTATAAAATCTCGCTGCTAAGTCAGTCTTTCACAGGAAAGCTTTCCGATTTACTAAGGGAGGGAAAGGCTACGGGACGCAAATGTCAGGTTTTCGAAGCCCATATACCCTATCTGCTGCAGTTTTCTACGGATTTCAATCTGTTCGGGTGCGCATGGCTAAAGCTTGAAAAGTGCTATTTCAGGACACCACTTTTGAATCCAGACTTTGCGCAAGATACACTTTTGATGAACAATGCCCTTGAAGAATTTTTGGCAAGGTTTTATCATGGAGAGAGGAATGAGGCGGGAGGTAGATCTCAACGTGTGGGAAACAGTCTTCTGGAAATAGACATAGTCCCTCAGTTCATCAAAAATCGTGACGAAGTTACATTCAAGGATTTTCATAGTTCTGTGTTCGAAAGATCTCAGAATCAAGGTAAGGAAACGCTATTCATTCCATCTATAAAGGAACTTTGGAATCAAACGTCTTTCTTGCGCAAAGAATTTGGTCTCGATGTTTACGAACCAATTGTTGAAGGAGAGCGGTCAGATGAACCACAAAAATGGCAAAACCGCGATGAGAACATGTTGTTTTTCCAGAAAGCCAAAGAACGGATGTCTCTCCGCAACAAGTTGCCTCGAAGCGATTCCAGCTCTAGGGCACTCGAACAAATAGACTTTCCAAATTCGGCTTTGAAGTCATTGTGGCCATCAATAGAATCGAGCGAAGAAAGCTATCCGAATACTTCGCCCGTACAGCTCGAAATTGCTAACAGCTTACCTCCTTCTCCGTGCTCTTCATTAGATGAAAATCCTGGCTCCTCAGTAGAATCTGATGTTGTTTCAAATAACGAAGATCCAGCCGAACTCGAATCCAATGAGCAGGATCATTTTCAAGATAGCCAAAATTCGAGAAACTCAACTAATGGCCGAAATCAGTCTCCCGTTCTGAATTTATTTAGCGACCGTGCGTTGACACAGGTGATGATGCATAAGAGAAGCACTAATAATGATACTCATAACATTCACTTGCCCGTTAAAGTTCGAAAGCTGACACCTGGTTCTTTAAACATTTCCTGTTTGCCAAATTCCTACAGATATCGAGATTTCCAGCTTAGCCATACTTCAATTCTCCGAGATCTGGAAAATCAAGGATATCCAAAGACGGACTACAGGGATCCATATTTCACTAATCCTGAAGATCTTAAAAAGAAAGACTACATTTATTCGGGACGTAAATTTAATCTAAAGTCAACCCACTTATCGTGCAGGCGACCGGTTGATTTTAGTGGCGAAACAATCCGTTTGGATTCAGAAAATTATTCTGAGCTGGAAAATACATCTTGGAAATATATCCCAAACCCTCCAAACTATGCTTCAGTAAAGGCATACACCATGTCCAGGAAACGAAAATTCCGCTCTCAGATTGATTTCAAGACTTTAAGCAACGAGTTTGGTTACAAATTTAAAAGTAATAATTCTCTGAAAGGAATGAATGCTGGAGATTACAACAAACTTTCTCATTTAACCCTTGAAATTTTTGCGAGCACAAGAGGTGTGCTTTTATCTGATCCTGCCAAAGATCCAATATGTCTTATTTTTTGGAAGGCTGAACCGGACTCTTTTTCCATTGATATTGGTCTGTCAGCTGAAGGAGTTATGGCATTTTCTTTGGAAAATGATAGTCAGTTTGCATCTCGCTTAGAACTAGCGGCGAAACCAACACCAGTGGCAGTATACAGATCAGAAGAGGACATGATTAGTGGGCTTATAGATTTGGTCCTGCTCCTAGATCCCGATATACTGTCGGGATTCGAGGTTCACTCAAGCGCATGGGGCTACCTTATCGAAAGATGTGATCTGGCTTACGACCGTGATTTTTGCGAGGAGATATCAAGAGTAAAGCATAAACCTCAAAACAAAAGAAAAGATGTTTGGGGATATTCCCACGATTCTGGAATTCATATTGCTGGCAGACATGTTCTCAATTTGTGGCGTCTCTTGAAGTCAGGACTAAACCTCCTACAATACACCGTTGAAAACATTACATTCCACGTTCTACATGAAAGGCTTGCTCATTTCCCACCGTCTGTTTTAACGAAGCTATGGGAGTCCAGTTCTGATATAACTTCGCTGACTACCCTTATTTCATACTGGAAAAAGCGCACGGATGTTAATATCAGGCTGCTGCAGAGTCAGCAATCTGTCAATCAGATTGTTGAACAAGCGCGACTCATAGGCATAGATTTCTATTCCGTAATTTCAAGGGGCTCGCAGTATAAGGTCGAATCGGTAATGGTGCGGTTGTGCAAATCAGAACATTTTTTGGCTTTGTCGCCGAGCAAGATGCAGGTCAGGAAACAAAAAGCATTGGAGTGCATTCCACTTGTCATGGAACCAGAATCTGCATTTTATAAAAGCCCTCTAGTGGTATTAGATTTTCAATCGCTGTATCCATCAATAATGATAGGTTACAACTATTGCTACTCCACAATTTTGGGCAGGGTTCAAGAGCTGAAACTTAGAGGTAGCGAAATTGGTGCAAGCAGAATAAATATTCCCAAAGGGTTCGTGGAGCAGGTTGAAAACCATCTCACAATCTCTCCGAATGGTACAATCTTTGTTAAAAGTGACGTAAGAAAGTCGACGCTTGCAAAGATGCTAACCGATATCCTTGACACAAGATTATTGGTAAAAAAAACAATGAGCGATTTGAAGTCAAAGAATGAAACTATATCGAAGCTTCTCAACAATAAACAGGTAGCTTTGAAGCTACTTGCCAACGTTACATACGGTTATACCTCTGCTTCTTTTTCAGGACGGATGCCCTGTTCAGATGTTGCTGACAGTATTGTTCAAACTGGTAGAGAGACTCTTCAGAAAGCCATTGCTCTGATCGAAGCAAAGACAGAGTGGGGTGCAAAAGTTGTTTATGGCGACACCGATAGTTTATTTGTTTATCTGCCTGGAAAGTCGAGAGAGGAGGCGTTGCTGTACGGCAAAGAAATGGCTGGGGTCATCACTGCTTCGAATCCATTCCCAGTAACCTTAAAATTCGAAAAGGTGTATCATCCTTGCTTGTTGGTAAGTAAGAAAAGATATGTTGGATATTCTTATGAAAAAGAAGAACAGAAAGAGCCTAAGTTCGATGCCAAGGGTATTGAAACTGTAAGACGAGACGGACACCCTGCTCAACAGAAAATTGTCGAAAAGTCCCTGCGTATATTGTTCGAGACTAAAGACTTGTCAGCTGTCAAAACTTACATTCAAAATCAGTTTCAACTAATCACGAAAGGCCAGGTTTCAATTCAAGATTTCTGTTTCGCTCGTGCAGTAAAACTCGGCTCATACAAAAGCGAGAAGACAATGCCACCGGGAGCTGTGGTTGCCACGAAGAAGAAAGAATTAGACCACAGGGCGGAGCCTCAACACCGTGAACGAGTTCCATACGTTGTCATAAAAGGCAAACCTGGTCAAATTTTGCGCGAACGCTGTATTCCTCCTGAGGTATTTCTTTCCAATGACAGTTTCGAGCTAGATTCTACTTACTACATTACGAAAACTCTCATTCCGCCCTTGCAAAGATTTTTTAATCTCATGGGAGTTGACGTCGCGCAATGGTACAACGAGATGCCGCGGATCCAAGATCTGAATTATCATCAAGCAAAGGAAGGAAAACTCCCGGATTTCATGCGTTCAACATTGTGTTTCAATTGCAAAAAAGAGATAAGAGAGCGAACGGAAAGTGTTTTGTGTGCAGAGTGCTTGAGTCAAAAGTCTGCAACGGCAGCAGAGTTGCTAACGGAAGACATGGAAGTAAAAAAGCACCTCAAAGATGTCCTGGCGGTGTGTAGAAGCTGTTGTCAGCCTTTGACCAAGAACTCACAGGACGATATGTCTAAAGTGGTAACCAAATGTGACTCTCAAGATTGCCCCGTTTATTATTCGCGGATCAAGTACAAGGGATATACTGACACCTTAAAGGCTCGGCAGAGAAATGAAATACTGGAGCAACTGGACTCATGGTGAGATCCACATTCAAGCTTCGATTTCCGAATAGCGTTGTTATCATGTGTGACGAAAATAGCACTCACATTGGTTCAGGTTGGTAAATTTTTGATGCTCATCGCATCATGGTGGAAGTATTAAAAAAGCAGCTAAAAGTAAATTGTGATAGTGTATACTCGGTCAAACCCCATCGCTCGTCTTTGGACTCCTTACTATACAGCTCAACTCTGCTAGCTCTTCTAATTAATAATGCCCTTGTCGAAATCTTTGTCGAAGATTCAAAAGAATCAGAAGGGAAAGAACGTCACTATCCATCCAAAAGGTCGAAAATTCCAGAAGCTGGCGACTGCCACATTACGTGAAGACAAGATTGCCGCCAAGAAAAAAGCATACAATGACCGTAGATCCCATGAACTTGGTCGTGTAAAGTTCATTCAAGATGTGATGAACTTGGATTCTTTCCAAGATAAAGCCACCTTTTCGCTAGAAGAAACTGTCATATTCATAAAAGAGTTCATTTCTCGCGACGATGAGGAACTGGAGGAATTGAAGAAGAAAAGAAGATCGAACAGGCCACCCGCTAACAGACAGATCATTTTGCAACAAAAAAGAGACTTCGAAATGAAAGAATTGGAAACTGGTTTTTTAATACCAGACCTTAGCGATGCCAAGAATGTAGAGTTTCTCAGAAAATGGAACCAGACTTTTGGTTCTATGAGCACCTTAAGGCAGATCAGAGTCAATGATAAGGCTCAAAAAGTAGTTGGTGGCAGTAAAAATGTTGTCGACTCCTCGATTTCGAAGTCCGCGGACGTTGAAATGAAGGAGTGAGCGAAAGTTTGCATCGATTAATTGGTTGACTAGGATAGGATATTCAACAAAAGCCACATTTTCTATCTGATGCTAATGATACTCTCGCTCTCTAATCGTTTCCGCCTTTGCACCACTCCGTACGTCGTGAATCCGGTGAGCAACGCTAGAAGACTGACATTGCGAATTTTAGATGATATACTACCGTGACTCGACTCGTTCCCCTCTCTTTGAAAAACAATCTTTCGACTACCGTCCGCTCTTGCATCACCTATCAACTGCCAATTGTCATTTTCCAGCTCTGTTATGATCTTAAGCAGATGTTCGGGTGACTTATTGTTGCCATTGATCACCGTGAATAGGTCTCTGTACTCTATATGTAAATTAGCCTTTTGGTTTTTCCACTTAGTGATAAATTTTGAATCATCTTCCAAGTCATATATTAGTAACTGTACCGAGTTGGAAATCGGCGCCTGATTTCCTCGATTGGCTGCTGACTTGGAGCTTAGGCTTGTCTTCTGGAACAATTTGGACAATTTTGACCGCTTTGTAAAATTGTTGTTGTCAAAGATCAAAGTACCCGGTGAAAGAACGCCAGATAAATTACCGTTATTCCACTCGTATTTCCGATTTTGCTCCCATGCGAATTGTCGTTGTTCCATTTTCGATCTTTCTGCTGTTTGCAAGAAGGTTTGTAATGTATTTAGATCAATGTCTTTACTTTGTACCGTAGGTTGAGAAGTGCACCTATTAGCTGAACTTGAGCGAGACATTGTCATTTCAGGACTTAGGTTATCTAAAGTCTTGTGAAATTCCCTTGAAGTTGAGGGGTGAATTTTCAGCAAATCGGAATCTGCCAATCGATCGCGATTGACTTTGAAATTCCTCTCATTATTGGGTTCTAATACGTTCACCATTTCCTGTTTGGCAAAACTCGTTTTCCAAGCTTCATCAATCATAGTTGTACTGACTTTACCCTGGAGAATCAAATGAATCAGTTTCTTTGCCTCCTGCAAAGACGAAGAGCCTTTTTTGAACCCAAGATTCTGAGATAGAGAATTAAAGGCCCTTTGCAATTGAGTTCCCTCAAGAGGTAATTTGCCGAGTTCCACTTGTAGTTGCAGACCTTGGATCAGAAGATCTCGACTTCTATTACTATTTCCCATATTTGTAACATCGAAACGACTTTTCACTCTCCTCGAGGCTCTACTTGAGTAGCATCTACCATGGAGGATGAGATTGGGATTCGAGAAGCTCTGCACTTTCATTTCTCGATCTTCGGAAACAGCATATACAACTATTCATTTTTCGAGTAAACTATTCTAATTTAAATGCAGTCTTTAAGAATTGCCAAATTTGAAAGCATAATCATCAACAATATGTCCAAAAGCCCTGTGAATCTTGATAACGTCTACTCTAACAATGTGGGTACATTTCAGAAAATTGCAAACACAGTTCTTCCCGTGAATTACCCAGAGAAGTTTTTTCAGGAACAATTTGACGACAACGTCAAGAACTCTTACTTCACGCAATTGGCGTACTTCGGCGAAGTCGCTGTTGGCGGAGTTAGAGCCGAGCTCATCTCTAATAAGACTGGCGGAGTAAAAGCTACAGGCGTCTATATTCAGATTTTAGCGATCCTAGAGGCTTACAGAGGAAAAGGCATCGGGTCCCAACTTTTGAACTATATAGAGGAGCAGTGCAAGTCGCACTTTCAGCATAAAATATTTGTGCATGTTGCTGTCGACAACGAACAGGCATTGCAATGGTATTCAAAGAGAGGTTTCAAAGTGGAAGGCGACGTGCTACAAAATTACTACAAAGACACCTCAGGATCTCCTGACGCATATGTTTTGGCTAAGCAAACATGAAGATTGCAGTATCTGATAAATCACTAAATAAAGCTTTCACGACTATGTACTTTTATCATTACATTTTATCCACACTGATAGAACTACTCCTCCGAAATTGATTTCACGGTATCGTCTGCCTCCCTCTCGTCATCGGTATCCGTATCAATATCGGTGTACTCATTCTCATCTTCCTCAAGCTCGTCATTACTCTCTTCGTCCTCTTCAAGGTCACTGTCATCATCCTCAGACTCTGACGCCTCATGCACAGCTTCTTTTTCCATCTCCTCCACTTGCGAAGGCTCACGAACAGCCATTGATACCGTGAAGTCTAAATCTGGACCAAAATACTCAGTACTCTTAATGATGACTCTAAAGAAATAATCGCCCTTCTCTTCTGGAGCCGGTTGACTGAATGGTATTTTGATAGTACCGACAGCCCAATTTTCGGGATTGAAATCCTTGTCTAGGTCTTTGACTGTTCTCTTGTCGAAATCTTGGCTTAAATTGGCAAAAGATAATCTATCAATGAGCATGGGAGTCTGGATAACTTTTCCGTCCTTTTGAAGCACAACAAGTGCACACCAGCATCCACTGCGCTTAGCGGGGAAATAAGGTGCAAATGATTGTGGTAGTTTAGGCTGTTCTGAAACAGATGCAAATGGGTCCCTCAAAGAATCAAAGTCTTGTTCGTCTTGACACATTTCATCCGGAATCATGTTAGGACTGAAAAACTTGTGTTTGGCGGAGCGCACAAGTACTTTAAGCGAGATATGCGGAGTCGACAGGGGTGTGATTACACTTTCACCGGGTACCTTGAATTCAGCTCTTATCAGCTTCAAGTATGGGATGTTCGATGCAACAGTTAGGGTTTCTTGTAATTGGGTAGCATCCTCGATCCCTAAAATTTTACCGATCTTGGCATCATCGTAGGTAAATAGTTTACCCAATGTACGAATATCATCCACAGATCCCTCGACAAAGCGTTTAGCATCAACATTTGGTAGTTGAAGAATTTGAGAATATGGCGATAACGGAATAGCTTGCACAAGTGCTTTCAAGGTATCGATAGCCGCGTTGGAGATTTCCAAATTGCGGAAAGTGGTGGCGATGTCAAGTAAACCAAAGAGCAATATATGACTTTTGGCCACGATTCTGAATTTTGTGGTTTGTAAGTTACCACTGTGCTTGCGGTTGATGTGGTCATGCAGCAGCGTTTCAAAAATATTTGGAGCAAGCGCAGGGAACATCAATTTGAACTCTTCGGAGTGAGAGATCCACCTAATCATGAGCTGCGTCGTTACTACTTGAGAAGGTTTGAAGTTAAACAACCGGTCTGAAAAATATGAAGCAGATTTGACGTGGATGCCTTTCTTAGTCATAGACTGAGTCTTAGACCACCATCTACTGACGAAAAAGGGTAAAATAAATCCCAATAGAGCGATATATCCCACAATCATCACCAATGATGCCGAACTATCGACCAAAAACTTGGGTAGAGCAATTCCATGAGACGTAGCTTGAGGGCCGTCAGGATGACCATATTTCAGGTAATTTTCGCGGGTAATCTCGTCTGTGAGAGCTTTGTACGCCTTTGTAATCATGACATATTGCTCCTCGAGAACAGATCGTTCTTCAGGCTTGAGATCTTTGGCCAATTTGTCGGGGTGGAATTTGATTGAGAGTTTGCGGTAAGCAGATCTGATTTCACGGTCCGTCGAGCTAGCAGAAATATCCAGAAGCGCGTAAGGATCAAATAAGAGCGTCGCGGCATCTTTGATGGCATCATTGGATCCGATGTGCTGCACCAGGTAGGCAACAATCGTCCAGCCAGCGATAATTACTAAATTCCGTTTGGCAAGCCACTTCGACTTTTTGGCTGCGTATTTCGCTCTGAAGGTCCGAACATCATTTCC
Organism: Lachancea nothofagi CBS 11611; assembly: GCA_900074755.1. NCBI lineage: Eukaryota > Fungi > Ascomycota > Saccharomycetes > Saccharomycetales > Saccharomycetaceae > Lachancea > Lachancea nothofagi. Next base: position 1,524,549 of record LT598447.1, read on the forward strand.
AGTGTAGCGCTCCGACAGATCACCAAGCACATGTTGCTGATGCTGTGAACTTCTGTCTTTTTCTCCGCCTGCAAGTGCTTCCCACAACTGCATGATGGTCAACGGAACCAAAATCACACATAAAACCGCCAACATGAAGAATGGCCAGGTTTCAGAACCTTCATCATAGTCGTAGCTCTGTGTCATGACAAAGAGCAATCAATACTAAATCGATGGATGCAGTTCAAGCTCTGTAAAGTAGAATTAAATGTTCTGATTTAGGTGTTCAAAAAGTTGGTTACCATAATAGAATATCATACTTCGCCAATATTATCCTTTTGTACGAGCCTAACTATATTTCCGGTATTGCCTTGCCAGGAGCCATCGGCATTACTCGCCTGACGATTGAATACGTTTCCTATGGCCAACTACGAGGTCTAAAATTTGGAGAAACCCTTCAGCTCGTTTTTTCAGGTAGAAATAACAGTAATATGTCAAATATTAGAATATTTTTAATGCGAATTTAAGACTCTCGAGGAGAAAACATGCCAAAGGAGTTTAAAGATACTTTGAGTATCCATAGACTAGCGCCATTAATTGTCAACACTTTACTGGTGTGCCTATCTTGAAAGAAAACAGTCCACGAAAAGATCATCGAGAGACAACGACGCGATCGACGGTATTTCTGTGAACTGATGCACATATTGATTGATGTAGAAGTCGCAATCTTGGGTTAAACCTCCACATTTACAGCTTGCCTAAATATTTTAATAAGTTGATCGTGACACTCTATCGCACTTTGATAGTTGTGAAGGTACCACAACGTGAAGTGGTAATATCTCGCACCGAGGCCAGACTGGACTTCGAGTGATACTGCTTGATTGAGGAAACAAAATGGATAGACCTGTAGCTTGTTATTTTTTTGACGGTGCATAATGTTACTAGTCAAGACCACGATATGGGGACATTGAGCAGCAGCTATTAGCCTGCGGCTCTTTATTTATGTAATATACTAATTTTATGATCTTCTCGAGAGATCTATAGCAATAGATGTCCCATTATTTTCAAACAAAAAGTAGTCGGACATACCTAAATGAAGAACCGAAGAACCGATGCTCCGGAAACGCGCCATTTTGTTTTAAGATGTACAAATTATTTCTACTGTATGCAGTGGAATGCTCAATTCATATACCGAAAACTGATGATTTTCATACGCTACTAGAAAATCATTACAATTGGTTTCTGTTAATAATAGCGGTGTGGCTAGTTTCTGATCTACTCACTTGACATCCTTTGTTTCTTTTGCATTTGACGTTCATCTCCTATATTCAAATATCGGGCTTGTGTCAAAAACCGCAGCAATTTTGCCAGCACCCATATTACCGCGACGTACTTGAAAATCTATATGTGTAGTAACAGAACGCTCCGGATGTACAATGTAACTAGCACTCAATCCCCGGTGACATGATAGTACAGAGTGATTTTGACTTTCTGTTTAACAGCAGCTTCTTCTACTCGTGCAAACATGCAGTGAAGGCTACAAAGGCCGTGGCAAATCCTTAAATCTGTATCCGCCAATTATCCATTTCACAATTGACCTCTTTTCTCTCTTGAGAAACGAGTGAAATCACTTCATCAAGAAAGTGTCATTAAAACTAGGGAAACAAACACAATTTGGCAGTAATTAGGACTCTTGAAGCAGGTAAAAGAAGCCTTGTCAGTACTAAATGCTTGCTTCAATATACGCTTTCATTGAGGTATATATCGCGTCACTGTATACGGTTTCCTTTAATTGGACTTTACAAAATTTTATACACTACAGAAACGTAGGACAGAACAGACAGCGAGATTCAGACTGCAATTGGGATACTGGCCCTTTTCCAAGGCATTGAACGGTCATTAGGTTTGAAGTAGGTTGCCGTGACTTTCATTAGCTATGCAAAACATATATCAAAATCCAGCTGCACTGGCACAGCAGACCGCATTGGAAAGAAGAGTGAAAGTCAGCGTGAAAGGTTGGCAAAATGCTACTAAACAAGACCTTGTCAGTTTCGTAAGCCGCAAAGCACGGATTGCCATCATGGACTCTACGGTAGAAGGCAACTTAGTCGTGGGGTTTGTAAATAACCGTACTGATGCACAGTCATTACTGAATTGGAATGGCGTGCGTTTTGCCGGAAACTCTCTGAAATTCGAAATTCTGGGCGACAATTCGGGAGCTGCTGGCACTTCAAGCACCATAACGCTATTAAAAGCATTCCTGTACAAGCGGTATAATCCACAAGCGAAAATGTTGGATCTGGGCAATCTTCGGGAAGATCCGGATCTTATTACCAATGGGCTGTTCTCATCGCCTTCTACCCAGGCTAAGATTTTTCCCGCCATGATGAAATTAGCTTCCAAGGAATCGCAGCTAATTGTTGAATCCGTCAATTTATCGAATAATCAACTAAGAGACTTGAACATGATCTCGTCATTGGCACAGGCATATCCAAATTTGAAAAACTTGTGTCTAGCAAACAATCAAATCTCGCGGTTTAGAGCTCTCGAAGTTTGGAAAAACAAATTCAAGGAATTGCGCGAGCTTCTAATGATGAATAACCCGATCAACACAGAGCCACTATACCGATCCGAGATGCTGAGACTTTTCCCCAAACTAGTAATATTGGACAGCATTGTGCTCCGGGATGAAAATAAGTTACAGCAAGTTTATTCTATTCCTATGAAGCTTCAACAATTCTTTTTTGAGACGAATGAACTAGGTCAGTCGTCTATTGATTTTGTATCCAATTTCTTGACACTTTGGGATACCAATAGAAGTCAGCTAATGGCTTTGTATACACCTCAATCACAGTTTTCAGTGGCCATTGATTCTTCAGTTCCAATCTCCAGTGTACCAAATTCTGATCAAAATCCCACCTTTGGACATTATTTACCGCTATCCCGTAACCTGACTAAAGTTTCAAGCGACAGAACAAAGCAGCAAAGGCTTGCTCTCGGCCAAGATGCCATTGACAAAATGTTTAAGTCTTTACCTAAGACTAAGCACTTTTTGCAGGAACAGGCAACAAGTTACTCTGTGGAGGCTTTCTCTTATGCGCAAGTACAAGGATTCATTATTATCTTGCATGGGTTTTTTGAGGAAACTGCTGCTCCAGAAATTGATGCAAACAAATCCACACCCAATTCGGCTGGTGGCAGAAATAGACGTTTCAACCACGGTCACACTAATGCCACTAATAAGTTGGCCAAAAAATCATTTGATAGAACTTGGGTCATCGTACCTTCTCAGGGTAGCGTGATTGTTGCTTCAGATTTACTTACTATCAGACCATACGCCGACGGATCCTGGGTACCACGAGAAGTTCCACAGCAGGTTCCGCAACAGGCCCATCCGCAAAACCCACAACAGCCGATTCCAGCAACGGTACCACAGCCCCAAATGCAACCTACAATGACAAATATTCCTGCACAGGGCTTGGCCGCACCTCTGTTACTCCCACCTGAGGTTCAGGCCAAATTGAACCCACTTCAGCTGGAAATTCTCAACAAACTGCATCAACAAACTAAACTCAATGCTGAATACACCTATATGTTAGCAGAACAAAGCGGCTGGAATTTTGATGTGGCTATTAAGGGATTTCAGGAGAGTGTAAACAACATTCCAAGAGAAGCTTTTGTCTGATAGAGAAATCAAAAGCCATGCATGAAGACCGGAACAACATTCTGTCTTCCCCAAACCTTATCCCTATTTAGAAAAACAATTAGTTTAAAAGTAAGCGTCATGTTGAAATACTTTGATGAGCTGTCTAACTTTTGATTGTAAAGCTCAGTTTTATTCGCCTTACGTTATTTGGCTATGACAGCTTTGTTCGACTTTTTCTCTGACGACAGCATCAGATTTTATTTACAGAACGGACACAAATAATTCAAATAAATCCGTAAACTCTGTAAACACAATAACATATAATAGCTATACTTGCTCCTATCATCTAAGTCATTAATGAGGGCTGTGCCTACGCCAAGGAAGTCCAAGTCTCGTTTTGTGCGGCGAAAGGCTGGCCAATTGTACCAGGTTGTTTCGTGTCGTAAGATTCGGCGCAAATACAATCTCCACCATTTACATCAGTTGCACCGTAAAAATACTAGATATTCAAGACAACAGCAAGAACACTTGAATGCTCTCACGACACCATTGACTTTGGAAGATTTTATTAATTTAAGCTCGGGGCCCGAATCGCCTACGGCTAAACACAAACCATTATTGATAGCATCATTTCCAAATGGATGTGCCAGGTCTCCCAGAGTTAAACTTCTGCAGAAAAATATCTTTTCAAAACTACGGATTAGTCGTCGACGTTATCGTCTTCGTAACTATAATCCTGGTTTGGTGAAGTTTCATGCTCAGGACCCGCCTAGTGTTGATGAAGATTGTTTTCGAAGCTCTCGCCTCATCAAACGACAAGCTTCCAAGTACGCCGACGTCAAATTTAACTTCGAGAGGCAGAACGTTGTGAAAACAATCTGCATACCATTTGAGAACTTGGAAGGTCATGGACCTAGATTTTTGGAATTTGATCCCGAACGTAGCATTCGACTGGACGACTTCCCCTCTCTTCGTTTCGCTGGGAATGCAATACATGATGACAAGCGACCTCAATTGACTCAGCTCGAAGCTGGGCCTGGGATATTTTCACTAATGAAGCGTAAAGTTAAATTAAAGGTGGAACAATTGCAGTGGTGCGTAAGCGAGCGCATGCCTAGAATATCATTCTTGGAGTATCCGGACGTTATTATTATGAGCAAAGTTAGTCTCCCTAATGATTCAGGGCCCAATCTAGGGGATGCTGGAGTACAAACGCTCCAGGAAAAGCTGAACGCACTAGTCGAGGCCTCAAGGCTGGCAGGCGTTACTCTAAATAGTTACACGCGGATGCTGCAAAAGTTAGAGACAGTTTCGCCTAGTACCACTCGGACGCTTCGATTAGCCGTAGCCAGACACATCGTTAAATGACGGATTCAAATAAATACAGAAACATTACCCATGCGTACATAAGTGTGTATTGAAAATAACATGGGGACTCACAACTGTTTAGACATTGACGCCTGGTTCTGGTACTAAAACTCCAATACAAGGATATTTCTTTTCAAAATGTTCGAGCCATCCATTCAGGGCTTCCAAGTCAGCCTTTTGCAGGTCACTAAGATCGTCCATAGGTTGGTTCCAGTGTTTGAGAGTGTCGAGCTCAAACGAGTTAGTCGCAAGACCGCGGGAGGCATCATGACCCGCAAAGTTTGAATATGGTCCGCTTGGACCATAAAATTGTCTTCCTTGTGTGCAATCAAAAACTTTTCCCTTGATCGCTAGAAAGATCTTTTCGTCGTCATGACCATTGAACTTGTAAAGTGTGCGTGGGTAGAATTGTCCCTCCACAATAGGCTCTTTGTTTTCCGTTTGTTGCGAATCTTTAGCATCACCAGAGACACCCGTTGGGTCTTCGCTGGTCTTGACCCCTCCGAATAATAGATTCTTGACAAAAGACATACTTCAAGCTGATAAAGTCCTTGCGTCTCTAGTGGTTGAAGCTCTAAACTGCTGTCAAGTGAAGAGAGTTTCAGCTGGATAAATATTTGATATGGAAACTCAAACGAGATTTTAGGTTGAATTAAAGGTAAAGGACCTTTAACCATCAAATTAAACGAACTAAGTTCGAGAAAGAGTTTGAACAGACATGACAAAAGAAAAAGACAGTAGCACTTGTCCCAGATATTTGGTTATATAACTGAACTACATTTTTAACTGCAGCGCGTACAGCAATTACTCTAGATATAAGATGCACTTGTTCTCATTTACGGACTTCAGAACTCTCGACAAACATATGAGCACCTTCTTTGAGCAAGCTGGCAATGTGATCAATCTCCTTCTGGGCCAAAGCCTGATCGTGATCCTTTATGGCATCTCTAATGCTAGGAAAACTCCAGGAGTCATAGGGGGTTTGGTCTTTTAGTGTCGGTCCAAAAATACCATTTGTGTAAAAGGGCCGCTGAGGGATGCCGGTCACCTTCATAGAACGTAAGACCTCGCCAATTTTTTTATTCCAGCTCCATCGATTTACTGATAAGAGGGATGGCTCTAGACCTTCGTTTTCGACCATGACAATGTTATTCCAAGCCTCTACCCAGGATGAAGCATGCTTTCCAACGATCGTCCACAAATCTAGTGACTCTACAAGTGGCTGAACATCAAGGTTCATTCCGTCGGCACTCTGTTCCAGATCCTGTAACAAGTGAAAGAGTTCGCTAGAAAAATATTTGAAGTCGAATGGAATCATTGGCTCGTCTATCAACTTAAGCGTCATTTGGAAGACATACAAGATCAATTCTGATGATCTTTCCCAGTAATCATCTCCCGCTACTTCTAGTAATCTTTCAAATGTATCATCACATGTGTAAATGGGGTACTTCCGCTCTAAAATATGAGGCGCAGAGATGATTGTTACCGGTATGTTTTTGGCCAAATAAGCGCTCCAGTCGCCGAATTGCTGCACGTTTCTGACATCTGTTTCAAACCCCATTTTTAGTTCTTCGTCCTTAAAAAGCTCGAACAACAGAGGATTAGTTTGGATGTCAAGTTTCTGAGAATCGGGGTCGATACCCAACTGACTTATGTCCACGACGGAATAGATTTCGTTTTGAAACTTGGGAAGCTGTGCTTCCAAAAGCTCAGTAACACCTGCATGTCCGAACTCAGAGGCATCGTATGACATGAAGTGAATATTTCGAAGTGGTTTCCAATCGTATTTATATTTGGCTTGTTGAAACAACTGAGCTAAGGATAAAAGCGCAGCAGTTCCGTAATTGGGATATGTACATCCAGTGCACGAGGAGTCTCTTGCAGAACAAATAACAATGCCCTTGTCATTTTGTTCTCTGCCCTCAATTATCCCGACAGCATTCCATGTTATGTGTTCAGATCTCTCCACAGGACTCAATAAAAAGTCAACTGTAACATCACCAGCACCACCACTATACCATCCGTCATCAAACTGCACCCCTTGGTCGTTTGAAAATAGGCCTCGAAGATTTTCAGCTTGCCTTCTAGATATCGGTATGCTAGGTATTTTGGGAATTATCGGTGACTCATCTATAGTAATTTTAGCGCCTAAAAATGCAGACCAGCCAGGCGTTAGTGGATCACCCATACTATAGCGAAAGTTATGGACTGACATTTGTTGAATACTGTCGATTTCGCTTTCACCGTAACCGTCAGAAATGAAAATGACGCCTTTGAAACCAAAATCTTGGGCTCTGTAAACCTGTTCCCCTGGATTTGAATCATAACGCAGTAGCACAATTGTTTTCTCGTTAATCAAATCATTATCGGCAAGCAACTGAAAGTCCTCTTGAGAGCCAAAATGGGCATACATTAGTTGCGCACCGATAATTTCACCTTTAGCACTTAGCGGATTGAAGTTTTCGTCCGTAAGGTTCAATTCGAGACTCTGTCCTTGCGAAGAGTGCGCTATTAGATTTGACTTTCCTGGGTAGTTTAAGTAACTTTCAAAGCCACCGTAACTCGCTTCCCGCAGCCCATTATTATCAAACGCCTCCATTATGTACTGGGCCAACGCAAGGTCGCCTGACGTCCCGGCCATATGTGGCATACTGCTAAGAAACTCCAGATCCTTTTCCATCTTGGAGAGATCTAACGCACGCTTGGCATAGCTCATCAGTTGCTCTTTATCCGAGAACATTCCTCGACTCCCCGAAGTCCTTGCGTTAGGCATGAGCCCACTGGATGAAACGTAGTAGATGAAGGCTGAAATAAACAGCACATAAACAAATCGCCGTAGAATGAGCGGGTTACCAACTTTGCTGAGGTAGTAGTCAACCTTATGGGAAGCCATTGAAATGAGCATCGCCAACGGATCCGCAACTCGTTCACGGACGGGAGTCACCACATATTGCTTGAAATTTTGCTTCAACTGCTCAACTTTCCCTACCTTATTCGAACTGTCAGTTTCTTCAAATTCAAACGGCACCATAGTGCTGGCAACGCCTTCATCCTCACCTTCCTGATATTCTGGAGGGTTCTGTGGTATTTCGGCTTCATTTGAACTCTCAGTACCTACAATACCACTCTCATTCAATTCCTCTTGATCGTCTTGCTCGACTGGAGCGTATCCGAACGACCAAGGTGGCATTACGAGTTGAGTTTTATCAGTTTTTACTCGTGTTTATATTAATAGTCAAGATTGAAATAATGATTACTCACTAGAAACAAAACGTAACATTAGATCAAATATAATGAATTTGCCAAAATGGCGTATAACATAGCGTATGTGAGGCGTCCTTAAAACACTAACGTGTTTCGAACTTGCCTAATTAACTAACGGAACCTTTGAAGAATGGTTTGCGACTTCTTCTACCCGCAACTAGGCGGTGTAGAGTTCCACATCTACCACTTATCGCAAAAACTGATCAAGTTGGGACACTCTGTGGTGGTAATAACGCACGCTTATGGTGATAGAACAGGCGTGAGATACTTGAGCAATGGATTGAAGGTGTATTATGTACCCTACGTTGTGGTATACCGAGAAACAACCATCCCAACCGTCTTCGGCAGTTTACCAATAGTAAGAAACATCTTAATTCGTGAACAAATTCAGATAGTACACTCGCATGTGAGCGTGTCATCGCTAGCACATGAAAGTCTGCTGCATGGCACGGTAATGGGCTTGGAGACAGTTTTCACAGATCATTCGCTCTACGGGTTCGATTCTGTGAACTCGATTATTGTAAATAAATTGCTTCGGTTTACTCTGACCAACGTAGGAGCTGTGATTTGCGTTTCTAACACCTGTAAGGAAAATATGGCACTTCGGGCGCGAATAGACCCATCCCAGATTTCAGTCATCCCGAACGCGGTAGTGAGCCAGGATTTTACACCTTTGCCCAAGAAGTCTACCAGAGTTCCAGGTCAAATAACCATCGTGGTGATAAGCCGACTTTATCCCAACAAAGGAGCAGACCTTCTCACACATTTGATTCCAAAGATATGCAAGATCCAGCAAAATGTTAATTTCATAGTAGGAGGCGACGGGCCAAAGTTCGTTGACTTTCAACAAATGATTGAAACTTTTCGTTTGCATGATCGGGTCCAACTCGTGGGTGCGGTCCAGCATGAGAACGTACGGGACGTTATGTGCCAAGGGGATATCTATCTCCACGCGAGTCTCACCGAAGCTTTCGGCACCGCATTAGTCGAAGCTTCTTCCTGCGGCCTGTTGATAGTTACTACCACAGTGGGCGGCATTCCAGAAGTTTTGCCCAAGCATATGACTGTTTTTGCCGACAAAACATCGGTCTCTAGCCTAGTTGATGCGACCCTTCGAGCTATCAACCTTCTTCAAGAAAATAAAGTTGACACCTCACTCTTTCACTCAGAAGTTGCCTCCATGTACGATTGGACCGACGTAGCAAAACGGACTGTTGTAGTATATCGCAACTTAATCCAACAATCAGCTTTCAAGGACAAATCGTGGCTGCAGCTCTTGAAAAATTTCAATTATCGAGATAGGCCGTGGGCGCGATGTCTGTATACGCTATGTGCACTTGTGGAGTACATGTTTTTCATAGCATTAGAATGGTGGTACCCGAGAGATCAAATTGACCTGGCGTGTAAATGGGCAACTAAAGAACACTAAAGTGTTATATGACCCCTGTTTTTAGGGTTCTACTAAGTTCTCAAACAAGCTATTGGCTCGCCGTTTTTTTTCCTCCAGCTTATTGCAGTAATAGGAAAGCACGCTGCTATTTTGTGGTTTGAAATTGACTGGTACAACTTCGGCAGAGCTCAGAAAGTGGGAGAAGCTCCTCCTCGTTAGATTTAACTTATCAAAAAAATCATTTCTCAAAAAGTGTGCATCTGTCTTCAATGGCTCTATTAGCCATTGGTTCTTTTCTAAAACGTCAAATACTTCTTCCTCTCTGAGAATCGTATATTGTAAATCACTTATTTGGGATATGAGATCCAATTGGTTAACACCATTCAAATCCCGGGACAAGCTCAATAACCTCTGGTTCGGGAGCAAGAAATTATGTCTAACACGCTCTGCCTCTAAGGTTTCTATCAATTCGGCGTTTCTAGCTTCAAGACTTGAGATTGATGATTTTAATGTTTTTTTGCACTGCTTCAAGTCGAGCAATTCATTTTGCAGCTCTAAGATCGTATTCTCCTGCAGCATTTGCCTCTCAATTTTGCTTTCATACACTTTGAGCTTCAACTCCAACTCCTCAATTCGTAGTTGCTTTGAGTATACCACTTGATTCATACCATCAAGCTCTGCATTAACTTCATTCACTTCATTTTGATATAGTTTACCACCAGGCTGATCATAGCTGTTGGGACTTTGTGTGTGATGGGGAATTATTTCAATAAATTCGAGTAGGGAAATTTTGGAGTTTAAATCGTCCACAAAGGAGGCCACTTTATCTTGGTACAGATCATCATCACTCAAGGGCAGTATTACTCGATCGAAAAACGATGAAATAATAGTGAAAACACAATGGGTTTCTATCAGCCCTACGGCTGCGGGAGCCAGATTTATCAGTTTTTCCTCGCATACGGCACATAATTTAAGCAGTGCAGATCGTAGTGTCTCGCTCAAGCGCTCGTCTAGATTTAAAATGTTTGCTGATGAGAGTTTTAAGAAACCAAACAACAAAGAAGCATCTCTCCCAACAACTTCAGTTTCTTGGTTTAAAAAAGGGTTCATAGCGTAATCCAATAAATCTTGCGGTGTCTGGCCGTTGAAAACAATTTCTTTCCAGTCCTCAATCTGGTTTGAGCCATAAATAGTAAACTTTTCTGGCGCCAGGTTCATTGATCGAGTCAATCGGTATACTGATTCGTAGTATTGTGCTGCCAAGTCTAAGAAAAAAGGTCCCTGAAAGTGTAACGGACGCTTTTCTTGTACTTCTTGCTTAAGAAGGTGGGATAAAAAAGAAAGTCGTCTTGATAATTGTAACGAGCTTTCAGAGTCAGAAGTCGCCAATCCCTCGCGCAAATATTGTTCGTTTAGTGCCTTTTTATAAAGTTCTAAATGCAGATCATTTACTTGAGCCGTCAATTCTAGCAGTTGACTTTCGTTTGCTCCAGCTTCTTGCGATGTCAATTCTTTGGAGAGCTCAAGTTTCTCGGCCTCGAGTATACTAATGGTGCGTTGTGCTTTCTGTATATCTTCGCGTAGAATGTGTAATTGCTCAGAAAGCTCATCTTCCAGGTCATTGTAGATACGCTGGAGATCGTTGGCTACCACACGCTCAGAGCTCAGCTCATCTATAGTTTCTTTGAGAGAGTCGAGTTTAGTGCTGAGATCCGTATTTTCTTGCGTCAGCTTGTCGACGATGTGGTCGTAACTAACCTCTGAGTCTAACTGTGAGTTTAGACTTTCAATCATGCGGTGAGAATTCTCGAGCTCACGCGATATGCTCTCGAGCTCTGAAATTACTCTGTCGTGTTCTTTGCTAAGCGCCTGATTTTGGAACTCAAGATCATCGTTGAGTTCTCGCGAACTGTCTAGCGAACCTTGAAGCTTGACGAGAGTGGCTTGGAGAAGCCTGTTGCGTTTCCAAAGAGTTTCTGATGAAGCTTGTGAGGTCCATTCTTCGACATCAATACTTCTGCGAAGGTGGATCTCTTCGCGAAGCTCGTTAAGCTGTTCTAAAGCATTCCCATGTTCGTCTTTCAGAGTTGAGAGCTCATTTGCCAATTGCTCACTTTCAAGAAGTAAAGCTTCTTTATCTATGATACAGGATTCCAGCTTCACTTCCAGATTTTCGGTGTACTGAAATCTGTTTTGAAGTTCTAGGTACTTAGCATGCATATCATAGATCTTATCCTGCAATTTGAACACGAGTTTCTGTAGTTTGGTGTTCATTTGAGCGTCAAAGAGGCTTTCAGGATTCTGCTCTTCTGAATTTAGACTTTGCACCGCTTCAAGTCTAGCAAAAAGACCGTAGAGCCCATCTACTTTGGCGGTATAGAAATATCTGGCCCCGTTCACAGATCCGTCATTTTTGCCCGCTTTATCGTCAAGGTCCACACCACACCACGTCCCAGCAGCAAAATGAGTCTCGCCGATAAACTTTACAGTGCCATTCAGACCACTAACGCTCACTTTTTGACCCACTTCCACCATTTAGGCGTTGATCTTTAAAAGTGTCATCATTTCGTGATATATTAATTATTTAGATACTTATATGATATATCATCAACACATCGATAAATACCTAAATTCAAACAAAACTCTAACAAAGCAACGGACCAAGTGCAATGAACCATAGACGAAGCACACCACGAGGCCCGCTGAATGGCTCCAGCACATTCAAAAGCTCTAACGTGGAGAATGGAAATCTGCAAAAGGAATTATTAGAGGAAAACAAACAAGAGATATTTGAAGCGTTTTCGCTTTTTGACATGAACAACGACGGATTTGTGGACTATCATGAACTCAAGGTAGCGGCACGCGCTCTGGGATTTGAGCTCTCGAAACAAGAACTACTGGAGCTGCTCGAGAAATACGACAGGGACGGCAGGCGTCTGATGCATTATGATGACTTTTTCGTAGTCATGGGCGAGAAAATCCTCAATCGGGACCCATTAGACGAAATCAGACGCGCGTTTCAGCTTTTCGACGACGACAACACGGGCAAGATTAGCCTGAAAAATCTAAGACGAGTAGCGAAAGAGCTCGGCGAAAATCTTACCGAAGATGAGCTACGCGCAATGATTGACGAATTCGACCTTGACGATGATGGAGAAATAAGTGAACGTGAGTTCATCGCTATCTGCACGGATACTTAAGGTTCAAATGGCGTTAGAAAGCTATGTAGTTGTATTATACGTTGGTCTGCTCTAGGCCTTGGAATTGTCGAGAACATAAGTGTTTTAGTGTGTATCATGTGGATCAAAATACGCTGACGCGAGCTTCGTTCGGCCAATTCACCACAGATTTTCACAATTTTTTATATCCAATAAAGAAATTGAATAACATCTCTGAATAGTACCAGTTTATACTGCGTCTATTGACATCACATGAGGTGGGCACTCCATAGAACTTCTCCAGGCCTTCGCAAATGGTCAAAATATCATTAGTATCATTGTTTTTGGAAATGCAAGCTTGAGCAATTGATTTTATACGGTGATACTGTTCTACTGGGTGCAAATAGGGCAACAAGTTTCAGTTTCAAGAGAACAAAGATATTATAACGTGGGTAATAGAGCTTAAGTGTTTTGAACACTTTGTTTATGTGATTTTGTTTGCTACAATGACATAAAATGAGGCAACAAGCGACCTTTGAAATTTGATTCGGCCAGCTAATACTCGTTTGGAACAATTATTACTGCACCGCACTCAAAGTAGCAAACTCGATCGAAACTACTCAACATTCGACCATATCACTCCGTACTGGCCTGTCGCTATATTAATATCGCCGAGCTCTGTGCAAATGTTTTGTTTAGGGGAAGGCATCAGAAATCAGTACAATGATGAACTCACGTTAGAGAGAGGGTAGTACCATGCCCTTTTTAGGCAGGCCTAAACAATATTGCATGTTTTCCTATAATAAGCCAAATTTGAAAAGTTTCAAACAAAAAATTCGCAACACCTGCAAAGAATAAATTGCATCGAAGATCTCATCTAATCAACTATCTCGTCACAACTTGTGGCACACATGGCTCTTGTTTGTGGTATGACTCGCACTGATATTAAGATATTTAGCTAGCTTACCCGGTTCCCTAAGTATCAAATTAGTTTCTTAGAAAATTTTGAAAAATCAATAAATACTGAGAGATGATACCAAACTATTTGACTAAAATATTCCGGTAAGCGTCAGAAAATCCCTAAAGCTGCATTCTACTTAGCAAATAAGGCTTCTAACCCAATCCTGAGCTTCAATTTAGCATGTCGGGATATCAGCATCTTTCAAAGGCCGGAAGTCGCTTCCTGAAGCAGGTGGAAACCAGACCAAAGCATTTAGTGGATCATTTTAAGAAATTCGAAGAGAAATCAATGCCATCTTTCCTAGTGCCATCAATACCGCGTGTGGAGGACAGTGAGAAATTTCAAGACGTTAAAGAATGGAAATACATGCCTGGGGACAGAGTTGTGGTAACCAGAGGTAAGTGGAAGGGACAAGTTTGTCTAATCAACCAGCTGGATAAAGAAACGAACGGTTTTGTACTAGACGAAAATGGACCCACCAAGACAGTTCCCGTACCCAAACAATTCTGGTCTGAGGGACAAAATTCGCACATGGTAACTTTCCCAATGGCTGTGCCTCAAAAAGATGTGAAGCTTGTGGCTGATATCGACGATCCACTAGTTCCAGGCATGACCAAAACCGTGGCTGTGCGGGACATTGTATTTCGTGGCTCTTACTACGACGATAATTATAAGAAGGCTATGCCGCTGAGGTGTGTATCGGGTCAACCAGATTTGGTGATACCCTGGCCCAGACCTGAGCCTAAGCCCGATGGTTTGTTGGCCACTGCTCCTGAAGTTGCCAGGGAACAATCATTTTGGGTCTCAAGCATAGCAAAAAATCCTATTCCCCAGGGAGCTCTACTCACTATTCGTAACCCTAAGTCCAAGTTTAGAAGAGGAACGCTATCTATTCGAGATATTGCCAAATTTGTGGGTCCTAAGATGCCTCTGACCAAGACAAAGAAGGCCTACATCGCAGAAAAACAAGAAATGGCGTCGGCGCCAAAGCGTAAACTGACTGAAGAGGAGAAAGAGCGTATTGGTACCAAGATTTACGAGCACTTGAGCAAAAAACTGTGAAGGACGAGGTTTAAAAACGGTTTAATATCTCGCTGTAAATATCTTTTCGCATGTAAATAGGGCTGCAATACATAATGTCATCACGGACCAGGTGGTATGTGAACAAAAAGACAAAGTTTATAAAATATATCAAAGAATCAATAAAAATCGAAGATATGTCATTTAGGGACGCCCTCAAGAGCTATATCTTAACACCAGAGGAACATTCAGAAGATGTCATTTTTCATGATTCGCAAGTTGTCATAATCAAAGACCGATTTCCAAAGAGCAAGCGTCATCTCTTGGTACTGCCAAGAGATCTTAAATTTACAAAGACAAAGCCGTGGGCGCTGAGCGTCGAAGAAAGAGAGAATCTACAGCAGTATATTGACTTGGCGTTAGACCATATCTTCCAATCGTTTACTAAAGAGCATAAATGGAGACCGACGAAATCGATGCCATTTGAAACAGAAGCTCAATATCAAAATCGACAATTCTTCGTCAGTAAATTCACTCAGGTTGGTGTACATTGTGTCCCATCGCTAAATAATTTACACATCCACGTCATGACTCAGGACTTTCATTCTGACAGACTCAAGAACAAAAAACATTTCAATTCTTTCACAACGGAGTTTTTTGTAAAATGGGAGGAATTGCCTTTGGTTAGTGTCGATACTAAACATATGGAGAACAATGTAATAAAGAAAAGCGACCTTGTTTGCCCTTATTGCAGCGAAAACTTTAAAAATCGATTCTCGCAACTTAAACTACATTTGGACCACGAATTTAGGGAAAGATTTAATTAAAAATGCTGTAAGTAAAATCGTATTTAAGTTGAGTTGCTGATTAAAGCTTTTGATATTCGATTTTACCTTCAAGCTTCTTGACCTCGGCCACTTTTCTAACCGCTTTCATTAGGTCATCCTGGATAATGTGGTCACGATCGTCACGAATTGCAAAAAATCCGGCCTCTGTGACACAGTTGCGGATATCCGCACCGTTGAATCCATCACTCATCTTTACTGCGGCTTCAAAATCAAACTCACCAGCCTTCTTGACTTTGGCGCTATGAATCTTGAAAATCTCCAACCTGCCAGTTTCATTTGGCAAGCCAATCTCAATTTTGCGATCCAGTCTACCGGGTCTAAGTAGGGCCGGGTCTAATGTATCGGGTCTATTGGTAGCCATGATAATTTTGGTTTGTCCTAGATTATCAAAACCGTCCATTTGTGTCAGCAGCTCCATCAACGTACGTTGAATTTCACGATCCGCGGAAGTACCTTCGCTGAATCTACGACCACCAATGGCATCAATTTCGTCCATGAATATGATACAAGGTTCGTGCTCCTTGGCGTAAGCAAACATCTCACGGATGATACGTGCCGACTCACCGATATATTTGTCAACAATACCAGAAGCTGGGGAAAATATAAAATTGGTTCCGATAGTTGCGGCAACGGCTTTCGCCAATAGAGTCTTACCAGTACCGGGTGGGCCATACAAAAGCACACCTTTGGGTGATTTGATTCCTACACGTTGGAAAATCTCGGGGTTCTTTAAAGGCAATTCTATAACTTCCCGAAGTTCCCGAATCTGGTCGGTCAAACCACCAATTCCATCAAAGGTGATCTCCCCGGATTCGAAAGAAGTCATATTGTACACAAGAGGGTCAGTCTCGCGCGGCAAAACACGCATGATGGTAAGTGTGGTGATATCCAGGGTCACACGGACACCCTTCTTTAGTTTTTTGCGGTCGACGGAGTTCCGGACTCCAACGATGTAACGGGGGCCTGACGACGCCTTCACGATGTATTTCTCCTCTGAAAGTTCCTTCATAACCTCTCCTACTAGCTGTCCAATGCTCTGCAACGCTCTAATGTCTGCTTCGGTGCGCTCGTACTCCCGCTCCATATCGCGTATGCCCTGGCGTCTGTTCTTCAACTGGTCTTCATAGCGCCTGTGTTCAGCAAGCTTTTTGCGGAAACTTGCAAGGGCACGCTGGCGCGCTTCTTGAGCCAAGTCTTGGGGCGGTTGCTGAGCCGATTCCTGAGGCTGTTGCTGAGCCGAATCGGCCGTATTACCACTATTCTCGTTATTTCCATTATCGCCTGTGTTTCCTTCAAATGCTGCCAATAAAGGGTCTTGTTCAGTGCTCATGATGTCTCAATTGTATCTATGATGTACTGCACACTTTCGAAACGTCTAAATACCGTGTCTAAACCTTCGTTTGCGCCTTCTGTAGCTGGTTTTGTTCGGTGGCAATTGAAGGTTGTGAAAGGTACTTTGATGAAATTAATATATCATTACTGAAAATTATATGACATATAAGTGAAGGAACATTATATGTAAAGAGACCAGTAGAATAATGCTTGTGAAGACTTTTGGGTTTCTGGCGTAATTTCCAGGGTGTTGAGAATTACTTTGAAGCTGGTGAGAGTTTCTTCTCGCATATTCTTAGGAGAATCATGAAGTATAGCTTCACAAATATGAGCAGAGGCGACAATTTCGATGTCTCAGCATTACCAATTAATGCTGACAGAACGAATTGTAAAGTATGAGGTTGGATGTACTTTTCCCATCCTTGAGTACAGGTCAACGCTTTTGAACTTTAACGAATAGCTGCAGAATTGTGTGTTGAAGCGGATCATGTGTATGAGGGTTTGGAGACTTTCGAGTATAGGCGGAGTTGATTGCAGCTGCTGTTTTGCAGATGGGTACTGCTTCAAGCTTTGGTATATTTACAAGATTTCACAAGTCTGAAATTCTTCCTAACTTCGACATCTGATGTTGGGTTATTGTTTCCTTGCTCTCTCGTAGCAAATAGGCTTCAGTGGGAAACTCTCTGCGAAGTGGCACGTAATAGTTTAACTCGTGAATATTACAGCCTCTGTATCAACCAAAATCTCTGCAGATCAGTCCATGGTACTCTTACGAATATGCAGGACGTCATAATAAGCCGAGCTGTGTTGGGGCTTGGTTTTAGCTTGTTCAAGCGTCACGAATTCGCTGTTATCTGAGCTTTACAGATCTCTTCGATCTCTATATAAAAAGAGGCGAATGTGAGACAACCTTGCAGTGCAAAGTTTATATAAATTAAAACATGCAGCAGCGTCTGGAGAAAGCAGAGAATAGGAACTAATAGGTAAAACGCTTTTCGTGCTAGCCAAGTTCAAAAATATCCAACTTTTACTTTACATGACAGAAAATGGCATAGTACAGAAAGTGATCCTCGAGCCTTCACAGGAAAATTAGCATGTTCTCGCTGCAAAAATATGGTCAGCATCAAATTCCAAACCTCCGGCGTAGATTCAGGTAGTGGAAAGGTGTTTGCCCGCTTTGCTGGTTAAATACGAGATGTGGCGAGCGACTAGAGGACTGGGTAGATGAAAACAAAAGTATATAATAAAAGCGATACTCAATCGTATAATAGCATTTAAGGACTTTTGGCAGTTCTGGGCAGTCTCTTCAGGTTATCATGAGTGTTATGCCCAGGCTCAAAAGCCTTCTGGATATTGATCGATTAAGTGTAATACTGGATTGTCAGGTAGATTATTTTCATATCACTGATATTTAGAAAAATTGAAAAGAGCAAGCGATGAGCTAAATTGGTAAGACGAAGCTAAAAATCTTGAAAAAAGGATCGGTAAAACTGACGATTGAAGCTCTATGGACTTGCAAGCATTCATTTTATGTGGTCAGGGGACGGCTCTATCGCCGTTCACACAAACCAGAGGCGATACGGGTCTTCCTAAAGCGCTTTTGCCAGTAGCCAACAGACACATGATAGAGTACGTCCTAGATTGGTGTGAGCAGGCAAGCTTCAGGGAGATCGCAGTCGTGGCTGAACCGGAGGAGCTGGAGCAAATTCAAAAAGCTCTTAAACCTTATATGGAAATTCGGAAAAGGCAACACGAGCTGCTGGCTAAACACGGCCCAACCGTTAGTGGGGTCACACAACGCCAACCAGTGCCGCTCCGCTTTGTAGAAGCTCGCTATGATACCACAGGCGCCATATTACAGCGAGAGCTTTTGCCGTGCATCAAGGGAGATTTCGTACTTTTACCATGCGATTTCGTTACTGAGATTCCGCCTCAGATTTTCATTGATCAATTTCGCAACAAAGACCCTGACAACTTAGCAATGGCGGTACTTTATCGCAACACTTTTGAGATCATTGACAAGAAACCACTTGACATCTCGTACACAGTCTATTCAGAGAACGATGATTCCGTGAAACAGCCAGTTCTACTAGATTCCTACTCCAAAGACGATGTTGACAAATCCAAGTACTTGCAAATTCGTTCGCATTTGCTCTGGCGGTATCCAAATGCCTCTGTGTCTAAAAAACTACTAAACGCTTCAATCTACTTCTGTTCCAAAGAACTTGTTGAGTTATTAGCCCCTGTTGGTCCCTTCAGCGCTATATCAGAAACGGAGTCTGATAATGATGAGGACACAGCTGCTCGTTCGCAAAAACAACAAGCTATTCATCCTATTCAATTCAGAGCAAAGAACGAGCTTATTAAGGACCCCATAAACTGTAACAAATCACTTTCAAAGCTTTTTAGAGACCTCGCAAGACGTTCATGGCAGCATTCGACACCTCGCGAGACAGTAGGTCTTTTCATCCTCCCTAGCTTGGGTTCTTTTATTCGTTCCAACATTTTGAATGCATACATGGAGGCCAATCGTTACATGTTGAGGGTCAAGTCTTTACTTTTCGCTGCCCATAGTACTCCTACCATGAATAATGCTGTGGGCGCCGATTCGATAGTTGGCGCCAACTGTACCATTCTGGAGAGGACGAGCGTCAAACTCTCCGTTCTTGGCAAAAACTGCCAGATAGGGAAACGCTGCCGAATTGTGGGTTCAGTCATTTTGGACAATGTGGAAATCGAGGATGAATGTGTTTTGGAGAATGTCATAGTTGGAAGCACTTCGAAAGTGGGCAAAAAGTGTAGGCTTACAAACTCGTATATTGAAGGATCTTATACTGTTAACGCAAAGACAGTATTGAAAGGTGAAACTCTAACGCATATCTACTTGGAAGAAAGCGATCAAAGCTCCGAGTCGGCTGGGTCATCTGAAGAAGAAGATTCTAGTGACTACAGTGAAGCAGACTATGACGAAGAATTCGAGGATGATGGTCTTTTTGAACGCTGAAAGAAAGAAACCACAACACTACACAAAAGCCTAACAGACGAAAAAGCATTGGAATATCCCTTATGAGTTGCCGTATTTACAAGAATCTTTATACACGTAATTTCTTTGCATCGTCTTTTGGTTCAAAAAACCAATCCCAGCGGCCCTTCTTGTGCAAAATTGCCAATATTAAAACTGCTGGTAAGTGCAAAACGCTTACCCAAAACGTTTTTCTTGCATACACATTGGCCAATGCGAGTCCCTTGTTGAATTTCATTCTATCCTTTATTATTTTAGCGGAGTAATTGTATCTCTGCTGCCACCAAAATTTAAATGCCCAAAACGAAAGCCATGCATTAGCGATGGCTGAATCCAATTGATAATACCAATCGGTAACGTTGTAATAAGATAGACCATAACATAATGGGAACATTAAAAGTGAATATCTGAATGCAACTCGGGCATTTAGTCTTGGGTTTTTCCAACATGTCATAACGTAGCCTGCGTCTTTATATTCGTTCCTGATGTTGTGACTTAAGGTATTGAAATGTGGAAATTGCCACGCATATAAGAATCCGGCCAGACACCATCCACCTGGGTCGCTTAGCGGATTGGCCGCAGTCCATCCCATTAAAGGCGGTATAGCGCCAACAAGAGCCCCAACCCATGTATTTATTATGTGCTTCCGTTTCAAAGATGTGTAGATCCAGGCATATAGGGCGATGTTTGTGGCTCCCAGAGCTGCCACCGTGGTGTTCACTCCAAGATATAGTACTGAAACACCCATAGTACCTGCTACAAGAGCAAATTTATAAGCTTGTCTTGGCGTTAATAGACCACGAACCACAGGTCTCGCCTGGGTTCTAACCATTCTCCTATCAAAATCTGGTTCTCGGCCCATGTTGATGGCATTAGCCGCAGTAGAGCAAAGTGCTGTGCCGGCTGTTAGCGACATGAGTTCCAATACTGTTGCAGCTGATGGACTCAACGCATAAGAACATATGCAGCTGAGCATTACTAGGACTGTGAGTTTCGGTTTGGACAGCTGAACGTACGTTTTTATCAGCTTTTCAGTGCTCATTTTAGCAACCCCGTCGGTGGTCAGCCGTAATTTCTGCCGCTGTTCGCGACCAACGGCTTTCACTTCAAAAGGCAAGTTTTGGGATTTTTGGGCCGTAGTATCATCGGTGCAACTGAGAGCTTCCATAGCAGTCTGAGCCATCTTTTGGCGGACTTCTTTGGCATCGCGTGCAGCGATATTGGACGCAAACTCAATGGGCGATGTATTCAGTGGTCCTTCGGTCTTGTCACCGTCCTTGCTGTTGCTGTACTGTCGGATGTTTCTATGGACTATGTTTAGCCCATTCAAAGTCAGAAAACTGCTGGAACTCGGCCGCAGCAGAACGCTTTTGAGCAGCAGACTGTTTGCCACATGTATGCTGGCCATTGCAGAGCTTCAAGACCGTTAAGTGACTTCAATGATGGCACTTTTCGATCTGAACTCAGGGTATTTGGCTTGAGATTTTCGAAAATTTAATTCAAGATTATATCACATGAAGACGAGACCTACAAATAGTGACGAAGATGATGTAAATGATGATATTGTTGACGTTTTGTTACATTTCTATGAAGCAGATGGTTGGTTATCAGAAGCCGCGGTTGTCGTCGAAGGATCCTCTTCCGCCTTCTTGTCATTCGTGGCTTCGGGCAGCTGCTGTTCGTGTTGGCGATGCAATTTGGTATTCTGAATTTTATTCTCGATCAGGTTGTCAAACGCGATGATTGCACGAACGAGGTTGCTGACGTAAATCACCATGAGCTCATCGTTCGTCTTGACAGCCAGCGCCTTTTGCAAAGTGCTTGAGGCAGCGGCGAGTTGTTGATCTGTTCCAGACATTTCGTCATCATCTGGAACGCCCAGGTTGGGTAGTAGATTAAAAACATCCTGAAGCTTACCCAGAATCGTATGGTTTACAGGCAGCTGGCGGAGACTCACTTTCTCCAGATATGCAGCAATGTCTGCAAGTTTCTGTTGTAGACCCTTGAGGGACTTAAGCTGATTCGTGAGCTTGATAGAAAGTCCGCCAGCGGCCTGGTCACGGACATCGCGCAGTAGGTGCTCCACACCGATCTCCTCGGCCTCCTCGGCCTCTATTGACGAAGGCAAATGTAGAAACGTTTTTTCAGTGGAAGTACCGTCATCTTTAACCTGTTCTACGGCCATGTACGCCGTTGTAGGTAGACCCACGCCCTGTTGTTGGACGTCAACGATCAGCAGCAGCGGTTGCTGCTGGTGGGCAGCGGTGTATTTCTTAAACAGGTCGTTAATACGGAGATCTGCAGCCTTGAGTTTTGGTCCGCTGTGGTACCATCCAATGAGCTTTTCCTTGGCGTTGATCTTCTTACACATATCGTTCATGTTTTCAATGTAATTGTGATCCAAAAACCACACATCTGGGTTCTTCTCATCTTCTTCGAAAGGCAATGCAAAGGAATTAGTCACTCTTAGAGTGGATCCTTGGTCGTTCCCCAGAATGACTCCCACGCAACGTTTATGTTGAGGTGTGTTGATACGTTTATAATGGTCCAGAATTGAAAGTAACACCAACGGCGCTACCGTCACTTGTTCGTAGTTAACTGACATTTTCAAATGGTGCAGCTGGAGAGATAGGAGTGGTTTCCGAAGCTTTTTAGAGCACTAATTGTGTGTTTTCCTAAAAGATCTTTAGTGTATTTCAACTTTGAAGTTGGTTGGTTTGCCACCTTTAAAATAGAGAAAGAGCTACTCTATAGCTTAACTATGACGTACATAGTGATATACAATTTTCATTGCCTTCAGAGCTTTAAACAAGTAGCCTGTGTACCTCAAGATTGTTCGCCACTTGCAGTAGGATATGTCAAGTTCTAAGAGCATTTTGGCAACCCTTTCTTTGAGTGTTCCGGCCTAAGCGTAGTCGGGTTGTCGAGTTTACAAGAAATACCAAGTAGGTGACATGAAAGTTGAAGACGGAATGATCTTGAAAGGTTATATGAGTCCTAGCTCTTGAAATTCGACATGCTTAGAGACGGTACTGATTCGTGCCCTTTTGTTTGTTTCGTCTTAAAGATGGCTGAATTAGAGACGACGCAGGAGTACAAAGTGACAAAGTTGAGGCGAATCAGGCAATAAGCCCAAATAAGTAGCCGACGCTCGGGAGTTTTAACATAGTACGATTTAGAGCCTTTATTCCGTTAGTAGAATGGCAGAGCTCATCCTCGCCATGTCAGATCAATCATTCTTAGTTGCGCGACAATATCAAAAAATGTGCGATCTAATTTTGCCATGGCCGTACATTCTGGCCATTGTTTACGATAGTATTTGTGCTCGAGGAAACCGTTTCGGCCATTTCCCTAAGATCAGAATCTCATGTGCACATCGCTGAAGAAAGGCTTCCAAGCGATGCTCAAAAAAAGGGCGAATTGGTTTCAAAAATAGTACGATTTTCATCCATCGTAGCCGAACCGCTACAGATATTGCGGCATCGAACTGCATTCTAGTTCTGGATTTGCCACTATCAAGAGCCGATCGTGCGAATTCCTATTTTCCATACAAGTCCAATTAGGAGAGATGCATGTTGCGTAGAAAATTTTTTGAAGATTTCACAGGTGTAGTGTCAGCTCTATGACGAAGAAGCTCTATCCCGACCTAAATATCGACGGTATTGGCGTTCACTGCATCGAACGAAGAAGTCACTGTTCCGCTTACAATACTACATTGAACGAAGAGGTCACTGTTCCGCTTACAATACTACGTCAACGCATTTCATTTGCTATCAATGTAAACTACACGCCGCTAATAGAGTAGAAGAGGTAGCACTAGCATAAAACTGTTTTTCATACGATGAATCGAAGTCTTTCAACGACGACTCGAAGTTTTTCTACAAGAACTCGAAACGTTTCTATTCAACGAAATAAGAGCGCTCTAGAGGTGCTCGTTTTGCCCACACCTATTTAAAATTCCTTAATATTCTGGTTAACATCGTTGATTAGACGGTATAGTCACTAAAGGCCGTTTGTCGGTCATTTAGTCAGCTTTCCATCCTGTTCCACTAATTAAATTCAAACTAAATTCCCTTAATGAAAACTGAAAAACTTCGATGAGCATAAAGTCTTCAACAAGTTCGAAAGCAAACAACACGCTATAAGCCATTTAGCAAGCCAATGTCCTTTGGTCAAATTGTTATAGGCCCACCTGGTTCTGGAAAGTCGACTTATTGCCACGGCTGTGTGCAATTTTTCAATGCTATAGGACGACATGCTCAAGTAGTCAATATGGATCCGGCAAATGACCGTGTACCGTACCCATGCGCGGTAGATATCAGAGATTTCATCACCCTCGAGGAAATTATGGAAGAACAACAATTGGGTCCCAATGGAGGGCTCATGTACGCTTTGGAGTCCGTAGAAAAGTCGGTGGATTTGTTTGTGCTCCAGGTTAAGTCGTTAGTGAAAGATGAGAACGCATACGTCGTGTTCGACTGCCCTGGCCAGGTAGAGCTCTTCACACATCATTCCGCGCTGTTCAAGATTTTCAAGCGCCTCGAACGTGAACTGGATCTCCGAATGTGCGTCGTCAACCTAATCGACAGCGTGTATGTGACATCGCCATCACAATACATCTCTATCTTACTGCTGGCACTCCGTTCCATGCTGATGCTTGACCTCCCCCACATTAACGTTATATCCAAGATCGACATGCTTAAGTCCTACGGCCCGCTGCCCATGCGTCTCGACTACTACACTGAGGCTCAGGAACTTGAGTATCTGCAACCGTTCGTCGAACAGGAGAGCTCCAGCGTCCTCGGCAAGAGATATTCGCGTCTAACGGAAACTATTGGAGAACTGGTTGCGGACTTCAACCTGGTGTCTTTCGAGGTTCTGTGCGTGGACGACAAGAAAAGTATGATTGCGCTGCAAAGCGTGATCGACAAGGCTAATGGATACATTTTCGGCGCATCGGAAGTCGGGGGCGATACCGTTTGGGCTGAAGCGTCCCGTCAGGGTACCGCCCTTGTCAGCGAAGATGTCCAGGAGCGCTGGATCGACAACAAAGAGCTCTACGACAAGCAAGATCAATTATTGCGTGAAAAACAGTTGCAGGAACAAAAATTTAACGACAAAGAAATTGACGTTGATGAAGACAGCGAGTGGCAGAATGCTCTCAAGGATTGGGAGGAAAAAAACGGTGCAAAATCAGCCAAATGAAAAGATGGATCTACAATGCTAATCGTACTTGATCAACCCATATATCGTGTCCTACGATTTTGTGCCAGCCACTTGGTTTTTTTTAATGAGCGCTGTCATGCCAGTATTAAGTGCCAGCCTTCAATTATTTGAAAAGGTGGAACATGGCGCGGACTTTGATCGTTCGGCACATGCTGGTTCAGAAGCGTGAATCAGTTTGCGGTTGATTATTTCAATTAAGATCAAATGGCTTGCTTGCCCTTGTTGGAAAACTGAAGCTATAAAATGACAAGCCTCAAGAATGCGATATTGGGTTGGTGAAAGCAACCTGGCGCGACGTAAATTTGGTACTTGCTGGACGAAGATTGCGGTTGCAATAATTCGAGAAACTTCGGAGTCACAGGAAAAGTATGCCCAGAAAATTTTTGGGCCAGAGATTGAGCGCTGGAGCCGATTATGTGCGGCCTGCATCCATGTCAGTTACTAGCCTAGACCTTGATAGACTACCGGAAATTCCCTGCTGGGACTTTCCAGATACGGATACGGAGGAATCTGTTTTAGTACTGCCAAACACTAGGCGTCGCATTTCGGGGGCATTTGGAGGCACTATAAAACTGAAAAAGCGACTCAGTTCTGTGCCCGAGCTCTTGCTTCACGATTTGGACCAGCTGCGTCGTAAAACAGACACTAGCACAGACCGTGGCCCTGAAGACCGCCTGGCGGATCAGGAAAACCCTACCAGGAAACCAGTCAATGAAGAGCAATTACAGAACTCACAGCGCATATATGTCAGACAGCGGCCACCTCTAGTTAGCAATAGGACCAGGCCGAGGCCTCCAAACCATAATAGCATGGCTCATGTCTCATCCCCGCTTTCTGCTCCGCCAATAGTAAATCAAAACGTCAGCGTCAATGCATTTCCTATCATAACAACCGATCGGAATTCAAAACAGGTTGGCACACGCCCTTTGCATAGCCGTCAAAAGTCGGACGGAGAAATGTTGTTCGATGAAATTCTGAAGGCATACTGCAATCTACCCGAAAAAAACAAGCCGGCATCTTCAGCGATCAGAAGGGAGCTCGAGCAGTCGATTGGGAGGCATTTTGACTCGAACGGATCCCTGAGAGCTTTTAAGAGTAGCAAGAAAATGTCACAGAACGGGCATTTTGATCCCATAATTAGAAGCAAAGAAGCTATGTCACATCCTCAGAAGGAAGAGTTTAGTACCCCAGTGGGGTCTGCTGTTTTGGAAGAGGCTATTCCAGGCCCCGAATATACCAATTCTAGCGGCTCTGATCCGTCAAGCTCGGGAGAGGAGTTTTCTGACCTTGGCAGCATAATGGATAGTTTGAGGTCACCTCAAAGTACAAGGTCCAACGAAGAAGCCGACATATACTATTCTGCCGATGACCATATGTCGAGTCCCAGGAGCATCAGCCCCCAACAGAACTTGGCGCGTAGGTATTCCCTGCGACAAATTCGCTCAAGCAAAGTGATTCCGCACAAGCTTGCATTTGAAGACTTTGTGGGTGGATCTGAAGACGATGATGACAATATTTCACAATTACAGGATGAGCTAGCAGACTTGGATGTCATGGATGTCTCGAGCTCGATTTATGAAGATTAAATAGATGCTGGGTAATAAAGTTTGAACTTAGGGTATATTAAAAAAATAGGTTTGTCATGATTTGAATTACAGGGCTATGTGGCACGGTGGAGACTATTAACTTGATTGAGATACAGCTTGATAGTATGTATTGGTACTTTACGTGCATCGTGTTTAAGTACTCGCGGATACATTTTGGAATCAAGTTATCCGAAGGCACATTGAAGTAATACTTGGCCCAAAATTACAAAAGGTTCATCTTTGACTCAAGCATTAGAGTATTGGGTCTTCGAAACAATAAACCAATCACCCACACGATAGTTTCACTAGCCATGGCCCCTTCACAATTAGAAATCAAAGTGAGATCTTTGCAGAGACTTGTAAAGGAAGAGAAATATTACCAGCAGGAGCTGGAGGACCAGAAAACTCACGTACAGAAACTAAAATCTGAAGGACAAGTGGATCCATACGACTTGAAAAAACAAGTGGAAGTCTTGCAAGATACCGAGAGGCTTTTGCCAGCGCTTTACGGCAAAATCGATCAATTCAAACACGACCTAGCGTTGTTTGTGGATAGCTACAATGGATCCGAGGACCTAGACAGTGCTAAATCTATTATCGAAGATGCGGAGAATCTTCTCAAGAGTAAATCGTAAAGGGGACGAGGTGAGCAACGAGTAAGCAACACACGATGCTGCGAAGTTGACTTGAAGTGTAACGGTTGATACCAGGTCAAATTTCAAAAGCTGTAATTATGCCAGTTAGCAAATAGATAAGTAGCTCATGATAATTAGCCCAAACTGCGCAGATTCAGCTAATGACATGTTCAAGAGTTTTTAGACATTTCATATTTTTAATCCTTTGAATTTCTGAGATGTGTACATTTTCCAAGCACATCTCCGGACGAAACTAACAGCCTCCGTAGCACTGGGAGTTGAGTACAGAATTAACGTTCAGCCCGTGTTTCGGTGATGTTGTATAGCTTTTCGTCTAATGTAAAGCGTTTTGAAAAATAAACCAGTCAGCTCATCACTAAAAATTGAAAGTGACCATTGTTAGATGAAGGTTGGCTGGGATCCTAATGATACGACTAAGATGCCTTCGAGCTCACTACTCGACTAATAAAATTGCAGGTCCAAGCTTGATTTCATTAAGCAGCTCAAAAAGCTACAAAGAATCGTTGTCGGCCAATTCAACTCTTGCTCAATTGGTAGAGGCTTATCGATCTGGCAATTTAAGGGTCGCAGAAGATGTTCAGGGCAATTCGGCAGAGATAAACTCCAACAGATCATTACCTATGACCCTATTTCCCAAAGTACAGGTATTTTCCGATGTAATGAGTGATCCTAAAGTGGGCGATTGGAGGAAGCCAATGACAAAATGGTTTCGCCTGGGTAAAACCGTCTTGAAGATGTATCTTAATGGCATACGAGATACTTGGAATGTTCACAAGGAATCAAGGGAAACTCTTGACAAGTTTGCTAAACACCAGCCGCTGGTGACACAACTGTATAGAGACCTGGAGTTCCGAGAAATCGAATCACGAATAAAATCAACTGGGCCTGTTCAACTGGCAATTACCAGAAAAGAATTCCAGGAAGTACACAGACGAAAAGAATTTTGGAAGCTGCCATCATTTTTTGTTCTCTTTATTCTTTTCGAGGAAGCTCTGCCTTTCATTTGTTACTTCATTCCATCCATCGTGCCTTGGAACTGTTTGACACCCGGTGCGTTTAAAAAGTTATCAGAAGTCCGTATCTCCTCACAGAAGTTTCTTCCGTGCAAGAGTTCCGAGACGCCGGCTCCAGATTACGTTTCTCCTTACGCAATGCCTTTGACGAACGTAACCGAGCTACTTAGAAGCTTCAAACTATTGCCAAGGTGGAAATCAATAATCTACAACTGGTTTGACAATAAAGTTGAGCCTTGCGAATCTTTGGCCCAGTTTCATCAATATTTGGTGTTGGACGATTGGTTTCTTCTACAAAGCATGCTAAGCAAAGAAAAACAAACTACGCTTACGGAGAAAGAGCTCATCAATGCAATTTTGGAAAGACAGCTTTATGAGCCCGGAGAAAATTTGAATAGTTTGGCACGCGAAGAAGCAGGACGCAAAGTGTTGTTATGGCGTCTCTTTATCTATTGGGCCTTCAGGTTTCAAGACACAATAGTGGCGGGTGGTTCAAAGACATTTTCCGAAGTATGGGGCGTCAATAATGTAGGAATTCTAAATTTTCCAGGCTCTCAAAAACTCTTGAATAAGACAAGTTTAGACAATCTTGAAATTTGAATGGCATATCATCAAATAATCTATTCGTTTACTATACACAACATTATGTATTCGTTATATGTACACATCAAGGGTTGACTGCAAGGTAGTTCCGACAACGTAAGAAAAATTGAGTTCGGAAGAGAACTTCTTCGTCTTCACGGCTTGTAATGCTCTAGATGGGCATCTTCCTCGCAAACAATTGTATGAGAATGACCAGCGCCTCTGATTATTTTCTTTTTGGCATCCTTAGTGCAATAAGGGATGCTTGAAAACCATGGGTCATTATACAGATCTTCCACTGTAGCCCTTTGTTGTGGGTCAATCATGAGTATTTTGGACATTATGGGTCTAGAAGCGTGTGGTAGTAAACGCAGTAATCGGTAAGGCCCATGCATCACCCTTTTGCCCTTTCCGTGCTCACGAGGCTTCTTTTGTTGAATTTGTTGTTCCCCTCTCGGAGACGGAGGTTGAACCTGTTCATCTTTTGCGCTTGGCTGATCGTCAGGCTTTTTGTTATGTAGCGTTTCCTCAGGTTTGGAATCTGACTGTTCCTTGGGTTTATTATGAGCTATTGCCTGATCCGTAACAATTTCTTGCTTCGAGGCCCCTTCGAGAGGTGTTTCTGGATGAGAAATCTGCACTTCACTTAATTTATCATTCAAACCTTCGTGCTCTGATTCCATATGTCCATTTTCCCAACGCGAAGGTTGTACACTAGTTTCTTTTTCATGATTCGGTACCTTATGTTCCGACATTTTTTCCATTATAAGACCCTCTTCTTTCAACTTCCGTGCCTTGTGTTTCTCTTGTCGTCTTTGCTTCATCAGAGTTTCATGCTCGATAGCAGATTGAACATAATCATGTTCGACATCGTCTGGTAAGCAAAACAATCTAAAGTTGTCGTCAGAATCCTTCGGAGTTTTCCATGGAAATCTTTTTAACATCATGCAACAATAAATGATACCAATTGACCAAATGTCAACATATTGTGGGTCATAGCATTTGGTTGATGTCATAACTTCAGGAGCCAAATAAGGATCACTACCTACAATTCCATGTGCCATAGTAACATTTGAATCAAAAGGATATTTGAAAACGACAGCACTGCCAAAATCGATCAATTTCAAGACACCGTCTATAGACATCACACAATTGTCAAGTTTTAAATCTCGATGAGCCAAGCCCATGCCGTGTAAATATTTGACACCCTCTGTCAATTGGCGTAAACAGCAGTTTATTTCACCGCGTGTCATTTTGCCCGACATGACCACGGCAAAGAAATCGATGGGGCAGTACTCCATGACTTCGTAGTATTTGTTTTGCTTGGCATCGCTGAATATGTCCAGCGTTTCTATTATGTTTGGATGATGTAAAGTGGAACCTATGCAGAATTCTGCGGTACACTTCTTGGCGTAGTCTTTAACCAATTCGTTCGCTCTCCGAGGACGAAATTCTTTTACGGCGAAAGTAGCACCATCACTGGGTCTTGTGATAACGCGCACGGATCCACCTGCACCAGACCCTAGTATTTTCCCAAGTTTACCATATTTCTGTGCCAAAATAGCATCATCGTGATAGATGTTGACACGGTTGGACAGTGAAAGTGTGGAATCCGACGAAGGGGGGATGGCCGATTGCGAGTGGGACTGATGATCCGGCGACCCATTTCGCAGGTTTGTTTGTGAAGGTTTGCGGTGTAGAATCGCGGGCCGGAAAAACCGCTTCAGCTCGTTCATAGACCCACCGGAACGCTTCGGGTTGCTGTTAGACTCTTTCAACGTATCGCTGCCGGCTGAATCTCGGCTACTTGTGTGGTTCATGAATCCAAGAAACGAACGGCTACTGCGAACGTTATGGTCCGTATGTGCGCTGTGGTCTGGAGGTGCATGCGAGCCCTTGGAGTGATGAAAGACATTTCTGCCTAGAAGCGTTGGCATGATCGGCTGGAATAGACGAATTCGAAAGAATCGTTGGTAGCAGTGTGCTAATTATGCTTCGGTCTATCAGTTGTAAAGACGAAAAGAGAAGAACTGTGAAAGTTTCCGTCCGACGGGGTTCAAATTCACGAGATCCGGTAAAATATACGGATTATTTTTGGGCGAAAACTGGCACTGTGTGCTAGTCTCGGGTTCCGCAGGAAGAGGTGCTGATTGTTTGAGACGTTCAGCCGTTTGCTTATTCTCACCAAGCGCTGACAACTATGTACTCGACGAGTTGTTTTATCCAAGTTTCAAAATTCCTTGAATTAAATGACTCACGGCTAACGTACCCCTCGTGCCGATCAAATCCACTGGGTGATTATTCAGAGTATCCCAAGAAGCTCCCAATAGCTTTTGAACAAATTCCAAAGGGATCCGGAAGCTCCAATGTAGCGTTGGTGTTATAAACCTTGCAACTCTTTGACTAGGAAACCTTTCAACTTTACTTGAGATGTTTTTTTTTTGGTAATTAACGCTTTGCTCTTTAATTAGCCGAGCCTAACATATGAAATGTAATTTTCGGAGAGATAGTAAATTATCAGAAAATGGCGCTATGTGGCACGTTAGAAGCCTGATCTAATGGGTACGGTTATTGCAATGGGCTAGTGGCTTCTTTCTCTCAATTCCCGCCGCGAGCTGAGTGAGACTACTTGCTTCAAAAATGTACAGAAAATAATATCTATTAGCGTAGTTACGATGGACTTGAGAGCCGCAGAGCTTGTACGAAAGTTTTACGGGCCTAGCTGGGTTCTTACTGGACAGTTTGAAGTAGATACGAGGACCCGGTTTGATCGGCCTAGGGGCGGCGCCAGGGTGTGAAAAGTATACGTTTTTATAACCAAAAAAAAAAAGAGGGCTCGGAGAATGATGGATAATGCTTGGCAGGCGCATATCCCGGAGACTTACAGTGACTGGCAGATCAACAGCTCTCAATGGTGGGGAAAGTTATCGGAAATGAGCACCCTCGTCAAAGCTTCACTCACTGGCTACGGCAGAATCGGGACGATCCTTTGAAGATCGCATTCCGGTGCGATAGCAAGCGTAGCGGTTAGCGAACGGCTGCAAGTGAGCTTGATATACTACCAAAATTACTGGAGAGGGCCAGTGTCTGATCCGAGGCCCACGATGGTTTAGGTCTTCTATCTGTTCAGCAGTCCTGGATAGCGACCTCCTCTTGTTATTCGTCTTGACTGAGCGCGGCCATCACGCGGGATCCGCTGTGCATGCTGAGCATCGAACTGTTGGGAGCTTACCTCACCCAAGAGCTTTCCAACACCTATGGCTGTTCAGTTTCAATGCCAAGAAGGTAAAAGAAAAAACAATTGAGTCTCGTTAACAGATACAGGCTTAACAGCCCTCGCTGGCGGAACCACGACTTAACGGACAACAAGCCAGAGAGTCTCAGCCCATAATCCGAGCACTGGATTTCGAAAGATAATGTGTGAAGTATTCATTGAGATTCAAGATCACTAGCTACGAAGGAGAACAATTTCGAGGTTTTCAGCAGTAAACACACTATTAAGATCGACAATTCACGTTTGCAAGCGTGAGCCAGCTAGATGAGCTTGTTACCCAGCGATCAACGCCAGCTGCTACACAAGTGTATATTGAACTACGTGCAAAATCAAATACCACAGGAAAAGCAGGAAACCACTCTTAATGAAGGCGCTGATGGCTCTGACCACGTGATCTCGACTCTAGCTCACTGGCTCAAGGTGGATTTGGACACTGCAGATACGGATCGTCCTGTTGACGGGTCTCTACTTCCTCGTAAGTGGAGTTCTATAGTCAGATTGCAGCGCCGGATCATTGAGCTCGAAAAACAGATCGAAGGTCTCACGGAGGAAAACGAAGTCCTAATGGAAAACGGGCCAGCGTCAGGTGCCACCAAATCGTCTTTGAAGTGGATTCCTCGAGAACGCAGCAACTTCAGTATCAACTGTGGGGCGTCTGTTACTAGTGCAAAGCTTCACCCAGAGCTCCCGCTACTTTTTGTGGCGACAGATGCAGGAAAATTACAGTGCTACGATCTGATGAACTATTCCATGCCAGTGGCCTCGGTCCAAGCGCATATGCGTGGAATTGTCTCAATAGACGTACAGTTAAGTGATAGCTCAGAATGTCTAATTGTGACTGCCTCCAAAGACCTGTATTGCAAAGCTTTCCGGCTGGTAGATTCGCAATTACAACTTATAAGAACATTTTCCGGCCACGAACATGTTGTATCCCAAATCAAAGTGTGGAAACGCGGCACTGACACACTTGCAGCAACATGCTCTCGTGACTTGTCGTGTAGGATATGGGATGTCTCAAATGGGTGGTGTTTGAAGTCTTTTCAGCCGCATACAGAATGGGTACGATGCTTGGATATTTTGGGTGAGTATATAGTAACTGGTTCCAACGACTGTACCGTAAGACTCTCGCATTGGCCCACTGGGAGAGGGCTGTCATTTGGGATGGGCCACAATTTTCCTGTGGAAAAGGTCAAGATAATACCAATGCAAAAATCGGCGGAAGCGGCCGATGATCAACAGAATAAATACAACTTATTCAATGAAGAGTACGCGGAACTTGGTTTCTCGCACGTCATATCCACATCTCGGGATAACACAATTCGAATATGGCAAGTTCCACTGCCGAGATTCGTAGCTCACCGACCTCCTCAACCGAACTCTTCGCGACAACATTTTGAGCTAATAACTACTTTGAGTGGGCACTCATCATGGGTGCGCGACATTTGCGTAAGGGGTGACTATTTACTGAGCTGTAGCGATGATCGCAGCATTAGAGTATGGGACCTCACAACAGGTCATATTGTTCGTGTTATAGGTAATGCTCATGACGGCTTCGTAAACTGTATTGACACTGACCAGAATGGGCTGAATAGACAATTACTAATATCAGGCGGGACCGATGGGAAATTGAAAGTCTTCATTAAGTAGAAATTTTATACTCTATATCGACGAATGTTCATGTATCAAATTGGAATGATGGATGGATCTTTCGAAATAGTTTCCTACTTTTACTCAATTACCTCAAAATCAGCAGGCTGGAATTTGAAAGGCTGGTATGGCGTACCTTCACCTTCAAAAAACTTGGACATCGACTCGACCCAATGTAGACGCAAGGAGTGTAACATAGCGGAAGTACCCTCCATAAGAACCAGGATGACACAAGTTAGGACGAACCACATAGTGAATAAAACAATTGTCATAATTACACCTGTCACACCTCTAAAGTTGAAGGCAATTTGAATTGTCATAGTCCACAACACTGTAGAAAGCTGGGCGTGAGCCAGGGACAAAGCCCACAAACGCAAGTAGGAGGCAGTGTGTGAAACGGTGTTCAAACAGAACTCGATGGTGTGAATGACCTGGTGGATAACCACGTCTCCAAATTCTTCTCCATGACCACTTCCTTCCTCTTCATCGTCGTCATCATCTTTCACAAGCTGGTCGTTATGTTCAACTAAACCTTCACCTCCATCCTGTGAATCGGTAGCAACATAGCCGTTATGGCTTTCCTTGCCTTGAGTGAACTTGAAATGTAGAGGCTTGATTAATAACAAGCAAGGGACACAAATCAAGGCTACGATGAGAAGTATCACTTGAACCTTGGCCTGATGGGGGTAGAGCTCTTCGGCCACGTTACCTGGTGACAAAAACATGTTGATCAAAGTGTTAAGTAGACCTGGTGCAACCCTTTCGTCTTTCACCCAGTCGATTGTCCACTTGTATACAATACAGATGGACAAGTATCCGAAGATACCTTGCATGAACAAGAGACCTGGAATGAAGTTACCCACAATGTCAATCCAGTTCTTAAAGTAAAGGGCGTTGACCAACGAAAACATGTAGGAGTAAGTCATGTGAATGAAACCAAGTAAAACCGACAATTTCATTTTGTAAGAGTTGCTGAACAGTAAAGCGTTTTCAGTTCCATGCCAAGCCCAATCTAAGCCCATGACATAAGTTCCGATCGCCTTAGCCTCAATAGCTTCACCTTCTTCCCAGTGAGATGGCCACTTCCAACCAGACTTGAACAAAGTCAAAGATTTGGAGAACATATCATTGTACAAAAACCCGGTGTAGATCGAGAAAAGGCCCATCAGTAATAGAATGTACCTACCCGAGAAAGCCATGTCAAAAATTTCGTCTCTCTTCATTCTACCGAGGGCTTTTTCGTTGAAGACCAACAAAGCAGCAACCATGGACATCAGCATACCATGACCCATATCACCAAACATGACGGCGAACATAAAGGGGAAGGTAACAATAGTTGGTAAACCAGGGTTTACTTCGCGGTAAGTGGCGGTACCATAACAGTCGACGATGTTTTGGAAAGCATCGGTGAATTTATTGGTCCTGTGGAACGTTGGTGGAGTCTTGTTAGTTTCCAATACCTGGATAATGGAAGGAACGTCAACGCCCAAAGAGGCGGTAAGTCTTGCCAATTGACCTTGCAAACTATTAAGCTCGTCCTTAGGAACCCAACCCTCACCAATCAAAGTTTTACGATTGGAGTCAAAATCGAACAAATTCAAGGTTTCAAAAACAGCTTTTTCCCTAGCAATCACCGTGTTCCAACTTTGAATCTCCTTGGAGATGGCGTAGAGCTCGGTCTTAAGAGTCGTGTTAGTGGTTTCCAACACGGTGTAAATATCAGCGAGGCGAGAATTAATCTCAACAAGTTGTTTCGAGCGGGCATTCCCGTTGTCGCTAATATCGTAAAGGCTGGCGTCCAAAGATTCGGCCACTTTTTTGACTCTTTGCAAAATGATGTCACCGTGAGAGAAGACAATAAACGCGTTCTTGAGAACCTTCGTCTTGGATCTAGAGTCATATAGAGGTTCTGGCAACTCTACATGCTTGAAAAACAAATTACCTCTCAATACTCTCCACAAAATTTGTTCCAGAGTACCAACTTTGGTACGAGGGATTGTGCCGGTAACAAAAGACACAGAATGCGGGAACGTCTCATCCTGCGAATCCGGGTGAGTCAATCCTGTAGCATTGGCGAAAAATTCATCACCAGCTTGCAAGACGTGGCGGAACT
Source organism: Lachancea nothofagi CBS 11611 (assembly GCA_900074755.1). Classification (NCBI taxonomy): domain Eukaryota; kingdom Fungi; phylum Ascomycota; class Saccharomycetes; order Saccharomycetales; family Saccharomycetaceae; genus Lachancea; species Lachancea nothofagi. The sequence continues at coordinate 1,560,634 of LT598447.1, forward strand.
GCTCGAGGTCGGATTTTTGCAATTCGAGCTGTTCGCTGGCTTCGGCAAGCTGCTTCGTGCGCTCTTCGATCAAAGTCCCGTTTTCAATGTGGTCATCAATCTTGGAGGTACCAGGAGCCATTTGGAACCCGTGCGAGAGTTCCTCGTCCGCTTCTGGGAAAATCTTGATGTGGTGCTCACACAAAAGTTGGTAGAGATAACGATACTGTCTCTGTAAGTTGTCCAGACGTCTCACCTCAGGCACAAATGTTCTTTGGAAAGCCCGGATTTTGGTGTTCAAGTCCCGGAACTGAACTAGTCCCTGATCACCCAAACTGTAGACTGCGTCCCTAGCAATTTCCTGAGGAATGTAAACCTGCACTAGGCTCATTTCCGCAGAGCGGAACATCGCCTCATACTTTTCGACCATTGATCTCAAGCGTTATAGAATAGCAAAGAAGCTTTTGAGCTGGTCTTTATATTTAGTTAACTGGTCTTCAAAAGAAGTGAAGGTATTATGAACAGTTAGGCCCCTCACGTTGTGTGATTTTATTCATTCAGAACCAGGCAAAAATATATAGCGTTACCCGGTGAAAAAATTTTGGCGTATATGAGAACATTAAACCGTGACGGTTCCGGCTCCCCAAGTGTAGTCTGCTTAATGGTATTACCACATCAATGCTGTCACCTTTCTGGTCAGCACCAAACTGTGGGAGAGCGGTAAAAAAAATTGGTGAAATTACACTACTAGTAATTATTGGTTTCTTGCCGAACAGTAAGTGGTGAGTAGATCTCGTTGCTACGTTACAGAGCTGGATTTTGCACCGCTTAGTTCTCAGCTTCTAGGACATGGGTTTCTTGGCATCACTGAATGACTGTAGGCAAGTAACTTGCTTCTAAGTTTTGAATTCCAATAAAAATGAATTCGATACTTTGAAAGAGAGTAGGCATCTGATAGAGAGCATGGAGAGTATCAAAACGGATTTAGTTTGCATTTTGGAGCTATCACATCAGTTCTGTCCAGAAAGTTGCATTGATCTGTTTATATATCACTCTGTACTATTCTGACACAGTAAAGCTTTGTCACTACTTATCCGGTGTCATCTAAGGCGCACTGAAAAATTGAATTCGCGCACAGCTAGTATACATTTGGTTCCTTCAAAATCGAAGGTAGTATGATATGACTGCTCGAAGCAGGTCTCCCAGAAAATTATGAAATAGAAACCTTCTTTAAGTTCTGTACTCTCAAAAAAGATAAGTTTCGAGTAAGCGAATCACAAGTAATTTGGGCCTGCCAACAGTATAAAAATTGCGGGTTAATAATGGTGGGAGAGGGGGCTGAATTATCTATGTGAAAAAAAAGTCAAAGCATCTCTGGGACCTTGTCAATGGCAGCCATTAGAGGTGGGTTCATGTGTGTTGCGGTTGAGTTGGCTATCTGGGAGCTTATGAGATCTTTGAGATCCTAAGTAGTATTTTAGTATATGCCTTGTGTTTGTTAAATCGACTATTGATGAATCATGCGACGTAAAGAGTAGTTACTCAATGCGCCAATTCTTATGGAATATTTTTGGTGGACAAGTTCTGATAGTAGTTGACTATTTCGGTGGGACTTTGATACGCTATAGCGGATTTGAAATTACTTGTCGCTTCGTCCGTTTCTTAAGCCTTCAAACTAATGTTATAATCAGCTATTTGTGCCTGCCTGCCATTATTTGTCACGTTTTAACCGATAGTATGGATTCTGTCACTTTATACCAACGTGTCGTTGTCTAACTTGGACAGACATGAGAGTTGTCTTCTGCAGTCATATAGAATTTGAGCGCAATGAGTGCTCACATGAGATTCGGGTACAGTCGAAATATGTATGTACCCCATTGTTTTAGACTCCCAAGTTGAATGGGAACGTACGCTTTTTCACGACTGAAGGGTAAATTCACTAATGATGGCAGTACATATTGACCGCTGAAGATAAAAGTAACTGTTCTCTGCTTTGGTATATCTTGAAAACCCACTGCTATGCTAACTATCCCACTTTGGCTCTGGCAACTCATTTCCAAAACAAAGCACTATGTGCAATGTTAATGTATCCAAATGCAGGAGTAGTCATGAGCTATTGTATCACGAACCGTAGGAAATAGTCACCTCGAGTTTGATGTCTAAGAATTTCATGCAGTCTACTTTCCTTGTACCATTCATAGTTCTACGCGTTGATGTAACATTACGGGCATACTTTTTTTTTAATCTGCTTATCCGTTTAAAGCTCTGGAGAATACTACATCAGCAATCACATTTGTCGCTTTCAACATTTCTTGCATAATACATGCCTTGTCCACTTCGCGCGCTACTATTTACCAATTAACTTTCAAATAATACTTTAATTTCCATACTATTTTCCAATTCAAGCTCATTGCACTAACTTGACACTAGAAATACATGAAGCAGAACCGAAAATAAATAAAGAAACAGCTCAGACGTGAAGTCCGTTGGCCTAAAGAATCCCTCTCTTTTTTATACCTTGCCATTGTTCTTACTTCACGTGGAAATTGGGAATGGACATTTCATCTCGTTTAAAAAAACCTTTAGAACCGCGAAGCTATAAAAGGTCAACACTTTGTTCATCAACGGAAAGTAGGGCTATTTGAAAGTCCGTTGAGCTTTTCAAAGCGCATCAGCCATGTCTCTCCCACTTTTGACATCCGCTCCCGGAAAAGTTATAATTTTTGGTGAGCATTCAGCGGTTTTCAACGAACCAGCAATTGCAGCTAGTGTCGCGTCTTTGAGAACCTATTTGTTTGTCACCAAGGCAGAAGACTCCGATGTTATAGAATTGGACTTCCCGGATATCAGTCTGGATCATAAGTGGCACTCGGCAGAGTTATCCAGCATTTCCATGGCAGCGATGGCTGATTCCGACAAACACTCCAAAGAGCTGAACGCCGAGCTCAATGCAGCTTTAGAACCACTCTTGAAACCTCTCCATGGCTCCTTGCAATACCACGCTGCTTACTGTTTCTTATATCTCTATTTCAGCTTGTGTGGTCTACGTACCGGTGTGAAATTCACGGTCAAATCGAGCTCGCCTATAGGCGCCGGCCTCGGGTCAAGTGCATCAATTGCAGTATGCTTGGCATTAGCGACTGGTAAGCTCGGAGGTCATTTGAACTCCGCACCGGAACGCTTGACCAAACAAGAGCTGGATTTCGTTAACAAATGGTCCTTCATTGGTGAAAAATGCATTCATGGTACTCCGTCCGGAATTGATAATGCCGTTGCAACATATGGCAACGCAGTACTGTTCCAGAGACAAGCCAATGGGGAGACGAAATCTGAACAAATTCTTGACTTCCCACAAGTTCCCATGATCTTGACCAACACTAGAATTCCACGCTCCACGAAAGTCTTGGTGTCAGGCGTAAAAGACTTAATTGTTCGTCAACCAGAAATAGCACATCCGATCTTGAAAACAATGGGCCAAGTTGCCTCTCGCGGCGCCAAAATTTTGGCTAATCTCAACGAGACGAACTATGCAGATTTGTGCGAACTGATACGAATCAATCACGGTCTCTTGGTGGCTTTGGGTGTGTCGCATCCAGGACTAGAAGTTATCAAAGCACTTGCTGACTCGATGTCAATCGGTTCCACCAAATTGACAGGAGCTGGTGGTGGTGGATGTGCTCTTACTATCTTAAATTCTAATGCGTCCCCGGAAGACATTGCCAAGTTCAAAGATACCCTAGAAACAAAGCATAGTTATAAAACGTATGTGACGGGACTGGGTGGGCCTGGCTGTGCTTACATGGCAAAAGGACAGATTCAAAATCATCTGGACTTAATCCGTCCTCTGTTTGAGACGAATGCTTCCGTTTCTGAGCTCAATGATGTCTTGCTACCGGGGAAAGGGCCTCTACAATGGATACACTAACTACGTAATACTTATTTTTCATTTTAAAAGTTCCAGCAGACTCGAGACTGTGCACTTTGCTTTAATTAGTCTATCAAAAACGGCTCACTTGATTATAAATATTCTACAAATAGCGTTAAATACCTCTGTTGAACCAGACCTTCGTTATAGGCTGATCATCTTGATCTTTTTGATCGATCAAATGCTTCTCTAACTTGTGAACGTCAATTCCTTGATATTGAGGGAAAACTCCTAATGCAAATGGAAGCGCGATCAAAGATGTACCCAAGATCAACCCCAAATTAGCTAAGGTTTGGATACCAAGTGATTTGCCCTTCAAAACACCCTTTTGAAGTCTCACTAGGATTAAAGGAGGAAGCACCATGATGGGGGTGGCATTGATAACTCTGCTCAATGCCGTTTCACCAACAGCCAGTAGAGCCGCTTTCTTAGATTTGCCCACCTCATCACCATTTTTGTCATATACTGCAATACCTTTACGAATTTCGCCACCTCTCATTAAAAAGACGTTGATGACACCTGCGCTCACAACAGCGGCAAATGGGACTAGGCGGCCCAAGATCAACTTAGTATTGGCCGAGAGATGTTGTAGACGAGGCACTAATTTGTTAAGACCCACAGCAACACCGCACGAGGCACTCACAGCCATTGCATAGTTGCCAACTAGTTGAAGTGTCGACATTGGATGCGATTTGTTGGCATTGGCCGAATTGATTGCAACGTTCAAAGACTGGTTGGTCCATTGCCAGAAGATCGTACCGGCCGTACCCAAACCAGGTGTTAGCATACCTGCAGTAACTACCAGATTCGATAAGACACAACAGGACATGCGAAAGGGTAATAAAACGGTTTCACCAGTATCTGGATGCACAGTCGAGTCCAATTTCTTCTTAGCATCCCAGAACTTAGGGTTCGTGCCTTTCAGTTCACCGCGACGATAAGATGAAATAAGGTTACGAGCCTCCTGAAGTTGTTTCTCTGTTGTTAAAAGCATAAAAGGGTCTGCGATTTCAGAGCAGTGACGCACTCTGCCCCAATACGTCGACAAATCGTATCTTGATTCTGGCAGAGGATAAGGGCCAGGAACTGAAGAAGCCATTTGATTCTTTGCTAATGCGAAGTTATACTACACAGGTAAGGTGGATCCAAACGCTCAAGTTGAGGCAAGGCGGCTATACACTGGTTTTTGATTCAATTTTTGATTCAAGTTCAAATTTACATCATTTTTTTCAATTCTTTGGTGGTAACTCAAAAAATTAGAAGCAGACCGGTACCGGCCAAGATACTAAGTAATAGAGACAGGTCATTGTAGAGACTATTTAGCGATTGACGTATACTTCGGCAGCTTTTCTCTAGTACGAGAAAGGAGAGATTGTTTCACGGTACCGATACGAGGATAGTCCCGGTATTTTTTTTGGCGTAAGTGAAGTTATTACTCGAATGTTGCGGGCCCGAACTCGTTTTAGATTGAAGCGTTTGGCACTATCACATATGAGATATAAATCTTAGGCAATACCTCTTATCAAAATTCATGAGTAAAGAGCGCAGTCTTATGCCAGGTGAGACCCCAAACGTTGTGTATGCAAGCACGGGCGTTTTCCAAAGATAGTTCGCACAGTTGAAGTACTAGATACAGTGTGTACCGGGACACTGCACTCAATGGACATGCCGTCAAAGCCCGTCTAGCATATGTAGCGCTTTGCACATTGTGATCACTTTTTATTTTCCTGGCCTTAGAAAAATGGAATATATCAAATTTCAGGCCGCCAAGTGGTAGACTCGGTAATTCTTGTACAACATTATGACTCTATCACTATGGCTTAGGTAGCGGGTGTCGTTGCGACCGTTTCACCCCCAATACTTCTTAAATGTATAACACTGCGGCATTCAGTAGAAGGGTTGGATATACTCGGATTCAATTGATTGCGGTATCATGCAACACATCTGATGACCAAACAATCTTTTGGATGCTTCAAATAAACTTTCAGAATCGCAGAGAGCAGCAACATCCTCAAACATGCTTTGCACAGCGTCTGTGTCACTTTGTACTAATGTGTCACTCGACTGCAATTACAGGTGCTGTAGACCAAGATGGAGCATAAAGCGTACAATTAGCGGGCGCTTTGATGAGCCGGCCTTCCCAGCTTCGGAAATCGCATTTCCAATAATTATACCTTTCTGCCCTAACGCCCATTCTTTCTCATTTTGTATTTGTTACCCAGCCCAGGCGAGGTATAAATAAGAAAAACTGTACCATCAACTCTTCTCATAATAGTCTTGATCCCTTCCTTCGCTCAGTGATACGAAATATTTATAGCCTTCTATTCACTGTGCCATCTAAGTAACCGTAGATGATCAGAGGGGAAAAGAACGGCTAGAGGGAATTCGCCAGCGTCCTCATACTGTCCAAATCGAAAATTTAAATGGGTTCGGTCGGTAACTGCGCTAGCGAGACATGCCAATAAGTCAAGTAGAATATTTGTAGGATCTGTAGAAACAGCAGCCGGATACTGGCTCGTGATTGTAGACGAAATTGGGCTCGAGATGCTCTCTGTTCGGTTAGTCAAGATTAACTTTACAGTTTTGATGCTAGTCCTACGGGCAGAATTGACACTACCAAGTGTGTCGGTGTAGACTAGCGTGAAAGCATATGCAAACGCGCTGTCGAAAGTGTCGCGATATCGCTGATAAACGTTCTTGTACCTTGATAATTGCCTCTGTTTTGAAGTGGAGCTCATCGATTTTTTCAGCTAGCGCTTGACAAGTTGAAAAATTTTGATTATGCTCATCGCTTCGAAAAAGCTAGCTCATCGCATCAACAAACAAACAGATCTCACAGCTCCAACAGACGGTTATAATGGCCGAAGAAGCGCAAGTTAAGGTCCGGTTCTTCACTAGAGAACAGGATGAAAGTCTAAGGGTAGAGGACGCAACTCTTTTTGCTCCAGTAACGCTTAAAAGATATGGGCTTTCGGAAATTGTGAACCATTTGCTGAGTCTGGAAGGTTCAGTGCCGTTCGACTTTCTAATTGATGGTGAGCTGCTGCGCACTTCCTTGGAAGCATACTTGAACAAAAAGGGTCTTTCGTCCGAGACTCAGCTGAATGTGGAATACACCCGAGCAGTGCTTCCTCCATCGTATCTGAAAAGTTTTGACAACGACGACTGGGTCAGTGCTCTAGACGTTGGTAGCTCCAGGATCATTAGCGGCTCCTACGATGGTATAGTCCGTACTTGGAACCTTTCAGGCAAAATCGAGAAACAGTACGCAGGCCACTCCGGTGCTGTCCGTGCGGTAAGATACATATCTGGCACCAGACTTGTCTCGGGCGCTAACGATCGTACTCTGCGTTTGTGGAAAACCAAAAATGATGACCTCAAGAATAATCTAGATGTGGAAGAAGATGACGTCGAGGAAGGTAAGACTTTGGCTATCTTAGAGGCTCACAAGGCCCCCGTCGTAACGCTAGATGTGAACGCCGACCGCATTCTATCTGGTTCTTATGATCACTCTATCGCGTTCTGGTCAACAAATCACAAGGAAATGATGGCCGTGGACCCCATGGATTCCTTAGGTTCCAATGTTTCCTCTGCTGCCAAAAAGAGAAGAAAGTTAGCTCTCAAAGACGGTTCCGTGAGAAGGCGTTCTCCATTGGCGCTTTTAGAATCTCATACCGCCCCAGTAGAGTCGGTTTGTTTCGATTTCAGTGACAAAACAGTTGGTTACTCGGTGTCTCAAGACCACACAATCAAGACCTGGGATTTGGTAACTGCTCGCTGCGTTGATACAAAATCTACTTCTTACTCACTTCTGTCAATGGTTCAACTACCGCAATTGAATTTGTTAGCATGTGGGTCCAGTGCCAGACACATCACTTTGCATGACCCTCGTGTTGGAACCTCTACTAAGATTACACAACAACAGTTGAACGGCCATAAGAACTTTGTGGTGGCTTTAGACACCTGTCCCGAAAATGAATACATGCTATGCTCCGCTTCTCACGATGGAACTGTGAAAGTGTGGGATGTGAGATCAAATACAGCGATGTATACTATTACGAGAGAGGCCGAAGTTACTAAGGGTATCAATGATAAAGTCTTCGACGTCAAGTGGTCTAAAGGTTTAGGCATCATCAGTGGTGGTCAAGACAAGAAAATTCAAATCAACAAAGGAGACGACATTTTCAAGAAATGAGGCGATTCCGCCATCACATTTGTAAATTAATTACCTGTGTATACAGAATGAAACTTAACTAAGCCGTAATAACCTTGATAAAGCGACTTTTCGTTTGTGAGATAGCCACAAAGTTCTTTGGGGTTACAACTGTGATAAAGGTCTTTCCACTTCCTTGCCTCTCGTAGCTTGGAGAGCTCTTCATCTGTTAGTTGAACCTTGGGTTGAGTGCCGTATTTCAACGGACCGACATTCAACCAGTGGAGTTTTGAGCAGGAGGACTTTAGCCCTTCGATTGCATCAAAATAATCGAACAAATTTTCCGCTGTGTCTATGAAATATGCTGACAGTACTATGATCTGATCATAGTCATCTTGCGGTTTGAATTCACAAAAGTTACCCAAATGTATTTTGAGGTTCGCTGGCCGATGAACTTTGTTGAAGTTTATGTTGAAAGGTCGAGTTTGTAGTTCTGTGCTAAGTTGACCGGAGAAATGTTGTGTGAAGGGTTTAATAGTCGCAGAGCCTTCATAGTCTAAAGCGAAGTCATTACACAGGTACATGAGTGTGGAAAGTTCAATAGAATGAACTTCGTGGCTCGCAAAAGCGGTGGCTATTTCATATGCGAGGCCGCCTGCGCCAGAACCGGGAACCACAAGCAGAGTTTTTCCCTTGAGCTTTAGTTCACGTACTCGGGAGATCATAAACTCAGTCAGGGGCCTTCTCTCGTTTTGGAAGCTCTGATGCCAGTCTCTGCACATGTGTGAGATCGCCTCACTAACACGACCCTGGTTGGACTTCGGGCTGAGTGTGATCTTATGCACTGGGATACGTTTCAGTACCCCGTCCTGCTTACACTCGTAGCCCAAACCTTTGCAAATGGATATCAGTTCTTTCCCGTCTCTGCTGTCAAGAGAGTTGTTACGCAATAGTTTTGTGAGTGCGTTTTCCACTATAAGTTGCGTAGTTTTGACATTAACAGAAATAGACTCATTGACCTGCTCGAGCTTTTCGTAGTAGTTTAACGTACGCAATTGCTCAATTTGTGTAGGCTCTAGAGCTCTTGCTCTATGGTAAAGTATAGCATTTTGTTGGTAGGCCCTAGCGCCATATTCTTGCAATTGCAACAACGAATTGTAAACGTCCACAAGTCCAATTGCATTGCTAAAGTGCGGTGATTGACTCAATTGGAAGCCTGTAGAAATCGGAATGTGTCGATTAAGTTTTGACAGGGAATTTTGAAGTTTACCTGCCAATACCTGTTTTATAGCGTTGTTATTCTTCAGTACCATGACTGCCACTGACAAGATCGTAACAAAGAGAGTAGAGACCGTCGAGCCCATGATTTCGACGTCCCGCAGAATGGATCGACGATTTGATTTAAATCGAAGATGAGACTAAGTTCAAAAGTGAATATTGTTTAATGTCGCTAGAAAATGTTTTCAAGGTAAAATACATATAAAACGGTTACACAAATGATCCTTTCAAAACTGGCTGTGAGATATTAGAGGCCGTGCTGGGGATACCATGGCTGCGGATAGAATGATATTCAGCATCATCGGCGGTTCCAGGTTCCATACTCTTCTTGTCAGTATCGAGGTCAATTTGGGAGTCCCTGTGAGTGGATATCTTGTGAACAGACATGGATTTATTGGATTTTTCATCTTGATCTTCTTGTTGCATGGCATTGAACCCAAATGTTGACCTTTTACGCATGTCTTCGCCGTATCTTTCAAAGATCCACGGCAGTGGGATCATTGCGAGACATACAAAGCCAAACAGTGAGCTCGCCCATCCAATCGTCATCTTTTCATACATTTGAATGGTGAATAGCGGAAAAATACAACTGGTAACATAACGCAGCAAGTTGTTTGCGGCTAACGCCGATGCAACGTATAATGGCGGGTAGCAGCTGGAAAAATACATGATAACGCTGAAGAAAATGAGGATGAGACCGAACCCGAAAGGCACGCCGGCAGCCATAGGCGCCATCCAATGGATACTGGCTTTCGAAGTCCAGCCAAGCCAGAAAAGACTGATGGGTAGGGCAACAGAGCCTATTTTGCAAATGTCAAGTAGTTTTTCTGGCTTAAGAGGTAACAGCTCGTTTGTAATAGGGTCCCGATGTCCTCTGAAAGGCCTGGTCCTTCTGCAAGTAGCAGACGACATTGGTTGAGTCCCCTCAGGGGCCTCGGGGAAGAAATAGCGACGGTCGTAAAAGATGTAGAATAGCGAACCGATCCATAGCCCAATCCCAATCCCAATGAATGCAAGACCCGAAACACCATATCCCATATGGTACACACCGCGGAAGATGACTGGATAGGCCTCAAAGAACGCGAACAGCACCGCGAAGATGAAAGCGACGTAAATGGAGAATACCAAGACGGTAGGTTCGATCATGAGCATCTTAAAGGGCCTGAAGACGGTAATAGTCATGGTTAGTTTGAGAAAATCTTTCTGGTCCTGGGCAGAAGGTTGAATGAGATTCAGCTTACGCTTTTTGGCACGATTTCTCAAAATGATTGTCTTGTGGGTTTCGGGCATGAACACGATAAATGGCATAATGATCCCGCCGGCAAACAGCTGGATATATGTGGCCCATCTCCAGCCTTGCGCTTGAGTGGCAAAGCCAGCGATTACGGGACTGATAACAGGACCTAGGAAAGGGGCGAGACAGAAAAGAGACATGGCAATGGAAATTTCGTCCATGTCCCAAATATCAACGATGGTACCGGACGCTACCGACAGAGCTGGAGAGGCGAAAACACCGGAGAAAAACCGAACGGGCAAAACAACGCGCATTTTGCCCCCCGACAGCGCTACACCCATGGTGAAAAGCATGGACATGGGCAAAGAGATGAGGTAAATAGGTTTCCGACCAAAAACCTCGGAAAGTGGAGCCCCGATCACCGTGGAGAGACCCAGCAAGTAGAAGGTGAGGCCAGCCAACGCCAGCGTTTGGCTGTAGCCGTATCTTTGCACCATTTCAGGAACACCAGTGACGTACAGCGAGGACCCCATCGTGACGACGAGGCACAGGATAGCCGCGGTCATGGTCGTGAACCACTTGCGCCACACGGGCCAGTTGTGCGGGTTGTCCATGTCCAGCGGGCCGTCCCACTCGAGGCTGCGAGGATCGATGGGTTTGTCGTCCTCCTGCATGCAATACTTGCTGCGCGGGCTGTTTATCGAGACCATGGCTGACGCTGTGCACGAATATTATACGAATGTAGACAACAAAAAACGGTCTTGTGACAGCTTGTAAGCTTAACTCTTGATGAAGGCTTCGAAGCAGCTTGGGTGAAGTCGCCTGGAGTTTTTGATCCACGCCGTTCTTGTCAGATATCGAAGTCTTGGCTGAACAAAAAAGAATGCTCGAGGCGAGTAGATTGCCGACTGGATATTCGGGTAGATGTTACACTGGATTTTTAACTCGAACTTCGACTGTACTTTCAGCTCGAGGTTTTTTTTCACTGTCGTTTCAGTTGTGAGAATTCCAATATTACTAGTGTTTCCCGACCACTGTGAAGGTCAACTGCGATCGCTTAGTGACTTGGGTTTTAAATTCTTGCTACGCACCGTCTTTTAAATCTCTGTAGGCTCCCCATATTTAAACCTCTTGAGGTATTCGTTCAAATACGAGCCATTACGGAGTTTATCACAAGTCGTCCGAACGACGAGAAGCGTTCCTGTCGCGGGGTTAGTAATGTTCATGCCGAAAGTACGGAAGCAACGGAACCCGCAACACGAAGTGTAATTTACATGCGCCACGAGAGCGAGACGAACAGATGATGGAGCACGGCACGCTTCGAGAGACGGACCAAAAAACCAGTAACGGCAATTTTGAACGGTTCGTGATGAAACTGTCACATTTCAGAATTCTAGAGAACGGAGAATGGTGGAAGGGTAGCACGCAAGAGATGGCACACGTTGGGCCTGGACAATGGAGATATGGCGCCGTACGTGAGCCTCGCGAAATCTTTCAGAGATGTGGATCACGCAGGGGAGTCGGAACGCCGTGCTTGGGCATTTGGCAGGAATGGTGGGTGCGAATCTTGAACTGGACGAAACGTTGTAGGTTGTGCTAGTCGAGTCAACTACGCTCTACGCTTCCCTGAATTTTCTTGTTGTAATTTTTATGTTTTAATCTCAACTTGTAGCTTTTGAAATATAATTCTTTAATTCTGAGCAGAAAAGTGAGAAACCTTTCTGGGTTCGATAGTCGTAATCCAAGTCCAATCAACCAATCTTGAACCATTAAATGCCCTGTAAGCCCGACTCTTAGACACCTTGACTTTCATTCTCGTCTCAGCCAGCTTGTTTCCATGTGATCACATCACACTAAAAAATCATCGCGATGAGCTTCATCGAGTTGACGAATCTCGTAGCGCCGCCTAACAAGCTCATACGTCGTCAGGATGCGTGAAGTAATCAGTATCAGTGCTTCGCATAGGACCAATCACTTGCTTACTCAATTCTACAATGGACAGGAACAACTGCTACAGGACGTCGATGCTGAAAATGAACCCGGGGTATTCCTGAATCCAGTGGTCGACAGGATCTCCAAGACCGTGTCGTACACGCCTCGGGCATTGCTGTGGGATGCTAAATGCGGGACCGGTGCTCTGGGCACTCGCCAATACGAAAATACACATGATTACTACTTTGATCCAGACCACAACCCTTCGGAAGCCAAGCAAGCAGGCGTGGAAATTGTGCAAACGCACAAAAAGATTCCCAAGTCAGAGTACCAAGTGGCTCTCGACTCCAATGGCCATCTGCCAGTTTTGAGCGATTCAAATACAAGGTATTGGTCTGATTACAGCAAGCTGGTTTTCGGCCCGTCGAATCTCAATACTTTGAATGATTGGTACCACGATGTGGATAATCCCTCTGCGCCCGATTTCCAAGATCTACATCAAACATACTTCAGCAGCTACGACGTTGGCTACCAGGAGTTCAAAACCAACTATTGTGCGGACTTCTTTGACGATAAACTGCATTCACAGCTGGAGTCTTGCGACGGACTGCAAGGACTAAATTTGCTCTCCGAAATGGACAACGGTTGGGGAGGCTTTTCATCGTGTTTGCTGGAAAACTTGCGGGACGAGCTACCCAAGACTGACGTTATAAGCTGGGGGTTCAATAAAGACGATGCGTTAAGTCTGAACCAGCCAATCCGCTCTACCAAGACCAAATTTGAGTTGATTTGCAACAAAATCCGTTCCACTTTGAGTATTGTCCGTGACTCCAACCTCTACTTCCCACTGTATTCTGACCCCAGTCTATCTTTATGGAGGTCTGCGGGATGTACCGACCTTTTGTTTGATGCGGTAAACTCTGCATCATCCAACAGAGATGCCAAGAAACGCACGTCGTTCAACCATATCGTCGGACTTTTAACCCAGGGAGAGACTCACCGAAATGTGGTGTCCAAACTCGATATAGAGGAATTGGACTTCTCGTTCTACTCTCGAATTCCGCGCCAGAAGACCAGCGGCACCAAGACCTACGGCCAACTCTTCATTTCTCGAGACCCGCAGAGCACCATCGAAGAAACTTCCACAATAAAAACATACGCATGGCAGCCGTCAGACACAATCCCTGAGGAATACAGAAACAAGACGACATACACAGCCAGCCTCGCTGTCACCGAAAAGCCTAGAGATGTTTTCAAAAACTGGCTCAATTTGGTTTCCCGGTACTTCAAGTACGATGCCGATAGAGAAGAGTTGAAAGAAGAGCTTGGAACTCTCGTTAATACCTACGAAGAAGGTTGGTATGATGATGACGATTCCGGGGACGACCTATAACAAGTTTTTGTTTTGTTGTACCCACGTACGATCAGAGACAAGTTAGTTGAGATTTGATGATTTTCGTTACTGCAGGCGATGAGCTAGAAAAGTTCGACCTGTCTAAGGATGTCCGAATGATTAGATGGCTGGCCAACAAAATATATATGCCTAAACCTAAAGTTATTGTTATTGCCGGAACTACAGGAGTAGGCAAGTCCCAACTGTCAATTCAACTCGCATCTCATGTTTCTGGCGAGGTAATAAATTCGGATTCCATGCAGGTCTACAGAGACATTCCCATCATCACCAATAAACACCCAATAGAAGAGAGGTGTGGAATCCCGCACCACGTAATGAATCATGTTACCTGGGATGAAGAATACTATCTGCACAGGTTTGAGAAAGAATGCTTGGGCGCAATCGAGGATATACACTCAAGAGGTAAGGTCCCAATAATAGTGGGAGGAACTCATTATTACCTTCAGATTTTACTCAGCAAGAGAGCTATGCAGAAACACAGGAAACCTACAGCTGAAGAACAAGCTATTCTAGAAAGTGAAGGGAACGACCAAGTTTATGCTGCTCTTCAGGAAATGGACCCTGTGATCGCGGCTAAATATCATCCAAACGACACCCGGAGGGTTCGAAGAATGCTGGAAATATATTTCACCACAGGCCAACGGCCAAGTGAGGCGTTTGCAGTGCAAAAGAATTCCCTAAAATTCGACACTCTGTTTTACTGGATTTATAGTGCTCCAGAGACTCTCGATCTGAGATTAGATACCAGAGTTGATGACATGATGAAAAATGGCGCACTGGAAGAAATACAGCAGCTTTATGATTACTACAAAGTTCATAGTTTTACCCACGAGCAATGCGAAAATGGTGTGTGGCAAGTAATTGGTTTCAAAGAATTTCTCCCTTGGTTAGAAAATATTCCAGGGGCCTCTTTCGATTTGTCTATAGAACGCATGAAGGTCAGAACTCGTCAATACGCCAAGAAGCAAGTTAAGTGGATAAAGAAAATGCTATTACCAGACGTCAAGGAAAATTTGTATGCATTAGATGCCACTAATCTCGAACTGTGGGACAGAAACGTTTTGGATAGGGCCATTTCTATAGCGGATGATTTTGTTTCCTCGCAAAAGGTGAAAGAAGAGCATGCACCTCCGGAACTCAAGTGTTTATTGAACAGCACTTCAATTGGTGATAATAGCCCTAAAACTGAAAATGATTGGAGCCGTTATACCTGCCAAGCATGCCGTGACAAAGACGACAAGCCCCTACTGGCTATTGGTGAGAAAAATTGGCAAATTCATTTGAAAAGCCGGCGACATCGATTAAATCTAGGTCGAGCCAAAAAACAGGAAAACCATGAAATTTGGAAGAAAAGAAAACTTGATACACCACCTACCGCTTGACGGATGCTGTGGCGGTCGGCAACAGACATCTATGGTTCCTATAACTTATTAATAATCTCCTCGGATTTTCTCTTTTCTTCTCTCCTCTGCGCTTCAAAGAGACGGACATCATTTAGCAATGAGCTCACAGAGCTGACGAGATCCTGATAAAATTTAGACCCACCCTTGACGTTTTCTTTGACGCTCTCTAAAAGTTTCAGAGAGTGCCTGAAATCCTGTACAAACAAATCTCTTACGTCCAAACGTTGTACTTTCGTGTTATTATGGCTTTCTATTTTTAAAAGGCCCAAAATCTCTTTGTTGGACCTCTTTTCATTTTCTATCTGGCCCAGGTCATCACTAAACATTTTCAAGTGGTCAGCGAATAGATCTTCGAAGTCCAATTGGCCAGTGCGCTTATACGCAGAAATGATTTTTGGCAAGAGGACGCTATCATTTGCCTTCTTCCTAGTTGTTGCAATGATGCTTTCACGCCGCCTGAACGCAGCTGAAACTTCTTTTAGTAATGGATTGTTGGACTCAGGCAGTTTGATCGGAGCTGTCAAGAGATTTTTATCAATAGAGTCAAATAATTGCGTAGTCTCTTCATCAATCGATTCACCCATTTTTAAATATGACTGAATTTTAGCATATCTAGACCAGTATTCGCTGTTGACCTTCTCGGAAGGTAGCATAGTCCATTTCAGCGTACCGTATTTAGATCTCAATAGTTGATCAGTGTCGCTTTCCTGTGCCAAAAGCTCAGAAGCTTGCTTCAACACATTACTAATTTGTTGAGAGTTGAGCTTCCCCTCTTTCATTGAAAGTTGGCAAGTGTCAAGCTCTTCCGAGCTGATGGGGTGAAGATTACCAGTTATATCATTCTTTGGTAAGCTATCGTTAAGAATTCTATTCAAAGCATCAAGTGGATCAACAATGTGCTCCTGGATGTACAGTTCCTGACGTTGGTTAAATGCATTTGAGCTCTCCATTACAGAACTTGGCAATAAATCTTTGAAGAGAGTACCGCCTCCCGAAACTCCTACCAATGCGTTCAATGGATCTTCAAGTCCTTCAAAATAAATGGGGCTAGCCATTGGAGCTGGCTTAAGATTGGAGGTGGAGGCAGGAATTGCTTGCAGGTATATCAAGTCGTTATCTCTTTCTGCGCTCTTTAAGCTGTCTTGTATTCTATCCCGCAAGGACCGTGTCGAGTTTTCTTGAAGAGTAGAGAGTTGTATTAAGTCCATCGCATCTCTTAGTGCTTTTACCTTATGACCACAATGTGTCTTATCTTCACAGCTCAAACTGTACCTATACATTGCAACCGCCCTGAAGTATTGAAATTTCTCTTTGAATCGGTTTTGCCAATCTGATCTTATGAGTTCACTCGTTGAAGCACATTTAAAGGCAATATCGTAATATTCTGACACTTGAAGAGCCAGTCTGGCTATTAAACTGTCCTTGAGACCGTCTTTGACAGCCTTGAACCAAAAGATTTCCTGAGCTTGGGCTAACATGAGATATTCCAGGCATTTAACGGACTTGGGCTCCATAACAGGATCTTGCATTCCTTCTAACTGACTGCAAATAAATCCAAAACAGCCCGCGCTGCTTCGAGAGTAAACACATGCTGTTTTGAGGCCCTCAGGAGTGCCATTGTTGACATCTGCACTTAAAAGCGAGTAGAGAGCCCCGATATTGTAAATAATGTTCAGCTCTTCAAAGAGAAACCGCGAGTCTTCTCGACCATAAGACTTCAAGCCCAAAGTCTCGAACCATTTGAAGGTTAATTGATGATCAGGGAACTTCTTCTTGAGCTGACTAAACTGGATATAGTAGTCCTTCAATCTTTGAAGGCCGCTAAGAGAGACTTCTGCTTCTAAAGCTGACTCTCTGAGTTTTGCAATTATTGCCATGTCATCACTGAACACTGAGGCTACTTGATAAAAAGTACCATCGATTACCTTTGAGAGCTCACTCTTCAAGTCTACGTTCAGACTTCTCTTGAATGGAATGCATAACAGCTGTGACATGCTTTACAGCTCGCGGAACGCTATGTTTTTCGAAGTTGAACTTTACGCAACGATCCTACGTAATTTATTGGCGGTATATTAATTGAATGATATTTAATACAAATTACGTTGGTTTTTCCTTTATGCGGTAAATAACTTTCCTCTCGTTGAAGTGACCTGGAAGTCTTCATTAGCGTCTTTAAATTCATCACCATCCTCTTGTAGTCTTAAAGGTATACTTAGTCGCTTAGCGCCTTTGGAAGCGACGTTCAAAAACTTCAGGGACTCCGATCTTGCGAGATCAGCTTTTTCCAGGCCGATAACCTCCTCTTCGTCTGGATCCGGAATCCTGACTTCCTGAGCTTCGTCGCCAAGTTCAGAAAGCAAAAAAGTGATGTTTGTAATGTGGGACTTGACCGACTGCGACCCACGGGAAGCGAGATTGCGAGTAGGATTGAGCGCTCCACTACTCTTGACCGCTTTAAGGTCCCTGACCTTGGGCGATAAATGCTTTAGAGTCTTTAGAGACCTCGCATCAGACAAAAGAGCAAATTTTGGTATGTGGTTGCTGTCTTGCGACAAAACTGGGGGGACCGAAAGGTCACGACCTGCTATGTGATCATTATCATTAATATGACTGTTACCGTTGGATATCAAGTCTGTAGTAGAAACATTCGATCCCTTGGACATGATTATTCTTCGTCCTTTCTCGGAGTATTGATTGGAGCCAGCATCTGAATAGTAGTTCAGAAGATCTTCTCGGGTAAACTGCTCACAGTTAGTGCTTTTGTAGTCCGCTTGAGATTTATAGTCGCTCAAATCTAAGAACCTAGCTGCACGCTTATGATAGAGGAAGTAGCACTTTTTGTTGACGTTATCGTACTCCAGGTAGTGTTTTAAACCTGCAAGTAGTGCAATGGCTCTAAACTTGATAAATGTTGCGGACATAAACTTTTGTTGCTTCTCTGAAGAATCCAGAGAGTCTATGAGATGAAATAGTTTTGAGATAGAGAAGGAACCACTCAAGGAACTGCTCACAACACTAAAAAGTTTTAGCGGATCTTCCACGAATACGGTTAATTCCAAATAAAGGTCCAAACTTAGCGAGGGCGAGAAAGTGGATGTGGCGAGTTCCTGCAAGTCGCGACAGAAGATGGCAGTGAGATCCGAGTTTCTGACATCCTTGAGTCTTAGTAGTACTTCTGAAAACATATCAGATGTTTGGTCTTTGTAATACGTTTTGCGGTTAAGATCTCCGATTGTGGTAGCGCATTGATTGCTAACGTCTGAAGAGACACCGGCGGTAGCCTGTGTGTCAAGCAATTTTCTCATTACATCAATGATACTCAAACCAACTATACTGACTTCAGAAACCAAAAGACTGGAAATAAGCTTCAAAGTAATGACAGACTGCTTAGGGTCCTGCTTCAATTGGTGAATAAAAATTAAAATTACAATGTACCGCAGATGAACAGGAATGCCATTGCAAATAAACTGCAGAAGTTTCTGGTTCGGTGTTTTCAATAAAACTTTGAGTAAGGCTTTTATAGATAGAGTCAGCTTGTCAGTTTCTGAAGTATTGAAGAATGATCTCAGTGCCTCCACTGCAAAATCCTCGCTATTTGTGAGATCATCCAGGCCCAAGGCATGAGTTTGCGTTCTCGTGAGTCTTTTGGTCATGGGGACATCTTCTGTAGCTTCTAGACTCTGAATATTGTACTGCGGATTTTTCTCTTGAAATTTGATAAGGGTGCGTTCTGCTGCTTGCGAGAGCAGCCTACTGGCTTGTGGATTTAGAGCTAGATTCTCAACTGTTGAAATGTCGGCACATCCTTTAAGCAGTAGCTTGTCGTCGTGAAGTCTTTCAGTGACGACTTGGAAGTAAAGGTCTACGAACACCTGAAAATTATCGATGAACTCGGCATCCCCGTTACACAACGCCCCATCCAAATGACGACAGATACTGCTGAAAGTCTGCTCGACCTTCTCAACAACGCCTATGTCATTGTTAACATTATTATTGGACAACGTCTTAATCATTATCTGTAGGAAATCCTTTACGAAAACGTTCAGATTTTCTTTGCAGTGGTTCACGATTTTATCCATCAGCTCTAATGTCACTGTGATATTGCCAATGCGCCTGTGGTTTAGGTCTGCATTGCATTTCCGTACCAAAAACGTACTAACCTTTTCGAGCTTTGTTCTTCTGGAATTCACATAATACAAGAGGTACGATGTCTCCGATGATTTAGGCTTTTTGTCAGGAGTTCGGCCACTTGGATAGCATTGATTGACTAATTTCTGATGCTTCGGAGTGAACAAAAGACCCATCTTAGGTCTGTATCTATGCTATTCTTAAAATATTAAAATCAATCCTAAGGTGTTGAAATCATCAATTGTTTTTTAATAATTCTAAACATCGGGACGAACAATTCGACTGACGATAAGCCCCTCGCAAGTCTTTGAACTTTTCCGGCACGCCATAAGCAGCTTTACTTGGTATCAAGAAGTGTCACAAGAGCATCACCAAGCAGTGGCTATAGATTTTTTTTGGGACTGCATCGGTTAGTTGGCAAGAACAAGAAAGCGATTTCAGCCTTAGCGCCGACTATTATAGAGTCGTAATCCGATTTGATTCGAATCAGCACTGAAAGCAAACTGACGAAGACGATATCCGACCACATCTCAGTATAATTTACGTCCTCGAATTTGAGAAAACTCCCCAAATTTAATAAAGCATCACGACCAAAGTCGCCTCAAACAAACAAACTCTCAATGCCACCAGTTCCCATCTATGTTAAAGGAGGCGTGTGGTCCAACATCGAAGACCAAATCCTAAAAGCTGCTATTCAAAAGTATGGTACTCACCAGTGGAGTAAGATTGCCTCGCTTTTACAAAAGAAAACTGCTAAACAATGCGAACTGCGATGGAGCGAATTTTTAAACCCTAGCCTCAACTTTACCCCATTCTCAAAAGAAGAAGATGCACGGTTATTAGAATTAGTAACACGATTACCAAACCAATGGAGAACCATCGCAGGAGCAATGGGTCGCACCCCGCAAGTGTGTGTTGATCGGTATAACGTTCTTTTGGAGGCAACAGACTCTGACGTCAAACTTGGGAGTTCAACCGACTTCGAAGTAGGTGATATCGATTTGAATGCGGAAAGCAGACCTGCAAGGCCAGACGCTGATGAGCTCGAAAGTATGGACAAGGAAATGTTAGCTGAGGCACGGGCCAGGCTTCTGAATACACAGGGTAAAAAAGCCACGAGAAAGATACGAGAACGTATGCTGGAGGAAAGTAAAAGAGTTGCTCGCTTACAAAAGAGACGTGAATTGAAACAAGCTGGCATTGACTCGAAGATTAGGGCTCCGAGGAAGAGGTACGGTACTGAAATCGATTATAATGCTGACGTTGTTTACGAGCAAGAGCCTGGACTTGGACCTTACGATACTACAGAAGAAGATGAACGCGCTGCACGGGCTGTCAAAAATTTCGAAGGTTCCGTTGACAGAAAAGGTTTGCGGGAAGATGAAGAGAAGAGCAAGCTCAGGCGAAAAAGGGTCCGTGATGAGAAGCCGGCGGTAGTTAGTAATTCCACGGTTTTAACGAACGACTACAAGAAGCCTAAATTAGAACTTCCGCCATATACGAAAACAGATTCAATGATTCAGGCCCTATCAAAGCGTTCTAAAAAGAGTATCCTGAGACTGTTCAAGAAACTTCCAAAACCTAAAAACGATTTTGAAATAGAATTGGATGAAGAAGAAGAAGAAGACGAAGAGGAAGACGAAGAGGGTGACGAAAAAAAGGCAGAGAACGAAGTGGAAGGTGATAACAAAGACGCCAATCTCGGCCTCGAAGACAATAATGAAATTGCTGCTTCTGATCAAGTATTTGACAATCAATCTAAAAGCGAACTCTCTTTCGGATTTCGAGACCACTATGGTCCCACCAAATCTACTGCCCAAAACCTCCCACTACCAGACCCTATCATAAATGCATCCAACCAGGTGGATCGTGAGTTTAACGAATTATTAGCATCTTCACTTATAGCTAAGCCGGCTATAAAAGATCCCGAGTTTGC
This sequence comes from Lachancea nothofagi CBS 11611, assembly GCA_900074755.1. NCBI lineage: Eukaryota > Fungi > Ascomycota > Saccharomycetes > Saccharomycetales > Saccharomycetaceae > Lachancea > Lachancea nothofagi. The sequence goes on from LT598447.1 coordinate 1,582,016, forward strand.
TGCACTGAAGTCGAGCTTAGGAGCATCGGTGATGGAACCGATGCCCAAACAGAAGCAGACTGTTTACCAAAACCGCGTAAAAGTATTATTAGAGTCTACTTTGGATTCAGGACCTAGTATGGGTGGTATTCAGGAAGCACAAGCCAAACTGGAGACTTTACAGAGGGATCTAAGTGCAGTAGAAACTTTGGAGAAGAGAAACCAAGAATATCATCATGAATTATTCTCTGTTCTGCTTCCGAAGTTGTTCAATTCTCAACAAACGTACTTTTTGGACTACAGAAAGTACCAAAACGAGTACTACGCCGTGGCAGCTAGACGAAGTAACCTGGAAAAACACCTGGACGAAGCAGGTGCTAGCAAAGGTAAGCGTTATTCATAGACCTCAAGACGGAAGAGACATTTTGTTAAATGATAAAAATAGCCACTCCAAACCGCCGCATAGAAAGAGTAAGGCACTAATCAGCATTGTGCATCGTGGGCCGATTTCTGACGAATCACAAACTTCAGAACATCCCAAGGCTCAGTCGCGATGAGCCTGATATCTCAACCCACAAAACGTCAAGCAGCTTAACCGCCCTGGGACACTACGCCTTTCTCGGTTGTTGGCTATGAAATCAAAACACTATTTCATTATGATAACTGTTTCAATTTACAGGGCTTACTCTACAAAGACACATTCGCATACGTCTCGCGGCTCGAGCACGGTGTAATTTAAGCGTGGAAACTGCACAAATATTAGAATATCAATGCCTCAAAAAAAGTTTGTTCAAAGTAAAACGTCGGGTCGGGAAAGGCCTGTGTCACATAGAATGCGAGTGTTCGAGCCTTCTTTATCCATGTTCATCATGGCTAATTGAATCCAGAAGTACTGTGAACGGCTCGTACATAGTGCTATATGTGCTGGTGAAAAGTTCGAAGAAGTTTAATGAACATGATAGTACACCGCCAAATTATTCATCGTACATAAGATTGTCCTAGTTTACTGTCGCGCTAGCTCAACCAGTTACATAGCTCATCAAGATGGCCAGATACACAGAGGAAGAACTTTTCCAATTGAAACCAGAAAGCGATGTTCCAGTGAACTTTGATATCGATTCTTTCAGAGCTGTCATCGACAAAGTCAAGGAAATTCAGGGCCTGCAAGAAGAAGAATTCCAGCAATTTCACCGCAGGAGATCGTCCCACCACCATGGTAAACCCAAGATTAAGCACACCAAGCCTAAGATCACTACTGACTCGGACGGCTGGTCTACATTCGATAATGTGACCAGAAGGAAATCCAGCGTTGCTGCCGGCGGCTCTGGTGTCTTCAACGGAAGCGACGATGAAACTCCAATCAAAGAAACCCCCAGCATTGCACAAGAAACCTTAAAAGTGAAACCCAACAAGAACATCTCCTCCACAAAGCCAGCTGACTCGCGCGACATCGTTACGGATAAAGCTACCAACACCTTCAATGCTTTTGCAGCGCTAGAGAGCGACGATGAAGATGATTAAATACTCTTACAAAACTTTCCTAATTAGTTAAATATAAATCGTTCAAGCTTCTAAATGTTCGGGAAGTTCTTTTCGCAGGCCAAATATGAGGCCGATGCGGCATTTTACTAGCTATAAACGTCACAGTCAGTGCGAGTTCAATTAAGTATTACTTGTGGTCAATTTGATGTCCCCTGGACCCAGAACTGGGTCCCATCGCGGTTTACGAGCATAGTACTGGCTTTCAAAATTTATTACCATGCCTTCAATGATTATCTGGCATTTACTGATTCAACTTGAAAAATTAACAGTCTAACGGCTGATTGTAATTTTAACAGAACACAGTTGATCAGCACATTGTATCATGGAGCTGTCGTTATTTCGAATAATAGGTTTTCTGTCACTGTTCCTGCTCACCGTTGTAACAGCCCAAGATTATTACGGTATTCTTGGTGTTAGTAAAGACGCCTCTGAGAAGGATATCAAGTCTTCTTACCGGCAGCTGTCCAAAAAATTCCATCCAGACAAGAATCCCGGCGATGAGGAAGCGCATCACAAGTTCATAGAAGTCGGAGAAGCTTACGAGGTATTGAGTGACGATCAAAAGCGTAAGATTTACGACCAATATGGAGCCGATGCATTGAAAAATGGTGGACCAGGAGGACAGGGTGGTCCACGCGGAGGTTTTGGAGGTGGATTCCAAGACCCGATGGATATTTTCGAGCAAATGTTCGGAGGCCATCATGGAGGTGGCAGAGGCAGACCTCGCGGCCATAATCTCGAAGCTAGAGAAGAACTCACACTCAAAGAGTACTACCAAGGGACTACGCTAGATTTTACACTGAACCTGAACGATAATTGCGACAATTGCCACGGATCAGGTTCGCAAGATGGAAAGACTTCCCATTGTCCTCAATGCCAAGGCCAAGGTGTTGTTATTCAAGTGGTAAGAATGGGTCCTATCACGCAAAAACTGCAACAGATATGTGGCGCATGCCAGGGCAAAGGCCAGGTAATCAAAAACAAATGTAATCGCTGTAAAGGGGCCAAGGTTGAGAGAAAGGCTAAGCCTTTCCATGTAGAAGTTCCCGCGGGCGCTCCTAGAGACTTTGTCGATGTCAAGTCTGGGGAAGCGGACAAAGGACCCGATTTTGATGCCGGAGACGTTTTCATCAAGTTTTCAGAATCTTCTAAATATAATATGGGCTACAGAAGACGAGGTGCGAACCTCTTCCGTACTGAAGTTTTGAGTTTAGCCGAAGCGCTGAAGGGTGGATGGGAGCGAGACGTAGACTTTTTTGACGAAAACAAAAGAGTCCATTTAGCTCGCAAACAAGGTGTCCCTGTAAAGCACGGCGAAGTGGAGCGTTTTCCCGGGTTTGGGATGCCTCTGGACCACTCCAATTCTTTTGGCGATCTTTTCGTGGACTACGTCGTCGTAATGCCTCACAAGTTGAACGCACAGCTGATAAAAGACGAATTGTAATCGTGGCATTCGAGCTCCATCATCTACATAAGTATTCAGTAGAATTATAGCTCACAGTAGCATTAGCAAAAGACAGACGAGAGGTATGGGAATCCCACTCAGCGCTACAGAATATTATTTTGTCGCAAGAATCATGACCAACTGTATCAGATTTATAGCGACGGAAAGAAAAAAGGTCTTCCGTCATTTTCAACAGCTGGAGATACATCTTAAACCGTTACTCTCCCATGCATCGTGTAAAGACCACTTAAGTTACCTGAGCATCAAACCGCGGCCATTGGAAAGAACTGCAGTGACGCCAGTGGAATGCATGGTTGATATTTGGTTATAAAAAAGAGTGGTCGAAAAGTTGCCAACTTTCCAAAAAACTTTCTTGTGCTTTTATAGTTTTAAACTAAAATTTTGACACATACAAATTTATACTGGAAGCAAGTAAGATCTCATATTCTCAAGCATCGCAAGATGTAGCTATAGTGTTGTCAACGCAAACGTAGTGCGATGATAGAGGATATAAGTAAGAACTACTTTTACTTGGTAAAGGCCACTGACAGCACTCCAATTCAAAATACGTAGTATTCAAAGTCACCGTAATTCTCGAGCTACTAGCCTTATACCGCCAAAGCCACAGTTGTAGCTAACAATGAGCGTCTCTTGGTATCTCCTAGTTGTTAAGGGCGAGGTGATCAACGTTGAAGGCAGAAGCTACAACAATTAAACTATGCGTGTGACATCCACACGGCAGAGTGAATTCCAACAGGCGACAAACATTTATTTCTATAATTATTAAACGCTACACATTCGTTACCCGTAATTTGTGGATCAGCTACCTTGTTCCAGCCAACAGCTACCACTTTACGCCGATTTGGAACCTCTGGCCCTAATAAACGTCTGTGCCTTCGTTCTCTGCAATCTGTACCAGTAACTAAATGTCACATCAGCAGCAACATATCCCATTGCTAGCAGGGATAGATTCTTGGGTGTAGAAGCGAGTTTGATGGTGTTGATCATTTCAATTGTTTTTCAGATGTTATTTCACGGTTTATTTCACCAGAAAATGCCGATACACCATGCGTAGGAAGACAGAAATGGGTCTCCTACTTATACGTTTCAAAAAGGCTTCTCGCCCTAAAGAATCACTAACGCGAAGTTTGAAACTCTGGGTGTGTCTTGAACGAGGGTTGTGCAGTTATGCTTACGAAATATCACCACAGAGATTAAACCCACTGGTCTACTAACGCCGCGGTTGCTAACATCCGATTTTGAGGATCGCTGGGAACATATCTCACACATCCGAACTTCTTTCTTCTATAGCGATCTCTCTGTAGAATAATTAAACGAACCCGGATTCTTGATAGCTTATGGGAAAAAAAAAAAAGCGGATTAATTTACCATCAAACGAGAATAATCACAAGACATTGTAAATCGTTTTAGCCAGGCCACAAAAATGCTCGCAGTCCAAGAATGTTAACTATGTTTTTCGCAGTGAGTTGTTGGGCTGTCAGTATGCAAATTCATCTCTTCCTCTCGCATGTAGAAAAAATAGAAAATTAACGATTACCAAATTCATTTCTCCGATTTGCAGCAGTAACAGCATCAGTGTAATACTACCTTTAATGTCTAGGTTGGCCCGCGACTTCCTGGCACCAGCCCGGAATATCCACACCACTTTCGTATAGTTTGCGGTCGCTAAGTTTCACGGCTTCTAGGCCTACCGTCCCATCCAGCCACGGGTGATTCACCATGCCTCCCGCATCTGCTCTTCCTTGTGGGTCGAGACTCAACATTGGGAGAAGAAAATCCGAAATGTTGTGTGCGTCTTCATCAGAAAACTTGTATTTCTCACGGAGAACCTCTTTTAGCGGCCAATACTTCAATTTGGAAATATTCCTCAGTTGGCCTTTGGAATTGAAAAAGGTTCTAGCGTGGCGGCCTGTATTCAATAATCGGGACGGAATATCGCCAAGTAATTCTATCATCTGAGCGATATGGTCGTCATCTTTGGTGTAAGAGTGTCCCTCATCGGGCTCAAATAGGAAATCACCTGTGAGTAGTTCAAAAATAAGACATGCAGCAGACCATATATCGGCACTACATCCCCACTCGCTCCCTAGAATGACTTCAGGAGATCGATATTCGCGAGTTTGGATGGAATTAGTGTAATGCTCGTCGTACCAACATGCATTTCCTAGGTCTGCGATTTTGATTTGAATAACGTCTAGCTCTCTTGACACTTCGTCCTCGGTACGCTCGTCTGTGAATGTTGAAATTTCCAGAGAGGATAAGGAATTAGTTATTTGCTCTTCTTCGCCACCGGACACGTTTACATTGTTGACATTGTTCTTCGTCGAAGGGGGCATTGGCCTAGGAAGTGATTGACCCATCATTTGCGCCTTCATCTCGAAGAAATTTGTTGAGCTTATTGGAGAAGGTAGCGGTTGCGAGCCAGTAATGAGTGTGTGTCTTCTCAGCCTGCGAGTAGTACTTCTTTCTAAAGACGCAGAGGTGCTACTTCTCGAAGAGTTAGCAGTCACGGTTGGGGAATCGATCGAAGTCTTGGTGGCTCTTCTTTGAAACTTTCTTTGGTCTCGCTTCTGTTTATCCAAAAGCTCAACCATTTTGACAATAGCCTCAACATCCCCGACTTCCATCAATACGTTTTCAGGCTTGATATCGGTATGAATAACCCCACACTTCCTATGCATATAATCCAGTCCCAGTAATAACTGCTTGGCAATCTGTTTCACGTACATCACCGGGATGCCGCGATGTTCATATTTCTTAATCAATGCCAGCAAATTCTCCCCCAAAACTTCAAAGACCATCACTACGTGTTTACCGTTTGGACCGGAGTGATTAAAACTGTCTAGAAGGTTTAATATGTGTTTAGAGGCATCGTAAAACCCTTCGACAGAACCATTACGAGTACTTACGCGCCGCAGTAGTTTGATCTCATCCAATGCAGCTTCTGTGTAGACCTTATCGCTACGTACCACTTTCATTGCCACATGCGCGTTGGTTACCGTATCTCTGGCAAGCCAAACCGTGGAGAAATGGCCCCAACCTAGTTTGCGCACCAAAATGTACCTACCATGGTTATACGTTTCACCTCTGAAGGCCGGATGGTACCCACCTGGTTTATAGTCCCTGAGACTTTCTTCATTTTTTTCGTCACAAGAGGAATAGTCGGTGTCTGAATCAACCTCTTCGCCACTGTTCTCATGTAGAGAGCTTACTCCATCGTCTGTCTCATCTTTTTGAATCTGCAGAGCAAGTGAAAGCTTGGACTTTGCTGTTCCTTGCTTCGTATGAACGTTCTCCCGGGGGAAGATCGGGTTTCCAGCAACCTTTTGATTAGGTTTACTGACATAGCCGGGATAGTTGATCGATGAACCCATCAGAGTTGCGTTGAATCCTGCCCTGAAATCCTGTAAAACCTATGCGTAAAGTTCAATTATCTCCCTTTTCCACTCTTGAGCTGGTAAACAATTTCACTTAAAAAACTCCCCACAAATAACACCGAAATTACACTAAAGCCCCAAAGTTCACGCTATTGCACAACAGCCACCGATGAATGCTATACTAGACACGCTAAGCTGCTTGTACTGTTTCGCTAAAGTCCCCTTGAAAAAATATCAAACGTTCAGAGTGGTTTCTGAAATCATTTAGAATACTATATTTATTGCCCAACCTATTGTTGAACAGAAAATTTGTAAGAAAACCTGGATCACGTGCAAATACTGTAAGAGATGGATTCGACGACACCGGGCGCATCTAGTATCTATGAAGCATAGATTATACTGCTAGCAATCATCAGTACATTAGAAATAGGACCAAGACTGATGAAGTTTATCTAAAGTCGTGGGGATATGAACTTTGTCCTTTATTGTGTTCTTTTGGTGGAAAGACGGTGACAGGAAAGTTAAGAAATTAGGATAGGTCGTGGGTACTTTTTAATGCATGGCGCATAAGACTACGGCCATTGAGTGCTCATAATTTAGGTCTTTGATTGACTATTGGAAACCATTGCCTTGATTCGGAAGTAAATTTATATATACAAACTGTGACAAAAAGTTGAAGCAGCAGGCAGTAGAATCGTATATCCAATATTGCGGAGGTAGGGTTGTTAAGAAAGAGTCTCGAAAAGGAAGCGAGGGTTGTCGCAATCAGTGAGATCCTGGTAGTTCCCCAGAGGCGTTGGTGGACTCGTGAGAGTTTTCTGTTTGAACAGCAGGTGTGGTCTCGTTTGCTTCAGTATGCTCAGGTACGGAAGCCTGGTTTTCAGTTGGAGATACCTTCGAAGCTGCGCTGGTGAGGTCAGCAGCAACAGCCGCATCAGCGGAAACTTCTGGAGATGGCATCATTTGGTTGGTTTCAGTAGGAGCCGGTGGAGCAGATGGTGCCTCCGATGATACTGGAGGCGCGGGAGGTGCTGGGATAGGCGCTGTTTCGCCTGTAGAAAAACCAACGTCTCCCGAAGTGGATTCTACGGGCTGTTTTTGTTCCACGGTTTCCGTGGGCACATCACTGGAAACTAAGGTACTTGGCGCTTCAGTAGCAGTTTGACTGGTCATATCCACGTCTTTCGACTCCTCAGGAATGTATTCATCCTGTTCTTCTCGTTTTTCGCGCGACCCTTCATACCTGGGCTTTTTTAAAGCCGCCGCGTTGTTGTGCAGCACGTCTTGATATGGTGCTGGCCCATCGTCAGCACGCACTCTGGCGGGCGACAGTTCGCGCTTGGGGGCCGCGTAATCAAGACCTCGGTGACCTCTGTACGATCTGGGACCATAGGTACCACGAGATCGCGTTGAATCCTCGTTGTATGATCTACCTCTTGCATGGAACTCGTCGTCTTCGTACGAATCTCTAGATCTTCTGCGATCGTAACGATCGTCATCGGGTGCAAATTCAGACCCATAAGCTCCAGCCCCTCTTGAATGTGCGTGCTCCTGACGAAGTGGACCGCCACGAGTTGAACGACGGTCAGAAGGATCTGAATACCGCGATGGTCGTGCTTCTGAGCGTGCGAATTGGACGCTAAGCGAAATCTGAGAATCAAACGATAATGGCCTCTGATTCAATTGATTCAGCGCATCTTGCGCTTCTTCTGGCGTTTCGTATTCTACAAAAGCAAATGGTCTAGCAAACTCTGACCTCGCAGGTGGCATCTCAATTCTCACCACTCTCCCAATGCTAAACAGCACATTGTTAGTCCCATCATCAATAAATGGCAAATTTTGAAGTGACACCCTCTTGAACATACCTTTCGAAATCTGGAGCCAGATCTCTAGTTCTGACACCTCGTGGAAACCCACTGACATGTAATGTAGATCCATACGCCATCCTGGCAGTCTGCTCTTTCCTTGAACTATTATTACATGATGGATTGATTATTCTTGGCTTTGAGAAGTGGAAACCCAATATGAAGAGCACGAGACACGAATTCTCAGGAAACTTCAGCACGAGAAGAATAGCTAGTCATAACACTAGGCATTGTACTTCAATCTCGGTGCCGAGTGTAGAACTAGGAGAAGAGCTCCACAATTATTTGTTCTTTGTATCATGACTAAAATCTAATAAACCTCAGTCATGACAACGCGATCTAGCTTAAGAGCTCGATAGTTTTGGGCTGTTGAAAATGCTACTATCAAAACATAAAGCGGCAGATACTATTTCTGGTTTTGTATTCCCCCTTTTGCTGCTGTAGACAATATTGAGGGCTGAAGATTTAAGACAAGTAACAATAAAAAACGACATGCTACATTTACACTCAAGAAATGTGGAGCGATAAACTGTTGTAGATCTAAATATGCCAAACGCACTTCAACGCATGCGCTCCTAAAATAGTGCGGGTCGCTAATCCCTGATTATGCTCTCAGGCTTGGGCGATGTATCATTCTGTTGGGAACGTAAACGTCCCGACAACAAAAAAAACGACAGCGATGATATAGAGATCAAAAGAATCCCAGGCAAGTGCGAGTGCCAAACGAACAACTACAAGAGCGTACGTTATTGTCGTAACGTTCACTAAGCGTGTTGGCTACAACAGGTCAGCATGCTTCATAGTAAAAGACCTGTGCTAAGGCTGCCCCACTGATAAGAGGTAATATCCGTCCTCAGAAAATGTGCTCTGCTTGGCCATCCTGCTGGATCAATTGACGACGTAAAAACTATTGACTTACCAAACACCGCGACAGGATAGTAAATAGTGATCTTGAATAATTTCCTACATTTGGCTATCTGATGAGAATTACCTCGTCGCAGCTATCGAAATAAACCGAAACAAATGCTCCACCGTGTCTGTTTTCATCCAATGCTGGTATTTCCTTACGTTTAACCCCGTGCATCACCTACCTCATTTTTATTTGGATTTCAATGTATTCCAGCTAGCACCTCGCAATACCCATTCGGGTCTTCCTTTTCAGATTAATTACCTAATAGCTTAAACTATCGCTACTCTGCTCGCTGTGGATGCTAAAGACCTTATCTTCACTGAGTCCCGCCATTTCCGGTCGGAAGTTCCATCAAAACAACGGATAGCTTTTTGATCCCGCAAATAGCAGCGCAGAGAGCTGGCAACTTCCGGCAAACTATTGACCAATCTTAACAATAGTCACATCGCAACCGCGGTTAGGTAGAGGCTTCGTAAAGTTTCCATCTTTGACTCTTTAAGCTTTTACTCGCGTTATACGGCTCATCAAAAATTTTTTCGAAATACATCGATGCGCTGAGATGGAAATATAAATTGGAAGAACTTCTAGCTCTTGGGAAATTTAGATTTGACAGACACTGGTGGATTTAAGTGGTTTTAGGTGCATCATCTAACAGCTTTCAGCAGCTTCAGGTACCTGATAATTTTACTGGAATCCTTTGGCTTTTTTCACCCGTTTTTGCCGCTTAAAAATGTCTCCTGTTGAACAAGTTTCTAACGTCTTTGACACCATCTTGGTGCTAGACTTTGGGTCCCAGTATTCGCACCTTATCACTAGAAGACTCAGAGAGTTCAATGTGTACGCCGAGATGCTTCCATGTACCCAAAAAATCTCGGAACTGGGATGGAAACCAAAAGGTGTGATCATGTCTGGTGGTCCATACTCTGTGTATGCTGAAGGTGCGCCCCACGTCGACATGGACGTGTTTAAGCTCGATGTTCCAGTCTTGGGAATCTGCTACGGAATGCAGGAGCTTGCCTGGATCAACGGAAAACAAGTTGCTCGTGGTGAGAAACGTGAGTACGGCCCAGCCACTTTGAACGTCGAGGATGCCTCTAGTCCTTTGTTCGAAGGCATGGACCACTCGCGCGTGTGGATGTCGCACGGTGACAAGCTACACGGCTTGCCCACTGGCTACAAAGTTATCGCCACATCTGACAACTCTCCTTACTGTGGTATTGTTCACGAGGAAAAGCCCATTTACGGTATTCAATTTCACCCAGAAGTGACTCACTCCACGCAAGGTAAGACTTTGCTCAAAAACTTCGCCGTGAACATTTGCAAATCCAATCAAAACTGGACTATGGAAAACTTCATCGACACCGAGATTAACAGAATCAGAGAACTGGTCGGTCCTACCGCCGAAGTTATTGGTGCCGTTTCCGGAGGTGTCGACTCGACTGTGGCTGCTAAGCTGATGACTCAGGCCATCGGTGAAAGATTTCATGCCATCTTAGTCGACAACGGTGTTCTGAGATTAAACGAAGCTGCTAACGTCAAGAAAACATTAGGTGAAGGTTTGAAGATCAATTTAACCGTTGTTGATGCTGCCGACGAGTTTTTGGACAAATTGGTAGGTGTCACCGATCCAGAGAAGAAACGTAAAATTATTGGTAACACTTTCATTCACGTTTTTGAAAGAGAAGCCGCCAAGATAAAGCCTAAGGGTGGTGACGAGATTGAATTCTTGTTGCAAGGTACATTGTACCCAGACGTTATCGAATCCATCTCTTTCAAGGGACCCTCCCAAACTATCAAGACTCATCACAACGTCGGTGGTCTTTTGGAGGATATGAAGTTGAAGTTGATTGAACCTTTGAGAGAACTGTTCAAAGACGAAGTCAGACATCTCGGTGAACTTTTGGGAATTTCCCACGAACTGGTCTGGAGACATCCATTTCCTGGTCCAGGTATTGCTATTCGTGTCTTAGGTGAGGTTACCAGAGAACAGGTTGCAATTGCTAGAAAAGCTGATTACATTTATATCGAAGAAATTAGAAACGCTGGCCTCTACAACAAAATCTCTCAAGCTTTCGCTTGTTTGTTGCCAGTCAAATCTGTCGGTGTCATGGGTGATCAAAGAACCTACGAACAAGTTATTGCTTTGAGGGCTATCGAAACCACCGATTTCATGACTGCTGACTGGTATCCATTCGAACACGAATTCTTGAAGAGAGTTGCCTCTAGAATTGTGAATGAAGTTGACGGCGTCGCCAGAGTTACTTACGACATCACCTCCAAACCACCAGCCACCGTGGAATGGGAGTAAGTATTGTAGTGTATTATAGTAGAATATAGATTATCGGCCATTTTTTGCCATTAGAAATAAAATTCAGAGTTGAACTTCGGGTTTCTGTTTAGAGCTCACTACTGACCAATTGGTCGAATCCATGACAAACACTAAGAGAGTGCTCTTACTCAAAAACAAGACAGTTCCGATAGACCCATACGAGTCTAATTTTGAGCAGAATGACTTCGAACCTGTTTTTATTCCCATGATTCAGCACATGCATTTGCCATTAGAATGTTTGCACCTACTACAAAATGATGCTTACATGACCCAACTCAAACACATCGTGATTAGCTCCCAGCGTACTGTTGAATGCTTGAATGAATCAGTAGTACCGAACCTCTCGGTTTCTCAACAAGACGCATTACTTCAAAAGACAGTTTACACCGTGGGTCCAGCTACAGCTAGCTTTCTGCAAAGATGCGGATTCAAGGACGTTCGAGGCGGAATCGACGCTGGAAATGGTAGCATATTGGCTGATGTGATCATTTCTGACTTGAAAAATGACGCTACTACTGATTTTAGCAGTATGCCAACACTGCTGCTTCTGGTGGGCGAAACCAGACGAGACATTATTCCCAAAAAACTTGCGTCAGCAGGCCTAAAATCTCAAGAGGTTGTTACGTATAAAACGGAGATTCTTGACAATAACTTGCAGCGGTTCGTGTCGCTTTTTAACTCGCAGTGTTGGGTTGTGTTTTTCAGTTCTCAGGGAACTGATGAAATTATTGATTATTTAAAAGACAAAAATGCCCAGGTTGCTAGTATTGGTCCCACTACTGATGAATTTTTGCTATCCCGTGGAATTCGCTCTCACGTTGTTAGTGCAAAACCAGAGCCCGTTTCTTTGATTCAGTCGCTGAAGTCTGTTTGACGGTTCCGCTGCTATTTATTTATTCTTTCTATAAAAAATCTATCAAATAACCAATGTAACTTCATGCATGTTCAGATAGTGAAGTTCTGAAACTTTTCGGTCGCTCTCTGTTATCTCGACTTTGGGAAATTTCAAATAACCTCTGCGTAGTGGAATAATATTCACTCGATATTCCTCTGTTGAAGGCAGTAAGCAAAATCTTCTTTTGCCATCTATGAGCCATTCGTTAGAGTTAAACAGCTCGAAAATATAATCTCTTCCCGCTGAATTTTGTGTTTGCCAGTGACGACTCAGATTTTTCACTTTTATAGTATATGGAATAATATGACCCAACTGTGATACCGAACCTTCGCTATCATCGCGAGTTAAGTTAACAGAAAAGAACCGTGACAAAGTCGGGAGACTAACATGCACCACCAGAACTGACGGTAAAATATCTTTGGTGTACTCCACAATCTCCAAATATGAGAATTGGAATCCTTTTTGCAGAACACGAAGGCACCTAGAAGACGCCTTCAAAAAGTCTTTGTCTTGTATTTTAGATTGTAAGAAGACTTCGAGTTCATTGATACAGCTCTCCGGAGAAATGAGCTGCAGATAAGATTTATGCTCAAACAGCTCGTAGTCGAACACCAGTCGCTTCAGCACCATTGAGTTCCATACATCTCGATGTGATTCCATCTTAGCTGCAGTTTGGGGGTTTCCTTGAATAAGGATGACATTAGTCACAAGATGATCGATTTGATCCTTCAATATATTGAACGTAACTCTCAAGTGAAAAATGTCCTTGCTGTCAAATAATTTATGGCCTTTAGTTTCCACCTGGAAAAATGTCAAACATGTGTCGTCATCCCCATTTTTTATCAAAAGTGGGATATCTGGAGCGAAACCTCCATGGACGTTGTACTTGTCAGTATTATCCGCTAGAAGTTCTGAACCATGTAACAAAATTGGCTCTTTAGGCGTGGAAGAGTTCACTAAGAACTTAAAAAAAAAACATCCATCACGGGCGATGTCTTCCACTGACACACTCACTGGTAAGATGCACGATATGGTCTTGGAGTCACACTGATAAAATTCTACACCGGGGCATTCACGAGTCTCAAACGTCATTTCTTGCTTTACCATGAAGTTGTCGCAAGAATGCAAAATGAAATAGTCCAAAGCTTTAACGTTAAAATTATCAATGACTATCGAGAATTGATCTCCTTCTTTGTTGAACGATACATTCGAATTGGATTCATTTTTCATGGGGAGAGCGGTTAATACTAACTTGAATGTCGAGATGTCATCTCTGTTAAAATAATTCAAAGTAACAGAATTCTTTGCAGTTTCTAGGTGTCTTGAAGGTGAGACAATCAATTCGAAGCTGTTGCTTTCAATGGGGCGCTCAAGCTCAAGAAATTTTTCTGCGTCTTCCGTAAATTCCTTGCAAAATATCGTGTTCCCCACTGTACTTTCGGTGCTTACGAGTGAAAAGGTTCCAAAAGAAATTCTTGCAGACTCGAGGAAAAGTACGTTTTCCCCCGGTTTGACGCAACAATCGAGCAGCTGAAAAATCATAGACTCTCCATGGCTGTTCCTCAGTAGCAGCTGCATAGACTTCACGAAAACTTCCTTAGGAATTTTTTTGTTGAACACCTTAATGCACAAGCCAAAAACGTTAGGCCTCGTTACAACGAGCTTTCCGTCAACTTGAATATCGAATAGATTATCCAATGGATACATCAAACTTCCATTATCTTTCTCATTCATAGCAAGGAAACGATCCCACCAGTATTCTTTACGATCATCAGGTTGAGCCGAGGTTAATAGATCTAGAATTGAATTGCTCAGAATAGTTGCAGTGGGAACTTGCTCTCCGCAAATGATTAGCGTTTCAATGCCGGGACTTTTCACCAAGCAATCAATAAAGCATTCCAACAAAGGAAATGCTATGGTACTCCAATTGGACTCTTTATAATATTCGTGACAAGATTGAAGTATGCTAATGGCTTGTTCATATTCGTTGCGTTGATAATGAAGGAGCCCAATTTCAACGGACAATAAGTCAACAGTTCGATACTTTTTTGAGTTGGATTCGCTGAGCAATCGAATAATGTCTTTTGTCATGGAAAAGATTGTTTGATGGAATGTTTCCTCATCTTTGAAAGTAGAATTTATATGGCTCAGTTGTGATTTTCTTGTGAGAGAAGAGTAATTTCTTCCAAAGATTCTGAAGTTGTTTGAAGCGAACGCCATATCAAGAAAACAATCTCTTGCGATCATTTTGAAATCAGCTCCAATTTCGCGAAAGGTTACTGATGCTTCACGATCAAACATGGAAATATCGAATAAAGTCTCAATGAAAGAAGCTTTGAACTCGGCGAGTAATGGCGAACTCTTGAAAGCCCTTTGAATCGTCCTCAAGAACGTTTTAGCTAACTGATAAAGCCGCACATTTCTAGGCGCTTGCACATAACTTTTCTGTATCAATTCACAATGTTTCAAGAAAAAGAATTTGTTCAGCTCGTATGTGGTAAGGTTTTGGTTTGCGACCTGTAGTGCTATGGAAGAACGATTTGTCTCCTGTTCGTTTTGTAAAAACGCAAATGGGATTTCCAAATTGCCTGACGGTAATTTAGGTCCCAGCTTCGAAAGCAGTTTAGTCCTTAAGGACTCCAGCTCTCTGGAAGCCTCGTCATTGAGATAAAAGGACAAAAATAGGTTGAGTATTTTTTCCTGTAGAGATGTAATTTCTACGATCTTGTCGCTGGGGACCTCGCGTAGCTTTACCTCTAAAAGGGCCAGCCGCTGTTCAAAGACCTCCATTGTGTATTTTCGCAGCTGCGCCAGAGTACCATTCCAGAAATCCGTTTTCTGCTTCTCTGACCTGTAAATGGACTTGACCTCAATTGCTGTAAGATAGGGAAAATCCTTGCTGAACTTGTCAAAAAACGACACGGTCTTGAACAAGTTGGTTTCCGAAACGTCAGAATTTGAGTGTAGTAGCACAACTCTTTTTGCTGGCATCAATCTAGTGTCCAATTCGACATCCGGCAGCCATTGTCGCACTAGGGGCCTTACTTTAGCTCTGTATTCATCGATTGAAGTGCAGCTTATCACCAAAAACATGATGAAAGGTTTGCTGCTACTCTCTGGCCCCTCATAATCGTCCGCCTCGCCAACAATCTTTACAGGAAGACTTGAAATTGTTCGCAGACTTTCATTTAGCGGTTTCCAATGCAAGTTTCTAAACGGTAGCCTATCTTCTAATTCTTTTCTTACACTTCCAAAGACATTGAAAGGGTCAAAATAGCTGAACTTAATCAGGTTCTGTGCGGTGTTGTTGCCCATATACAATGTTTACAGCGTAAGTTATTTAGATTCTTGTTTGAAGCACGCGTAATCAAAATCAATGAGAGTAATTTGAAAAATAACATAATTGAGAACTAATAGCCAAAGGTATTCAACCTACAGTCAATAGTCGCCAAAATGGTTCCTGAGAAGTCAAATTGCTCGAAAACTGAGAAGCAGGCTAAGGAAGGGAGTACCAGAGGGTCTAACGTTGCCAAAGGACGCCTTGTTAGATACAGTTCACTTCTCAGAAGACGAGAGCCCTTAAAAAGAACTCGGGTTTTGGAAAAGAAAGTGTCAAAGCCCCTCAATGGTTTCCAGAGTGCTGACAGTTCTGAAACGTTGAAATGGGCTCAAACATTTATTTCAAGAGGTCGTACTTTGCTCAAGTCGATACACAATGAGGACTTGAGGTTTCGACAAGATCTTGACGAAAGCAGAAGGCGCTCTCAAGTACGAGAAGACTATGTCAACGTTCTTTTGAGTACTCCCGATCCAGTAGATTACGGTTCTTTGGAACCTGAGTTAAGCATGGTTGATACTAATCACGGATATGGCACTGACACATCATTCAAAAACTACGAAGATACGATGAACAACAGCTTGGCTTTTACGGAGCATGCACTCTCTCGAAGTATGTCTGAAGCAAAACTCACGAATTCTGAAGAAAAGGAGAAAGAGGTTTTCGAAGGGCTGAATAGTGACGCTTCAAGCGAGAATGAAACGAGCGAGGAAAAAAAGTCCGAACATATCGATCAAGAAGACGGCAATGACATCGTTGTGATACTTAGTGACGATGATGAGGATGCTGCTGTTCCTTTGTCAGCTGCTACACAAATGGATGAAACGCAATCTGACGAGCTCAAAAGTATGGAAAGCGGCAACTCAGATTATGACGACAGTCTTATATCCAGAGAAACCGACGAAGCTGCGAATTCTGCGATTGAGTTTGAAGAATTGGAGGAGGAAAGCGATGATGTGCAAAGTGACAGTGCCGAATCAAACATTAATGACAATGGGGGCATAGAAAGGGGTGTAGAACTAGCAGAAAGTGAGGATTTAGCAGAGAGTAAAAATTCGGAAGAGAGTGAACAACTATCGGAAAATGAGGAAGTTGAAGAAGGTAAGAAGCTGGCTGAGAGCGAAGATCTCGCAGAAAGTGAAGACCTCGCAGAAAGTGAAGACCTCGCAGAAAGTGAAGACCTCGCGGAGAGCGAAGACCTTGCAGAAAGCGAAGATCTTGAAGAAAGTGATGGCCTGCCGGAAAGCGACGGAACTAGGTACAATGACAATATTTTAATAAGCGGGAATGCTGAAGAACACACAAAGGCTGCGGCTTCTCGTCAAAGGCTTCGTCCGATAGCTCTCCAATCTCACGAGAATGAGCAAGCAGTACAATCTCAAAATTTTGACAGTAATGATGTGGATCAGTCGAACCTTACTGCACAAAGCGTTGCCAAAACCCCAGATTTGCCTCAATACGAACATTACGGAAACATTTTCGATTTTCAAGGCATCGCGAGAGATGCTATCGACGTAAGTTCAATACCCTTGACACTACCGCAGGACGCAGTACATGAGTCCATGGTAAGTGAGTCTCACAAAACGAATGTTGACGATAGAGATAACAGCATCAAGAATATTCATGAGGATGACACTCGCGAGAACAACGATGATCCGTATAACGAAGAAAGCATTGAGGTGCCAAAAAACAGTTATGACTCAGAGGGCATTTTGATTGAAAGCTTGGGTGAAACGGAAGAGAATAATCAGAGTAGACAAAAGCCCGGTCCAGTCAACATATTTCACAACGATGCGATAAATTGTTTGATAAACAGAAATGAGAGCTTTTTGCAAGAAAGTTCGGTGGACAAAAACCTGGAAAAGGTGGATGGCTCTTGCGGTGGGCAGGAAAGCTTGATACATAAACAAGGACACGAACAAATTATCGAGAGTTCTGCTATGGATACTACTACTACCAATGCTATTGCTTTTGCGAAAGATGCACACGATCTTCTTTCAGTCGACGCTATGAACTCAAACTATCAGCCAAGAGAGTCAGTAGAGTTAATTCCGAAACAAAAGCAATCCGATACTTCACTAAGAAATGAAAGCGCAGCAGAAAGTGCATTAGCGTCAGTTTTGAACGATACTGTGTACCATTCTTGCGAGAATGAATTAAGTGTTGACGCTCTTCCCTTTTTATCAAATCACGAGGAAAAGCCTGTTGGTAACTCAAGGTATCAACTGGTTTACTCTGAATCCTACTACAGTAGCGATCCTGAAGAAGAAACTAGCTTCGAGGCTACGAGACTTGGCGCCGCCGATTATGTTTCTCCCTTTGGAGAAAATCCGTTCTTCAGCGAGGACCCGGAAGCTGATCTGAAGAAACTCAGGCATGTCATGCAAGCTGTTGGAATTTCTCAACGCCTAGACAAGAAAGTTCAGTGCTACAATCCTGAGAGAGAATTAGGTTCACAATTCGAAAAGGTAACGGATTCTATCAAAGACTCAGGCTTGGATCTAAGAGAATCTGCTGAGGAAAACGGCAGATATAAAACGGAAGCATATATCGCTTCCACAGAACTTGAACGTAGTCCAAGCGAATCAATAGGCGCAAAAGAAATCGACGTTCTTGTTTTGCAAGATAATGTAAGCAAACAAGAAGTCAGAAATGGGGAACCCGAAAAGGAAGCTGATCAACTTGCAACTATCTTGCCTAAAGATGAAGACCTCAACAAAATCTCCCACAACATTGAAACCGAACTTCAAGCTTTAAACGATCTTGAAGAAAGCGAATCATTTAATACAAGCAATCACAACGCTGAAGTGGTTCATACAGAAGAAGAAAAAGCAGACAATCGCGCAGCAGGCGACAAGCTGCAAGTTTCAAATTGTACTGAAACAGATAAATCCCTGAAGAAAGAATCTTGCTTGCGTGAGGCTCCTGAGGCTCCGCTATTGACGAGTGATGTTCGCATGACAAATAAAGAGCTCGCCTCTAGAGAGGCTCTCGCCGACATTATGAGCCCGTTAATTGGAAGTCCCTCGATACACTCACCGAGCCCTAGGGCCCCTGCAGCATCCAAGATCTTAGACGGGGGCACAAACAAGACGCAGCTATCTGAAAGAATAAGCGGTGAAACACACATGTCAAGCTCGCGTTCATCAAGCCCCTTAGAATGCGTGAAAATAGAAGATAGACTGAGAGAGACCGTTCAGTCAGTTGTGATATCAGAAGAGCACGAGTCTGAAGATTTTTATCAATCTTTTGAAGTAGGAAGCAGTGTCATATTAGAAGAAGTTGATGACCACAGAGAGATTTCAATATGTGAAGCAATTGATACAGAACCCATGATCACTTTCCCTGACAGCGAAGACGAACATCACCCCTTTCCATGTTCTCTAGGGGACATGATCGGATCTGAAATCAGTCTACCGGAAGCGTCGACCATTGACACAAAGTCTAGTTCATCAACCGAACCTACAAGGAGCTCGGAATTTGTCTCAGTTGAAGAGCTATCGAACGCTCATGGTTTTACTTCTTCCGAATCCTCAGAGGACTCGGATTTTGCATCTGTAGAAGAGCCATCAGCTGTCAATCACGACAATTCTCTAGCTGCGGAAGAAACTTATCTCAAGAGATCATATTTCGAGGAATTTCCAGACAATTCCGAAGCTCCACGAAAGCGGGCACTTGTTGACGAAGAGCAGAGCACAGCCGCGAAATTAGACTTTCGAGCGAACGTAGCGGCTAAGATTAGCAGCATTTTACCCAATGTAGCTGAAGAGGTACGAAGACTTACCCACATTCCAAAAATTTCTTCACTCATGAGGAAGAAAGTCATAAGTGGGGGCAGCATCCTATTATCTAAACCGATACACATTGCAACCGATGTCAAATCTAACTTTCGTCAAGTAGCTAATTCTGCAAGAAATCGTGTTGCGAGCAGTATCAAAAATGAGCTCAACGCTCTCAAAGCAAAATCAAACAATGATAGCCTCATGCAAATACTAGAACAGTTCGAGGAGTCGAGCTTTGAGGATAACAGCAGTAGTACAGAGGACGAGGCGGACTCATCTACATCTAAAGAAAACGACAAAAGACAAGGCGGAATGGTCACTTTTGATACTGATTCTGATACATCCATTGACGGCAATGACATTTCTTCCGAAAACACTGACAGCACTTTTCGTGGCTTTGATGATACATTTGTAGGCACTAAAAGTTCAGACGATGATGAAGGATCGTGTGATGAAAGTGGCTTGATTGCCACAATTTCGAGGACTGGCAGTATTGGCGCTGAAGAAGGCCGAGAGTCTTTGCGTTGGCATTTTTCAAGCAAACCGACCGATAAAGTGGCTTCGGACGCTGCAGCCAAAGCGTCCAGAGAGAGCACTGTTTCTGATTCTGATTCTGATTCTGATTCTGAATCTGATTCTGAATCTGATTCGTCTTCGTCTTCGACATTCGTTCAGGGTAGAAAACAATTCTCGGCCAATAACTCACCATCTGCGTCCCCCACAAAAACAAGCGAAGGATCTCACGAAACATCCCCAACTGCCCTGGAAGTAGACGAGACTATAAATTTAGGAATCGCGGCCGATGATGCAGATATTTTTTCTGATCAGAGTAGCTATAGCTCAACTTCTAGCTTTAGCTCTGAAGACTCCTTGAGACTACGACAACCGCTCTCCAGACGAAGAGTGCGTAGAAGAGTCAGCAGAAAAGGACGGAAAAGTCGCATTTAAATCAGTCTATATTTACCAAATAGTTCTTACCTATAAAATCCAGAATAGGCCTATGCTACGTGTATTTGAAAGAAATGCTTTAGGCCTTGCCCGTCGTGTAACTGTTTTGCATTGTCAAATCAAACTGACACTGGACGGAAGAAAAAGCTGTTATAAACGAATATATCTAAGAAAAACGGTTACAACGCTACCTATTGCAGTGAAATAGATTCAAAGAAGCCTCTGATGACCAATACTCGAGCGTTCAGTGCCCCTGGTAAAGCCTTATTAGCTGGTGGGTACCTAGTCCTGGATCCTCAATACCGTTCATATGTGGTAGCGCTGTCTTCTCGAATGCATGGTGTTGTGAGAAGAAAGACGAGCAACAGCGAAAGCTGGTTTATAGTCACCGTGAGAAGCACACAATTCAATGGCGATGAATGGAATTACAAAGTTTCTAAACCTGCAGGTTATGAAGTATACGAGGTTAATGGTCTGAGAAATCCATTTGCCGAACAGGTTGTGAAGGTAGTAGTGAGCTATTGCCAACCTAATGTATTGAACATGTCGGATGTGGCCGTGGAAATCTACTCAGATCCAGGATATCATTCAGTAGGCGAAAGTAAGCTCAAGAAGAATGAAGAGAAGCAGTTTCGATTCCATGACAGTACCATCACCGAAGTTCCGAAGACTGGGCTTGGATCATCGGCAGGCTTGGTGACCGTTTTGACTACTTGCTTACTATCAGTGTTTTGTCGAGGACTCGATGTAGGCTCTGAGAAAGATCTGGGAATCATACACAATATATCCCAGATTGCGCACTGTCAAGCGCAAGGCAAAGTTGGAAGCGGATTTGATGTGGCAGCAGCCGTTTTCGGCTCTATCATATACCAGAGATTCGATGCAAAGCTGATAGAAAATTTGCCAACGAGTCAATCAAGAGACTATGATGCTGCTCTTCGGGATCTAATTGATACGACTAATTGGAATTTCACCCATGATAATATCACATTACCTAGCGGCATACGCTTAATAATGGGTGACGTGAGTAGTGGCTCTGAAACAACGAAACTTGTAGCTAAAGTCAAGACTTGGTATAATGAAAACTACCCAAGAAGCTTGAACGTATATCGGGAAATAAACGACGGGAATAGTAAGTTCATTGACGGTATCGAAAAGCTGACAGAGCTATCAAAAAAAGACCCCTTATCTTATGAGAGCTTACTCAAGGCGTTAGACTCAGGTAGTGACACCAAAGCCATTCCTGTTATCTCGCAAATTAGACAGGCGATTGATCAGGTTAGGCGCAACTTCCAACTCATGACTCAGGAATCCGGCGCTGATATCGAACCACCCGTTCAAACTGAACTCTTGAACCAATCCATGCAGCTGAAAGGCGTGCTAACTGGTGTCGTACCTGGCGCAGGAGGGTATGACGCGATTGCTTTAGTCACTACGGAGTCTGCAAACATCCCAAGCCAAACCCTTAACAACGAAAGATTTTCAGCCGTAACTTGGTTGGACTTGCGCCAAGAAAACATTGGTGTTATAGAAGAAAATCCCTTGCATTACGAAGGCTTGCAGTAAACCTCGCCTCTCCAAAAATTACACTTTTTTTTTTAGTTATCGTTACTTTACTATAAGACCTATCGTTCATCCGCTAATCTTCTCAGCTTGTTGTGGCTCTGTAACGTACTCCCAATCCTTTTTCCGTACGCCAGCTAGCCCTCCCTTAAATCTTTTCATGATTTTACGTATTTTACTGTTGTGAATAAGGTCATTGATCTTGATTTGTTCGGGTGTATGCTTTACCGGTGCAAATTTCTCCGGTATGAAGCGATTCTTGTTGGGCAACAGCCAGTCAGATCTTCTCACAGGTTCGACCATTTTTGGTATAATCGACTCGAACAAATCTAATATTTCTGGAGCTGCCTCTTCTGGCTCGTTTTCCTCTAGGCGATTTGCCTTGTTTTCTAGAATTTCGCGTTCTCTTTGAGACAGCCGAGAAGACCTCCGAATATTACCATCGGCATTCTCGGACGGTATAATGCTGCTTACTGATATAGTTGTATCAAAGAATGCGGTGGTTGGATCCATCCGTCTTCCAGACGGAAGTGCTGAATCGGATGATTCTCGTTTCAACTTACTTACCTGAGAGCGAGTCGCTCGTTTTTTCGTAGCAGACGCAGTTTTCGGCTGATCTCCATCGCTGTCCGAAAGACTGTCATTTTTGTTCTCGCCATTTTCATCTCTCGATCCTCTCTTTATCTTCTCGTAGTAAACTCCGGTACTCCTAGTCTTGCCGTCCTCAAACCCCACTTTTCCACTAACCGAGACACCCTTTTCAAACTTTGTTAATACGAAATAATCCTCGTATGATTCGAATTCCAGAGGTTTTATTGTTGTCTTGAGCTCTCTACTTTCCTCAAATATTTTATCTCTGAGTTTCTTGTTTAAAGCCATCTTTTGCTCCACGCCCAAATTTGAATGCTCGTTAATTGATTCGATTACTAACGTTCCGTCATCATTTTTAAAGTCTGTCTGCGACTCTTCCAAATACTGGGCTTCAGTTCTAAAGATATCATCGTCTGTTTCCTCCACTTTTAATTGGCCATTCATCAAATTCATTATCGCAATTGAGGACACACTAAATCGAAAAATTATTCCCTGGATCAGCAATTTAATACTCCGGTGTCGCAGTCGCGGGGGCCACTTTCACTGTCTGGCTAAAAATGCTCTTCCTTCTTAGTCTTTCTTGTATAAGCAGATAGGCAAGACCTTTTCATCCATCTGGACATGTAATATATGTGTCCACGTGGTTTTCACGTGGCTTCTGAGTTCTTAACGGCGGTATAATGTCTACATAATTCTTAAACGTGTCGGCCTCTCCTCTAACAAAGTTCTACTCGGGGTTCCTTTCATTGGAGCATGCTTTCTGAGTTTAGTTTCTGTCCACTTCAATTGGATTTTAAAAAGCCAAAAGAGCCAGTGGAATGTACCTCAATTTATGGCTTCTTTTGATTGAAAACAAGCTTGTCGTAAGTTCTGTATTTAGGGTTTACTTGCACTGCTCAAGATTTGCTAGGCCTACGAGAAGTTATGCCGAGCATGAGAATTATTGAGATTTATTCCTATCGACAAGCTTCAATTCTGAGGGGCAGCGAGTGAGGTTTCAAATGGGTGTACAAAGTCCATTTCAACAGTTAAATAGCGTAGGCTACATATGTCTCTTCATCATTTTCATGATTAAGGATATAATCCAGTGCTAAAAACATTTGTAGGTTTCGTGAACGACAAAAAGGCGGCGGTGTTATCAAAAAGTGTACGGCAATAAACTGCTGCTATTCTGGCAATACATTGTTTGCTCGATATTACAACAAACGCGATGCGATTAAATTCGCGCCGTATACATAGCTAATAATATCCGTCTATCACGTTGTACTATTCTGACACGGCATGCACTTTGACTTTGAAAGGACCGACACTCCAAACACAATATAGGAGTGTGATCCGTTGGCAAGCTCACACTGTGCGCTATAAACGACGCTTGGTGCTGCTAGCTAGACACCAAGCGTTGAAATTTCCAAGGCCGACACAAATGCACCGCCAGGATTTTGGTATGACATTAGACTAAGAGTCTCTCTTTATTCATATGACATCTAATCTTTTTTATCTAACTAGCATTCAATGTACCATATTGGGCAGATTCTTCTGCCGGAGCTTCAGGTGTGGTTTTAGTTGTTGTCTCCATTTGTTCGAAGACCTGCATTCTTTCTTCGCGAGCCTTGCTCTCTTTGTAGACGTAGACAATCAACGTGGTTGATGTGACAGCCGTGACAGCGACTAGGATAGAATTAATCGGTGTGGGATTCATGTTAAAAGTAGTATGAGTAGACCTATCCAAGACGCTTTGTCCTAGGTTGAAGATACCGGATAAGCACATCAGCAAGCCATAAACAGTTCCAAACGTGTCGAAGCCAAACACCTTGGCACAGTAGTCTGATACAACAGTGTAATAGAATGGTCTGTATGCGACAAGCATAAAAATTCCGAGGAGGTTCAAGCTGAAGGAGGGGATGAGACCCAGGATACCAATGACGAGTGAAATCGATGACACTAAAATGATTGCAGTCAAAGTAGAACAATGGTCCAAAACAAGTCCAATAAAAGGAATAGATACAAGTCCACCAACTGGCAATGCAACGTCAAAGATAGAATT
This sequence comes from Lachancea nothofagi CBS 11611, assembly GCA_900074755.1. Lineage (NCBI taxonomy): Eukaryota > Fungi > Ascomycota > Saccharomycetes > Saccharomycetales > Saccharomycetaceae > Lachancea > Lachancea nothofagi. The sequence continues at coordinate 1,606,643 of LT598447.1, forward strand.
GACTTTCAAAGCCAACTTATGACTACCTAGCAAAAACTCTTCCTGAGATCTGACAGTTGCAACGAAGTAGTTTATTCTCAGCATGCAAATAATCACAAATGCCAGCATAAGCACAAACCAAGGACTTTTGATTTGTTCACTGGCAGAATATCCATGCATTACACCAAAAATACCCTTTGTCTTCTTCTCCAATTTGGCTTCCACGTAGTTCTCCCACACAGATTTGCGACGAGAGTCGTTAGAGAGCACTGGATGAACATTAGAGTGACTAGAAAGCAAAGACTGTCTTTCGGTTTCATCGGGAATGATTCGAGATCCGTCTTCACCTTCTGGAAGGTTTCCATTCATGTCCAAGCCTTCAATTTCTAGTTTCTGAACTGCCCCCAATGACTTATAAGACTCTTTAGGCATGATAAAGAGTTGACACACAAAAATAAAGAGCGGAACAATTAAATAGCCAGTGAAGAACTTCTTCAAGGTTAGGCTAGGCATCCAGTTTTGGTAAATCAGACGATAGATAAAGAACAGCGCGGAGGATGAGTCGAAAGCCCCTGTGAGTAACGCCAAAATTGTTCCAGACTTATTGGGGAACCCGTTTGCCAGTTGGAATGTTGAGATGAACACGAACGGTCCTCCAACGGCCAGCAGTACATAACCTGTAATGTAAGGGTCGAAGAACGATATTTTCGAGCTCAAGGCAAGACTGAGTGCTCCCATAGTGAGGAAGCCAGATCCCGCAAACACGCAAACGCTTGGACCATATACATCCAGCACGTAGCCAACCAAAAGTGCAACAACATTGGTAGTTCCAGCGCCTAAAGTAAACATGAAATTTAGCTTTAAATCTTGCGCTGTGCACGGCTTCAATGAGCCTTCCTTGAGGGGCACAAGATTCGAAGCATTGGCAAGCAGTGCTGTTCCATCAACTGGTGTGCAGAGTCCGGAGTAGACGCCCTCCTGGATCAAAATGGGTTTCAACGCAGCGAAGCCAAAGATGGGTCCTGCCGCGAAAAGACACCATGTTATAGCGCAGATCACTTGGATCAATTGAAGTGACACTTTTCCCATTACTACGTGGTGCTTTCGTATGTTACCAGTTGACAGGGAAGCAACTCTTATAGTTTTTTTTCGACTCTGTGATACAATTGAATGTTCTTATCTGCTATCGAACCATAACGTTCACATGTTTCTTCACATTTAAATGAAATTAAAGCGATCATCAGATAAAGCAGAACACTCGAGCGGACCTTGTGATTGGTATTTGCCTACTACTTGATAAGTGTTTAGCACGGTGGACGGATGTACCTTATCCGTTTTGGCAGACAACTAACTGAGTGCCAAGATTCACGTAGAGTTCATTAATTAGTCTATTCTATTAAATCTAAAACTAAGCTACGCTTTACCCAAACCGTCTATCATAGCCAGCAAATCGTCATCTAGATCAGGCTGGGTTGAATTTTGAACGGTTGCAGTGGTATCAGAAGTTTCGGGTTGAGAATCTGAGCTGCCAAGCATTTGTAGCCAATTAGTGACTTTAGTCACAAAGCCTTTACCATTGGGCACGAAATGCCCACCTGGGTGTTTAAGCAGAGCTCTGCTTTCTGGAGAGCAGGATTCGTAGAGTCGCATAACCCTGGAGCTTTCCACCACAGTATCTAGTTCGCCCAAGACGTGCAGTGAGGGCACTGTTATTGGGCTCTTATTGTACTGTTCTTGGAACCATTCGGGAGCCATCCGGAATCCGCTAAAGCTGACGAAGAACTTGAAATCAGGCTGCTGTTCTTCGGTCAAATTCAGCAGCTTACGCACGTCACTACATAGATACCCAGCGTAGCCCGCGCCCTGGCTAAAGCCCATAATACCGTCGAAAGGCCCATTCTCTATGATGTAGTCGTGTAAAAAATCTATCGTCTTCTGAGGGACCTTGTACTGATCGTTAGGATCTTTGAGCCACCATCCAAAAATATCGTCGGTTCCAGCTTGGGTGTTGAAAGTAGCTGCTAGCTCGCTCATGTCTCTTATATCGGCACCTGCGATTCTATTTGGTGCACATGGATAGTACAGCTCGTAACCGAGCTTTGCCAGGCTCTTACGAAACCCGCTGCTTTTCGCATAAAATATCGATCCGGACTGAGCATACCCATGCAGCATGAGTACTTTATTCGCCATTGTTTCTGACGTTCTCTGTAGACTGTTCTAACAACGATTACCGTGTTCAATGCAAAGTTAGTATCGAAGCCGTAATATACAGGTGTCTAGTAAGTTTCTATCTGGTATCTTGTTTTGTAAGAATCTTAGATACCAGACTGTAAGCTCGAAAAGCGAGCCGTGATAAAAAAATTGTTTCTACCGGCACCTCTAGAAATTTTAAGGACCCTTGCCACCTTGTTAAAAGAGCTCTATTTACTGATTCACACAATGTCTGGTTTTCATGTTTGCATGTCTTCTCCAGCGAGGAGTTTTACAGGAAAGCCAGCCAACCCTTATACTGCAGATCTTCGGAGACAATTTCAAATCTAATGGGCTATCTACTATGACCATGAAGCTTGGCCTTTCAACTATGTCCGAGAAACTAGCACTGCTTCATTCTGCCACACATTTTGACAACTGATTCGAAGATACCTACAAAAACTTCAACCTTGTAAAAAAGGCTCTTAAAAGCGCAATTTTGAAGTGGTTTAGTAGCGTCTTTCTCAAGTGGCTAAGAAAGCTGGCAAGAATCGTGTCCGGCCTTCTCGCAGAGCTGACACGTCTTGGAGACTTTACTCTTGGTATTGTTTTCGTGTGTGGTGCGTAGAGTAGTAGTAGGTAGGTTATTTGATCTCAAAATTTCCATCTTGGCACACGCTCAGGCTCAAATGAAGCTGTAAGCAAGCTCAGCTGCGTGCTCTATTATATACCACTCTACTTTGGTAATGAGCTGCCAACACTTGAATCAAGTTTTTCGGAGTGAGAAGACCCGAGATGGCGTCCTCAAGACTTACAATATGATCCGGTACATTATTGCTCATAGCACATTCCAAAATCGACATCTTCACTCTATGAGATGTTCGGAATGCCACGAAGTGAACTGCGGGGCTACTTTCATGTGTTTGCAGTGTGGGTTCTGCGGTTGCTGGAATTCACAGCATTTTCTGATGCACAGCAAGAAGGTTGGCCACGTCTTCGGCGTTAATTCCAGCAACGGGCTTTTGTTTTGCTTCAAGTGCATGGACTACGTGAGCGGCAATGAAATGCTAACCAACTCAATGCTTATCAAGTACTGGGACGATGTTTCAGTGAAGAGCTCACTGCCCGTTGCGCGTGGAAGAGACGGCTTGTGCGGCTTGGTGAACATGGGTTCTACGTGTTTCATGAGTAGCATAATACAAACTTTGGTTCACAATCCTTACATTTTAAAGTACAGTATGGACCAATACCATTTCGCTCGCTGCGACATAGAAAGCAGCGTATCTTGCATTTCGTGCGCCTTGGATAGTGTTATTGAAGGCTTTTACGGGCCAGCAAGTGACAGTACATTTTCGTCGCGACAGCAAGGTTTCATAGATCTGCTTATGTGCGCGTGGAAAATTGATAAGAATTTGGCAGGTTACTCACAACAAGACGCCCATGAATTTTGGCAGTTCCTTCTCAATCAACTGCATTCTGATCATCTAAGGATAACGAAAAAACCATCGATAAAATCTGAAACCTGCGATTGTATCGCACACACTGCATTTCAAGGTACCCTACGAAGCTCTATTTTTTGCACCGACTGTCACGACGGCAGTAACATTACATTTGACCCCATGATGGATCTGTCCCTCGACATCAAAAATAAGTCGACCTTGGTCGAGTGTTTACGTAGCTTTCACGAAGGTGAAACCCTCACAGACTTCAACCATAATTGTCCCAACTGTGGATCAATTCAAAACCCAATTAAACAAATGACTATAGCGAAGTTACCACCAGTACTAGTTTTACAGCTGAAAAGGTTTGAGCACCTTATGACCGGCACCAGTGTGAAACTCAATGACTTCGTTGAATTCCCTGCATATCTCAACATGACGCCGTTTTGCCATCGAGATGAGACCCGCACAATGCCAGATATCGTTTACGAACTTGTGGCCGTCATTTCCCATGAAGGCTCTGTGAATCAGGGCCATTACACTAGCATGTGTAAAATACCTGGAGGGAAATGGTTTCGTTTTAACGACTCCATGGTTGTTAGCATCTCGGAAGAAGATGTGTTAAGACAACAGGCGTATCTAATTTTCTACGTCATTCGCCAGATTGGTTAAATCTCCAAGCTTAGCAATCATCCATCACGTCATCTGCATTTAAACTCATTTATTAACATCTATCATCGTGCAACTAGCCATTACAAAGCTCTTTTTTTATTTTTGTATACTTCTCGTGGCACTTTTATTCGCTAATCAAAGAAATCTTCATCCTCACTGTCTCTACCTACACCGACGTTAAATTTGCCCGATACGCCCGATTTTATACCCTTTCTAGAGTAACGATTAAATCTCTCCTCTCTGGACTCTTCATCATCCAAATTTACCACCAAACGATCATCTTTCTGATCTACAGCGCCTACCTTAACCATTAGTTTCTCTAGATCGCTCAATGTTGTGTCATTACCACCGAGCTCCAGTAAAGTGACTAAATTTTTGAGCACTTCGCCGCGGTAATAGACAATCAGCGTCGGGCAATTGCTATCTGGGTAGTTCTCGATTGCTCTGTTCGCCGGAATGTCGACGAATTTAATCTGTGGGAATTTGATAGCTGCCTGGCGGAAAATACTGTCCAACAGTCTGCTTTGCAATTTACTGCTGAGCGACATATGCACGAATACATAAACACCACCATTTTCTTGGTCCTTTGGGCCCATGCTGCACTCCGTAATTTCTTTGTTATATTCTGGCTTGTTGACATGATAAATTTGGCCATACTTTGCCTTTTCGTGTAGCTTCTGGATCTCCGCCATCCTTTTCCGTTTGTAAATTTCCAGAAACTCCTCGTCTTCGTCATCCTCTAGTTCTTCAAGATCAGACAAGTCCTTCCCATCTAAGCGGTTTTCGTGCTGTTTCACCAAGGCCTCTTCTAGCGCTTCTTCCAGCTGAGCCGTGGGCGATGGTGCTCTTTCTGGAATAACGCCATGCTGCCTCAAAATATCGTTCCATTCAGTATCTTCAGTCTCATCGACATCTACCTTGACTAGTGGATCATTCTGCATCTCTGAACTAGTAATGGGTCGCTTATATCTCTTTGATAAAAGAGTGTATGCTTAGAATCTATTGAATGTGCTTATTCAAAAGTTCGATTCGAACGTCAGCGACGTATTTGGTGATTTTCATTAACCAAAACAACGAAAGCGCCCAGATCTCAAACTCCTGTTCATCCTCTTTTGCTTGCTAGTAGACTATTCAGGATATCCGTTTTAGGCGTCTTGGGGTGTTTCGATTTTGGTGCTGTTTTTCTGGGTTTTTTTGCGGCAGAAGACTTTCGGCTTGACCGTTCGTCGACAGGAGGCTCCAAGGTATCTACGTCTCGATGTCCGCGCGAGGGCGCGTCTTCTAGCTCGTCATCTATTTCCATCGATGACACACTGGGATCGCTATGATCTGAATCGATTATCTCGGCACTAAATGCTGGAGGCCTCTGTGCTTGAGATTTCGCTTTTCTCGCTGCTCGTGGTCTCCTATCTAATTTGGGATGGTTCTCTCGGTGTTTCTCAGCTCCTTTGCTGTGCATAGAACTATTAATGGTACCATTTGGAGCATCTAGCGTGATGTTCAAGGCAGCTGCTGTTTCCTGCGCCTGAAACAGCTCCCTGCTGGAGTCTAAAGTATTTGCAGATCTTACGTCTCTGACAAGTTTCTTGAGATCGTGGATATCATCAACATTGATAAGCTGTTGATTAGAAATCAGCAGTTTGACTTCGTTTTCAATCTCGCGGTCAATATAATCTTTCAAAGCGGTTTTCTCATCTTTTTCCACAAATCTGCCAACAGCTTCGTTCAGCCCCAATTCGGGAAGCAACGATAGATTCATTGACTTAAGCATATTCTGTACCATGGTTTGCACACCAAGATCACCATCGCGATCTTTGGCTAAGTAATCTACATCCATCTGATCATATAATTTCTTCGTTGTTTGCTTCTTTCTTTTATAAAGCTGAATGACGTTGTTGGTGTTGGCTACTTTGCCGACAAACCTATTGCTGAAACGTCTTGCATTTTCTACTTGATAGTCGAGATCTTGGTCATTTTTGGCACTGTAGTCAATACGAAGTCTAATCAAAGGTAACATCGATGAAGGAATAATCTCTTCAAGCCCATCTGCGTCTAAATTTGCCCTTTCGCCGATTCCTTCTTTGATCATAGCATCAACTTCCCCTTGTAGAAACTTAGTAATGGATTCTCGATCGTGAGGCTTCAATCCTGTTACGTCCTTGAGAGAAACGTCTCTCATAATGAAACGTCTCACCGATTTAAGAGGGATGCCAGTAAGTTGTGGTTGCATGCCACTTTTACACTCCAATATGAAGACTTGCTTTTCTTTGGATTCCGCTTCGCAAAGAGATGTAGCTACTGAGGAGCCTGGCTGAAGAACGTCAAAACCTTTGGTCGGGTTATGTACCAGGTGCGGAATACACTCGTGTTCGTGTCCCCACACAATGAGATCGAAGAAATCGGGCAGGAATTGTTCTGGTAAAAAAGCTGTATTAGTATGGCCCGTGTGATTTTGATGCACACACATGAGATTAAACCATTCTCCATCGCGAACAGTAGGGACATTGAATTTAACCTTGCCATCTTTGAAAGTTCGAAATAGTCTCTCGTCTCGTACAGACGCAAGGCCGTACAGCGCCAATTTCGTGCAGCCTTTTTGAAATAGTAGTGGTGTTACCTCGATATTGTCGCTTTCCATCACCTTCCCAAAATGATTTACCAAACCACTGATTTGAAGAATATCGATTGGACTGAGTAGGGCATCGCCTGAAGCATCATCGTGGTTTCCGGAAATTCCAAATACTGGAATAGAAACATTCATATTTGGATCCTCGTAATTGACGTCTGTAAACTCGCTGTATTTGAATACCATGGAAGGATCGCTCAAGAGTTCCAATTCACACGGTTTATCGCCCATACAGTTGAGACGCAGGCTTTTCATAACATGGTACATGGACTTATTTGACGGCTTGTTCACATGAAACAAGTCGCCACCTTGCAGTACCATATCCACGTTCTTTTCGCGCGCTATTGACATAACTTCCTCGAATGTTTTCCAAGAGTCATCTCCAGTAATGGGGTCGTTTTCATTATAGCCAACATGGTTATCCGAAGTGATCAAAATGCGGATCGTGTCGGGATCCGGGTATTCGAGCATCGCAGACGTTCTGGAAATAGCGCAATTGAACTCAAAATAACAATAGTTCAAGCTTTTTGTCTTGCATTTGAAAATGCTTTAATGCATGTGGAGATCTTGTCAACTATCTTGAAATCTGGAAAAGTGCTTAGTTGGACAAAACTGAGTTACAAGCGCAAGGATAAATCTAACTGAGCTATACCACTCACTCATAATGACCAGAGAGATTCCATCCTACACGACAAATTGTGATGCCAAGATACTGCGCATTTTTTTAATAAGACATGGCCAAACTGCTGAAAACTCCAAAAAGATTCTACAGGGACATCTTGACACTAATTTGAATGAAACTGGCGAGGAACAGGCTCAGAAACTGGGCCAGTACCTGTCGCAAGATAGGGGCATCAAATTTGACCAAGCTTTTAGCAGTGACTTGAAGCGGTGCCAACAAACGCTGGCAAAAGCACTAGAGCAATACCCTGCTAAAGAGAGGCCCGACGTGGTTCTTGACGCGGGTCTGAGAGAACGTTCGATGGGGGAAATCCAGGGCATGTTTTTAAGCGATGCTGAGGCCTATGCTACCAAGCACGGAAAGGCCTCATTCCGAGACTTTGGTGAAAAGCCTGACGCTTTCGAGCGTCGACTAACACAAACCGTCTCTAACATTGCAAAAAGCTGTGCGGACTCTCAGAATATCGCCATCATGAGCCATGGCGGATCGATTCGCCAATTGCTAAAATGGTTCAACTACACCGAGCACGACATGCACCGTATCATTGTGTTCAACACATCAGTCACCATAATCGATTACGTCAAGGACTCCCATCAATTCGAAGTGAAGCGGGTCGGAAACACGCAACATTTGGGTGACGGTGAGTTCATAGTGAGTGATTTGCGGTTACGCTAGTCAACTTGGTTTGGCCGCCAACTTTCCAGATTTATACAGCTTGAGATATATGAGATATACAGTTATTCACTAGAATATAAGACTCCGACATCTCGATGGATTAATAAGACGTCTAATAAAACCAAATCGCTTGGTGTTCCCTTTGACGATTACCTACCCTAATATTAGTATTCTGCCAGAAAATAAGTATTATCATGAATACTCCGGATTCTTTAAACGTTGCCAAGACGGAGAGAGTCAAGTAGATTATTCAATTTAACCAGCAATGTGGAAGGCTATTATTGACGCATTAAACGGTGATGAGGGGAAACTAAATAACGGTGACGGCCAAAACTACGACTTTTCGCAAGTCAAGTCGTTTGTTTCATCGGGCGATAGCTCTAAAACTTTGATCGATGTGAGAGAGCCAAACGAATACGCAGAAGGCCACATACCTGGATCCTCTAATATGCCTTTCAGAAGCCATCCATTGGCACTGCGCATACCATCTCGCGAGTTTGAGAAAGACTTTGGATTTCAGAAGCCTGACAAGAACCAAGAGTTGGTTCTTCTTTGCGCTTCTGGTCGCAGGGCCAGCCAGTCAAGAGAAGAGGCATTGAAGGCTGGTTACAAACAAGTCAGTGTATACCCGGGCTCTATGAGCGATTGGGTTGCAAAGGGCGGCAAAACAATTTAAGCTGCAGGGTGTCTAAGAGCTTTGGACTAAAACGAATCGTCTGCATGAAAAACATGCTCTCCAGTCCAGAAATTTAAGTAGTTTTCTATATGGTTACAATGTATGCAAGCTAGTGATCGTACCTGTCCGTTTTAGCCCTGTGACAGAATCATCAGAGGGCGCAACGACTTACAAAGACATTCATGAGCCAGCCTCTGGAATTCACCGCTGATTCAAGTTGAGTTCCACTAGAGATACAATAAATGTTTCAGATTGTGAGAGCGTTTACTGGCCACATCCCTTGCTCCGCTCTACTCAGCGGTCTGTATTGTAGGGAACGTCCAACTCATTCGGTATTTTGTTGTGTTTTTTTTGTAGCGGGAACTATCAGCACCGATACAGGCCCTGCACTAACTCCTTGATTTTGACAGCGGTGTCTTTTATGAGTTTGGTCATTTTCAAATTCATCACCCTAGCTCTGTCTTTCAAAGGGTGGATCGCAAATATATAACGTCAATTCAAAAGTCTACAAAAGCGTTGACAACGGCCAAATCAAGAAGGTCTCGACAGGATTTAATCAGAATTCGAAAACGGCAGTTTCCAGAAATGTCGATCAACTATAATAATTGTAGCACGAACTGCCCTAAAAATACACTAATTCCGTTAGCGAGTATGAGACATTGATGCTTCAAGCACTGGAATTGTGGCAAGTAAATAGTTGACCAAACACGGCTTGAGACCACACCGAAGCAGCGTATCACTTGCTATTATCTCCAGCATTTTAATTGTAAATTGCCGATAAATAAGATAGTGGTTCAAAATGATCAATTGTTAAGAAACTACATTTAGATGAGTGTTCGGTTCCGTTGTATTTATAAACACTTTATCTATAAGAAGAAAATCGTTGTAAGAGTATTATGCTAAGATCAGTGCTTGGCGTTTCAAGTCGTGCCGCTCTTTCCAGAAATATGGCCACCAAAGCAACTAAAACATATCAATTTGAGGATATAAAATCGTTGGTTCTAAAACCAGATGCCCGTAGGCTTCTGGTTGATGTCAGAGAGCCAAGCGAGGTTCAGCAGTACGCTCTGCCCACGGCAATCAACTTGCCTTTGAAGTCTGCTCCCGGTGCTCTAGGGTTGTCTTCGGAGGAGTTTGAGGACGTCTTTGGCATTCCAAAACCTGCAACTGAAAACGAGCTAATTTTCTTCTGCGCTGCTGGTGTTAGAGCCAAGGCAGCGGAAGAGCTTGCTAACTCTTACGGTTATGGGAACACGGGATTGTACCCTGGATCTATCCACGAGTGGCTAGAAAAAGGTGGTGACAAATTGAAATAATGAACTGGGGAATATTTCATGACGAGCGGTCACCCCCGCGAGTTGTTATGTACTCCTGTAAATAAAATTGATATTCCTATATGTAAAATCAAGTACAATCCTTCAAGTTCACCTGCTATGGAAAGAAAATTGTTTAAACTCTTTACCCAATCTCTTCTTACGCTTTCTATCCATGACCTTCTCTCTTTGCTTGGCTTTCATATGGTCAAATTTATACTTTTGTATCACCTTACGCTTCTCAGATTCCTTGAGATGGTATTTGGTTTTATTGCCTTTGTTGATGTCAGCTTCATAGTCCTTCAAAATTTTGCGGTCTAGATCGCGATTTTGCAATGTTTGAAGCTTAGACCTCATACTCGTAAGCCTCTGATCCATGTCCTCTCTTTCATGGTCGCTGATCTTACTCAAAAACTTGCGATCTCTCAACAGTGATGAAAGTTCATTAATCTCTTTTTGTCTGTACTCGTCTAAGAATTGATAGCGTTTCCTGATACCTTCATAATCCTCAGAAGTTCCCACGGACTTATCAAAACGGATGTCCTGATACAGGTTTTCGTTCATACTCTTAGGTGTCTCTAAACCCGGAATTTTTCTTACTCTGGGGGCCCTCTTTTTTGACGATTGCTCTGTAGGAGCATGGCTCTTCTTTTTCTTGATCGTCCTGTTGGCTCCTGAGGCATTTGGACGGACCCTTTCTTCTTCAAACAGCCCCTCTCCTTCTGAAGACGCGTCAGAATCCTCTTCGAACGACTCTTCCCTGAAGGTCTTGCCTCTGGGCTCGTCCAACTCACGACGCCTTAGCTCTTGAGGCTTTAAGGCACGAGTGCTGCCTTTTGGTTTTTCGTCTCGTGTTTCTTGCTCCAACTGAGCCTCTGCTTTTCTCAAGGCGTCAAATGACAGAGTTGAGAGACCGTCATCGCTAGAATCGTCGTCTTCCTGAACATTACGTCGGGAAAGAGTTTTTAGAAGTTCATCATCCTCAGCTTCTTCCTCAGATTCGTATCCTGGCTTCAGATTTTTAAAGTAATATGACATGGTGAAGAAATACTCAGGAGGCTTGACTAGTGCCCGAGAAGGCTGCTGGTGTTACTATTTGGACTCTAAACTTAAATCTTTCTTCTAAGTCATCTCATCTCATCACATTTCACCGCTGTTAGTTTTTCATTGTCCATTATCATTTTTTGCTAAACAGACGCCGGCCAACTTGACAAGAAATACAGCAATGTTGACATGGTTCAAGAAAAAAAGGGAGTTATCATGAAAGTATATGATAGGCTTTGGACCTTACTGGACGCCATCAAAACCGTTTGATTGAGTTGCTATGTACAGGGATTATATTCGGGCCGAAAAAGGTATAGCGATACATCTTAACTCGCTACTGGGATTCGATGCTCTCTTTGAGACTGAGTTTACGGGAGTGTCTATCAAAATAGTTGCCTAGTTCTTTGAATGTCATGCTAGAGGGATCAGCTTCCATCTCTGTTTTATCCTTAAATGTAATTTTCACAATCGGAGATTTAGATGAGCCATTCACTAGCAATTCATTTTGTATCGATGTTCCGCTTGTTCTTTGCGCGGGGGGGATAGCACACAGCAGTAGGCGGGCGCTCTTAGCTGTACACTTTCAAGTTAGTGATCATGAACATTGAGAAATTGTTTCAAAAGATTAAAAAATTCATACCTTCTTTGCCGAGTGGATTGAATCTGACAACTACCTTTGTGAAATATTTTGTGATCATAGTGTATAGCACCGATTTCGGAGGCTTCTATCGAATTCTGAAGCGGCTTTGCTTCCTATTCAAAACTGATTTAGCGTGAGATAGCTCATTTTAAAGTTCAATGTTGAACATCGAAAAAATCACTAGTGCGGGTAACCGACCTTCGATTAGGATACAGCTCTTCAAATGAATCTAATTCAAATACTTAAAGAATACTTGGGCCACTAGGAATGATATTTCTTATTCTATAGTTCGTCGTGCAAATTTTGCTTTTGATTCGCGGGTGCATTGGGCTTCTTTTTTTGAGGCTTTTTGGCACCAGATTTAATGTCATCCAAATACTCTTGGCGCTTGGTAAAGGACCCCTCATTTGGCTCTGCCCACTGCGACAAAAACTTCCATACACTTGTTTTATCGAAAGAACTACTGTCGTATGTGTAGTATTCTTGAGACTTGGGATCAAAAATGACCAAAAGGCTAGATTCAGAATCCGCTTGCGTGTTTTGTAATTTTGATAGGTATTCCTTGAAATTACCATCCAATGAATCGAGTGCGCTTACAGATCCTTTCAGCTTCGAATTGAGGAAAACATGAAAGTCTATAGCCCCCAACCAGTCGAGAGCTAAACTCTTATACAAGGGCGAAATCTTATCCTTTTTGGAAAATAAAACAGCCTTCAAACGAGTCTCGGAATTATCATTTAACAAGGTTGCTAGTTTCTCTAGTCTTGGCACACGAGTCACATAGTTTTTCACCCGAGAAATACAAAAATCCACGATGGGTCTGAGCTTCCTTTCCCCTTTGTAGACCTCGCTCGCATGATTTCCGAGATTAATCCTGTCTTCTGGGTGTTTTTTTAGATCTACTTTTGGTGGCCGAAATACCATTAGCGTTGGAAATCCTTCGACTCGGTGCTGTGCGCACAGCTGTTTGTTCTTGGCCAGATCGCAATTGACACCGACCACTTGAACTATCCCATCCAGGTTTTTAGCCGCTTTCTGCATGATTCCTTTCAGCTGCTGACAGTAGCCACACCATGGGGCGTAGAACTCTACCAAAGTGGTATAGTTGGTCCGATGTACCACTTTGTCGAAATTCTTGGGTGTCAACTCCATAATGTTAGCATTTTTATCGTAGAAGTTCTGAGCACTGACCGAACAAAGTCCCAAAAGGGCGATCCAAAGGTGCTGTATTTGCATGTTTTTTGGATAAAAACAAGAAATTGTCTGATCGGTGTGTATCTCAAGTTGAACTCAGCGACTAGTATTTAACATACTCAGTTCTATACACGTATGGGCTTTTCGTCCATTGGTACATGAAGGGTCTACACGTGTATATTTCATGTGTCACAGTTGTTATTCAATCGTTAACAATGGCGATGGCAACTGACGTCCACTAGTTGCCAGGTTTTTGTGAAAGCACGACTTGAAATAAGTTCAATAGCTTCGAGATTTAAAATTTGGTAACAGTCTTTTTTCCGGGCATCTTCCCGCTCGATTTGTAGCTGATAAGGAAAGAACACAATCCTATATCAAAAACATAAGCTCATCGCATTGTAAGACTGGACTTGATCATGGGGATACGAAGCACGGATTTATTGAATCGCGGCGAATTATCTGGAGCATGTGCATACAGCAGGGAAATTATCGAGATTTGCCAAAAAAAATAACCCTATACCCAAGCCCTCCGTAACACTGTAACAGTATGTTCAATTTGAAGGGACATGATAAACTCTAGCTAGAGACGCTTTTGATATCTCAACGATGCATATTTTGGTCCTTGCCAAGTCAGCCATTTTTATTACAGTCTCTATTATTCAAAAGATAGAAAGTGTCACCACATTTGCTGAGACATGAAGCCTCATTTTTGTTCAACGTCATATCGTAAAATTAAGTAGTTATATGAATGTACATAAGAAGGTGTAGTATAGCGTTGCCGAAGCACATGAAATAAAACAGTGCGAGAATTAGCAATTCCCTTATTCATTTCAGTTTTTGATACTTTCCTAACGCACACGGTATAGTTTGGTTTCTCCTCTCCCTGCGTCTCCCTCTAGAGGCCGATTTACAATTCCATTAACCGTTTGAATTCCTTATATTCTATTTGGCTCTTGTCACCCTCGTAACGTACAACCTCGAGGAAATAGTCTTCGTAGTGATCCATTAACGAATCCACATCTTTCCAATACCCTGCCTTCTCTATGAGGTTGCTGAAAGTATCCTTTTTATCCCACCCCTGTTCAGGCATTACTTCGGGCAAGAATGTGGCACTCAAAACCTGGCCAGTGGTCGGCTCCTTAAAAGTGAGTTCAATGCCGTGAACACCCACTTCCCAGTCGAAAATATCACCTTTCTTTCCGCTAAAAATCGTCTGGAAGCTGTGCAAAATATTGCAGCTACACTTCAAAGTGGGTAGTTCAGCCTGGGATATGGGTGGAAATCTATGGTCTTGCAGTGCTGCGATTAACGAATACTTTTCAATCCCCCGTAGTAAAGGGAGTTTGGCAAACGTTCCGATGCAACCTCTGAGATTGTAATCTTGGTGTTTCTCGCCCTTTTTCTTCCAGGTTATAAACAGCGATGTTTTCTCAGTGGTCCTACTACTCTTCACCACATAGTTGGGATACAGTTGTTTGTGGATAGCTTCGAAACTTCTGCGTTTCGAGTCTGCAGAATTGTGAAAATGTGCATACAGTTGATAGAATGCGTAGAATGCGAAAGGCGAAGATGCCGAGTCCTCAGACATGATATTTGCCACAAGAAGTTTGGTAATGTAGAGCCCGCTCAGGCTTATTCATGTGCAAGTCTTTTTGTTCGATGAGATATGAGGGGACCTATCTGCGTGCCCCACATGTGTCGCCTTCACAGGATCCCATTACAGCTCAACTATGATATGATGGGCTAAGTCTGAAGCTATTTCAATTAACTTGGGTTAATGGCGCAGTTGGTAGCGCGCTCGCTTTGCATGCGAGAGGTCATCGGTTCGACTCCGGTTTAATCCATTTATTTTTTCACATTTGTCCAGCGAAATATTTCACCATTTTTTTTGGGTTAGTTGAAAAATGCGTTGATTGATAAAAGTGATCGCGATAAGCCGAAGGAAGGTAATAAACACATCGGGTTTTTGTCGAGAGTTCTGTTCTCGGTGCTCTTACTCCGCTAAGCGCTGGGAGATAGATAGTTAGATAGGTAAAAATGGCGTTTTTCTGGTTTATTTCCGCCTAAGATCTCCACGATAGCCCAATCGCACGGTTTAGCATTAAGTCACTTGGGAGTCACAGCTCACGTGGAGTACTTCGGCGATTGGTTTAAATAGGAGCGAGCTAGGTGAACCGATTGATATGTTTTAACCAGAAAGCTAAAAGAGACCGGGTTCAATCACTAATTTCTCATATCAACCACTTATATTTTTTCGATGTCTCAAGGTAGGAAAGCTGCAGAAAGACTTGCTGGCAAGACTGTATTCATTACAGGTGCGTCGGCCGGCATTGGCCAGGCCACGGCCCTTGAGTATCTCGATGCCTCTAACGGTAACATCAAACTTGTGCTAGCAGCCAGAAGACTAGAAAAATTACAGGAAATCAAAACGCAGGTCAACAAAGACTTCCCAGAGGCAAAGGTTTTCATCGGTCAGCTTGACGTCACGGAAACCGACAAAATTCAATCATTCGTCGACAATTTACCCAAGGAATTTAAGGACATTGATATTTTGATCAACAATGCCGGAAAGGCGCTCGGATCGGATCCCGTGGGTTCTATCGACCCCAAGGACATTGCAGGCATGATGAATACCAACGTTCTCGGGCTTATCAACATGACCCAGGCCGTTTTGCCCATTTTCAAAGCTAAAAATTCCGGTGACATCGTCAATTTGGGATCCGTAGCTGGTAGAGAAGCATACCCTACAGGGGCCATCTACTGTGCCACAAAACATGCCGTGAGAGCTTTCACGCAGAGTTTGCGCAAAGAATTGATCAGCACCAACATTAGAGTAATCGAAATTGCTCCTGGCAACGTTGAGACCGAATTCTCGCTGATCAGATACAAAGGTGATGAAAGCAAGGCCAATAAGGTCTACGAAGGCACCAAGCCATTATATGCCGATGACATCGCCGACTTGATTGTTTACGCTACCTCTAGGAAAGAAAACACCGTAGTTGCGGATGTTTTGGTGTTTGCATCAAACCAAGCTTCCCCTTATCATTTGTACCGTCAATAGTTTTCTCAATAAAAACCCATAAGGCACGATGAGCTGGATCTCGACGCAGAGAGAACTCTCAAGAATACGTATTTAACATTAGTGTTGCCTATCGTTGTTGGACTGAACAAAAAATGCTTCCAACCAGAGTTGAACTGATGATCTCCACATTACTAGTGTGGCGCCTTACCAACTTGGCCATAGAAGCTTGCTGTTGGGTAGCAAAGCCTGATTGCATGATATATTCTCCACAAGAAATGTCGTTTGAAATGTGACCTAATATGCCTGGTCAGCTCAACCCTCACTTCTCTCTACATGCTAATCAGTTTTGAAAAGTTGATTAAACTAGTAAAGAGTTATACCAGTTGGCTGGCACTAGCTCTAATTTCGTTGCAATACAGTTCAGTTTACTAGTGCTCGAGTTTTGGAGCTAAAAACAGAAACCTTTTTAATTATGAAATGCTTATTACACTATAGAGGTAGTGGTGATATGTCCTTAGGCCCGTCGACCATTGTGGTCACAAGCGGTTGCGTGGCATACTCTTCGTCGAACGTTGTAAAGTCAACATCTCCTTCTTGTCCCGACATCTCCTTGTACTTCTCAATTATAGCATTTTCTAGCTCGATAGAATCGAGATATATCAATGATTCTTCAGTATTGTAAATTCTGGCATTTGCAAAAATGAGATGAAAGTCTTCGACCGCATCTTTTAAAGTGTCATACGCGTGAGACTCGATGTGAATCGATACGTTCTCAAATGCCACTGGATACTTTATCAGTTTGTAGTAGTCGGGATACAATTTTTTCGAAGGCTTGACCAGAAAGATGTCCGCTAATCTCCTTTCATCTTCATCCTTATACGTGACTGCGTAATCATACAGCTTTTTGGCTTGCTTGGCAACGAGTGCTCTCTCCTCTTCAGAATGAACTAAACGGGATATGTCACGAAGAAAAACCCTACCCTTCTTATCGTTTGGACGACTAATGCGACTACGAGCTCGAGCCTTTACTTTGGCGTTTTCGTTGGACTTCAGAGACTTTTGTCCAGCAGTTGGAACTGGAGAAGAATTTGTAGTCTCCTCTTTTAGCCCCTCCTCTGAATTTTGGTCCAGGTCAGAATTGTGATCTGGATCAATATCGGATTTGTCATCTAGAGTCATCTTAGGTTCATGATCTAGGTTCATCTCGGGTTTGTGATCTAATTCAGCAGGTTCTTCAGTTTCCAATTTGACCTTCTTGGTCACGGTATTAGTTTCGCCAGCGCTACGTTTTCTGACCTCCATTGTTTCATCAAAGTTGTCATCCTCATGATCGCTGACCTCGAATTGTTTCAGCCATTGTTCTTCACTAATCTCATCATCATATTGCGCACTCCGTCTTTCCCTTGTTCCCCTACCACCAACTGTCATATCGTCTTCGTCTTTCTTGTTGAGTTCAGCTTCAATATCTTGATGATAAATATGGGGAAGTTCCGCTGTCTCCATTAGTGTCGTGGTTATACCATTTTCCAAATGCCTCCGGCTTCGTTCTTCATCAATGTCTGCAAATATTTTGAGCTCATCCTCATTTCGCGCCAAGATCTCATTTAGTTCACTGTCATCGATTTGTTCATCCTCTTCCAGTCCAAGCTCCCGTTTCTTTTTTTGGTCTTCTTCAGCCTCTAATAGTGACCTTAAAAGGGCCTCTTGCTCTTCAGCTGTGGATTTATTGTCAAACTTACCAGCCTGAATAACTTTCCCATCGATATCTAGTTTCTTGTGAGCACGCTCCAAAATAACTTCCTCAACAGAGTTTTCGGTTATTAATCTTAATATCCTAACCTCATTTTTTTGACCAATTCTGTGAGCTCTATCTTGCGCTTGTAAATCTTGGTGTGGATTCCAGTCTGTGTCAAAAATTATCACGGTATCAGCAGTTTGTAAGTTTAAACCAAGGCCCCCAGCTCTGGTAGAAAGCAAGAAACAAAAGTATGGCGAATCGGGGGCATTGAACTCGCGTAAAAGTGTACTACGGTCGTCAGATTTTGTATGACCGTCCAAGCGCAAATACTTCAAGTCAAGTAACCTCAAAAAATCTTCCATGATGTCCATAATCTGTGTCATCTGAAAGAAAATCAAAATACGGTGGCCTGTGGCTTTGAGTTTAGGGAGGATTCTTTCGAGCAGTTCAAATTTACCGGCAACACGCCATATATTAGCATTTGTTTCCCTGGTAGGGTTAATTTGATCTTCGACTTCCTCAAACACAAAAGGATGATTGCAGATTTTTTTGAGCTGCATGATCTGGTTATTGAAACCACGCATCCCGACCACTTTGTTATTAGCGGTTATATCGCCAGCAAATAGACGGCGATGTTTCAGCATCAATTCGTAGAGCTTTTGTTGCAGACCACTCATTTTACATTTCAGCACCTTTTCGACTTTGTCGGGAAGCTCCTTTTCCACATCTTTCTTTAAACGACGAAGTAAGAAAGGTCTTAAAACCTTATGTAGTCTTCTAATGACCAGCAGTGTCTCTTCTTCGCTTAATGCGATCTTGTCTTGTCCTCCTGTATTAGCGAAAGGCGTATTGAACCATTCGTCAAACGACTTCACAGAATTGAAAATTTTAGGAAGAACAAAATTTAACAGAGCCCAAAGTTCTGGTAAATTATTTTGTAAAGGTGTACCTGTCAAAATCAAACGATAATCCGTATGATAATAATTGTTGAGAGTTAATGAAAGCTTCGACTGGGCATTTTTCATCCTGTGACCCTCATCTATGATCATATGCACCCATTTAATTTTGGATAGTAATGCTCTTTCTTTGATAATATATTCAAATGTTGTCAGTACAACGTCAAATTGCCCCGATCGAATTATGCTTTGTTTGGACTTCCTCTCGTTGGGTGAGCCTTTATAGGCCACTTTTTTTATAACTGGAGCCCACTTGTCAAACTCAGAATCCCAATTAGTTAGCGTAGAAAGTGGAACAATTACCAAAGATGGACCGCGTACATTTTTCGCCTCGTATAAATACGCCAAGAGGGAGATTGTTTGAATGGTTTTACCGAGACCCATTTCGTCTGCTAATATACCATTCAGATGGTTATTGTACAACGACACCATCCACTGCAACCCCTTTAATTGATAATCCTTCAAGTTACCACCAATCAGAATTGAAGGCTGGGCTTTAACCACTTCCTTTACTCGGTGTGCAACATTGTAGTAATCTATGTTCTGTCTCTCTTCTTCGTCTTGTATATCTAGCGAGGAAACAGGAGCTTCTTCCTCAATGTCATCTTCGTTGATGTCGACGTCGACTTTCAGGTGAGAGTCAATCTTATCCTTAGTGTATTGTTGTTGATCTTTGACAGCTTTTGTTAAGGAATCCAAGAATGCATTAGTTTGTTTCAGTAAATGTGTAATTCTAGTATCTTTGGTTTGATCCAGCAATTTGATATAGGCTTCCTCATCATTGGCCTTCAAAGCTTGTAAACGTTGTTTAGCGTTTCTTTCAATCCTTTTCTGCTCTTCTTTCTCTATGTTAGCATGGAGTGACACTAACCGGTGGCCAAACTTTACCCTTTGGGTTCGTTTACTTAGTCTTCTGTTATAGCATGTTATTGCACCATCCGCAATGTTCTTTAGCTTGGTAAAGTGCTCGTGCTTTTGACGTTCACTTTTCAAAATTTCGTGTCGCTTGTAGAGGTCGTCGGTAAGTAAAGCGTCTTGCAAATTAACTCTTCTGATCTTGGACAAGAAATTAGGGTGCGTGTTTGTAAGAAGAGCCTTTTGGTACCACTCGAACTGTAGTACATGACCTCTAACTGCCTTCTGAAGCGGTAAAAGCTGAAGTGCATAGT
Source organism: Lachancea nothofagi CBS 11611 (assembly GCA_900074755.1). Lineage (NCBI taxonomy): Eukaryota > Fungi > Ascomycota > Saccharomycetes > Saccharomycetales > Saccharomycetaceae > Lachancea > Lachancea nothofagi. The sequence goes on from LT598447.1 coordinate 1,626,658, forward strand.
AATCAAATTTGGCAAGTTTCTTAATCTCCTGATCGGCATCATCATTGAGCATATCGGTAAGGCAGGAGTCTACCGCAGTATCAATATCGAGAGCTATCAAAGTCTGATAAACTTCCATAGCCGAATGAACATCGACGCCAGGCGGCAGGGTTCCGGGCCTCAGAGTCAGTTGTGGCAGCAGCTTGTTCGGGAAAAGCTTATCGTATTGTAAAGGTTCTTCTGGCAATTTAGGAAGAGAATAGCAATCGACAATCATATCAGGGACATTGATGTCTACTATTTTCCCAATCTCGGGATTCAACCTTTGAAATTCTTCCAACGGAATTGGTAGCTTTTTTTTCAACTCCTCAGTAGCTTTGCCGTTCTCCACTTCACCCAATCCAGCTTGGTATTTTACATCATTTGTCGGCGGCGAACGGCTATTAATGCTTGTAATAACTTCTTCGGCTTGGGCTGGAGGTGCATTTAAGTTGCCATTGAACTGGGGAAGAACTTTCGACGGAGCAAGAGGTGTCGGTACGCCTGAGCTTGCATACTGTGGCGAATGAGACTCAATTTGTTGTGGGTGCGGTTGGGTATGTGATTGTCCATATTTTTGAGGATAAGCTTGTGGATGAGCTGGCAATTGCGCTTGTGAGTACACTTGTGGTTGAGCTTGTGGACTCACCTGTGGATGAGCTTGTAGGTGAGCTTGCGGATGAGCTTGTAAGGGAGTCTGCAAAGGAGCTTGTAAAGGAGCTGTTGGGTTTTCATGTGGATGAGCCTCTGGGTGAGCTTGTGGGTGAGCATGTGGATAAGCTTGTGGATGAGTTTGAGGATGGACTTGGGGATGAGTTTGGGGCTGTTGCATTTGATCCGCCAGACGTGGTACATTGTCCGGAGTAGGCGGTTGTAGTTGGCCTTTTTGAGTTTGTTGCTTCTTTTTTACAGTTTCGCTAAGAGAAAGAAGCATCTGTTTGAAGTTGGGCGGGCTATTCAGAGATCTTTGAACTACTTCTTGAATATCTGTTGGGACAGGCTGTCTACTGAGCAGAAATCGAAGAGAAGTTATCTGCGCCTTCAGCAATTCCGATTGTTCTGGGGTGAAAAGTGACTGTGTAGGTGCACCAGGGCCAGCAGGCACATCTCGGGGGCCAGCGCTCATTGAGCGCTGGTTCATAAGTGGAGACTGGCCAGCAGGTGATTGCTGAATTCCGTTGTTGGTAACCGGCACATTGCCATTCGAATAAAGCTGCTGCTGTTGTGCCGCTTGCTGCTGTTGCGGTAGTTGCTGCTGCTGTTGTGCCGCTTGCTGTTGCTGCTGTAGTTGTTGTTGACGCTGTTGCTGCTGATACTGCTGCTGCTGTTGTTGTAGCTGGTGTTGCTGTTGTTGTTGTTGTTGTTGTTGTTGTTGTTGTTGTTGTTGTTGTTGTTGTTGTTGTTGTTGCTGTGGCGGCCATTGTGGTTGGGGGATTGGGCCTTGATTATGAAGTGGCTGTTGGGACCCGTTAGCTGACTGCAACGGCATCTCCTGTGCACGCTGCAACAATTCGTTCGACTGCTGTTGTGGCGGTTGTTGCTGTTGCTGTTGCTGTTGCTGCTGTTGTTGTTGTTGTTGTTGTTGTTGTTGCTGTTTGGCAGCGACTCGAAGGACCTTGGTAAAATAAATAAACTCGGGGATGTTGGACGCATTATCTCCATGTTCATTGCGAAGTTGTTGCCAACGCTATATTGCTTTAGTTAGTACAAAATCCAAGCATGGACCATTTCGCGTAAGCTTCTGCTTTCACTTAAAATGCAATCGAAAATGCAGTCGGAAGACATACCAAGTAACATCGATTAACTTCCTCCCTTGTGAGTTGCCTCTGGGGAATCTCCATGTTCTCCATATCCCGCAGTTTGCGCTTTTACCGCCTTTTGTTCTTGAAGCTGAGACCGATGCAGTTATATTTGACAAGTTCATAACAATTAACTTACCACTTGGCACTAAACACGAATCATTCGTATTTACCAAATACTCATCGTCGCGCGCAGATTTTACAATCTACATCTATTCAGGGCCAGTATACTATTAGAATCATCTGAGTTGTCAAGAGAGTGTCAATCATACTACGCTTTTGTAACCTTTTAGCACCTTTTGATAAATCCTGCTCTTAAACTTTCTGCGATTTATACTGTATTATTTGTCCCCTCAAATATTTGATGATGTTATCGGAATTCCCACATTCAGATCATGTCTAAAAGTGCTATGCAGCTGGATACTACTCACGAATGGTAAATGGAGGGGATTCTTGCATCAAGAGGGAGAGTCGGGTAAGATGACGTTTGATTTTGCCCTTGCAAGATTTAATGGTATACATTGAAACCCTTTCACAAATTGCGATAACAAGCCCTTTTGAAAATGGACTGTTTTCATTGTTCCGTGCTTTAATGGCTATGAAGCTTATTTTGCTGTGGAGCTTATACAAATGTTGACTTGTGATAGCAAGTTAACTTTTCATTGACCAGCTACAAGTTTCACTTCGGTAGATCTCGGTGACATAGATAGCAGTTCCGGACGGACACTCAGTAACCTAAGTCTACACAATATCTGTGATTATTTAGCTTCAGGAAATTATGCCTGAATTTATGCTTGGCACTTACAGACATAAAGGCCGGTCGCGAGTGCCAGCGGAGATAAGAATATAAAGGCAATGGTTTCCGCAACAAAAAGCTCAGAAGGAAATGTTGCAGGCTGTACGGCCAGGCACATGCCATCAATATGAATTGGTGTTCTTTCGATCTTAATTTTGTGAATGCTTATGGCAGAAGAAGTGAAACTACAGGACAAACATAACCTGCTACCAAATTCACTGATTGCGGTATATATAGTCTACTGAAAACCTGAATTACCTTCACAGGCTGATTCACGATATATCGAAATGGTTTGGTAGCTGGTGACCGAAAATGGCTCACTGCTTATTCGCGACAACATAACAACATATCTGAACTCTGTAAAACAAAACACTGACCGCCAGTATACGTAAGACAGGTGGCTCGGCATCGTTTAAACTAATCTCTATTCTCTGGACTATTACTGGATAAAATGAATTTCGTATATAACTAGGCAAACTTCTGTAAGGTAAACCTCGCTAATTAAGGATATTCAATCTGTTTTCGCTTCCTTATCGCTATCAACAACGAAATTTAGCGTTTAGAAGTCCTGAGACCAATCATAACTGCCGAACTGGTCGTTAAGTTTCGATAGAGGCCATTTTGGCGCACATTCTGGTAGCTTTTTCTGAAGTACCAAAGTCACACATATAGATACTCTCATATAGTTCCATGTCTGTCAACGGATTAACGCTTCAAAACAGCGCAGGTTCGCTACCCTTCGTGCCGCTAGGCGATGAGGTAGTTTCTGGTCCTACTCCGGTGGTAAAAGTTCGATTGTGGCCCGTTACGGAGGACCGGAAGCCTTTGAGGAAATCCAGTACCCCTGATCTCGAGTTCCCGGGTCGTCTATTCATTACATCGCAGCGACTTGTGTTTCTCAATAGCACCAACACGCACGCAGTGCGAAATTTAGTCATTTTATATCGGCAGCTAACCCTTTCAGGGACCGAACAAACTCCCATCGGATTCGGTATGCCATGGTTTGGACCCAATTACTTGAAATTTTCATTCAACGTTCTGCCGGAACAGAGTTTACATAATGGGCCGTGGCTAGACCCTATACATGCGTGGCAGTGTGAACTTACTTTGCAAAATGGGTCTGGCCCTATAAGAGACCTTTTCCAGCTTCATGATTTGATCAATGCTGTCATGGCGAGCTCTAGAACTAGCGTCCCACCCGAAGACGACGAGCAGCTGCCACAATACACACCTTGAATGCCTACTCATCGCCCTCGCCACCGAACAGCATCATCATGTCCATATCGTCCTGGTCAAGTTCTTCGATAGGCTTTTGGTCATTGGCGATCACATCTGCAGTGTTCGTAGCATCGTCATCGTCGTCATCGTCGTCCTCGTCTTCTACATCTTCCTCTTCATCTTCTTCATCTTCTTCACCTTCTTCCTCATTAGCAGCCAAACTCTCCGAACGACTGGAGGAAATTTCACCGGTCGATTTGAGCTGCTTCCTTTTTAAGTCAACTTCTTTTTCCAATTTCTTGATGCTATCAATGAATCTCGACTTCAATAGCGGGTTGGTAGCTTTTTCTAGTTTCTGTCTGTTCTGTAGTAATGTGCTCTGTAATTCTTCTAGTTCGTCTCTCAGTAATTCGCTGTGTTGTAGTTCTTCGTCTACCGGTGGCTTGGCAACATTAGTTACCAAATTACTCTCAACTTCATCTTCTTCTTCAATCTCATCCTCAACGTCATCGTCGTCCTCCTCCTCCTCCTCCTCTTCTTCTTCCTCGTCATCATCATCGCCATTGTCCTGTTCCACGTCATCCCCCGTTTCTTCAACTGCCTCTTGTCGTATTTCACTGGAGATATGATCCCCAACATGCCGGTCTTCTTGTAAAGCCTGCTCTAGTTCCATTTCTAAATCTTCGTGGTCGTCTTCGCCGAATAGATCGAATCCGCTATCTACAGATTTTTGTCTTTGTTCGTCATTGCTCCCAGATCTTTGCTGCAAGAAATCTTCATCGACAAGGTCGTACGAGAAACCTTCAGCTTCAGCATCCAGTTTCAGCAGATGTTCCACTGTCTTCTCCACGTAATCTACCTCTTGATTGGCAAGCCGGCGACGGAATCTTCGGTTTCGTACGTTATACAGAGGAGGAGTGAGTCCATGCTTGTAGTCGTAGCCTTTCTTAACAATTTCATCTATATTATTAGCCTCTGCGTCTGTCAAAGGCCCGTCATTATAGCCCCGAGTCACTATTTTCTTGAGCTCCTCAATTTCATTCTTATAAGCGCCAAAATGCTTAGTAACCAAGTCCTCCGTATCAGGCGGCACTACTGAGAAAACCTCTTCTTCGTGTTCAATGGTTTTAACGCAAAGAAGCATTTGAGAAACGTCAAACGCTTTCAGTAAATTCTTACGGTCAATGCTCTTATTCACTTCAATGATGGTAGGTAAATTTACAAGTACTGCCCCATATTGATGGCCGTTGACCCTCACCACTGCATGTCTCTCGCCTTTCCATTTCAAGCTCAAACCTGAAAAGTCCCCGCTTTCGATGCAGCTTTTTACGAATTCTGTCTGAACGTCTGGCATTACTCGCAGTATAACACCTTCCTCGATCAAAGGGTCGTCCTCAATGTCGGAAGCCTCTGAATCGTATCCTTCACCAGGCACTCGGACAGGCTTTATTCTGAATCTGGGAGCTTTGGGAGTCGCCGAAGCTGCAGAGCTCGACTTCTCCTTGCTATTGAGGTTTATCTTCAGCTTCATAGGTGCTGACCCCGCTTTCTCAAGCTCACATTTGGCATCTTTCCTTGTCAACTTAACCTTGAGTGCACTACCGTTCTTGGCGTTTTCAGCGGTGCCTTTTGCCTTAAGCTTTACTTTTTTGGGCTGTGGTTCAACTGCCGACGTCTCGAGATCCCTAGGCTTCTTGAGTTTGATTTTGGGCATCGGCAATGTATTTTCTATTCGTCAACTTAACAATTTTGGTTTGTCATATACCTATCTATACAATAACTATTTTCAAATTTCAATCAGAGCGATTGAAGCTCATCGCTATTCCAAGACTTAAACATCACTGGAAAATTTTAAATCATAGTGTTGACTCTATGTCCTTAGCGGTGAAGTCGCTTGGCGAATTATCCAAAATAAAGCATTACTATGGATTCCGGTATCTCTTGAATGCAGCAGTTCACGAGCAAATCTTCGACAAATTAAAGCTGGCCACAGTATATCCCGAGCCAAACAAACTGAAAATACTCGATCTTTATCCAGGCCCATCGCAACACTCTGCAATTTTGTATAATCGCTGTAAACCCGCCCAGCATGTTTTGATGGACGCTCGACCAGACTTCGTCAAGCACATTTCCCAATTTATCACTGAGAACAGCCAACACGCTCAAGGATTCCAGCTAGTTACGCTTGATCCGTACGATTGGCATTCGTATACAGAACTGATAGATAGAAATAAAGTAATGGTTCCCAGCCATAAAGGTCGTGAAGCCATTCACAACGAGTTTCTAGTAGTGGCTAACCTTACCGGTATGATCGGTGAAGGGCTATTTATGCAATGGCTAGCCTGTATCGGAAATTGCAATTGGCTCCAACGGTTTGGCAGAGTTAAGATATTAGTTTGGGTTCCGGAGAGTACAGCTTTGAAGTTACTGGCTAAACCCGGAGATCACCTGCGGTCGAAGTGTTCAGTAGTTACTGAAGCGTTTACCGAAACGAAACTCGTGGCCGTTATGAAGAACAAGACAGAGACAAGCTTCAACTCTAGCTTGCTAGAAAAACATCGTCCTGTGATGTTTGAGTCCAAAGATGTGTGGATGCCCAGCGGAAAGCCCATCAGTCTGCTTGAAATCGACCCACGCGATCACAAAGTCGACCTAGACAATTTCGACTATGTTACCAAGCATTTACTCATCTTAAAAAGTACACCACTATACGATGCCTTAGAATCCCTAGGCCACGGTGGCAAGGAATATTTCTGTAGTGTGATTGGCGATGATCGCCTGCTACAAAAGTGTCCTAAAGATTTAACAGTTTCAGAGTTTATATACTGTACTGAGATTTTTGATAAGTGGCCGTTCAAACCCGATATTTATTTGGACTTTATTGACGTCTTTCAGGACAACGATTGAGCTCAAAACTTCGCGGGGAACATACAGCTCTGTTGATTGCTTTTTAGCGGACGTATGCAACAGCTTCGAGGTAATTTAGAGCTGTTGCTCCAGATATTTTCGCCTTGATATCCACCCGATGCCTGGAACGCAAACTCGGCGTAACGGCTTGCCGTGTTTATCATACAGGGGCACATTTTGCAAGGCAGGGTCTAGCTCGATGGGCCGTACTTTCTCCGCTTTTGTCCAGTCCATTAAGGCACTGTTAACAATTGCCTTATTCTCCAGAACGCTTTCCTTAGGCGGAAGCATTTGTCCTTTGTCTCTGTTGATATAGGCTTTCCACTCTTTCCTACCTTCTTTCGTGGTCAAGTCGAACACAAGGCCATTACCTTTGGAAGTCAAATTGACAGAAAGCTTTCTAACTTGAACATCTGCCGCCACGGCATCTGTGTTTTCGTCATTGCAACAAGCGGGTGATGCGTTTTCCATGAAGTCAAATACTTCAGAAACAGTCTGAGAGTCAGTTGACGTCACTACTTCTTCTCCACTTTCCATTATATTGACTTGCTTCCTGGTTTTGACGTCTTTCTTGATTCGTCGATAAAGCTTGCGGAGCGTATTGACAAGTTTCGTTTCTAGATTTAGAAAGTGAACGTTCGCCATGTTCGTGGCTAATGGAAGAACTCGCTGAACCCATTCGAAGTGTGACGGAGTGTGGATCCTCCTGTCCCAAAAGGTACTCTTCAAGCATCTATTCCATAGTATCACAACCGATGATAAAATACAAAGCTTTGAAAACGTCCACGCAGCTCTTAAAATTGAGAGTTTGATCGACATCTCAAGGCCAATTGTGAAATTCGGATTAGCCGACACTTGCCTTCTGTCGATCAAGTAAGCGAGTTCTGCATTCAAGACGCAGCTGTAATATTCGAAAACAATCTCTTCGTCAGGCACAGGCGTGCCAAGCAGACTCCTGTATTCGATTTTGCGAAGACAGAGCTCTATATCTTTCCGAATTGTCACAGATGTCTCAAAACTTGATGCCTTTGGGATGCAATTGACCCATTGATTTCCGCTCTCTCTCTGGCGGACAAGACACCGGCTTAATTGACCAGGCTCTAACGTCTCGCTCAATCCGTCAGATAGATAAAGGCTTTGGTGGACCGGCTCAAGAGATTGTTCGGGCTTTCCGATGCAGTAGCAGCTGCGAAAATGCAACAATAAAAATAGAAATGTAATGTGCATTAGTATTATCTGATTTGATATCGACATTCTTAGTTGTTGTCCTGTACCATTGTTTTTGTTTTTAATATATTTTGTGACATTTGTTTTCTGTCACTTACTTTTGACTCCATTGAAGAAATTGTACACACTTAGTTAAAACCTATGTTGCGCGTCACAAATAGAAATCCAGACACTAACATCTCTCTCATTATGCACTGCCAGTATAAAAGTCAAAATATCTTAGTGTTGAAGATACTTCTTTAATCTAATTTACATAATATGCTCCTTGTTCATTCTACAGCTGCTGACTTTTGGTTTAGTTTTGAAACAAACTCAGATGCCTTTGCTTTCACGTATTCTGCAGTTTTCTGATCATCGGCGGCCTCTTCAAACTCGAGCCACTTACCGAAGAAAAACTTAGCCTGTTTTTTGGTGAGTTTTCTGTTGACAATTCTCTCGAAAAGACCCTCTACCTTCTTCTTATCCCCTGCTTTAATCTCCTGATCTACATAAACGTTCCACAAGTCGATTCTCTTAGGAGTGTCAGCCAAGAGACCTTCAAACAAAGAGCGAGCTTGTTCCCGATCACCCTTGGCAAACTCAAGCTGTGCGAATTTGCGCACGACCTCGACATGGCTGCGCTTGGGTAGAGACTTCAAAGCGTTTGCGAGTACTTGGTGAGCTTCATCGTTTTGGCCTTGCTCGATCAAGAAGTCACTCCAAGACACCCATATACCAACCTGCTCTGAACCAAATTTTTTACTTGTGGCCTTGAACAAAGCAGCAGCTTTTTCAATGTTGTGACCCATTTGGTAAATGTTGATCAGCTTTGTGTGAATAACATAAGAATCCATATATTGACATGCCTTGGAGAAGGCCTCGTCCAAAGAAACTTCATTTCCGAACGTATTTTCCAGATTGAGTAACCCAATCCAAATATTCAGTTTTTCTGTCTCCTCTCTGAAGTTGATGGTTTTCAAGGCCCGTTGAGCAACTTCGCGAGCCTTTTCAATCTCGCCCAGTTGTAGCTGAAATGCCATGTAGTTCATCCATACTACAGACGAGTTGGGGCTACCCATAATCATACGCTCGAAGTCGCCGACCGATTCAGGTGCTCTAGTGTTGATATCGATTGTTTGATCCTCGACATCTTGTGCTGTTTTCTTTTTCTTATGTCTCGATCTCTTGGTATCGGTGAAATCCTCCTCTTCCGATGATTCATCCACTTGCGCCTGATCCAGAATGCTTGTCGTCCAGTCGAAACCAGCACTCAAACTGAGGCCACCCGCGGACGATGAGTGTGATTTCATTGCAGTGTCTTCAGCTTCCATTTCATCATCAGAGACTTCTTGCTCGCTTTGATCAAGGCCACCTTCCACAAGCTCTTCTTCGCTGTCAAAAACGTGTTCCTCCACAGCCTCTGGAACGGTTTCTTCTCTTTCCTCTTTCTTGAAATAAGATGCCTTCAGGCCCAAAGAAAGTTGTTTCTTCTCTGCGTTGACTTTCAACACAATAGCTTTTACTTTGTCACCAGCTCCAAAAATTGAGCCAAGATCATCAACTTTGGTATCCGCAATTTGGGTCTTGTGTGCTAAGCCAGTTACATTCATAGTATTGCTTAGCTTGACAAACAAACCGAAATCGGTTACATTTTTGACTAAACCTTCATAAATTTCACCCACCTTAATGTCCGCGTAACTTTTCAAAATATTGAGGTCTCCATTCACTTCAGACTCTTTTAAAGTTATCAAAATGTGGGAATCATCATCACAATTAACAACTTTGCCAACGACAGCCTGCATTGGCTTGTAAAACTTCTTCCAATCTTTAATGTAAGAGTCGGTCAGCTTACTAACAGGGACAAATGCTTGTAAAGAGCTGCTCAAGTACACGAAAATACCCTTATCTGTAGCTTTTTTCACAAAACCACGGACAATGTCACCTCTCTTCAGATCTTTGTAACTTTTTGCGTTACCGTCCTTCGCATCTTCAGAGCGCAACGACAAGTTAATTTTGGAATCTTTTATGGACACGACTTCTGCAGAAACGACATCTGTTTTTTGAGAAACGTAAGCATCCTTGAGTGTGCCAGTATAGTCATTCAAAGCGTCGGTAATGAATGCAACTCCTCTTACACCTTCACCTAACTCTAGTAACAAGTAGCTGTCGGCAACGTTCAAGATGCGAGCGGGTAGCTTCTCACCCACGCTGATGTCTTTTATGTCATTAATGACATGAGATCTACCAGACACAGTTAGGGTGTTGCGGTCGTGATCAATATGCATGATTTTGGTATTCAAAGCAGATCCTAGGGGAAAAGATTCTTCAACCTTTATATCGAATTGAGGACCTTTGTCAGAAAGTTCAAAAAAGGCTATCTTAGCTTTGATAGTTGGCGAAACCGTCAACCAGACAATATCCTTCAAGATATTATTCACGAAACCCACAACAGAATCCCCAATATTGACTTCATTTATTGAGATGTGGCCAGCTCCCTTCAAGTTTGATGGTTTAGCAGTGAGCCCCAAAAGAATGTTCTTGGAGGCTCTGTGTGATATTGGTAAAAATTTGTGAGTTTTCACATCGTGGTACCCAATCACTTTGACATCTAAGATATCACCCTTCTTGAAGTTCGCTAGTGGATTTTTGACATCCTTGATGTCCTCAAATCTGTCAAACACTTCTGATACATCAATCGCCCCGTGGAGGTTGTCAGCAACGACGACATTAAGTTGGTTCCTTTTGACAGCCTTGATCATGGCCTTGGTAATTTTGCCAATGGTAAAGTCTTCGAGGTTTTTGATCGTACTGTCGACAGGATTGATCGCGCTCGTAGGTTCTCTCAAGACTTTCGTGGGCATTTCTGTCTTTGGTTCCCGGAAACTGAGCAAAAACCTTTCATTTTCATCATCGCATCTCAACAAATATGCTGTAACAGACTGATTCACGAAGTACTTTGACGATAGGTTGACATCTCGGCTGTCTGCAGCGTAGCTAGGTAGCACAAGACCAACAAATTGACCATTGAAGGCTACGAATACACCTTTTTCAGAGACGGACTTGACGTAACCATGCATCGAAGAATGCGTACCTCTTTCTTTTACATCTTGGTAAGTCAAGGGGAGTAAATCCTTTTCAGCATCTTTCATCAACGATTTTTTGCAAGACATGTTGAAAACTCTGGTTCTGGAATCTTTGTCAATGACTAAACCGTCAAATTCATTTCCAATTTTGATTTTCTTCAATTGTGCTCTATTTTGTTCAATTCTAGAGTCGGATAGATGGCCGACATAAATAACGCCTCTCAATCCGCTGCCCACTTGTTCTACGACCACCGAGTCTTTAGTTTTTTCAACAACGGCAGCTTTGATGATAGACCTGCCAATAACCATGTTGTCGATAGCATCTTTTTGTTGAGATGCAGCTTCGCTTGAAACTTTGCATGTTACTATCACTCTGTTGTTTTCTTCACTGTGCTGTAGTACTTTGACAATTACAGTTTGTCCCATCCTTAGATGGTCCTGTGGATTTTTGACAAAGGCTTCAGAGATTTCACTGTTAGGCAAAAAACCTCTCAATCCACCCAAAAATGAAACGACACAACCATTGGTCTTAAAGATTTCCACGTTAGCAGCCAACTTTGATCCACTAGAAGCTACTTCTTCAATTTCTCTAAAGGTTGAAGCTAGTTGTACCTCACCTCTGTCCAAATTAACAAGCGACTTTTTCAACGTCATAAACAGATGCCCTCTGTTGTTGATTTTTATGAGCATTGCTTTGATCTTGGAGCCAATCTTGAACTTTCTTTCAGGGTAAACAAGCCTAATATCCGAGATGTGGATTGGCGGAACTGTTGCTCTAAACTGGCCGCCTAAAATGTTTAGTTTTATACCTTTGTCTGAGACCTCTGATATTTCACAATTGGGGACAATAGTACCAAGCGGAATATCAGCGGTTCTTAGGTATTCCACAGATAAGGTCTGAGGATCTGTAGACAGTTGGTAGTAGCCGTCAAGATTGTTGTAGCCTAGTACGCGAGCTGAAACTCCTGAGGTAGGATCTTCTGGTCCCGTTTTGGAAATGTGAACTTGGCCGAAGCTGTCATTGTTGAGCTTCAAGTAGAAATACTGAGAGTCGCGACCGTTGAGTTCACAATTCTCGAAAGTGTGACCAATATGGAAAGCTTCTAAAGCCTGTGTCTGTAAAGCTTTCTCTGCAAGTAACAGAATATGAGGGAGCTCAGACATTATGACGAATTTTTCACCGGACTTATTAACCAAAGTAGCGATAATCCTCGCTCTAATGTTGGATCCTACAGAATATGCTTGATCGTTTTTCTTGGTAGCTTGGAAATCTGATTGGTGTGCAACATTCAGGAAGCCATCAACCAAACCAAAAACTTTTCCGATAACGCCGTTAGAGGTCTTTTTCTGGCATAAGAAGTCAACGGCTTGGCCTGGGATAATAGCGTCAACTGAGGAAATATGAGATACTTTACTTTTCTTGTTCTTAAAATCAAAATTGATAGTTACAGTTCTGCCTGATCTTTTGGTAACATTACCTAGGAAAACAGAACCGGTTTGCAAAGTGGGCAAAAACGCATAGTCCTTTTTTGATATGAAGCCACTAATGCCCTCAACACCAACGTCTAAAATGGCACCGTGATCTTCTATACTTTTCACAGCACACTGAAGGGTACAATTTCTTGACAAGTCTTCTTCTATCAGTTTATTAGTTGCTTGAGGGTCAATAGCTAACTCTATTCTTTTCGATTTTTTATTGTTCTCGAGGCCCGAGTTTGATTGGACAACGCATCTTAGCCATTGGCCTGCGGAAAAGAATTGATTCAAGTCCGGCAGATCTTTACTCTTTGCTTGTTCGCGTTTTTCTTTTTTCGAAACGCTCTCATCACTGTCGTATTCAGCATCTGAAGCATCGGCCTTGCCTTCGGGCTCCTCGTCACTTTGCATAGTGTCATCCAAGTCTTCCAGTATTTGTGTGAAAGGCTCTGAAATGTTTGGTAAGGTGACAAATCCACATAGCCCGTCAGATAGTGACACACAGATGTCATGTTTGTTCACCTGGGAGATCTGGCCTAACACTAAAGTTCCTAGCGGTAGATTCCTGAAAGTCAAATGGTCTACAATAGCGACAGAATCTTCTTTCTCGGCGTCCGCCTCGGTTGCGTTGGTACCATTGGCAGCTTTGGTTGTTTTCTTCTTCTTCTTGGGTCTTTGTGTTTCTTTGGATGCGGTGGCACTGGGTGCTGATTCGGCTTTGAAAAGAACGTCACTAGCCGCTTCGTTGGCTACTTGTTTAAGTTCCAGCGGAGTCAAAGCACTGGCACCACCTCTAGGGAACGACGTCTCCTCAGAGCTGTTCAGTAAAGATGATCCTGATGGCTGTTGCGTGTTATCTTGTCTTATCAGAGGAGATTCCTCGGATCTTTTCCTCTTTTGACCCGCAGAGGACATGTTGAATCTATATTCTGGTGTGATTGCGCAATGAATTCTTCGAAAGAGCCAGTTCAATATCCAGGATTTCGACCTGAGATTGTAACGAGGGTGACTTAGATCAAAATTCCAATACACTAGAGCGATTCTACACCTTTGATATTCAAAAACAGTAGCTCATCGCATCGCATCTCAGAAAATTTTTTCAGATTTTACCAGTTAACTACCTACCTGCGATGACTAGTATAACTATAGACGAGAAAAGTAAGTTCGCCGGCAAAGTCGAGAGGACGAGGAAGAGGGATTTGAGTAGCTCATCATAACTGCGGAATAAGCGCTGGATTCTGATTCCGTTATAACACTAACGTTATCAGTTACTGATGTTAATTTCGTGGACGTCGCGCACTAAGTTAGACCACAAATAAGTTATGCGTTTGTTTAGCAGCAAACTTCCTACGTGCAGGCCACGAGTATTTCTGATTACAAAATCAAACTAGCCCTTCATTGGCATTGAAAGAGCACTATATATGGCAAACAATATTAAAATCACTTTTTCCGAGTCTGTCGCTGAGTATTTTTACTGTCTTTATTACATGGACTATGATTCTGAGTACAAGGCTGGCTTGATTGGAGAAGAAACCTACTCACTAATGCGGTAAACCTCAGATAGTCACTCAATCGCGTAAAATTGGAGTACCTCGCGCATTTTTTTTGACAGGTGGACTTGATCTTATTTTCGCTTTCATTCAAAAGTGTGTTTGTCGCACAAGTGCCAAGAAGTGTATGAATGAATAGAAATCAAAGGCACTGGCTCGCATCTCTCCATTTCATAATTGAAAGGACAAGACTGCTGCTTTGAATAATTGTTAAAGATCACATTCTACGAAATAACTTTTTGTCACTTGTGAGACCACCGTTCAAATTAATCGTCAGAAGTAGAAAAGCAGTCAAGTTACAAGAACTTGGTAAGGTAGAGGTCGTGAACCTGAATGCCTCATCCGAATGTCTCAACCGAATACTCCAGAAAATCGTCACGTACAGTCATTTGCTCCAAATTCATCACGAACGAGACCGTCCTTTTCGTCTGCGAGAACAGGTTCAAGTTCCAACACTTTAACGTCGGCCACAGTTCTGGATACGAATTCTACCGAGGGCTACTCAGGAGCTACCTTTGAAACCGTACCTAGCTCTATCGTCTCATTTCACCATCCACACTCATTTCATTCCAATGCTGCCAGCAACCTAGGAAGTCCGAGAATCTCGAACGAAAGACACGGCCGTAGATCCCACGAGACCGAGTCTCTGCTCTCTGGCCGGAACTCAATGTCCAGATCTCGAGCTTCATCTCGAACGCCAAATTTTCGCTACTTTTCCGAAGAAGAAATCGAACTCGCTGAAGGTGTCTCATCGACTCTGGAAACTGCAGATTACGATATTAATTGGGACGGGACCCCTACATACGAGCAAGAACGTTTGCATTACCACAACTCTTCTGGAAGGTCATCTTTACGTAGTGCTGCCGGATACTCCTTAGCCTCGTTCCGCTCTCGGTCTTCTAATCGCTCAGGTGTCTCTCAAGGCTACGGTGGGACCAGTAATAGCCCTCCAAATAGAAGTCACAGTCAAACTGATGGCTCTCAGCAGGCTTTTGGTACGTCGCCACACTCATCTTCAAGCTCGTCTAGATACAGTTATAGAGATAGAATTCCAGCTCAAATTGAAGATGAGGCAGGTCAAATGTCAATGCGTAGCCGACGTTCGTCGGAAAGCAGCTCAAGTAATGGAAGCTTCCTGGATGACGTTGATCAAGCTTCATTACCTGACCAAGCGCTGGACCGCAAGAAAAAAAGCTCGTCCTACCACGCTGAATATCTGAAGCCAGAATACCATGATAGATTTTTCCCCCAGCACGTACCACATCTTCACTTTCAGCGCTTTTACATTGCAGAAGAGGATCTAGTTGTAGGAATTGCTGGGTTCAAAACGTCAAAGATTGGTAATTTGATCTATTATGCTCTCTCTTTTCTATCACTTGGTCTCTTTTACTTAACTCTCAGGTGGGTACCTCGTTATAAAGTAAGGCTATGTGGTAACAAAGTCCATTTGGCAAAAGCCGAGTGGGTTGTAATCGAAAACGAGTTTGGCGAACTTGTGATAACCAAAGTGGATAGAACGTGGTACAATCGACCTTTAAGCACTTTGTTACCTCAGGAAAAGAATCACGAAAGCGACGAGGCCCATAGTCACCGCCACCGCCATCATCATGAAAGTGAGGAAAACCCTAACATCCCTATCATGATTCAATTCTCCTATCGGTATTTTAATCTCATCTATAACCCTATTGAGGACATTTTCAAGACCAACAGTAATTGGACAGACGCCGATTGGTTGAGCCTTGACGCCAATAATGCTGGGCTTACCACATCAATAGTGGAGGATAGAGTACTGGCTTTTGGAAAAAACAGTATCAACTTGAAGCAGAAAACAACAGGCCAGATTCTGTTTGATGAGGTGCTCCATCCCTTTTACGTCTTTCAAATCTTCTCCATTTTTTTGTGGCTTGCAGACGATTACTACTATTATGCGGCTTGTATCTTGATTATTTCGTTCCTTTCGGTTGGCGATACTCTACTTGAAACCAAGAAAACCTCTCAACGGCTTTCAGAAATTTCACACTCACACTGCGAAGTAAGAGTCTACCGAGATGGGTTTTGGGTCCAAGTTGCTTCATCAGAACTTGTTCCAGGTGACGTTTACGAAGTTTCTGACCCTTCGTTAAACTCTTTCCCTTGTGATTCTATGTTACTCTCCGGGGACTGTATTGTCAATGAGTCGATGCTAACCGGTGAATCTGTGCCAGTTACAAAGTTACCAGCAACCGATGACACGATGTATCAGCTACTTGACGATTTTCAAAACACTCAAATTTCTAATCTTTTAGCCAAGTCGTTTCTGTTTAATGGAACTAAGATTATTAGAGTTCGAATCGGAGCTGGACAATCAACTGCTTTGGCGATGGTAGTGCGTACCGGGTTTTCTACAACAAAGGGCTCCTTGCTCCGTTCGATGATATTTCCGAAGCCTACTGGTTTCAAGTTCTACCAAGACTCCTTCAAGTACATTGGATTTATGACAGTCATAGCTATGATAGGGTTTTCCGTTAGCTGCTACAACTTTATCCGACTAGGCTTGGAATATAGGGTAATGGTCCTGAGAGCCCTTGACATTATCACGATTGTTGTACCTCCCGCCCTTCCTGCGACGCTTTCAATTGGTGCTAGTTTCGCCATGTCCAGATTGAAGCGTAAAGGAATATTTTGCATTGCTCCTACTAGAGTGAATGTCGGTGGTAAAATCGACATTATGTGTTTTGATAAAACTGGTACGCTGACGGAGGATGGATTGGATGTATTAGGTGTTCATGTCTCTGAGCTGAAGGGGCATCAAAACTCAAGATTTGGGGAGCTGATTACCAACGTGAGTGGTCTATTTGACAAATTTTCCCTCAACGACTGCAGTTCACCTTTAGACTTTAAATCGAGAAATTTCTTGGTTTCTTTGCTAACTTGCCACTCACTTCGTGTGGTCGATGGCGAGTTACTAGGCGATCCACTTGATTTCAAAATGTTTCAATTCACTAAGTGGTCCTACGAGGAGGACTTTCAAGACTATAAGTTCCATTCATTGAACGAGGAGCGTAATGACAGTAGCACTCTCCCAGAGAATAGCGGTATCGCGCCGGCTGTTGTGCATCCTAATGCTGATGACCCTAACAATAAGTTTACTGACAATGATCCTAGCAACTTGTTAGGCGTCGTTCGTAGTTTCGAATTTGTCGCCGAATTGAGAAGAATGAGTGTTGTTGTAAAACCGTACGGAGAAAATGTTTTTTGGAGTTTTACCAAAGGTGCTCCTGAAGTTGTCTCGGAGATTTGCAATAAATCGACACTACCTTCAAATTATCACGAGCTTCTACAATACTACACACATAACGGCTACAGAGTTATCGCATGCGCCGGCAAGACTTTGCCTAAGCACACTTGGAGGTACGCTCAAAAAGTTACTCGAGACGAAATTGAATCCAATTTGGAATTCTTAGGCTTGATTGTATTTGAAAATAAGCTGAAGTCTGCAACAATTCCAACTCTCTTCAAATTAAGGGAAGCTGCTATTAGAAGCGTTATGTGCACAGGTGATAACGTTTTGACCGCTATATCTGTGGGAAGGGAATGTGGCTTGGTGCGCGAAAAGCATGTGTTTGTCCCTCAGATCAACGATAATGTGGGCACCAACGAGGACCTTATTATATGGCAAGATGTTGACAATCCTGATTTGATGCTCGATGGCATTACATTGAAGCCGACGAACGGCAGTGTTGATTACACTATAGCTGTTACAGGTGATGTCTTTAGGCTGCTTTTCAAGAACAATGAAATTTTGCCCGATTCTTACATCAACGAGGTTCTGCTAAAAAGTTCAATTTACGCTCGAATGTCACCCGATGAGAAGCATGAACTTGTAGGACAGTTACAAAAGCTGGACTTCGTCGTCGGGTTCTGTGGTGATGGTGCAAACGATTGTGGTGCGTTAAAGGCCGCTGACGTTGGTGTTTCACTTTCCGAGGCAGAGGCATCTGTGGCTGCTCCATTTACGTCCAATGCTTATGACATAAGTTGCATGCTAGATGTCATCAAAGAAGGGCGTGCATCTCTGACTACCTCGTTCTCGTGTTTCCAATACATGAGCTTGTACTCTGCAACTCAATTTGTTACTGTAACCATCTTGTACAGCCGAGGAATCAACTTGGGTGATTTCCAGTTTCTGTACATAGACTTGTTTTTGATTGTACCCATTGCTATCTTCATGTCATGGTCAAAGCCATACCATAAACTAGTGAAGAAAAGACCCTCTGCCAATCTGGTGTCGCTAAAAATATTGGTGCCGCTGCTCGTAAATATTGGAATCATCCTAATTTTTCAAGTTGTCGCATGGCTTGCGTGTCAGCGTATGCCGTGGTATCAAATTCCGGTAGTAGGTGGGGACGACGCAGTGCAATCTTCTGACAACACCGTGTTGTTTTTTTTTGCGAACTTTCAATACGTGTTCACAGCAGTTGTACTGTCAGTGGGACCGCCATACCGTGAGTCAATGTCAAAAAACATTGGATTTATTACTGACGTGATCATCTCACTGTTACTAAATGTGGCTTTAATGATGATTCCCCCGGACTCGTGGTTAGGTGAAGTTTTTCAAATAACTCAAATCTCAACAGAGTTTAAGATTTTTTTGTTGGTATGGTCGTTTTTGAACTACTATGCACAACTGCATATACCTGGAAAATTCAAAAAGATGTTTCCAAAGAAACAAAGTAGTAAAAGATACAAGAATATTCTGAACAACAGAAAGCTGGAATGCGTGTAATGAGTAATATATTTAATGAAACGATGCTAGTTATTTTCAAAGGGAGTTAGATGCATTGCGTATCGATAGAAAACAATTCCACAAAACTCCAATTGAAGAACTGAAAGGTACCTGAAAATGCTTTGGCATCAGCAAGAAGTTGATGAATTGCACAGGGGGCCAGAGAACATAATTGAAGCCCAACGTACCGAGGTAAACTCTTCCTATCTTGGCTTTGAAAGTTGTCGAGTCACCTTTCTCAATGACATAGTTGGAATACATAAAAAAGCAGTAAAGCGAGATCGGAGAGTAGACCAGCTGGTCCGATAACACTCGCTCTAAGGTTTGTACGACGGTGGGGTCTTCTGTATATAGAAAATTTAGGATGCGGTACCAAGGTACTTGGAAAAACGCCAACCCAGAGCCCCATGCCATGAAGCAAAACCAGCGGTAGAATCCAAATCCTGATTTTTTTGTGAAAGAGACTGGTCCTTCTTCAGAGTTTATGGTGGTAGATGGCCCGTAATCGTTGAACATTGAAACGTTATCTTCAATATCGAGATCCAAGCTCTCTGCGGGTTCGAAGGACAAAAACTGCGGCAGCTGCATATTAGTGGACCCGTTATACTGGCTGATACACTGGGCCAGAATGTCGGAAATGCCAAAGAGGATAGCATTGGTGCACAGGGTTGTCAGTATTGCTGAGCGCGCGTACCAAGGTGCGTAAAGGGTCGAAAATTTGGCCAGCAACACCAGCCAAATAGTCAGCATGGTCCAATGAGTAATTCCGATGCGCCAAATCGACATATCTGAAGCGCTTGCCGTGAATCTTTGCGCTCCTGATTTGACCTTGTGGATCAACCCTGATAACCCGGGACGTTGAAAGTGATTACTATGTTGTGCACTCCAGGGTGTGAAATCGTCATTACGGTCTTGTTCGTAAACAACTTTGATCTGATCTTTACCCCATAGCTGGATTGGCATCTCAAATTTCAAGGCCAGTAGCTCCTATGGTTCCTATTTTGTAGTATTGTCTAGCAGTTCAACCGTTTTATTAGAGACCTGCCAAAGATTTGAGCGACAGGTTACAAAGGGTCACTTTGTACGCCGATTGTCTCTGTAGATGGAAAGACTGGTGATAATTCAAGAGTCAGCATACGCGTTTACGACTGATTTGAGCCTGGCGAGACTAACTGTGGTAGCTTCAATGGCCGAAGTATGCCACTTGTTTGATGAATACTAACAATGAACTCAACGATGCAAATCCCTCTGTGGATATTTTTAGAGGTGAAGATTAGAACATCGACAGAGGGAATAAGCCATCTCATACACACGAACAATCTCGGTTAACAAGCGCCGATAACCAAAAATATTCTTGATTGACTGCTTAATCGCACCAGCCTATTTTTAGGTGCGGCAAGCAATGGGATGTGACCTATTCCCTACCTATTGCTTTCTCGAGGTGCTCTGATCGGACACTGGCGCTGTATTGCCGTTATAGGCACGCTCACTAAAGTAACACAATTGTTGTCGCTTTTTAACTTTTTACGATACTCAAAATATACGTTCAGCAGTTTTGGGGCCATGAGCTATTGCCAGCTCAGCGGGCAAGAGGGACAAGAAGAAAAGATCTCCATGATCTATGTGAATTGCAGTGTGCCGGATGCTGCTACATGCACTAAGGAATCTTACGGTGGAGAGTTTCGAACTACGCTGTAGAATGAAGACTACGATCACTTTATACCATTCTGACCATAGCGACAAAAATCATGTATTTGCTTTGTGACGAATAACATCGCTACCGAATTCCCCAGGGTTGCTTTACCGCTAGTGCTACCAATATTTGCAGTTGTTATGGATCCCAATCTCGACGTAAGCGTTCTGCGAGAAAATACCCTTCCAAAATGCCCATATTACTTCGCCAATCGGCGCTTATTGAAAGCTCTCTCTTCTGCTTCTCTGCGTAACGTCCTGATGACACTAGTCCTCTTAGAGGCAGCTCTGCCCCGATATCTCAATGTCCAGCCGCAGTGGCCTTCCACTATTCGAAGTCTTATTCGAATAAAAGCCCTAGGGCTTTTATTCCCACTTTGGACTGTTTCTTCCCACACCAGTACACCTTCAGTCCAGCCAAAAAATATGTCATCAAAATCTCAAAAATTATTTTTTCGAAAAAAACCAACTTTCTATATCGATTTTCGACCCACGCACAACAAAGCTCACTATTGAAACTTTCCATCCTGAGAGGGAAACAGGCCAGAGAGCCGGAATCCAATCCATCGGGAAACACTGGTCAGTGGAGTAGTGAATGGTCATTTCGTAGTCCATATTATCACTACATTTGGTTTAGTTACGTTTGGGAACGCGCTTCAGCTCACGGTAAATACAGACAAAACAGTTCAACATGTTGATTCCAAAGGAAGAAAGAACCAAGATCCACAGACACTTGTTTCAAGGTACGTTGGCAAGACACTAAGTGAGAAAAGAGATTGCGAGTGCGAATGCGAGGAAGTTTGGCAGCGCACGAAACTGCGTGCGCACTTGGAGGACCGAGAAACACGGCAGACACGAGCAGAGACCTCGACGACAGGAAAAGGACCCGCAAGATAGGGCTCCCGAAGCGAGAGGACCGGTCTTGGAAACGACGCCATTTTCGGTCTGCAAAGCCAGCAACTGCAGCATGACATCGCTCGCTCAGCTCTCAGACTCCTACAGCTTACTAACTCCCCCCGAACAGAAGGTGTTGTCGTCGCCAAGAAGGACTTTAACCAGCCAAAGCACGATGAAATCGACACCAAGAACTTGTACGTCATCAAGGCCTTGCAGTCTTTGACCTCCAGAGGTTACGTCAAGACTCAGTTCTCGTGGCAATACTACTACTACACCTTGACTGACGAAGGTGTCGAATTCTTGAGAGACTACTTGCACTTGCCTGAAAACATTGTTCCAGCCACTTACTTGCAAGAGAGATCTCAAGACCAAAGACCTCAAAGAAGATACTAAGCGGCTTGCTTTCCAAAATCTGCACACAGCAACAGCCACCGTATCGCTCCCCCTCACGGGTCTTACCAATGTATATTGTTTTAGTATAAAGCATTATATCCAAATATAACACAACATTAATTGGGTTTAACGCTCTAACCAACGCTCAAGTTGCCAATAGGAATTCCAAACAGCATACGCATCGATCGTGCTTCCTGTTGGTTTTTTACTACTTTCTACTCGGTACTCGGCATTCGGTACTCGCGCCGGTATTTTTATAATAATATCTGATCTTTTTATATCGCGATGACTTGACGAAATTCATAAATAGGAACATACGCTCGCACAGCGACATACACATACAACAAACACTCTTTAGCAAACCTTGTTATGTGTGCCAGAAGGCTCAATTATGCCGGCGGTGATAATTTGCCCGTATGTTTTTCGTCGCAGAACCCCAGCGCCAGAGAGCCAGATTACTAACTCGAACGCTCTTTAGCTCTATGCCACGCCCGAAGAATCCATGAAAGCCAGCCAGAGACGAGAAGAAGACGAACAAAGGAGACGCGTCAAGAAATATGAGCGCCTGCCGCCCATTCACCAATCTGCCAGACAACATTCGGCCCCTCCAGTGCCCATCCCTGGGCAACGTCCCTTTAACCCCTCTTTCAATGTCGCAGCCGCGCAATCCATGCCACAAATTCCACAAGCACGCTACGCTCCTTCACAAATAACTCAAATGGGCCCTGCAGCTGTTCGTTATAGTTCAATGCCACAACAACAGTTGCAGCAGCCCGTGACACGGGCTCCGAGATCCAGGCCGGTGCCTGCAGCCGTACAAAGTCCAACACAAACGATGGACCCAAACCGTTCTCGGACTTCTTTAGACAGCGATCCGCTACAGGACTCCAAGGACATGCAGATCGCCACGCAATTGTTTCACAATCACGACGTCAAGCAGCGAGGCAGACTCACAGCCGAAGAACTTCAAAATCTTTTACAAAACGACGACAACACCCATTTCTGTATATCATCCGTCGATGCACTGATCAACTTGTTTGGGGCCTCGAGGTTCGGCACAGTGAACCTTAACGAATTTGTGTCTCTGTACAGGCGAGTTAAGAAATGGCGTAAGATCTATGTGGACAACGACATAAATAGCAGTTTCACAATCAGCGCCAGTGAATTTCACAACAGTTTGCAGGAACTGGGCTACTTGGTGCCCTTCGATGTGAGCGAAAACCTTTTCGATCAGTACTCGGAGTTTATCGATCCTGCCAAGAATGGCAAAGAGCTCAAGTTCGACCGGTTTGTAGAGACTCTGGTGTGGTTGATGCGGTTAACCAAGATGTTTCGGAAGTTTGATACAAACCAGGAGGGTATTGCAGCGGTGCCTTACAAGGACTTCATAGACGTGACACTGTATTTGGGTCGATTCCTGCCGCACTAAACCACACATGCGCTCCCGAATCGATGCCACACTTTGTAACTATTAATAAAAGCATTAATTAGAGTGTATTACAGTTCCAATCAGCAACTCAAGGTGGTCTGTCTGCTTCTTTCCGGCAGGACCTACAAGCCCTAGGTTTGTCGTGAACTTTTTGATTCTTGAAGATTACTTAAGCGATCCGGGTCCTATAAAAAAAGCCATAAACGTTTAAAAATTGTAGTCGTCTAACAAACTCTTGAAATATACAAAGAAACACAACCAGCAAACAATCGTAACCTCTTTCAATACCGTAGTAAGAAATACCGTGCGGATCGAAAGTATTCGTTCCGGCTAGTGGTGTATCTCCTCTATCGTTGCATAATGATGAATCATTTTTAGCTTTTTTTTCTGGCATCTCTAATGTTAGGGCAGGCGTTTAAGTACTCCGTTCGATGAATACAATTTTGACATAACTGACAACTGCAACGATATTGACTCTTAAAATGTTCTTGACTATCGCAACAAACTATGTAGAGATGTAATATATCGACGAAACTCGATGACACGCGAAGGGCCTGCTAGGCTTGGAGATCGCAAGGTTGTGAATGTTCCACCACTCTGGCGTTCTCGGGATTGTTTCGAGTGCGAAAGGAAATGCTAAAGTTCCGAAACTCGAGTACGGGCTGAGCGTGATGTGAAGACGCCGTCGTAATTACAAGTGGGAGCTTGCGCTTCCACTTGGACGAATCCTTGCGCTCACCTAAAAGGGTACAAGCAGTATTTTTTTCTCACTAAGGTGACCAAAGGTCGCCCGGGCCGCGAGTCGCGTACATGGCTTGGTCAAACTTAGCGCGGTACACTTCTTTGCCATTGGACGTGTCTTTCACACTTTTCTTCTTAAGATAGTCGCTGAATTTGACGTTCTGCTGAAATGCCCGCTTGTCGAGGTTCTTGCAAATTTCTTGGTCCGCAGACACCAGTGAGCAGTGTGGGATGGCAAAAGCATCGGCCAAATTACGAACCTGGGGGTCTTCGGTGATTAAAGTCCAGACCTGGTCGTTACTGCCCTCTAAATGGCACTTATACGTACAGCTTTTGAGTAAATTTCTCAAACGGCGAGGTAGCGAACGAGAAGTGTTAGGCCTCAAATCAAAATCAGTCACTTCTGCCACTTGACGTTCGAGTACATCGGACCACAGAATTGTATCCAACAGTTCGGGGAACTCGATCAGCAGATCCACACTCTCGGGAAAATCAGCGCGGTCGATGAATCGCAGGGCCTCCTTGGCCGTGTAGCTATTTCTGCGATACTTGAGAAAGTCCAATTCTTGTAGAGTAAATGTTGGAATATACAGGCTCAACCGCGAGATTTTACGAGCCTGGTCCGGCTCACACCATCTTTTGACATTTCCAATACCTTTTTCAAGACACGATGCGTCTAGAATGTAACATAAATGAGCCATTGGAGTCGAAATGCTCGTCACTTCTCTGGCGGAAGAGGGCATCGCGCTGAGAAGTAGGACTTGGAAGAAATCTAGGAAGACGTCTTATTGTCGTTTGGGGTGATATGGTTCCAATGAAAGAGCATATTGAATTGACACGGGGCAGGGAGGCACCAATGTTTGTATGTTTGAGGCCTCCACTTTGCGATAGTCTCGGCGTTATATTGGTTTGCTCTTTTCGTAAAAGTTCAATTATTGTTTGTATTACATTAATGTGCTTTGGGCAAGATCGTTTCAACACTTCAACTGATCGAGATTGAGTGGGCGTGAAATTTAGTGTTAAAACCCTCCAGAGACTCAATCTACATTTCATCACAGAAGCTGTTCGTTTTTCCGGCCGCAACGCTCAGCCAATAATGCTCAATCAAAATAAATCTATAAATGTTATCATTGTATTATTCTTCATGGTTACTCACTTGTAGCTTTCTCCGCTATTGAAAGCTTTCCAAGATGAGCTTCGAGACGACTGATTAAAATGTCAAACTTGCTGTCATGCGAAACCTACAAAAGCTGCCACGCCAAACTGTATATGTTTGGGACGAATAAAAATCTATAGTGTCTGGTTGCGACATTGTCCTCAACATTTAAGAAATATTATCATAGGCGCATTCTGCGGTCGGGCAAGAACTCATCGAATGCATGATCAACTCTACATAATATAGAAACATTTGTAACCCATCAAAAATACCAAGGGGTATTGCCCAGCTACCGAAGAAGAATAACAGGATATATTAGACGTTTTTGGACATGAGAATTTTATAGAGTAAGCACTCGGATGATAACGTGCCCATGCTTGCCTGAAAGCTACATGGCACATACGTATAAACCTGTGGCACAGAGATCGAATGCAAGCGGTCCCCTTTTATTTGCTCGAGGCGCAGGAAGGTCAAAAAAGACAAGTATACAATTGCATAAAGTTCTTTAATGATAAGGACTTCGGCATCAAGGGCACTGGGATTTTAGGAACTGCTTATTGAAATGCTGAGAAATTGGAAAGTATCTTCGCAAGTCATCACCTCTGGTGAAACGGTTATGACATTATCCTCAACTTTATTTTCCCGCTTTTATCAATGACAGTGGGATCACCAAACATCCTCTAGCGCTTATTATTCACCAGTGCCGGAGGCAGCTCAATTGATACAAGATTCATATATGACGATTGAATATTTTAGTGCTGAAAAGGACTCAAATTATTTCCTTGCCTATTAGCACTTTGGCTTTCATAATTTGCATGTAGATACAGATTACAAAACTCACAAATTCCTATTACTGAGGTTCAGAATGTAGCACGAGAACCCAGAAATGCTTTATTTTTGACAAGCGCTAAGCTACGAATAGCTTAGAAAAACAGTTGCGAACGTCTTCCACTGCTCAGTTTTCTCTTGTATAAGGCCAGAATCCCTAAATTTGCGTGGGCATTTATCTTGGGCTCAGTATAGGGCTATGCAGTAGTGGCTGTCACAGATTTTTTCGATAAATATAGCTTATTTGGATCATCAAACAATAGCCATGTCGAGACCACCAAAGATCTGCGATTATCAAGTACGACCTTGCTCAATAGCGGGACTAATATTTGTAGTAGCTGAATGCTCGCAATTGTGAAAATTCTTGTCGCACAATCACCGCTATCGTTGCAAGCTTGGATAGTGACCAGTTCCTATTTCACAGTACTGAAGGTTTGTGATTATGAGAGCACGTTTCGCACAATTACTGCTATCACTTACGACTCAAGACAGGAACCACTTCATATCCCAGAGCAGTTAAGGTATTAAACCATGAAGACCCTATTCGCACAATTACTGCTACCACTTGGTAATTCTTAGCAGTGGTTAGTTCAGTATTCGCAGTACTCAAATCTCAGGAATATTAAAACTCTTTTCGCACAATCAAGAAGCAGTCGTTAAAGCTCAGAATGACGGATTTCTCTTTTGCACAGCGTCTTGATGCGTAGTTCTAAATCGTTTAACCACACCATTGGCCGTATGGCACCATTGTTACTGAACGACACATCCGTCCATAACGACACAGAACCGTTCAGAAGCCCAAAACGTATTCTCTACCCCAGCAGTTTCTCAGAAACTCACACAAACAACCGTTGTTCAGTAATTCATTTACATATTCGCTCACGCACTCGCTCATGCTCACACACGTTCACGTCAAATCGTATGCGTATGAAACGACACATCTCGTACAATTAAAATTTCTTCTTTCCGTATGGGCTATGTCGGCTTTATGGTGTGTTCTGTAGTACCTTTCAATTGTTTGCTCGTTCGCGCCGATGTATTGTCCTATCTCTTTCTTTCTCTCTTCCGTCTTTCGCTCAGTCTTTTTCCTCTCGTTTACAATCTTCGAGATTTTCGTTTAGCACTTTAGTTTTTTCAGCGATATAAAAAAGGCGGATGGGATGGTCGAGAACTTGAAGATTAAATGATGGCTGAAGACGAAGAGTAGTCGTTGTGGTCGAGCTAAACACTGAAACACGCTAGCTGATATATTGCACATACGGTTTCGACTCGAATACATTCTTAGGATTGTTTTACAGAGCGTTTCGCCATCGATAAAGACGAAACACAAATAGCAGTATCACAAGTACTAGCATTCGCTTTACAAGCACAAAGCACAAGCACAAGCGCAAGACTAGCGCAAACTCACACATGTCCGCTGTCTTTAACAACGCCACTCTGGCAACTGCGCTGGCGCATGGAAAAACCTACGCGCAAACCCTCCACAACGTGCGCGCGTACCAGCCGCAGCTCGGCTTCATGGAGCAATACTGGGCCGCATGGTACTCGTACATGAACAACGACGTCCTTGCTACCGGTGTCATGTTCTTTCTGCTGCACGAGTTCATGTACTTCTTCCGGTGTCTGCCCTGGGCCATCATCGACCAGATCCCTTACTTCCGTCGTTACAAGATCCAGCCCACCAAGATTCCTAGCGCCAAGGAGCAGTGGCATTGTCTCAAGTCCGTGTTGCTCTCGCATTTCCTGGTCGAGGCCATTCCTATTTGGACCTTCCACCCAATGTGTCAGAAACTCGGAATCTCCGTCTCCGTGCCCTTCCCTTCGATCAAGACCATGGTATTTCAAATCGGTCTGTTTTTCGCTCTCGAGGACATGTGGCATTACTGGTTCCACCGTCTGTTCCACTACGGCGTCTTCTACAAATACATCCACAAGCAACATCACCGTTATGCCGCTCCCTTTGGATTAGCAGCTGAATACGCCCACCCTGTCGAAACCCTATCTCTAGGATTCGGTACCGTGGGTATGCCTATATTGTACGTCATGTACACCGGGAACTTGCACTTGTTCACACTATGTTTGTGGATCACTTTAAGATTATTCCAAGCCGTCGATTCCCATTCCGGTTACGACTTCCCATGGTCTTTAAACAGAATTTTGCCATTCTGGGCCGGTGCAGCTCACCATGATTTGCATCACCACTATTTCATTGGTAACTACGCTTCTTCTTTCACCTGGTGGGATTACAGTTTAGACACCGAAGCTGGTCCAGAAGCTAAAGCTGAGAGAGAGGAAAGAATGAAAAGAAAAGCTGAGTTGAGAGCCAAGAAGGCAACTTAACTGTGTCTTTATTCATTTTTGAAAGCATTTCGTATTGCTTGTTACATACCACAATTACTTTACAAATTCTTTATGGTTACTTCAAAAAGTAGCATTTTATACTATCATTACTATTAATATACACGTCTTTATGTTGAATGGAAGATCGCTTCCAACTCATACTTCAACCAACCCATTTCCTAGCAGATCTAAACATTCTGATCCAAGGTCCGTATCCTTGCCACTCGTCGTACTTCTCTTCAGGGTACCAAGAATTGGCCTCCAATCTGCATACTCTTTCTGGATGGGGCATCATCGCCAAGACTCTACCGTTTGGAGATCTAACACCAGCTATACTATTAGTGGCACCATTAGGGTTGAAAGGGTATTTGTTGGTGACATTTCCGTAATTGTCAATGTATCTGACGCTGCAGAGTCCTTGGCCTTCAAAGTCATCCGTCTCGCGTTTAGATTTGAAAGCTGCTCTACCTTCACCATGAGCAACAGCAATTGGTAGGCTCGATCCAATCATACCGTTAAAGAACACACTTTCATTTTTGCAACCGTCATCTTGGGTTACTTCTACCATACAAACACGAGCTTCGTATTGTTCGCTTGAGTTTCTTTCAAAGCTTGGCCAATTCTCACATCCTGGGATGATGTCTTTTAATCTGCTCAAGAATTGGCAACCATTGCAAGCACCAAAGGCAAATGTGTCTGATCTTTCATTGAAAAATCTGACGAACTGTTCACGTACACCTTCGTGATATAGGACAGATTTGGCCCAACCGGCGCCTGCTCCCAGCACATCACCATAGGAAAACCCACCACAAGCAGCAATACCGACAAAATCATCTAACTCAAATCTTCCTTCCAATAGATCTGTCATAGTAACGTCAATTGCAGTAAATCCGGCTTGTTGAAAACACCAGGCCATTTCCATTTGACCATTCACACCTTGTTCCCTCAAAATGGCGACCTTTGGCCTTGAGATAGCAGCCAACTGAGTCACCTTCAAATCATCAGTAGGATCATATGCTAGAGAGTAGTGCAAGCCAGGGTCCTTATCATCTAGAATATTGGAGAACTCTTGATCAGCAGCTTGGGGATTGTCTCTCCTCTTTTGAATTTGATACGATGTAGCAGCCCATGTTTTCTGTAGCGAAGCCC
The DNA here is from genome assembly GCA_900074755.1 of Lachancea nothofagi CBS 11611. NCBI lineage: Eukaryota > Fungi > Ascomycota > Saccharomycetes > Saccharomycetales > Saccharomycetaceae > Lachancea > Lachancea nothofagi. Next base: position 1,656,101 of record LT598447.1, read on the forward strand.
TGGTGTTTTTGTATTTCACAAGACCAGATTTATCTCTTATAGTCACAACTTGAGATTTGAGGTTAGGTCTTCCCACGATAGATATGTGGTCTGAAGAAACGCCGTGCTTGGCGAATATCTCCACAAACTCTGGGAGCGAGTTTTCGGAGATTTGGAAAACGCAGCCTAACTCTTCATTAAACAATGGAGTGTAGACGTCAGTGTTCTGGTCCAAGACCATGTCAATACCGCATCTGGAAGCAAATGCCATTTCTAACAAAGTGACAAATAGACCGCCATCTGATCTATCGTGATAGGAATACACAAGATTTGTTTGATGAAGCATCAGCAGCGATTCCAAGAGGCCCTTAAAAATTTTGTTGTTATGAACTGTAGGCGAAGTGTTACCGACTTGGTTGTAAACTTGTAAGAGGGCTGAACCTCCAAGAGAGTGATTCGCTTCCTTGGCTGCCATATCAACAAGAACTAAAACAGTGCCGTCTTTTTTCTTTAAAACCGGAGTCCAAGTTTTGGATGTATCATTGACGGGACCGAAAGCAGTAATGTTCAAAGTCAAAGGCGCGGTTACCTCATTTTCTCCCCATTTCATTTTCATAGACATCGAGTCCTTGCCAACGGGGATAGAGATATCCAAATCAGGACATAGGTCCATACCAATAGCTTGAACGGCTTCATAAAGCTTAGATCCTTCACCTTGATGCGAGGCCGGAGACATCCAGTTTGCAGATAATTTGATATGCTTTAGAGACTTCACATCAGCAGCAAACAGATTTAACAAAGACTCAGCGACACAAAGCTTGGCAGAAGCTGCCGCAGAAATCAAAGCATTTGTTGGCCTTTCACCCATTGCCAAGGCTTCTCCAGTTCTACAAATACCATCACCAAGCGCGGTACCTGTTACACCAACATCAGCGACAGGTACTTGCCATGGCCCCACAAACTGATCTCTGTCGATGAGTCCGGTTACGGTTCTGTCACCAATAGTAATTAAGAATGATTTAGAACCAACTGTTGGCAGGGACAAAACTCTCTGAACAGCATCCTCAAGAGATGGGATAGTGGTCAAATCAGCTGGAGGTAAGCTTAAGGGTTGTGTGATGGCTTCTCTTGTCATTTTTGGAGGCTTTCCAAACAGAATAGACATCTCTAAATCGATAGGAGTGCTCTTCAGCAGTGGATCCTCGACAATCAATCTCTGCTCCGCAGTGGCATGTCCCACTATGGCATATGGCGCTCTTTCTCTCTTGCAGATCTCTTCAAATAAGGACACGTTTTGTTGAGAAACACCGAGAACATAACGCTCTTGCGATTCGTTACACCATATTTCAACAGGTGACATACCTGGTTCCAACGATAGCACCTTTCTGATGTCGAACTTAGCACCAAGATCATTATCATGAACTAGCTCTGGCAAGGCGTTAGACAACCCACCGGCACCAACATCATGGATCGATTGAATTGGGTTACCAGAATCTAGGGAGACACAGGCATCAATTACTTGTTGACAACGGCGCTCCATTTCAGGATTTCCTCTTTGGACCGAGGCAAAATCTAGAGCAGCAGAACCTTCACCTGAGTTTATAGAAGATGCGGCACCACCACCTAGACCGATAAGCATGGACTCACCGCCTAGAACAATTAAGCTGGAACCTGGAGTAATTGGCTTGTTTTTCAAAGCAAACTGTGGTCTGACGGCACCAAATCCACCAGCCATCATAACTGGTTTATGAAATCCTCTGACTTCGTCTTTGTGGTCTGCATTTTTGACCTTGGTAGTCAATGTTCTGAAATAGCCGTTAATACATGGTCTACCAAACTCATTGTTAAATGCAGCAGAACCCAATGGCGCCTCTACCATAATGTCCAAAGCGGAGGCAATGTGGTTTGGCTTGCCGACATCTAGTTCCCACGGTTGCTTGAAACCGGGAATTAGAAGATCACTAACTGCAAAACCGCTCAAACCACACTTGGATTTAGAGCCTCTACCAGTGGCGCCTTCATCTCTGATTTCACCACCTGAGCCAGTGGCCGCACCTGGGAAAGGCGAGACGGCAGTTGGGTGATTGTGCGTCTCAACTTTCACTAACATTGGCACATTTTCCTTGATTGCTTTCCACTCCTTGGTCTTATAGTCAGGAGCAAAGTAGTACGAATCATTGCCCGTGTCTAGGACTGCAGAATTGTCAGAATAAGCACTGATTGTGTAGTCTGGAACATGCGCGTGCGTATTTCTGATCATTTTGAAGAGAGTTAGCTGCTTCTGAAGGCCATCAATGGTCCAGTCAGCGTTAAAAATCTTGTGGCGACAATGCTCCGAATTGACCTGTGCAAACATGAAAAGTTCTACATCGGAAGGATCTCTCTGAAGTGTGTTGACAAAAGCGCCGATTAAGTATTCTATCTCGCCCTTGTCTAGCGCTAGTCCAAGATTTTTGTTGGCTTTTTCTAAAGTATCTTTTGGAGAAGCAGATTTATCGGAAACCAGTGGAACATGAGCCAAAGGCTTAGGAGATTCATGAGAAAAAATAGCTTCTAGTTTAGGACTTTCGGTCAAAAAAAGCTGCTGCGTCATTCTGTCGTAACAAGATTTGAGAGAGATATCGTTGAGATTCTCCACAAGTGGGAAACCAGGAACGGTCTTGATAAGAAGGGCCAATCCACGCTCAATTCGCCCGATCTTGGATTCTAAGCCGCACACACGAGCAATATTCGTGGCTTTTGAAGACCATGGGGAGATCGTTCCGGGTCTGGGGAGAATTTTAACCAAGTACGTGTCCGGGCCTTGCTTCTCGCTCTCAGAAGTCACACCTGCTTTCAGTTGCTGTGCGTAAGAATCTTGACTATCCAAAGCCTGGTCGTACGTTAAAAGCACCTCCAAAAGCTGCTGTTCCTTGTCTGACAAAGGTTCTTCGCCTTCAATGTCAACGTAGTGGACGTAGCACGAACGCACTTCTGAAATCACTGAAGAGCTGTTGCAGTGTGTCTCGATCCCTTTGACCAAGTTTTCCACACGAAAGGCAGAAAGAGCTTGCGGCCCCGGTAATATAAGAATGGACATTGCTCAATCAAATGGAAATGTCTGGTCTTGAAAACTCAACCCCAGTACAAATAAATTTGATATCTGATGACTTGATTTTTATATAATTTTCAACTTCGAATGATTTTTTTTTATTAGGCCAAGAATATATGCTAATATACATGATAAATGACAATATGACTCAAGAGCTGGGGGCGTCAAAATTACGGTAGTTCTTCCTTTACGTCGGGCAATATGACAGGAATGAACAACCGGTATTCCAGCATTTGAGAAGTTCCTTCCTCTACCAGACTAGTGACTACCAACGAAATAATCAGATCGATATCGTATTTGACTCTAGCCTTAATATCTACTAATAAATTAGATTTTACAAATCACGTGAGAAAAGAGAGACTCAAACCCTTGATAGCCTTAGGGCCACCTGCTGGTCGTACTCAACATCCTGACAGCGTCAGTACAGTCTCGAGACAAAAGGTTAAGGTAGACTCATTCGCATTGCTTGCGCGCCTCTTTGTGTTGTTGTGCCAAAACAAAATGTAAACATCAACTTCAAAAATAAAGTCAGATCGTTTATTTTTTAGACCGCTCTCTGTTAAGCCCAGATACAACTGTGACAGTTGAAAGATCAATACCAACAATCCGCCACCGATGTGCGCTGACCTTCTTAGCTACTTCGATTGCAGTTGGTATAAATCACTTGTGACGACACCCAGCTGACAGCTTTCGCTGTTGAAAATCTTTGAGTTTAGATATCAAAAAGCTCATCGCATGTCATCGATCTCGTAAATTCGGTTATACTCAACCCACTGAAACACCAGACATGCCACAAAAAGCTCTGAAAGTCACGAAGAAGACCAAGGACCCCAGAAGAGTTACGAAGATGCAGAAGAACCTCCGGAAAGCGGCCCCTTTGCAAATCAAGTCCAAAAAGAAGTCCCTGGCTCACTTGAAGAAATTGAACAAAGCATCTTCGCTCACAGAGACAACTGAAAGGCTTATATCCAGTAGAGTAGGCCATTTGGAATTGCTGAAAGGTACTAGGAAAGAATTGGAGAAAGAAAAGAAGAAAGAGGGCAAATAAGCCTGCATATGGATATTTTTCCGTCTCCGTTGTTTCGTGCCCAGACACTTTAGTTCCATGTATACTAGTTTTCATTTAACACTATCTTTGATAAGGCCACAGCCAGTTGAGGAATGCATTCTGTAGTAAGGAGTACAATTGCGAGCTGATCCAGTATACAGACAGTAGCAAGGGAGCCTGCGAAGAGATTCCCATGAAGAAGATGCAACTCAATCTTGATATATTCAGAATGCTCTGCATACTTTGCGAAACTTTCGAGTTTGGATTTGGAGCCTGTTTGATGCCCATCGCTTCCGAGGTGGTTGCGGTCATCATTCGCCCGTTATGTTCTACGTTAATCAAAGCCAATGTGCCTAGAACGAGCGGCGCGAGCATGGGCAGGCTGTCTAAAGGTAAACTCAAGTCTAAGCTGGAAATTTGAGAGAGAAAGTCCAGAGTTTTGAATTCTTGTATAGGCGGCACATGCGGCAGGTTCGAGTCTAGTAATCTCTGCCCAGCCAAATTTCGTAGCCCCATGGAAACAGATACCCATAAAGGAATCTGGACTATTGGCAGAATCGCATTTTTCCAGAGGGCCACATTATTCGCAGCAAACAGTTTTTTCTGGCGATTTCTTGTTTCCTTAAGTGCTAATAGAGTAATTTGATCTGGCGTTAAAGCCGGCTTTTGCACCAAATTTGTGTCTTTCCTGTTGCGCGATTGACTTTGCTGTGTTGCAGCTGCTAGTCGGAGTTTAACAACTGGTGGTATAGCCTGCACCACTTTACGCAACTCCTGTTGTTTTACGATGCGCTTACGCTGCCATATACTTAGTGGTAGTGTGAACAGGGTTCTGAGTCCAAAACTGCTCAATGGAATCAATACCAGCCAAGGCAGGGCGCTGACCTCATGCAGAGTGACGAAGGAATCTGTGATACTCTGAAAAAAGGCCATCGATCGAGTTTGAACCTGCCGCGAGTTGAGTTTCAGCTGCGAGCGTCCGCTTCCTATGTAGCGTATGCTACTGCGAGAAGCGCTGAAGGCAAACATGATCGAGCGATTGAAAGAAAGACTTGATGCTTTCGAGTTCGGTAACGGCCCGCTGAGCTTCGAATAGTTCAAATAAAGCGAGAAAAAATATAACACGTGACATATATCGTCTGTCAATTGATTGAGACAAGTGGGTGCGCGACTCCACTACTCCTACTTAGTCTACATATGCGCTATTGATCTTCTTCTTCGTATGCCTATTAATCTACCTGCGATCCGTCTCGTGGCTTGTAATGCGGCAACAAATCAGACACTTCCACCGGCAGCCGACCATCCACTTTGATAGCATACATGCCAGGAATATACGCATCTACACTTATCCACTTGGCTACCCATGATTTGGATGGTTTGCACATTCCCACAAGTCCTTCAAAGGACGGAGACGTGCATTCCATGGTACTCACACCAGCCTCGTCAAAAATACCTTGGCAATTCGGACATCCATCTTTTGTAAATTCGGCAGTGGTAAGTACTAGCCCACACAGCATACAAGCTCTTTCGGCAGACATGTTGGATAAAAAATAGTATGGATGTTGAATCTAACAATCACAGGTGTCTCCGGTGAAGTAAGTCAATTTAGTTAGCTCGCTGAAAATTAGACGTGGTTACATCATGTGACTGTGACTATAAGACAAAGGCCGGAATTGTCAATATTTTGACGTTCCGCGGATACTTCAACGGTTTGCTTGGCCAATCCGCCTGTGTCCGAATGATTCATGGCCACCACTTTTGGCCCGAGTTTGAATCTTTCGGCTTCAACGTATCTTATCAAATATATTCATAGATTCTCATATAAAGATGAAAATAATAATTTGAAGACCTGATATTCGTCGCACTTGGAACCCACCGCAACTCGAAACTATTACTTCATTAGACTCTTGCTATGTCACAATACGCTGCTGAAGTGAAGCAGATCATTAAGTCCCAAAAGTTCGTGCAATTGACGGCGAATTACTGCCCAGATTGTGTGTACGCCAACAACATCTGGCAAAAGTTCGGAGTATTAAACAAGATCCTACAGTTCGAAATCGGAGGATTTGACAGAGCCACCCAACAGAAGTATAGAGATGCTTTCGAACAAGTGACAGGAAGCAGGAACCTTCCTACTATCTTCGTTGACGGAAAAGTTTGGGGCACAGAACATGACCTGCACAAATATGAAAGAAAGGGCACCTTGCAAGCGGAATTGAAGAAGATTGGACTGATTTGAGTATTTTCCGGCTACGTAGAGTACCACTTGCGGAGAGTGTGATATATTCATCTATCTAAATTAATTAAAAGTCATTTTTGTATGAAGCCTCGTTTTCCTTATCTTTGACGTAGTAGTACTCGCCCTTCTTTTCCATCTGCGTTTCGATGAAAGCTGGGGCCGCCTCACCATTATCGCTATTATACAGAATAATTCCATTACCCAAGGCATTTTTCTTCTCGTTCCTCTTGTAAAAGTATAGGACAACGAACGTCCATAGACCGTACACCGCCGAAAACACCAAACTCACTGTGTAACCAGTTTTAAACCTTGGCTGTTCAACTGTTTTCCACGCTAAAGTTGGAATCCACGCATACGTGGACTGTGAGAAACTGTAGATGGCTATCCATGTCACAGCTCTCAGTTGTGGGTCTAATCTCAGAAAATCGTTGATGAAAGACCATAAACATGGCGACGCTGCAACCGAAAAATAAGTGATCAAGAATGCGAACCATTTAGTACTGTTCGCAACATCCCACTTGATAAGTATAGCGCACGACACACAATTCATGATTTGAGAAAACACCATGAAGACCCACTTGCAACGGAACAAGTCGGCGCCCCAGGCGCACAAAAATACAAACACGAAACCAAGACAAGCCGGCAAGACTGACAAGTTGTTGATTGTAACCACTGAATAATTATGGTCGTTTTGCAACCAAAACAGGAAACTTCCACTAAATGCCGTCATATTATTCCAAGAACAGGTATCGAAGACGACTAAAACCCAAAATGCTGGGGTGAAAAATATCTTTTTCCAGATTTTCCACGACAATAGCGGTAGTAGTTTATTTTTGGCGACACCGTCATTGATTTGATTTCTTCTGTTACGAGCACGAGCAACTCTGATCTCTTCGTCGCTCAAAAACAAAGAGTAGCACTTTGATGGGATACCTGGGATAACAAAAAAGCCAATAATAGCACATGGTATCGAAATGGCGATCCCATCAATCAGGAACATCCATCTCCATCCAGATATGCCATGAACTCCGTTCAGGTCTTTGTAAGTCCTGGCTTGTAATAGACCAGAAGTAACACCACCTAGTAGTTGGCCACAGAAAAATAAGCAAACTCTGGAACTGATTTCATCGGGTGCATACCATGAACCCAGAACATATTGTGATACAGGGTAGTAAGCGGAACCAAAAGCACTCACCATGAATCTATACGCCCTAAGCTCGGCTAACGAATGAGCTCTGTAGCACGCAAATGTGAAGAAAGACCATCCCAAGTCCATAATAGGCAGAATAAGATGGGCTGGAAATCTGGGTAAAATGTACATGAAGGGCAACTGAAGCACAATAGCACCTACGTTTGAGATGGCAACCGTATTGATATAATCGTTTTTGGTCATGTTAAGCTCCTTTTGCATTCCAGAAAAGTACGCGTTACTGTAGTTACTGGTGTCTAATGATTTACACCAACATAGCATCAAAAAATACACTCCGATCATGAGATCCAATTTGTACAGCAGCCTGCGCTCCGATTTGGTTTGCGTCGTGTGGTTTGGATACAAAAAGGTATACCAGTTGCGCGACTTCTTGTACTCCGAGTTAGCACGGTATTCGAACTCGTCAAAGTACTTCCACCACTTTCGACCCTTTTCGTCACGAAGTTCGTATGGGATTCCGCTCTGAAGCGACTGTGGTTCCTGGCTCTCATTTTCCAAAGCCTCTGTCTTCGTCTCTTCGTCTTTTTTAGCACTTTGTGAAACTTCTTCGTGGATGTCCACCGAGCTCAGAGACACATCGCTGTGGTTGCGTTCCAATTCCTCTGGGAGAACTCGCAGATGTGGCAGGAACCCTTTCATTCTACTCTTAAATTTATTCAATTGACTCAGAGATTAAAAAGGTTGGGAACATTAGAAGAGGAATTCACTGAAATTCCCTGGTGTTTAAATATGTTTTTCCTATCTTCTTCATCTTGTTGAGCTCAGTGATTCTGATCAGCGGTCAAACTTTATATTTTTTCTTCCATTGTACTTCTGACTGTGCTCGACGACTCAGGAGTCATCTTCCAATGACTCAAATAATAACTAACGCTCAATCATTTGTAAGAGACTCAAAATTGGCGACTTGTAGATCAACACTGCATGCTAAGTTTGGATTCAGGGGTATAAATTTCCGAATTGTTGGATGAAAACCATATCATGGTTAAGTGCATTAGCGTGATGATCATAAAGAGTTGCGTTTTCTGTCGATAGAGGAAATCACTGTCGAAAAAACTGTTTCAGCTGATGTGTGATTGTGGAGAGTCACCAGCATGAAATCAGCGAGATGCGACTACTTCAAGCTCCTGAATATTGACGTCCTAGTGAGGTTTCGGTTGATACAACTATGAAGCAATCTCAAATGTCAACGAAGTACAAAGAATTGGGCTGGCCAGAGAGCATTTCAAGTGACAGTTAATTCAGCTGGATTTTAGATAAAGCTGGATTTAATTGCGCATCAATACAAGGTCGCAGTTATAGCAAAGAAGAAATAATCACTCGATTGTTGGCGACCAATGTTCATGGTATATCAGCAAGATACCCGAGCTGTATGATCAATTTTTCTTGGCAGATTGCTACCGGATCGCTTGAACTTAGAGTGCATAGTCAATGCTGCTGAACATACGCTGACAGCAGTGGAAAGCTGCCAACAAACTACACGAAGCCGAATCGAATAGTCACATTACAAGAGAACTACTAAATGAGAAGTCATTCACGTAGATTAAAGAAGAAATTGCGAGCACCGATGTAGTTGAGATTAGATTTGGCTTTTTCTGGAAGCTGATCGTTTTTATTCAGACGTTGTCGTATCCGCGATGTTTAACTTAAGAAAACCATAGTCTTCTCTTGATACTGTTGAGTTCACGTAACATGTTCAGAAGCCGAACACGTACACTAACTCGAAGCCCAATTGATGTCCATACAATCGCTATTTCAAGGAACGCATTTCAACTCTTCTTGCAAGATCTCTCAATCATGTTTCCTTCGACCTTGTCTTCCACGTGTAAAACGATAAATAAAATATTATAAAAGAGTAGAAAATTTTTCTAACTCTCCATTACCTTGCCTCACCTATTTCTTAAAGACAAATCAAAGCCGATACTAATTAACAGTATGTTAAAATGTCTAGTTTGATGCTCAACCGAGCTGTACCTGGCAATTTATAACAGGTGGTTTATTTTGAAGAAGACATGAAAGTATCTTATAGCGAAATTTTTTGCTTGAGAGCTCTATTTTCTTTAAAAATTCTTAGCATTTGGGAGTATTTGTTCATCAACAATCCCTCCTTTTGGGTGCAAGAATCGAGTGTCAGTGCCTCTCTGATGTTGGAACTCCTTCACTGGATGAAATTCGAAGTAATAGTCGTGCTGTTCTGCTGAACGCGCGCTATTATGGAGTTGTACGCCTCGATACCCTTTGCATTCAGAGTTCCAGGACCTTCCTATGAACTCGCGTCGTGACTCCAATCTTAGTTTTTGGATACTCATGGTGCTTCTTTGAATTAAAACAGCTGGGCCCTTTATTCCGCATGTGTTAGACCAACACTCAATTCGGACTAAGGGCTGTAGAGGAAGCGTACTAACTTTTTTAACAGCACAATGACCCGTGCCTCCGTTCTAGCTGATGCTCTAAACTCCATCAACAACGCCGAAAAGACCGGCAAGCGTCAAGTTTTGATTAGACCTTCTTCCAAGGTTATCATCAAGTTTTTGCAAGTCATGCAAAAGCACGGTATGTCTCTTTCCTGTGATGGAATACTATTGACGCTCGCTAATTTTTTGCAAGACTCTCTCCCCTTTCATTTGAATCCCGGACTGATAACTGGATGGTTTGATCGGACAGTGTAAAAACTGTACAATTTCAGTCCCATACTGTCTTTTAAGTGTCCGGAAAATTAAAGACTTGAAAATGCTTCTTACACGACTTGGAACTATCAATCAATGTTCCTTGAGCGTTTACTTTTTCTCAACATAAACACAAATGAAAGTTAAAGGATGGATTGTGAAATAGCGAATGGCCATGGTTTGTTCTAAAAACAAATGATCATATACTAACATTTATTCAGGTTACATTGGTGAATTTGAATACATCGATGATCACAGATCTGGCAAAATCGTGGTTCAACTAAACGGTAGACTGAACAAGTGCGGTGTTATCTCTCCAAGATTCAACATCAAGTTCAACGATATCGAAAAATGGACTGAAAACTTGCTACCAGCCAGACAATTTGGTTACGTTATTTTGACTACGTCCGCTGGTATCATGGACCATGAGGAAGCCAGAAGAAAGCATGTTGCCGGTAAGATCCTCGGCTTTGTTTACTAAATATTTTAGTTCTAATCAAGTAAGCAACTCTAACACAATGTACAATATAACTGAGCTGGAAAGAAATGATGCACAAATACTTGGTGAACTTAAGTTTCGCCTTATGTATTAAGACTAACCACTTGATGCTTGTTCATTAACGATTTGTCATACCTGGCATATATAAATAGTAAAGAAGCGAATGGGTGCATAATCGGCTTGCGACTCCGGCTCAACGTCACTAATAGGTTGAGGGAAATTAACTTATTTGGTGAGATTTAGGTTCTATTTGGCACGAGAAGTTGCGACTTTGTTCACCGCTCGATTTAAACTTATCTCGAGCTTAATTGTATGCCCACCGAGCGCCAAGAGCAGATCTACGCCAGAACGGAGTACCTAAAATGTTAAAGGTGGTCCTTTTGAGAGGATTGCCAGGATTCCATAAACTTGCCAGCTAAAAGAATGAATAAGGTCAGTGCAGAGGGCTGGTTTCGTGCAATAAGCGAGATGCCGACCCTGAAGTAGATCCCGGTGCAACACCGGATGAAGGACCTGATACACTAGGAGAATCCTGGTTCCTGGAATGACTGCGCACAAAATGGGCTAGCCCACCATGAAATACATGACCAGGTCGGCGGCCCGTCACACTTATTGGTTGGGGCGACACATGTCCTGATGGAAGAGCAGAACCCGTGTTGTCGTACGACGGCGTAAGCTCACTTACGGGCAAAGCGGCTTCATCCTCTGCGTCATCGCCAACTTGGTCATAAGATGGCAGGCAATTTAGTTTCTCCAGAGAAAGGTCTTGCATGGGTTCCACTAGATCTTCAAGCATCAAATGGCTCTCAGTGGTTGCCCTCATTAACGGATGAGTTCCATCTGGCGTGGAGGCTCCACTGCGCAAGAGGTCTGCAGCTTGGTTAGTCGAATCATCGTTCCCGCTGTACAGTTGATCATACATATGTTTCGCGTAGGTTGGTGGCGCTTCAGTATCTTCCTGGGGAAAATAGCTTACTGCCAGCGAGCCGTCTTCCAGTCTTTGCAAATTGTTAAGAGATATCGAACTGTTGATGGCGCTCTGCGTATTGTGTTGTTGTTTTTCGAATAATCGTACTCCATCGCCAGAGCGAAAATGAATCTTGCCTGCATTGTCCAGCAATACAAGCCTGCCCTCTAATGGAACATGCGGTGACACGTATAGAAAAACCGGAATGTTTGCTTTCACTTCTGTGCTTTTATCCTCAGTACCAATTTTTCTTTTTAAAAAGATCTTTATGCTCAGTTTATGCCGCACCCGGATGGCATCACCACCGATGTCACAATCCTGTGTAACTTGCTTGAGATTTTGGGGAAATTTGAGAGATGAGTTCAGCTCCACTTTGTCTGTGATTAGATTATCTCTAGATGTATCGCAGCCAGGTAGATTATCGAACGTAGTTATACCTTGATGTAGGACGACACTTTCGTCATCGTAAAGTTGACCACTTTGATCTTTGAAAGCGTAATACTGGATTAAATTTGCATCTATTTTGGATAATCTGTACCCCTTCTGGAATGGATACAGGTTCACGGTGACAGGGGTCACACCACCTATCGGTATTGCTCGACTGGGAATAGATATCTCGTATTGTAGTCTATCGGGCCAACTTTTGCCAACACTCATTTCTTCACCAACGGCCAAATTGTTGGGGGATAGAGTACGGAATATACGCAAATATTTGTGCTTCGTGAATGAGTTTTTGAAGCTTCCGCGCTCCATGTGAGCTTCAAACTTGTAGAGTACTGATCCCGCCTGAAGCCCTTCTATTGTCTCAGAAGTGTAAGGTGGTAGGGATACCTTGAAGGGTAGCTCGTAATTCCCTTCTCGAATTACGAAAGACTGACCAGGGCTAGCATCGATACCATCGTAAGGTGTACAGCTCGCACCATTTGTTGGAAGGCTATGTGAAATGGAGGAATTGCTTTTTTTGATTGGTTTCCATAGGTTGTTGAGGGATGTGCTAGACAGCGCCGAACTTGCTGTATCCTGCGTGGCATCACTCGACCCTGTAGCCGAGCTCCCCGGCCCTCCAATGGTTATAAGGCCCTCTGACGAAACCAGAAGGTTATCCCAAACACACTCAAAGATAGTCCTACGCTCCTTCACAACACTGGCAAGACTTGAATTCTTGTGCTGGCCGACCTGCAGAAACTCCAATTTGAAGGTGCCCACCAGCTTTAGCGATATCTTTTTTACACTGATAGACTCTGGAATCGAAAACACTAAGTGACCCGAGATAGGAATCGGCGGAGCCTCCAACGGCGTCCCATGAATTAAAACAACGTTCTTATAAGGTGATTTGAGCCTTATGTCAAAGTAGACAGGCTGGGCTGGCGAATTTGACAGTTTTGCGAGAGAGAACATTGAAATATCTTTTCACAATGAACCTTGAACTGACTCTCAAGGGCAATGTCGCCTCAAATGGTCGTTTCCTCTCGATCTTCTCGTAGGGCCCCTTCTATGTTTCACTCAAATATACATCTAAATCTAATTTTTTGACCAAGCTCATCGCTTGCTCGGGACTTGCCAAATTTAAATTACAAAAGGATCCAGAAGTTGAGGGCACGACCTGGCCAACGAGTCCATGCAATGTTCCGCGTATAACTTGCCCAAGGAAGTGTGGTTAGTGGTCTTTGAATACCTAGAGTACGACGATCTTCTACGCCTCAGAACTTGTTCACATAAATTTAATGATTTAGTGAAAATTCAATGGGTTTGGGGAGCCAGATGCCACAAACGATGGCTTCAGGTTGAAGATGAGGACTTTCTGGCATCGCAGCTGACTAATGGCACTCGCGGTTGCTCAAAGGATGATTGGTTCTATTATTATAGGTACAGAAATCGTGTGGACAAGCACACATTCAACACCTTGTGTTTAATCGCCGCTTGTAAGCAAATCGGTAGCTACAAAAACAGATTAGAGAACTTATTGAAATACGGCGCTTTGATCGTCCCTTTGCTACGAGATTTGGAGCTTAGGGGCTACAGTAATAATTTGCCATTCGACGTTACCTTTTTGGCTCGGCAACTGCTATTGACAATGCGACATAAAAGTTTATTTGCATTCATTGAATCTTCTATTGCTAGTAAAGCCAACCAGTGGGTACATTATGCCGAAGAGTCGGTTTTTTTACCTCTAGCAGCCATGGATTTGGCCTTCAACCGAATTTTACCACACAGGGCCAAAATAATACAACAGGTACACTCAATGGTTAAGCACGACTTTCAGGATTTATCCGAGTTTATGCAACTACCGTCCACATTGAGACTGGATAAAATTATGAAGTACTTGTTTCAGGCTCTCAACGGCGCAAGACAGGAACATTTACGCCAAGCTACAAGATACTATTTGGACGACTTCATGCTGTTGCGCGTTTATGCCGGGGAGGCGAGAGGACACTCCATAGTACTGCTTGCCATTATACAGGCCGTATCCTCTCACTATAACGTTGAAACCGTACTTTGTGAAGAGTTTCTAATAGTTCGTGATTCGCGGATTCGTAGCGGAGAGACATATGTTACGATATCTGTCGCGGGAGCCCCCAGGATATTCACTCGCAAAAATCTAGTTGACTCCATGTGCCGCGTTTTCCCGGACAGACAAGTTGTTCTTAACTCTATAATACCAAAAATGCTGCAACCGTTGCGGACTCACGACCTAATGTTCAAGATCTTTGACGAGTGGTCTCCGCATTGTAAGAAAAGCTATTGGAATGTTGTGTCAGAAAAAAGCATCAAAAATTTAGAAGCCCTCATGCCTCATAGCAGATTTCCAGTGCGGGTCTCGGACTATGAGTACTTCCAGGCTTTTTGGAAACTTAAAATTGCTTCGATTCAAAGACAGTTCCGAAATTTAGGCGGTGCTCATTTTTTACAGTTCGTGGAGCTTCAGTATCCCCACGATACTATTTTAATAGGTTCCGCCTTAAATCGGCCGCATCAAGATGGAGATAGTAATTTCTTGGGTGGGCCACAAAACTTCAAACCATTATACGAGAAATACTCTTTGAGCAAGAGCCCCTCGCCTCTTCTTGGTAGAATAGTTTGCGATAGGAGAATCGCGACTAAGTATATTGTTTTGGCAGCGAAGATTGCGGAGAATGGATCACATTACCTCAATTTATTAGACCCATTTGGAGATGTTCATGTTCTACTCAGGGAAGACGTTGAAGTTGCCGATGGTCAAATACTGTCTCCACAAGACGTTCAGCATCTAGTACATTTACTGTCACTGTCAGATTTAGGATTGTTCTTTTCCAAATTCGACACACAAAGTAATGCATTTCAACCAAGTCAAATGTTTGCGACTTATTTGGCAGATAAAAACGAAGAGAATTAGACTAAAAATGTAGTATCTGCTATTACGTAGTACCTAAAGTAAAACTACCACAGTGACAACGTCTTGCAGGCTATCAAAATATGGATCGAGCTGCCGATGTGCGAAGACCAAGAATCACACCGGACGGTCTTCAGCTCAAAGGTTATACATATATCAAGGCTAAATCAACAGATAGCTAATTGATGGAAAGTATAGAGTAAAATTGGTAGCTACTTTATTCTCTACAGCTGATTTGATTTGGGCATGTTTAGGATGTCTTCACGGCTGTATTCCAGTTCCATTATGCGCACGCTAGGCAGAAGATATGCGAGTTCTAAGGTAATCGGTATTGATTTGGGAACAACAAATAGTGCAGTTGCGTATATCAGAGATCCACTGGACCTAAAATCAGTCACAATAATTGAAAATGATGAAGGCAAACGTACAACACCATCTGTTGTAGGGTTTAATACGAGGGACGGAAGCTACATAGTCGGGGAAGCTGCTAAGAGACAGGCTCTTATAAATCCTGAGAATACGTTTTATGCCACCAAAAGGCTCATTGGGCATCCTTTTGAAGACAAAAATATTCAAATGGATCTAAAACATCTGCCTTTCAAAGTGGTCGAGAACCCTACAAATAAACAAGCATACTTGTCGACCTCCACCGGAGAGATCAAGTCCCCTAGCGAAATCGGCTCTGCTATTTTGACCTATTTAAAAAAAGCAGCAGAGAACTATCTAAACGAGGAAATAAACAAAGCTGTTATCACGGTACCGGCCTATTTCAACGACTCTCAGAGGCAGGCCACAAAAGATGCAGGAACAATGGCCGGCTTGAAGGTTCTCAGGGTGGTCAATGAACCTACAGCAGCAGCCTTGAGCTTTGGACTAAATACTGAAGACTACTCAGGTATAATTGCTGTTTACGATCTTGGCGGAGGTACTTTCGATATTTCAATTTTAGATATCGAGGGAGGCGTCTTTGAAGTACGTGCCACGAACGGCGATACTCATTTGGGGGGTGAAGACTTTGACAATGTTTTAGTCAATTATGCGGTAGATAAGTTTATTGAAGCCAATCCAGAAGTTGGTAAAGAGACTCTTTTGAAAAATCGCGAGGTAATGCAGCGGATTCGAGCTGCTTCTGAACAAGCTAAGATTGATTTATCTCATGTTAATGAAACTAGAATTGAAATCCCGTTCATTTACAACAGTAAGCACATCAAACTACCCATAAAGGAACGAGAGCTGGATAATATGACCATGGACTTAATCAAAAAAACGATTCCTCCCGTCAAGAAAGCTTTGAAAGATGCAGAGATCGAGCCCGAAGAAGTGAACGAAGTTATCTTGGTTGGCGGCATGACAAGAATGCCAAAAATCAGATCCGTTGTTTCAGAGGCGTTTGGCCAAGAACCTAACGCCAGTGTTAATCCCGACGAAACGGTTGCATTGGGTGCCGCCATTCAAGGCGGCGTTCTTTCAGGAGAAATAAAAAATGTACTACTACTTGACGTGACACCCTTGACATTGGGGATTGAGACTTACGGGGGCGTGTTCACGCCGTTGATCACACGGAATACCACGGTACCCGTAAAGAAAACTGAAGTTTTCAGCACTGGCGTTGATGGGCAAAATGGTGTTGATATAAGAATCTACCAAGGAGAAAGAGGGTTGGTGAAAGATAATAAGTTGATTGGTGATTTCAAACTTGCAGGCATTCAACCAATGCCAAAAGGTGTGCCTCAGATTGGTGTTACATTTGATATTGACGCCGATGGAATCATAAACGTATCTGCATCCGAAACGAGCACAGGAAAGGAAAATTCAATTGCCGTTATAGCAAATTCAGGACTAACAGAAGAAGAAATAAGCAGGATGGTGGATGACGCCAACAAAAATAGAGAGTTAGACAACTTGATACGACAACGGGTGGAATTGATAACAAAGGCGGATATTATGGTCTCTGACACTGAAAATGCGTTTGACAGGTTCAAAGACACGATCGAGAAGAGTGCGTTATACCCAGAAGTGCTCTCAGAACTGCAAATGGTGCGTGGGTTGATTGCAGACTTTAAGGCTAACGAGTCCGATCTAAGTTACGACGTGAATGATGTAAAGAAAGCAACTGACCAAGTACAGAAGAGATCTATGCAACTATTTCAGGACGCATCTAAGAAATAGAGATATGTACATTTTTCTCAGATGAGTTATAAAAAATGTGTAAATATGGACACTAAAAAGACGAAGGCCAGCAGATAAGCATTCTCTTGAGAATTGAAGAAACGACGTGCGTTGATCACAAAGACTTATTCATAAACCGTCTTCTGGTAAACGCCAACCAAAACTTCGAAGGTTTCTCCTTCGACTCCATGTATAGCCTTTCAAGCAGGCGCATAGCTAATTCCTGGCGAAATTGTTGGATATACGACTTCAAGAGGTCCATATCAGCGTGATTCTGTACTGGAACCGAATACACGTTGTTGAGAGGAAATCCTGGAGTCCCTGGTACCGCGAAATCATCGAGAGCAACATTAGTGAGTAGCTTGAGTGCCTCGTTGTAGGATGTGGACGGTCTTAACTGGGACAAGCATTCGTTGACAAATAAAATACCATAAATCAACACACGGTCTGCGGATGACCGGACCTCGAAGTTCTTGAAGAACGAATTGGCACGAAAAAGGTCCAAACACTCGTCAATAATATCGTAGTCTGAGTTAGCCTGGTACGCGGGACCACGGAAGTTCGTCTTTAGGGGCAGAAGGACCACGTTACCTACCATTCGGTCATTTTGAGCATCTGCAGCAAACGTAGAGTTATACGCCTATCAATGATTGGGTTAGTAAGGTTGATGAGAACTATGGTTGCGACGATCGATCTGGGCATGTTACATACTGGCATGTTTCTGAAAGGGGTGGGCCGTGTAATCTTTTTAGTCGGTAGCTATTTTCCCTCCAAGGCCGTTACGCTAGTTTCGACAGTCTATAATAGGTTATGGGTCACAGGTAAACGTATTTGAACGTTTATGGCAGCTGAACTCGCTTTATTTGGCTTTCTCACTTTGTAGTTATGGAGGGTCAAGTATAACGATAATTTCGGTTTTCTAAATCAAATATCATATCACGGAAGATAAACTAAGAGGCTCATAACTTGTCTCTCAGCGTACCGGCACAGCTTCTAAGGCCTGGATCGGAGTCTGCATACTGAGAGTTAAGCGTGAAGAAGTTCTTCAGCTACTTGAAAAGCGCACTATCCGCAGCACAGGGATACCTTTTTGTCAGTACACCCTCATTTAGATATCTTGGAAGCTACTAGATAGCAAAATCAAGGACTCAAATAGCATGCCAGAGGACTTTAAGAACGCTACTAACGGACGCCAAATCTACTGCGAGATTTTTGGGGTCGAACGCTCAGACTCTGGTCTCCAGCCGGACCTGACAGAAGAAGGAAGAACAACAGTCCCTGACCGGTTTGAGCACATTCGCTCACTACAAGAAGCTATCTTGGGAGACATTCAAGAAGATATTGTGCCACTAGAAGCTCAAAACTATATCCTGGCCCGTCACGCAGATTTACGGTCCGTGTCGGATACCCAGAGTCTGTCTAGCAATGACGATGGCACTTCGTCGGTAGACAGCCCACAGAAAGCAGGACAAACGGCATCGCCAGTTCGCAAGTCTACTGCTGTTAGTTCCAGACCACCCCCGCCCCCACTTAATACCACTTTGGGTCCTAACTTGGGCCCCCATAACTCAGTGTCCACTTCACAACCCGCCAACTACTCACCTCAGCGATCGCACAGTGATGTTCCTAGGCTAAAATCTTCCTTTAGCCAGATGTCTATGGGTGTTCATGCGCCTAATAAGAAGCAGCAGACGAATTACAACTCAAACTCAAATCTCTCGTCCTCTAAGAAGTCCCCGCTACAAAATTTCGCATTCTTTTCCAGACCTACGTCAAAAGACAACATCATGGACAATCAACCGAACTTACCACACTCAACTCCACATGGCAATACTATGAACTCTAGGTCCCTATCTTTCACCTCTTCATCTCTAAAGAATTTCGCATCTTCATTTCAACAAAAAACCTCCAACGGTAGAACCGTCCCACAAAACTATCAAGCGTCATCTAATCCGTTTTTCGATAGTTACAATAATCATCATCCACACCACCACCAAAACCCATCTCAGTCGACTGCAGGGCTGGGAATCAAGGCTAGAGGCTCGTCTGCGTCCCTAAACAGTAACCAAACGAACTCGATATCGAGGAAAATGGGCTCAAATTCATCTCTGCACTATCATCGGAAGAGTAGCACATCCCTACATTCGAAACCTATTTTAAGCACGACCTCTATGAAAAGACCACAAGTTTATCCCGCTATGCTTTCCAGAGTCGCTACTAAATTCAAAAAGGTCATGCAACTCGGAGAATACAAAAAAGATGGGCTTTTATACAGAGATGCATTCACAGGTCAACAAGCTGTTGATGTGATCTGCTCTATCGTTAGAACTTCTGACCGAAATCTAGCGCTGCTTTTGGGTAGGGCACTTGACGCTCAGAAACTATTCCACGATGTGGTTTACGAGCATAGACTAAGAGATTCCCCTAACGAAGTCTACGAATTTACCGGTAACTCACGTATTATCGGCGGAGGTGCCACAGGGATGATTCCTGCAACTTCACAAGACCCCCTTTTAATGGGCTCACATCATAATTTGATATCAACTCACCCTTCAAAATCCACTCTTGCCACCTCCACATCTACAACTTCCGTCACGAGTGAAGCGTTCGATAAACATGTGGATCTAGCAAAAATTCATCAAGTTAATGGTGTGTTTACACTGCTTGCAGAGTGTTATGTTCCAACATGCTCGCGAAATAAGCTGTGCTACTCGATTTCATGCCCGCGTCGTCTGGAACAGCAAGCAAGACTCAATTTGAAACCAAATGGTGGCTTAAAACGGAACATTTCAATGGCCGTAGATGACGAAGAGGAAGAAAAACCATCGTGGACGAGTTCCGTTCCCGAAGAAGTTTGGTCGTCACTTTCTAAAAAGGAAATAAAAAGACAGGAAGCAATTTACGAAGTGTTCATTACAGAAAAGAACTTTGTCAAGTCTCTGGAGATAATAAGAGACACCTTTATGAAGTCATTGGCCGAGACTAACATCATCGCTTCTGATATCAGGAAAAACTTTCTAAAACATGTTTTTGCACACGTCAACGATATTTACTCGGTCAATAGGCGATTCTTGGACGGGCTCAGTGATAGACAAAAATCGTCGCCAATTGTTGATGGTATTGGGGATATTTTTCTGAAGTTTATTCCATTTTTTGAGCCGTTCGTCATGTACGTTGCATCAAGGCCTTATGCAAAGTATCTGATAGAGACACAGAGATCCGTGAATCCTTACTTTGCACGGTTCGACGAAGATTTGATGAACTCATCGTTAAGACATGGCATTGACTCTTTTTTGTCGCAAGGTGTATCCAGGCCAGGTCGTTACATTTTGCTGGTGCGTGAAATCATCAAGTCGTCTGACTCAGAAAAGAATAAGCGAGATTTGGAAAATATGAACAAAGCTCTAGAAGCACTTCGTGACTTTATGACAAGAATTGATAGAGCTAGCGGTGCATCTCAGGATAGACACGATATTGAACTTTTGAAGCAGAAAATATTATTCAAAAACGAGTATGTGAATTTAGGCCTCAATGACGGGAAGCGTAAAATCAAACACGAAGGTGTGCTTTCGCGAAAAGAACTTACCAAGTCGGATAATAGTTTTGGTGGTGACATACAATTCTACTTGCTAGACAACATGCTCTTGTTTTTGAAGGCAAAGGCTGTCAATAAATGGCAACAACACAAAGTTTTTCAAAGACCTATTCCGCTCCCGCTTCTTTTTGCGTGTGCAGGAGAGGATATGCCACCCATTAGAAAGCACGTTAACCAGTCGCCCGAAAGTTCAGGAACTGTTATAACACTTGATGGACATTACAACAATCCCAAAAACGCCCTCACATTCTTGTATTATGGTGCGAAACACAGATATCAAGTAACACTCTACGCTGCACAATACGCAGCCTTACAAACACTTTTGGAAAAAATCAAACAAGAGCAGGCCCTTTTGTTGGCCACTAACGACATTTTCAACATGACCAAGATCAGCAGCCGGTTTTTTGATTTCAGCAATAAGATTAATAGCGTTGCATCTTGCGACGGGGGGCGAAAGCTGCTGTTTGCTACAAACCTTGGCCTATATGTGAGTGACACCAAACGAGAATCATCCGCGCAGGGTCAAGACGCCACGACATATTTTGGTACGCCAACAAAAATTTTGCACAAGAGTGTAACGCAGGTAGCGGTGCTTGAGGAATTTCAGTCGGTACTGCTACTAACGGACAAAAAACTGTACAGCTGCCCACTTACATTATTAAAGGAGCTTAAAGACGGTACTCAATTTTTCAAAAAGCATGCCAAGGAACTTGTTAATCACGTCAACTTCTTTTCCGAGGGCGACTGTGATGGGAAACGCCTGGTAGTGACCGCGCACAGTTCATCACACTCTATAAAGTACTTTGAGCATGACCACCCAATGCTTATGGAGGGCAAAAAGAACATGAAACGCAAAATAACCGAGATTACATTTGAGTCTGAACCGGTGTCGATTTCCTTTTTGAGAACCAATCTTTGCATCGGGTGCAAGAAAGGTTTTCAAATTGTTTCAGTATCACAAAATGTACACGAACCGCTGCTAGATCCCGCCGACACTTCATTGGAGTTTGCATTCAAGGATGTACTAAAACCGCTTTCCATTTATCGAGTGGGATCGTCTATGTTTTTGTTATGCTACTCCGAGTTTGCATTTTTCGTTAATAGCCAAGGCTGGCGGAAGAAGGAGTCGTACGTAATTCACTGGGAAGGGGAGCCTCAAAAGTTTGCTATCTGGTACCCATACATTCTAGCCTTCGACACCAATTTCATCGAAATTCGGAAAATCGACACCGGAGAGCTCGTGCGCTGCGTTTTGGGTGACAAAATGAGGCTATTGCAGGCCTCATCACAGCAAATTCTATACGCATATGAAGACGAAAACGGGTTTGATACCGTGGTAGC
The DNA here is from genome assembly GCA_900074755.1 of Lachancea nothofagi CBS 11611. Taxonomy (NCBI): domain Eukaryota; kingdom Fungi; phylum Ascomycota; class Saccharomycetes; order Saccharomycetales; family Saccharomycetaceae; genus Lachancea; species Lachancea nothofagi. Next base: position 1,678,272 of record LT598447.1, read on the forward strand.
GTTGGATTTCTGGGGCAAATAGACTGGGTGAGCAAACAATCGATCTTTCTGCTACTCATGTCTGTACTCGTTTAGCTACTCAGATTCCATTTTCACGTGAAAGTTCCCTCGAACAGCTTATTTTTTTCCTTCGACTTTTCGTGGGCACAAAAATTTTCCAGGACATCAACACTTACAATATCGAAAACTGTTCGTTACAATTCCGGAGTACTCTTATTTAGGACGAATTTAAAGTCAGTTACACTGGATATTTTGCATCGCGGGCAATTTCAAACTCTTGCCTTCCAAAGTTTCTCGCAAGTAGTTTGGGCTATCCGAAGCAGAATGGAACAAATCAGGACTCATATTCAGCCTTTGGCGGAACAGCTCAAGACTCAGATGCAGCCTTTAGCGGAGCAGCTGAAGACTCAAATGCAGCCTTTGGCGAATCAGCTGAAGACTCAAATTCAACCTTACGCCGAGCAATTGCTTCAAAAAACTGAAGCTTATTCTTGGATTAACTTGCATCTGCCTTCCGTTCAACATCCGTTTGGCCTTGAACTATGGCCCATCTTTAGCAAGTTGTTTGAGGGATACGCAGGATACCCAGCCGAAGAATTTGACTTCATTCATAACAAGACATTCATGGCGAATGGACATCATGCTATCGGCGTGATAGTCACTTATTACATTGTCATCTTTGGCGGTCAAGCTCTTTTGCGCGCCACCAACGCTTCTCCTTTGAGACTTGGTTTCCTGTTTCAATTGCACAATCTGGTGTTAACTTCCGTCTCCTTGTTTCTACTGTTGCTAATGGTCGAGCAATTGGTTCCCATGGTACTTGCAAACGGTATATTTTGGTCGATCTGCTCTAAGCAAGCTTTCGCTCCCAAGTTGGTAACTTTGTACTACCTAAACTACTTGACCAAATACCTGGAGCTGATTGACACCGTGTTCTTGATCTTGAAGCGCAAGAAGCTTTTGTTTTTACACACTTACCATCATGGTGCCACTGCTTTGTTGTGCTACACTCAGTTGACCGGCAGGACCTCTGTTGAATGGGTTCCAATTTCCTTGAACCTGGGTGTCCATGTGGTGATGTACTGGTACTACTTCTTGAGTGCTCGTGGTATCAGAGTTTGGTGGAAAGAGTGGGTCACTAGATTCCAAATCGTCCAATTTCTGATCGATTTGGTTTTCGTTTACTTTGCCACTTACAGTTTCTATGCTTACGAGTACTTTAACAAGTACCTACCCAACATGGGTACATGTTATGGTACAGAAGAGGCTGCCGCTTACGGTTACTTGATCTTAACGTCTTACTTGGCGCTGTTCATCTCTTTCTACATCCAAAGCTACCGCAGAGGTGTTTCCAAGAAGAAATCTGCCACTCATGCTGCCGCCAAAGTCGCTGCTGAAACATCTAACGCTACTACTACGGGTAAAAGCGTCCACACCACTAAGGCTACCTCCAGAAAAGCCTAATTCCTCCGTGGAAGCCAGCTGCAAATATGGAGCAGAATAGAAGATTTGGAAGTATAGCTACTGACACCTTGCATCATGCGGCGCCTTATGTAAAATATTACGTTTTTTTACGAAAAGATTTCACTTAAATATAAAGCAGCACGTATAGCCCTAGAAGGCCTTAAATATTTCAACGGAGGGTGGTGAGAGCATTGAAGAGTTTGCGAAAAAGTTGCAGGCATTTTGAAAAGTATACACCGTCGCTCTGAAATAAAATCACATGCAAATAATTCTACTGCTACGTTAGCGCTGCATGTATGGCGTAAACGATGGACTGTTGATGAATTCATCAATATGATTAGAATCGGCTGATAATATTGTCACGCTAGTACAAGATGATATCTCTCTGATGTCTGACATTGAGATCACTTTCTTCTTTACTGTCGCTAGCCACAATAATTAGCGAATGAGAGGAGCGAAGAGCTGGAACATGCTCAACGGAGCTTTTGTACCAATTCACAAATTACGCTCTTTTAACATTTTGCAATTTCTCATTTGATGAGTAGGGAAATCGGTAGTTCAACAGTTCATGCATGGTGCCCAAAAAAATCACTCAGTAACTTTTAGAATGCGTGCCGGCCGAGGAAAGGCAAGCCTATCTGCACTCGGCTGGTATCGGACACGATCTTGCATGCTGCCTCTAAATTTCACTTCAATATATTGAGCACAATTCAATTGCTCTGGGAAATTTTTCCGGAGTCTTCCTCTGAATGCAATACATATGTATTGCATAACGGAAAGATTCGCCAACTGCGTGAGAGCATGCTTGTTCAACGCAGAATGCCAAACAAGAGCCTCCGAGTTTCGTTAAGCCCGATTCTGTACTCTTTACTTCGGCTGGGCCCAGTAGCCATGATTCTTGTTTATGTACATTGCTTAAATAATCTACGTGCCAGGACGGCTCTGCATCATGCCACTGGTTAGCTAGCGTCTTGACCAATATTTTCAGCTGATCTCGAATGTGCCTCAGCTCCCGCTTCTTAAGATGCCGATGATTTGACCCTCGATGTGGATCTCTGCGGTGCCAGCATCTGTGCTATGAGCCGTCCCGAATTCTTTCCGTCTGGGAGTATACCCACATCGGTGAATATCAGTAATGTCCGAAAAATCAAGAAGGACTTAAGATAGTGTTTCCCTTTCAGCACCTACCTGACTACAAGCTGTCAGTTCTCGGCAGCTGACGGCTATTTCGACGCAAGGGGGAGATAGAGATTGGACGGACATTTCACAAGTTGTTGTTTTTTTTCTTTCTCGCTACAAATTCAATAAGCTGCTGGACTGAAGTGGGAAAATTATGCGGTTGACAGTTTCTGCAGAAAGATCCATCTGCACTGTCGTTCTACGGAGTTCTTCTTTGCCTGGACTTGCATTTACCCTCGCGCGGCTTGCGACATTTTTCCCGCTCACGGACGGCGTCTTCGCTACGGTGCGACTGGTGGGATAGTTATATCAGGAATATATATATCCATGTATACACTCGGATGTGCGAGAAAGAGCCATTCGAGTGGTAAGAACAGATAGGCTTAAGGTATGGGTCCCGATGACACCGCGAAGGACCCTCGCGCCGTTAAACTTCCTCCCATTTCGTCATTCGACCATCTCATTTTGCAGGATGGACCATCGCACGTGACTAATGTCGACTTTCAATTTAGACCAAGGTCGCGTGACTCAGGGCTACGGCCCGAGCACTCGAGAAGCCAAAGATCAGACTCAGCTTCTGTGAGCCCAACAACTCCAATCTCAAGCTTAGCAGGGACAATCTCTCCCACGCGCCACAATTGGCACTCCAACACTGATAGAGCTCAGAACGGCAGCGCGGGCGACCTGGAGGCGCGAACAACGCCACCTCCAGTCTCATCGTCCTCTTCTTACACTCCTCCCACTGTAGCAAAAGCGTCCCGACCTCGTCGCAAAAAAGAGTGTCCCATCTGCCATGGGCTTTTTGCAAACTTGTCGACCCACAAATCGACACATTTATTGCCGGAAGATAAACCTCACAAGTGCCCGACTTGTGAGCGCGGATTCGCGCGCAGTAACGACTTGCTGCGACATTTGAAGCGTCATTGGAAAGATCAATTCATAAACAGCACGTCTTCGGAGCTGGGCAGTGACTCGCACGACATCTCCACGGGCGGTAACATTTCACCTTCGCACTCTATGCATATGGTTAAAGGCACATTCAGGTGTCCTTATAGCGCCAAACTTATTGAAATGGACATGCGCATGAATCCAGGCCACCACCAGAAACACTATTTCAATACGCTGGACTGTCATCAAACTGGAATTTTCTCACGCTGCGATACGTACAAAAATCATTTGAAAGCATTACATTTCGAGTATCCACCCGGAACTCGAAAAGGCGATCGAAACGCGGTGAGCGGAAAATGCAAGCATTGCGGGCAAGAGTTTGTAAATGTTGGTGACTGGGTAGAGACGCATGTGGGCAAAACTTGCGGCTACGAATTTGATTAACGATAAGTGACGACGTCCAGGCCAAAACAGAAAACAACACTGAGGCCTTGGTTTTAATGAGCAAAGTTATACGAGAGTCATGATCATACTTGATATTAATACCATATATTGTTGGACACGAAATACAAATGGGACAGCCTGATAGCAGAGTGTCGCTGACTACGATGATGTCAGTCAAGCTGCCTTCGATGAGTTTGAGACCAAGCTTTGCTCAAACCCAGTGGGAGTTGAGAGCATTGCGCAAACACTGATGAATGAATTACGAAAATTATGTCGAGGAAGTCTTTAGAATGGAAAACCAGGAATGCAACAAATAAAAAATAAATTAGTACATCGCTTCTTTCTTTCGAGATTCTAAATGAATGCCAATATTCACAAACATAGAGAGCATTACAACTAAAATTTGGAGTAGGTTAAGAATTGCCAACAATGGTATAAGGGTTTAGATTCAATCAAGTCTTGCACAAGTGTTTAACTATGGAAGCCCGCGACCCAAAAATTAATGGCTTTTCCTGTTATTAGTATATGTATCTACCTTGTATATAGAATTTGTGAATTTGTAGCTATAATATATCAGTACTTGATTTCAAATTCATGATGGGGGAAGTAGTAGGGGACATAAGAAAAAATGGGCCCTTATTTCAAATAAATTTAGCTTGATTCTTCAGCAGCACCTGTACCAATGCCAACGTTGTTGACATTTCTGAACATAAATAAACCGTCTTTACCATCAACGTATTGGCACGAACGAGCCACTTTCCAGAAAGACTTGAACATGTTTTCGTCGCAAGAACGGTAATGCTCACCCATCACTTTCTTAATAGCTTCAGAAGCCGGGCGAGCATTGTAAAATGGAATACGACTAACGAAATGGTGTAGAACGTGAGTTTCGATGATGTCGTGGAAAATGTGAGGTCCCACAAACGCCAATTGTCTATCAATGGTGGCGGCGGCACCTTTTGCGAAACTCCATTCGGAATTATCGTAGTGAGGTAAAGTTTGATCGGTGTGTTGCAAAAAAGTGATGAATACCAACCAATGATTGACCCATAGATAAGGCACGAACCAGTTGATGAACAAAGACCAACCTCCAAACTTGAGATACCACATTCTGAGCACGACACATTGGGCCAAGACCCCGAGATCGCTCAAAGCGATATACAAGGTATCTTTGGCATCGAAAAGTGGGGAAGTGGGCCAGAAATGGTTACGTTTCCAAGCGGGAGCGTCTGGGTACTTTTGGCCGGTAACATTGGTGAACAAATGACCAATCCAACCGCCGAGTTGTTGCAAGACCAGCTCACCCAAAGTGCGAAGTGGCGAATCTTCGGTGTACTCGGCGACATTGGCAGCCCAGCCACGGTAGGACCAGAACTCTTGTTTGGTGGGGGGCAGAAAGACCATGTCTCTGTGCAAATGGCCGGTGGCCTTGTGGTGCTTGGAGTGGGAGTATTTCCAGGAGAAATAGGGCACGAGCAGGTAGGAGTGGAGGACCCAGCCGACGAAATCGTTGACGGCGCCGTAATCCGAAAAGGCCTGGTGGCCGCACTCGTGGGCGAGAATCCAAAGACCTGTGGAAAAAAGACCAACGGCGGCGGCGTACACGTTCCAGAACAGGAAGCGCACGAACCAGGCAGACTCGGCTAGCTGCGGAGCCACGTACAGGTGGGCCAGGAGCCCGAGCCCGACGATGGCGGCGATGTCGCGAGCGACGAAGGCAAGCGATTTGGCCAGGCTACGCTGGTAGCACTCGGGAGGGATCGCGGAGAGGATGTCTTTTATGGAGTAGTCGGGCACTTTGAAGACGTTGCCGTGGGCGTCGCGGGCGACCTTGGGTCTGGGCTGGGTCTGGGTCTGCGTCTGTGTGGCGGAGGAGCCGGCGTGGCCGGCGACGGAGCGCTGGAAACCTGACATGGGCGACGGCTGTGTGTGTGTGTGCTGGCGTGCGAGAAACTTGTGTCGACGTGTGCTGGTCTGCAAACTGCGTCTTCGCTGTCGTAACTGCTTTTTCGTGGGAGTCCTTGTGCTGACTGCTGCTCTCTGCGGCGCTACAAAACCAAATCTATCGTCTTCCACGCTCGATGGCACTAATCTCAAAAAATTCGGCTCACCACAAACTAATCCTGATCCCAGTCCGAATCTGCCCCAAGACCCTCCTGATCCTCGCAGCTTTAATACTTCCACGCGCCCTGCGCTAGCACCAACGTTTCTGGATCGCTTACACCGACATAAGCGAGTCTGAGTCTGAGTCGCTCAACAACCACCACCCACGCTGCTGCTGTGGCCGGTGTGCTCTCATCTCTCGTTGGCTCGAGCGATATCTGAAGATTGGGAAAAAAGCAAGCGGGAAAAAACCACGAAAAAAAAGAAAGAATGTTGGGAGAGGGAACGAGAGAGGGAGAGAAGAGTAGAGAGGAAAGTAGCACTACTGAACAGTACGAGCCTCAGCGAGAACTGTGGATAACAAGACCCGAGTATTGTTGAACAATGCGAGACGAGGGCAGCGATACGGGGGTAGCGAGACGGGAGTAGCCAACATGGAGAGCACCCCACTCGTACTCGTACTCGTACTCGTACTCGCGCTACCACGTCGCGCCGCTCCGATACAAACCCCCCGCCGCCCCTTCGCTTTCGGCCCGCCACAAAAACAAAGAAAGAAAGAAAAAAACAAAAAAAAAACCGGGCCCAAAAAGGAACGTGGGAAAAGGAAACCAGCCCGGGACGCGCAAACTTGTCGCTTTCGCGCGAGTACGGGTTGCGAACGAGTACGGGGGGGCAGGCCAAACGAGGCGCGTGACTCTCGGTCGAAAGACAAGGCGCAAGCGCAGTAGTAGCAGTAGGAGCAGTGGTAGTAGCTAGTAGTAACAATAGTGGTAGTAGCTAGTAGCAGCAGCGGTAGTGACAGCGGTAACAGTAGTAGTAGCAGCAGTAACAGTAGTAGCAACAGCGGTAGTGACAGCACCAGCCAATGACACAAGCTGGGACCCAGGCCCTGGCATGGCGAGTGTCGAGCACGCTGCCCCAGCAAGTTCAGGCAGCTTACGGGGTGGGTCACGGGCCTCATAGCAGCGGCGCTTGTAAAATACGCCTCTTGCCCATAGAGAGAGAAGCGAGTCTGCGCGTCGATAGCCTTGCGCAAGAGCGTGGGGCACATGCCAGGTGTTTTGGAAACGCAAAGCCCATGCGTTCCAAAAAAAAACAAAGCTCCTGGAGAAATCCGCGTCTCCACCCTCTTCCCGTTCGCTCTCGACTTCGAAGCTTAGCCCTAGCGCCATGTTTACCCCAGACACGAACAGTCCATACCGCTGCATCGAATCGCTGGCTGGTCACTGTTGACGGCGCCGGTTCTTTTCTGGCGCCGTCAGTAAAGTAGAGTGTCAGCGTCAGTATCCACGAATATCAAACTCCCCGTTATGGGTCCTGCTACATCCAACACCCTTTACAAAGTCACAGACCCGCTCAGCTCTCAGCGCCTGGTGGCTGGCAACCTCATCTTTTTTTTTGCGCGGAAACTTTGATGAGCTCATAAGTTTCACTTTCACTGGCAGATACGTTGAACTAACTACTCATTTAAAAAACATTCTCCTCCATATACCTGCCAGCTATCCCGACGACACAAACATATTGACCCACTCAGACATGCTAATCCCCGTTCGACTGCTACTACTCCAACATTTTTTCGCGCTTTTGCAGCTTGCAGTTGCGGACTTGAGCGTCGCAAAACCAATCGGTGGGTCTGAATACTCCGTCTCGTCAAATACCGTCTCCATCGAGGTTGAATGGACAGACGTTGGCCGCTCGCCAGAATTGGATACGGTAACGCAATACGTGTTTACTCTCTGCACTGGGTCCAACAGTAAAATCCAAGCCATCTCCACTTTAGCTACGGTACCAGCAACTGAGATCACAGGAAACCGCTACACGGTGTCCATCGACCGCGAAGCAGGAGCCAGTGGCTCCTACTTTCTCCAAGTCGTGGCTGTGTCTCCCGAGTGGATTGCTATTCATTATTCCAATAGATTCACGATTACTGGTATGCAAGGAAACAAACCGGCCCCATCCGTTAATGATCCACAGGGTCCTTCACCAGAAACCATGAAAATAGGACCAAATGGGGGCCCACCACCAATAGATTCGGCCTCCTTCTCTATCCCATATGCGTCGCAAACAGGTTCCTATCGCTTTGCGCCTATGCAAACTCAGCCAGGTTCGGTGGTTACCGCAACCGCTTGGACTAGACAGAATCCTACCAGTACCTGTAGCTTCTATGCTACCAATACAGCTACACCTGAATGGTACACGACCATCACCGCAGGTTGGGACTATACCATCCTGACTCGAATGAATGATGTTCATCCGAGGCCGTTGCCCGAACACAATGGCGGGTGGTATAAACCTGCAGAAAAAATGACCTTGACGACAAGAAAAGTAAATAGATACCAACAATGAAGTCAGGCGAAACAGAATGCAATTTATAAGATTATTTTTTGAGGTAAATTTTTGTAATATGTAGCGATCCATGGGTTATAACGCAGTTTTTAATTCAAAACAAACTCGGCTAAACCTCATGTCGCCCACCTGTACCTACTCTACTGCAGATTCAGATGCGGATGGCTCTGCGACGTTTTGTGCAGGCACTTCTGATTTGTCTTCCACTGCCGGTTTACTCTCAGCAGCCTTAGCCTTGGCTTCGTCTCTGATTTTTTTTGGCATGTTTTTTCTGTGACCAGTGAAAGAACGAGAACGCTGGCCAGAGCCGCTGAAGTTCTTACTGCGCGTGGCCTCGCGTTGTTGATCATACTGTTTTTTAGAAACTACATCCAATTTGCGCCCTTCATATGATAGTACCTCCTTGTCAGGGCCGTAGGATTCAGTAAATTCTTGTGCGCTTTTCTCGTCTGCAAACTCGACAATCACAGTCCCGTTGAAGTTTTTACGGTGGTCTTTCTTCAAACGCGCTTGGCTGATGGACCCCAATTTGCTGAAGAATTGTTCCACATTTTCTTGCAGGTCAGTTTTCTCTTGTTCACTCATTTTTTGGTCACCGCTCTTAGTAAAGTCGAAGTTCATAACAGCTACAGTTCTTTTACCTCTTTCGCGTCTGGCATCCGTTTGTAGATCTAATGGTTCACGTCTCTTGACGTTCTCGCCATCTTCACTAACTTCGAGAATTTTCGAGCTACGCAATGTGTCCACGACTTTGTCAACAGGACGGAACTTTTTCATTCTGTTGAAAGTAGCGATGGTCGAAATGGGGACCCATCCTTCGTTTTTCTCCGCTGTGGTACGAAGGAATTTGTCGTAAGGAAGGTTAAATTCAGAGAAATAGAACTCAACTTGTTTCAAACATTGTTTTTCGATTTCTTCAGTGAATTCCACTGGAACATAAGAGCCGCGTCTTGGGGTAGCCTCCTCAACTGAAGTAGCACCACTCATAGTATCTTTTTGGTTGAAATCTGTGTTGTAAAGGTCGCCAAGTCAATAGCGGCTTTCAATCAAAAGTGGCTCGAAGCTAGTCACTCAAATTGTTTGCGAAGCGTGATTTACGATTGAAACTTTCGTTGCCCTTGGCCTTTAGTTCCTCTCTACTTTAGTCGGCGGAAAACTTTTCAGAATTGAGTCGCCGATGCTCATCTCGAATTAGTTGAGTTGATAAATCATTCGTCCAACGTGATAAAGATAGACACAGTCTTCTACAGGTTAAACCAATGAGTTCTTGACGTAAACAACCCTAGCATCTTTATCAGTATCCCTAAGGAGAACACAATCCATGTTTTTAACGTACGACATCGGGAGGCGAGTCGGTATATCATAGCTCTGGCGAACACTTGATAATTGTTGTTCAACGCCACTATAAAAATCAAGGCCGTATCCGACCGTCATCACGAAACAACCGTATTTGGCCCTCAGCATACGTAGAACCTTAAATAACAGTTCGTATGATGCACCATCGTGTGTATAATAGGAAATATTATCTATGACGATGCCAGCCAGTTGATATTGTAGAGTAGAGGCGTTCTGGCATCGCGACAATGCTTCTTTAGGGCTTTCATTCAACTGCACCAAGAAGTTTATGAGGGATTCAAAGTGTAAAAGTGACGCAGAGTTCATATACGTGACGTTTTTGTCTTCGCGATTCAAAGTTGAGAGATATCGGTCCCAGCACGACACTACGTCTATTATTAAAACGAAGCTCTGGTTTGGAGATGCTTCAACAAGTCTCTGCATCATCTTTTGTTTGAACGCGGAGACCCGAAATCCATGCTCAATCAAATGCAAGAAACCGATGGATCTAACATTTTGTGATTCAACACCTTCTTCTGAGCCCAGCACAACATTACCGAACGCATCTTTTTCAAGCCAATCTATACATATCGCGGTCGCTTTATAGAACTTTTCTAGTTGTTAGTCAAAATCTTGGGGTTGCCTAATTCATACTTGAAGCGCACTCAACCTACTGTAGAAAGTGGATACACTCTGCAATGAGCCAACACGTTCATGGGCACAGCAAAACGAGCATTCTGCCTCCTTCTCCAAGCTTAAGAAAAGGTTACTCGCATATGTTTGAGATTTCATACCTCCGAACATTAGATACGAAAGCGCATCAGCCGCGCAAGGAAGTCTGCAACAAATGATGCTTTGATTTGATGTCGTTGTAAGCGTTGAGCTGTGGTCCTTAGTATTTTGCATGGTATCTTAACTGCAGCTACCGAGACCTATTCGAGGTAAACATCAAATCGTTAGTTGAGAAGCATGTTGGGTGTTTCAGTTCAAAATCGTGTAGTTACTCAGGGAAACCAAGTAATAGATATACGGTATTAAAGTTCTGATATTTGTAAGTTCATGACGTTTCTCATTTACTTTGCTCATGACTCGAGCATTTTGTTGGTCATGTGTACTTGATATCTGTTAGAGTTTTACAGAGTACGCCTTAGTCAAAAACAAGGCTCTTAAAAATTATACTATCGCGGCCGAGCTTATCGTGACAGTCATATTCTGCCGCTACATTGATTGAATTTTAGCTCGATTAATGAAAACAAACTTGGGCATGCGCAGTTGTCGAAACTTTACCGCGTAGTTTTTACCCAGGGAAGCATCGAGAAGACTTCGGCTTCTTTCTCATTCATACAATTTCACTGAATGGAGAAGCTGTTAATCCTGCCATGTTTCAAAAAATTTTGAGGGCTTGCGAAACTATTATGCTCAAAAACTGTGGTGATAAAGGAGGTAATTTGAATGATGTCGTGGAAGTCTCTTTGTTTCATTATAAAATCTATCGAGCAATTGTTCATGGTATCACAATTATCAGAGGTCTTCGAAACTTCCAGGGACATTTTTTATTGTCCGTTTCATATTCGCTGTTTGACCTTTTTTAACAGCATCTCGGAGAGCCTTACCATTGAAGAACAAATATATGAAGCTGGCTCATCTAGTAATTTAGTATCATCACTACTATAAATTTGATGTTTCCGTCTCATTTAGCTTTCATTAAAGTATGGAACATGTCTCAATCTTATGAAAATCCCTTATCATCTAATTACGCTTGATGAAAACATATTGACAATCTTACCTACACTTACGTTATAGGAGATATTTCTTGATTACTTGTATATATGACGCAACTGTATGCCAAGCAATGAATAGTTGATATTAGCAGTGACCTTGTTTCAGTAACTCATGTTAATTGAAGCGAATGGAAGTTTCGGCGAGGAGAGAAATTATAGTTCAAAGTTCCATCTTTGTAAAGCTGCGATCGTTTTTGTATATAACATATTGGTTCTGGTTGAACGACTGGAGAAATAAAATTTAAAGCCTCCAACATGTTGAATTTCTTTGAACAAACGCCGCTTTTCGCACCTCGGCTTTTTGGCTCTGGTCGACTGTTGATATCTGAGCAATAATGCCTGTAGCAGCTTTCGCCTCGTTTCATATTTATGATGTCTTAAATGAACCTCCATACGCGCCTATATACATGAATAACACTAAGCGACTTCATATCTGTCACCTTGCACCTGGAAATGCTTAATAAAATCATCAATTTTATCCAGTTCCTGTTCGGAAAGCTCCTTGAGGGTAAAGTTCTCCTCGACACGCTTGGCAGAGGACCCACCAGGAATAGGGATAAAATTAGTTTTTGGATACTTTGCGTTTAGAGCCTTAATCCAAGCAAGAGCTACTTGTGGTAAAGTAATAGCACCCTTATGTTTGGCCACAATCTCTTGTTGTAAAAATTGTGGCAAGAGCAAGTTGTGTTTAAGCGCATCACCATTGAATTTCTTAAGACACTTCTTGAAATCACCATCTGGCACGTCATCCGAGGAGGTGACATGGCCTGTTAGAAGACCACGACACAGTGGTGAATAGCACAACATGGGCAGACCCAGCTCATTGCAAGCGGCCGCAATCCCATTCGACAATATGTGGGGCGAGAAAAGCGATAGCTCGATCTCAACACAGCAGACATACTGGTGGTACTTGGCATCAATGGCACGGATCTGCTCTTCTGTGACTTCGCTTAAAGAAATGGCTCCGATGAGACCCTTTTCGATACACTCGACAAGCGCATCGAAAGTCTCTGGAGCGTAAGGTTTCGAGCCCGCTAGCTCGGTATCAATTCTGGCTGGTTCGAAAACGTCGATAGGGCCTCCAAACGCGCGAACGCAGTTTTCCACGGAACTTAGAACTCCCGCGCGGTCTCCGCGAGGTGCGAGAGTTGCATTGTCCATACAGCCTTTGCAACTCACGATAACCTTTTCGCGGAGTCCAGGGTGAGTCTTGAAAAATTCACCAAGTAACCGCAAGTTGCTAAAGTCAGGCCCGTAAAACTCACCCATGTTGATCAAGGCCGGCTTTTTACTCATTTCGATTGCCTTGTGTATAGCTGCAAAAGCCTGTTCCTTGGGGGCTGGCTTTGGCGTCCAAGTAAGGCCCATGGATCCGTAACCAAATTCGGCATTGAAGTGTGCTTGTCTGATTTGTTGAGGGGATAACATGTCGGAAGTGTGTTCGAGGTTTTGAAAGTTTTGAAAAATGGCTGGGATGATCCTTCTCAGTCAATTGTTTAAATCGAATCTAACTTCGCTACTTGACTACTCTTCTAGCACAAGAGCCCTTTAAATACATATGTTAGCACGGACTTTCAACGCAAAAGACTTGTTCTCGCCAGTTAGTGATATTTCATTTCCGGCTGTAAACCGGAAAATTTCAAAAATATCCAACTTTGGGGGACACACTTTTTGAAGTAGTTCTAAAATAGCAAAATGTGTCTTAAGTCCATTCATTGTCCGCTGTTAAACACGAGCGCTGAAGGTTGCATATGAATACCCTTTGGTAGTGAGCTGCTTGCTTGCGTTATCGTGTTTTCATAGATAGGTGAGAATTTTAAACGCTCTCGAAACCTGTCTTGGCGCTGCCAAAAAAAAAAAAGTAAGTGTCTCACGGATGTACTCTGAATTCATCAATAAAATATGAGTGTGCATGGGCTTAGGATTATGGGAAATAGAAGGCGCGCATGGTCTTTGACAAGCCCCAGAATCGAGTTTTAGGTGCGTTTGCTAGTAGGTTTTGTGTATATGCAAACGGCGTCCATATAGCAGGATTCAAGCATTCAATTACTTCTTAAAGCTCGTCATAACACACTAGGAGGCGGAATCGCTATTGAATGAGGCCTCTAGCGATTTTGAACGCCTCACGAATTATTGATCTGTTGTCATTTTCTACTATTCTGGCACCATCACAAAAATACCTGTCTTGAGCAACTGGTAAGGCTTCTTAATATGGGCGGAAAATCGTTTTTTTCTTGAGCATTGGTCTCGAAGGTATTCGGCATTGTTAGACATATAGAATTAAAACCTACTAAATTCAGATCAGGGGTTCAGTCTCTGAGTGCCGAATTGCAGAGGTAGCTCCTCCAATATTCAAGGTCTATCGCATCGAATGCCTGGTGAATATTAAGAGTATCCAGTGAATTTTTCGTAGAAAATAGCTAGTCTAGAGACTTTCTCTCGCCCGATTTACAAACTACTTGGTATCTGGGCTTTCTCATTGCGATAGCAAGCGTGCGCAGTCTCGAGTTATCGATGCTCAGTAACATCCTCTATTGTTTTAGCTACTGCGTCGTGTCGTCGAATTAGACGTAATATACGTTAAACGTGATACGCCCTCCCAACAATTTACCTTACTCGCCAACAGCAGGGTGAACAAGCTTCAATTTGAAAACTTGAAGACTTGTGTGGTAGCGGAGTGATTTAACGCCGTAGCTGTACGCTATTAACGCAACCGATAAAGTTTTCATTCCAAGGGAATCATCTCAGTGGTTAAAAAAGTTTCACCCAATTGTAAACGAAGACGTCCAGTTTACGTTGCCAGTTTGAGAAATAAAAGAAACCTCATATCAGCTTTCCTGGTCTAAAAGCATATAAAGACCTTTAGCATAGTCTTATAGCACTAAAGAAGCTACTACCTCGGAAATTCAAGCAATACACCAATCATGAGTTTGTGGGGCAGAATTCTATACCACTCAAGATCACTGTTAGGCGTCGCCTTGTTGAGCACATGCGCCCTGTATGGAGTCATCGCGTCGATCGTGCTAACGTGTATTGGAAAACGCCATCTTGCACAGTGGACGACTGCAAGATCCTTCTACTATGTGATGGGTACATTTTTGGGCATTGACATCGAGGTGATCAACCCGGAAAACCTGGAAAAATTACCTGCAATTCTTGTGGCCAACCATCAATCAGCTCTAGACATTTTGATGCTGGGCAGGACATTTCCTAAAGGCTGTACAGTGACGGCAAAAAGCTCTTTGAAATGGGTTCCCTTCTTGGGCTGGTTCATGAGTTTGAGCGGAACGCTATTCCTAGAGCGCGGAAACCGCAAAAAAAGTGTTGAAACATTATCTAAGGCGCTCGACAACATGAAGACCAAAAAACGTGCTATTTGGGTTTTCCCAGAGGGCACCAGATCCCATTCCACCAAACCATGTATGCTACCTTTCAAAAAGGGTGCCTTCCACTTGGCGCAACAAGGAAAGATCCCGATCATTCCAATTGTGGTATCAAACACAAGCACCATCATGAACTCCAAATATAAGGTGTTTAACCGTGGTGTTATTACTGTTAAGGTGTTGGATCCAATCCCTACTGCTGACCTGAAGAAAGAAGAAGTAACTGCCTTCACTGAAAGGGTCAAGGAACTCATGGAAAGGGAACTAGAACTTTTGGGCTACTCTGAAGCTATTGTTGACACGGATTTACCGCCAGAGGCCAAGGCAGCCGTGGAAGTCACTACAACCGAAGAAATCGATGCTTCTGTAGAAGATCAAGATGTCTCCTCCAAGGATACAGTTGAGGAGGCAGTGGAGATCATTGAAGAACAAGAAAGTGCAGAAAATCCATCGCAGTCTTAATCTGCCAAAGGTTAATTCGTAGAGGAAATATAAGAGACTTTAGTTTAAAGTCATTGATAGCTCAATTTATACATTAATCGCATATTTGCCATTGCTTAATACGGGACTATTTGCCTATGTGCTTCAAATACTTTTCCACATCATTTTTACTTCCCAGCCAAATGCTGCTTTTGTCGTGAATATTTTCCGGGGTCAAGTCCAAGATTCTTTCTCCTCGATCATTCACGGCTTTGCCACCAGCTTGTTCTACCAAGAAGGCCATTGGGAAGGCCTCATATAATAGCCGCAATTTACCCTTCGGATTTTTTTGATCGCTGGGATATGCAAATAAGCCACCGTACAGCAGTGTCCGATGCACATCGGCAACCATGGAGCCAATGTAACGAGATGAGTAAGGTTTGTCCTTCAATTCCGACTTTGGGACCTTGAGCTGTTGGAAAAACTGCTGGATAGGCTCCTCCCAGTAAACCGAATTTCCTTCATTTACTGAATAAATTGGAAATTCCAAGGGCATTTTTAGGTCTGGGTAAGTGAGAATGAACTCCCCTAGATTGGTATCCAGTGTGAACCCGTTGACACCGTTCCCGGTCGTGAGCATTAGATGTGTGGACGCACCGTACATGGCGTAGCAGGCGGCGACCATTTCGCGACCACAGCGTAGAACGTCTTTGGTAGAACCCTGTGAGTCGGGTAGTAGCTTAAAGAGGGAAACAATGGTTCCGACCGATACACCGGCATCCAGATTCGAAGAGCCATCGATCGGATCGCAGCAAACCGCATATGTGGCAGGGTTGTGTCTGAAAACGAGCAGCTCTTCTTGTTCCTCCGAAACCAGGACCTTGACGTTACCACTGGCACGCATGGCATTGATGAATATCTCGTCTCCTAGCACGTCCAGTTTTTTCTGCTGGTCCCCGGTAGCGTTGGACGCCCCGGCTAGGCCCATCAGGTTGACCAGCTCTGCACGACGAATGGTCTGGGAAATAAACTTGAACGCAAACTGCAATGAATTCAACAGCAGGGAAAACTCACCAGTGGCATTCTTGGCATCGTAGCGTTGGCTCTCTAAGATGAAGCGCGATAGCGTTATAATGTCCGTATTGATGGACTCTGCCGAGTCTCTTCTAGGATGTGCTGACGCTGGCATCTTTACTATTTATGAATGAATTAATTAACAGTGGCCCAAAACTAGGGGTGGTTCGTTCTACTGCGCTGGGAGAAAATAGATTTATCCCCTTTCTGTTGCTTCATCTTCATCGACCTTTTATACCATTCTTCGCTTGCTGTTTTTGTTCTTGCACCGTTCTCCCGAAGCCTTTGATCCCATCGCCAGTTCTCGGTGCCAGAGGTATTAACGTCAACGTCCCCCTCGGGAAGACAAAGAAAGTCCGGTGAACATAGGTCCAAGAACACGGAAGTGCGGGCGACTACAAGTACGTAAGGTATTGCTGTAAGTACGTCCCTTCCGCACAGCCAATGAGGCTAGCGACATCACATCTGGTTCTTTTTTGATTAAATAAATTAGATTTAACAAGCGTAGTTACCGGACTTCCTAGCAGGTCTGGATGGGCCGTACTATCGACGCAAATTATACGTTATTGGGATGCATGCTCAGACAGGATAATAAATAGTGATCAGTTCGGCGGCGGGTTAGCGGACAGATGAAATTGTCGAAGTGTGAGGTGGAGAGTAGTGGAGTGTGTAGTGTTTATGAGCTTCTGTCTGAGAGAGACACAGCCGGAAGAAATGGCTTTTTTCCTGGCTTTTTAATTAGTCAAGTTTGAAAGAGAGAAGGCGAATTAAGTCTCTGCGAGAACGAGACCGGTTGCAGTGAACAGAAGGTGTTGGTGGCTGTAGATCTCTGGGATGGGATGTAAAGAAGAAGGAGGAGGTGGCAATGTCTTGTCATATGGTACGAAGATACTGATAAGAGATGTCTGGCTTTACAAAGCCACGCCAGCAGCAGACTGTATATTTACCATGTAGCGGCTCTCTAGGAGACACTGCCAATCATTCAAACCTAGCTACAGCTGCTTCGCAGCAAAATACTGCGGTCAAGTGCACCATTGTCTGTAACTCGCCCTTGCTATCGCATCACTGCGTACGTTAGACGCGAACGCCGAAATTCGTTTCAATTGTGATTCCCTAACATTGAACAAAGCAAATCGATAACCGATCACCATAGCCTGCCAGGCTTTTTCTTTATCCCAGGCCAACCTTGTACACTTGCACATTTCATGTCTACTGCCGCTCATAAGCCAAAACTAACGGGTTGGGCTGCAGCCGCTGCCAAAGCAGCGCCAAAGGCGCAAACTAAACCTACTGCATTTTCCGATTCTCCTACAAATTCTAGCAAGAGTATCAAGCCCAAAATCTCAGCACCAGTACGGTCTCCTCTTCCACCGTCACATCCCAAAGATAAAGACGTTGCCAAGAAGACCAAGAAACCTGCTTCTAAACCTGCATTCAATTCCGAGCAAATAACTGAATTTCTTCGGTCAAACTACACTGAGCAAGCAACGCTGCCCAATACCACGGTCTATTCCAAACCGAAAACCCGTGGCTACCCCGATTGGGGAACCACGACTAATAATAAATGGAAATCAAAAAAGTACGCATGTTTGAACGAAGTGGCCCGCTCTCTGAGACCTTGAACACGGGTCAGACCGCAAGTTCAAAAAGAAGCCTCACATACGCTGCTCTACTCCAAGTCTCCTTGAGAAAAAGGATCATCTTATTTGTATTCACTTCACTTTCCATATCTGCATCAACATTCAGTATTATTAATTGCAACTGTTTTTATTAATATAGTACATCAAACTTATTTCGAGCTCTCCAAACATTTTAAGGTCAACGTTGTTCGTACCTTTATTTCAGACGCTTGTTACATTAATTGTTTACCTCAATTTTGATCCAGTAACAAAGTCTATTTTTTGGTTTCGACGAACATTTTGCAACTCAAAGGTTCCCAGCACCCAGCACCACGACCATCATGACACTGTCAGCCGTTGAGCATTGGTTGACTATCCATATTCGCTCATATTTGCATCCCAAATTCCATATTACGACGCTTCGCAAGGCCGCGTTTGTTATCGCCTTGGTATCTTGTATAGCGTCAGGGCTTGTCACGATCATCTCACTGTTTACAAAGCCATGGCGCAATCATATGCATTACACTGCTCTGGAGATCAATCTTATCTCCAGTGCAGTAAACCTAGGTGGGTACCTCACTCCTCCCTTGCTGGGTATCCTATCGGACTCTCATGGCCCTGTGGTTTTGAGTTGGTTAGCGGTCGCAGGATTTGTACCAAGCTACGCCTACAGCTCTTACATTTTTGTGCATGGAGAAGTGTACTTTTCTATTACGCTTTTCGCTTTCTTCATCATAGGTGTCTCCACCAGTGCTCTGTTCTTCAGCGCACTACTCACATGCGCTAAACTGTATCCCAAGTACAAGTTTCTCTCCATCAGCTGTCCGACTACCTTCTACGGCCTTTCGTCATTACTTGGCTCTGAAGTGTTGAAACACTCATGGTTCTCGGAAGGGTATGACTACCTGAACTTAGGGCGTGTCTTCAAATCTTTTGCGTATTTCTATGCAATAATGGGAACCATGACCTGGGTTTCTACTAGCATAGTCACTATGTTGAAAGAACCAGTTGAGCAAGAAGAACACGAGCGTTTGCTGCCAACAGAATCGAATATTACTACCAGCGATTACAAAGATCGAATCAGACAATTTGTGCGGGATCCAAGCATGTACCTAACACTTTTGACATTCTTTCTAACCATCGGTAGCTTGGAGATGTTCCTAACGAATATGGGCTCAGTTGCTATTCTCGTATCGCCACAAGACCGAGATATTCAGCCTCGCGTCTTATCGTACTATGCTCTGTTTTCGACGATATCTCGGCTCATTGTTGGCCTTGTGGCCGATTTTTTCGCGCAGCACAAAATATCTCGCATGTGGATTCTCTACGGATGTCTCATAATCGGCCTTGGTGGTCAACTAATGATATTCAACACTGGCACTAGTAAATCCTGGATCACAACGGCTAGTGCGCTCTGTGGAACTGCATACGGTGGACTATTTACTATTTTTCCAACTTTGACACTTGGTATCTGGGGTTACAGTGTCTTCGGGACGGCCTATGGTTGTTTCATGGTTGCACCAGCCATTGGATCGACAATATATGGCGTTATTTATGCGCGGACCTATGATTCCCAATGCACCAGCCAGGTTGAAGGTGCGCAATGCATAAGACCAGTTTTTTCGCTCACCGCGATATCGTTTCTAATAGCCCTGACAATAAGTGTTTTCACTTACATGGGATTCTGGAGACGGAAGCGTTTGGACATATAATAATGACACGCGATTCATTGATTGTAAACAGCTGTACTACACTTTAAGTCAAGAGGTCAGTAAGAGCTTCGAGTAGATTGAATGGGAGCTGCAACCCAACAGAGACTACTGGAGACATGTTCAGGTGGAATGAAGACGCGCAGCCTTATTTCTACCACATAACGGATACATGTCTATCAAGAAAAAAAGCAAATTTCCTACTCACATAATATAAGCGCCCAACAGCTTTTCCAGTTACAGCGCGTCTACTCAAGGGCTTTCTAACTTTAAGTTTTATAAGAACTTCAATAAAGCATCTGTTCTTGAAAGGCGAAATCTTGATCCACTATTTGAACACACTAGCATGTTTGCTGTTCGAATTAATTATGCCATGAGAATTTAATTGAGGTACAACACAAATGGTTAGCGGCCTGGTCATCAAGACTGATTGATGCCAGCATTCTAGCATCCAGTTCATGATCATCATCCACGGTTTACGTACTAAAAGTTTTCTCCACCGTGTTCAGTATTTCGGATCTGTAAATGTTGTGAAAAAGTCAAGGTAATCTTGAACTTTTACCTATTGACAATTCGTAAAAAGCTGTATAAACAACCTCTGAACTAGTATCAACGCGTTTTCTCAGTTGCTGGGATATCAATTGAACTATGAGTGGCCGTTTACTGGATTTGTTCAAGCCATTCGAGGCGTTTTTGCCCGAAGTTATCTCTCCAGAGAGAAAAGTACCATACAACCAGAAATTGATCTGGACAGGTGTTTCGCTTCTCATATTTCTAGTTTTGGGGCAGATTCCGCTGTATGGGATTGTTTCTAGTGAAACGTCGGATCCTTTGTATTGGCTACGTGCTATGTTGGCCTCCAACCGAGGTACGCTTATGGAACTCGGAGTTACTCCAATTATCACCTCATCCATGATATTCCAGTTCTTGCAAGGCACACAGGGGATCCACGTCGACATGGAAAACAAGCATGATCGCGAATTGTTTCAGATTGCTCAGAAAGTGTGTGCCATTTTGCTCACTTTCGGTCAGGCCGTCGTTGTTGTTCTATCGGGCAACTACGGTAGACCTTCAGACATTGGAATTGCCATTTCGCTGCTCTTGATCTTTCAGCTGATGTTTGCATCTTTCATTGTGCTTTTGCTCGACGAACTACTTGCCAAGGGCTACGGTCTAGGATCTGGTATTTCTCTCTTTACCGCCACCAATATTGCTGAACAAATATTCTGGAAAGCCTTCGCTCCAACCACTGTTAACTCAGGCCGTGGCGATGAATTCGAAGGAGCGGTTATTGCTTTGTTCCACCTTTTAGCTGTTAGAAAGGACAAAAAGAGAGCTTTGGTTGAGGCATTCTACAGAGAAAACTTGCCCAACATGTTCCAGG
Organism: Lachancea nothofagi CBS 11611; assembly: GCA_900074755.1. Lineage (NCBI taxonomy): Eukaryota > Fungi > Ascomycota > Saccharomycetes > Saccharomycetales > Saccharomycetaceae > Lachancea > Lachancea nothofagi. The sequence goes on from LT598447.1 coordinate 1,699,401, forward strand.
TTTTTTCCACAGTAGCGGTGTTTTTGTTTGTGCTTTATTTGCAAGGCTTCCGTTACGAACTGCCCGTCAGATCTACAAGAACAAGAGGTCAAGTTGGTGTTTACCCAATCAAGTTGTTTTACACCTCAAACACACCTATCATGTTACAAAGTGCTTTAACTTCCAATGTCTTCTTGATTTCTCAAATCATGTACCAAAAATTCCCATCTAACCCAGTAGTGCGTCTGATTGGTGTGTGGGGTGCTAGACCAGGCTCTCCAATGGGTCAACAAGTCGCCTTGAGTGGATTGTCTTACTACATTCAGCCCCCATTCTCGGTCACAGATGCCATCTTGGATCCAATCAAGACTGTTATCTACGTTGCATTTGTTTTGGGAGCTTGCGCTATGTTCTCCAAGACCTGGACTGAGATTTCTGGGACCTCTCCTCGTGACGTAGCCAAGCAGTTCAAAGACCAAGGCCTCGTCATCAATGGTAAGAGAGAGTCCTCTGTCTACAAAGAGTTGAAGAAAATCATTCCAACTGCTGCTGCTTTCGGTGGTGCCACCATTGGCGCTTTGTCAGTGGGATCAGACCTTTTGGGAACGTTGGGATCGGGAACCTCAATTTTGATGGCCACCACAACCATTTACGGTTATTATGAAACCGCCGCCAAGGAAGGAGGCTTTTCCAAAAACTTGGTGGCTGGCTTCTCTGAGTTGATGTAAGTACGTCTCGGGTTTTAATAGCACATAGTTTCAAAAAGTTCAACGCCGTCAATTTCACGGCCACATCAGTTTTAAGCAGTGTCTCGGAGATGAAATCCAGTGTAAAAGCTCTAATCGGGAGGTCAAAGGGCTCGGAAAGTAGGTTAGGGTCGACTATAAGAATCCGCGAAGCTCTTGAATATGACTTTCAAGGCAAAAATGAATTAGTAAAAAGAAAGAACTCCTCATAGGGGGCTCGAACCCCTGACATTTCGGTTCCTTGCAAGCAACGCTTAAAAGCCGAACGCTCTACCAACTGAGCTAACAAGGACGAGTTCTTGGACGAGGAGCAAAGGAGTTTGCTATATCCGCAAAATGTAAAGTACGTCCGGGCTCTAACTGGTTATACAGGCGATGATAATGGTGGGAAATATCTCGTGTGATTTTCAGCAGCGAGAACAATAGTTTCAAAAGCTCGGGGACCTCCGCTACACACGTTACGTTCTTTCTGGTTCTCATTAAGTCGGGCACTGCTTTCTGATTTTCTATCAGCTAATGTGAGCATTCAAAAGTACCGTCGGACGCCTTGCCTTACTTTGTTTATCTTTGATGACTATGAACTCAGTGATACATACCTCTCTGTGATTCTTCTATATGTAAAGGATGGGAACTCGATATAAAGAAAAAAGCAGCGTTATGTTTAGCCGACGAGTTTTATCAGTCGACTGGATGTCAATTGCGCCAGCTTCGACTTTGAGTGTTGTGGTAGGGGGCGTGAGGTGCCTCACGGCTGGCTTCCTTGCCTATGCGCGATGCCCTCATTGGTTATCACGGCCTTTGTCGCTTTATACTAACGTGCCGTTCAAACAAGCGACACTTGAGGCGATAAAGAATTGAGTAAATCTTCAAGCATACATCAGCAGAATACCGCGCGTTTACCGCTATGAGCCAAACGTATTAAAATGTAAACTATGGAAACTGCTGGGTAGCAATAGCCGTTTTCCCGTTGACAATTAGTGGGCAGTACTCGGGCTTTGAAACTGGCAAGGCTGATACCAACGTCTGTCCTGCACAAGGTAATGGAAACTGCATGAGGCGACTCTGGTTCAATAATAGATAGCTTGCTGATATTTTTGCTTACTTCTTGTACAATCGATTAGATGAGTTGAAAGTTGTAAATATTCCCGTACTGTTCTGCCATTACTTGGCACTATCATCTCTCACATTGAAATAGACTCAAACGAACAGAGCTTCATACGTTCTATCGGTCGTCACTATATAAAGTCACTTCTTAAAGTCACAAATCGACTTCTTGAAAACTCTACACTTTGACCACCACATCTTTGGCGCGTAAAATACACTGTCTAAAGACACAAAAAAACCCCTCACACTTGTTCGATTCCATGACGCAAAGGCGATCGTTGTGGAACAACAGACATGTAGGTATAAGCTGTATTTTTTCAAAGTTGCTGTGAGTTAAAACCATGAAACCGGATTTTTGCCGGCCTAAAGCCTGCGAAAGCTGGCAAAACTTAAAAAAAAGGACCTCGATATGACCTCCATACGCAATCTAAACCACACTTTGTATGCGTGAAACAACACATTGAAACACTCACGATTGCTGTACACTTGCAATTGTTGTTACAGGGCGTCTGACGCCATGAGACCAACCTCTTCAGCAGCCCTCTACATGCTCTCCTTGATCGCTACTCCTGCATTCTACACCTCCCAACTACTCATACAAGGTGAAGTCACCAAGTGTTTCAGCATACCAGACTCCCAAACCTTGCTCAAGTGCCAACAAAGCTCTATTTACATTGGCGGCTAAAATATCTTACAAAGGCATGCCCTAACAGTTCCAATGAGCCCTGAAAATGAATTCAGAGGTCAGGTCACCATTCACGGAGACAGAAGGTTTACGCCCAAAAAAAAAGCAACGATTTTAGAGCCTTTCGACTATCACCACTGGTGCATTGCCGAAACCCACATACAGACAGAGTCGTACTCAAGATATCACCGCTCGCGATTAGTTCTGGCTCCAGCGTCTGGCACTCCAGAGCTAGTACACTCGCTTCGCTGTTTTGGCCCCGCTCGATAGCACTTCTCTGCTCCCGCTTCTCAGGTCTTGTTCGCCATCGCTTTTCTTTTTCGCCTTTGCCAGGCGGCACATACGGCAGATACGACCGATGCCGCTGAAGAGCCTGCAGAGAATGAAACCTAATCCACATCCAAAGCGAAATTTTTTTTCTGAAGCGCTCCCAGGCTCATCGATGCCAACTCCATCGGCACTACATAAGAACTTCAAGTTTGGCCTGTAGTTGGTTTGGCCGCATTTATCTCCTACGGTCCTCCTCTTGATTACCATTTTTCCTTCATTTTTCTTTCTCTCACTCTTTTTCTTACTATGTAGATCAGCGGACCCACATTTGTCTTGAGGCTATACCCACCGGTTTTATTTCGGTAGAGTGATAGAGGCTGTACGATAGTAGCGAGCTTATCGATACAACCCCGCAGGAAATCAATATTTCCAGCAAAACTAATCTAAAGACCGAAGGAAAGAACAGAGCTTTCCTCGATTCAGCGATATCGGACAGCGTGAGGTATCTGTATTAGCTTGGCGTTGTTTGATAGCGCCTACTACAGTGATTGTCGTCAGATTAGAACTTCGTTATCTTTCGAGCTAGTGCTCCTGCATAAAAGACAGCGGCTTCATTAGGTAAATTAGAGTTCGGTCACTTGAATTTTTTTTCAAATGTCCACCAACATGAATACGGCAAGCGACGCCGCGTCTGCGTTCGAAATTCTAACCCAACGGTCGCCCAACGATGGCCGTGACAGCACGCTGCAAAAAAGAGGGAACGTTGATGTCGCGATCATGGACTCACAGGGCAATGACAGCGACGAAAACATAGAGGAGGAGCCGCCCAAGACGCTCTGGCAGAGGTTTGCCCACGCCGTGAAGCCCAACCGTCACAACCAGTACGACGAGCCACCCAAAAATGTGGGCGAGAAAATCGTTCGCTTTCTGGAGGTGCACCAGCACAAGCGGGCATCTGCTAAAAGAGCCGAGGGCATCGTGGAGTCATTCTTGTTTAACGATGACTTGGCGCCCGTTGAATCCGAGAGAAGAATATGGGACTGGAAGCAGTACGTTTTCTTTTGGATCTCAGGCTCCTTCAACGTTAATACTTGGCAGATTTCGGCCACCGGTATGCAACTGGGGCTCAATTGGTGGCAGACTTGGATCTGTATTTGGGTCGGATACATCGCTGTGGCTTGTTTCGTCGTGATAAACTCGCGCATTGGTAATTTTTACCACATCGCCTTCCCCATCTCATCCAGAATCGCCTACGGAGTGTACTTTTCTCTGTGGATTGTGCTAAACAGAGTCGTAATGGGCTGTGTTTGGTACAGTGTTCAAACCTACATTGGTTCACAAACGGTAGCCTTAATGCTGATGTCCATTTTCGGAACTGACCTAAAGACCCGTATTCCCAACACAATGAACACCAAGAACATCACGACATTTGAATTCATGTGTTTTATGATCTTTTGGGGAGCACAATTACCTGCTCTATGGTTCCCTCCTCAAACGCTGCGCTACCTTTTCACCGTCAAAAGTATCATCACTCCATTTGCCGCATTTGGTTTCTTGATTTGGACTTTAAAGAAATCGCATGGTCAATTGGCTCTCGGGTCCTTGACTCAAATACATCCAACAGGTTCGGTTCTTGGCTGGAATTTCATCATCAGTATCATGAGTGCTCTGGACAACTTTGCCACTTTGATCTTGAACGCCCCGGATTTTTCTCGTTTTGCAAGAACAAAGCATTCTTCCATCTATTCGCAAATGATAATTCTACCATTGATGTACGCGATCATTTCTATCATCGGTATTTTGGTAACATCTGCCGCATTCACCATGTATGGAATTAATTACTGGTCTCCACTAGATGTCCTCGGTAGATTTCTTGACCATCAAACTGCTGGTAACCGTGGTGGCGTCTTCATGATTGCATTGAGTTTTGGTATCGCTCAATTGGGTACCAACATTGCCTCTAATTCCATCTCCGTAGGTACCGATATGACTGCAATTTTGCCGAAATTCATCAACATTAGGAGAGGTGGTTATATTTGCGCCGCAATTTCGCTGGCGATCTGCCCTTGGAATTTAATGGCTTCTTCATCCAAATTCACAACAGCTTTGTCCGCATATGCTGTATTTTTGTCCTCCATCTCCGGTGTCGTGTGTGCCGATTACTATGTTGTAAGAAAGGGGTTGATTAAATTACAGCACTGTTACACAAATAAACCAAACAGTCTCTACATGTACGGAACGCGGTACGGTACAAACTGGAGGGCCGTTTTGGCATACGTGCTGGGTATTGTTCCTAATTTCCCCGGTTTCTTGGGATCATTGGGCGTCAAAGTACCTGTGAATGCCATGCGTGTTTATTATCTTAATTACTTCGTGGGATTTTTGATTTCTTTCTTGTTGTACTGCGCATTCTGTTATTACAGTCCCGTCCCAGGTATGCCTGAGGGGGTTGGATACTTTGATTTCTCGCATTGGTTCGAAAAATGGACAGAGGTTGAAAACTTCGTGGAGCAGAGAAAGAAATTCGAGATTGACGGCGTCGATGGTGACGATGAGGATTACACAGATGAATTATCATCAACTGTGGTGGAAAATTTCAAGAACACTGAGAAGGTGTAACATTAATAATATGTGTTCGGTATAGATTAATTTTTTAAGTGAATTGAGAGAGAGTATTATGTTTTTTCTACGAATATGCTGTTACGATGCTCGGGTTAGCGAGCCTCTAGAGATTTGTTCTCCTGGTGATCACCAAACGACGAGAGTGATGAAAGGACAGGCTGGTGCAGCACACCCATGCGTGCTTGAATAAATGCAGGAGATCTTCCACCAGTCACGTGACCTAGCGAAAGTGTATCGTTGCTTATGTGCCCAACTCAAGAATGTCTTAGGACCGGCTTTCCATACGAGCACAGCCGACTCAAGCTACAGCCATCATTCAAACAAGACAAGCTGCCGTTGGCCTGAGAAATTCGATTTACTGCGCTTCGCCCCATTGGCAACGCGTCCTAAATATTTGTTTGTCTCTTCCTCGGCATGCGCCTTCTACTTGCATCTCGACTTACGACCAGAAGATCTTCTCGTTCCTCCAACCAATTTATTTTTTCGCCGCATGATAAGTGATGCCGTGATCAGCAGCCAACCCAACCTTCGCGCAAGCGAAGGCTGTCACCATTGCACATACACACCATCCCTTGCACGCAAATACTTGGCGTTTCAACAAGAGTTTGCTTCTGTCTAAAAACTCCCTACAGGCCTGTCTCACACGTCGCCTCCGTAAACAGCGACGTCGCGCTCGTCTTAGATTTATTACTTCAATTGCAGGGAGCTATCTTGTGCGAATGCACTGTGTCTCCCACGCCTATTTGCACGTCCACCATTCTCATGGGATCTGCTGACATTTTCGCCGAGCAAGCAATCTCCGATCTCAAACTTTCCCTAAACAGCAAGCCTCTTCCTTTATCGAGTGCCCAGCTCAGGCCTAGAACGCTTATTTCCCAAAGCGTGTGGCCGTGGTCGTAGACTCTTTAACGCGACAAAACTCCTATTCGCGAATTTTCGCGTTCTACGGCCAGCACCGTCTTCCCTTCTTCCCTTCTTCCCTTCTTGTTCTTCTAGTAAAAATTTTCACCTGGCGCCGCGTGTTACAGACACCCTGTCCAACACGTAGCATGGCATGCTAGCATACACGCACCGAGGTTTCAACTTGGTTACCTCATGGGCGAACAGATAGGCGCGTCTGTTCAGTGGAACACAGTTTTGAACGTGTTCAAATTTTTTGGCGCGAGATAGCCCTGCCAGATATAATTGAGACTGAGATATATATTTATATATATATGTATATATATATAAATGTTTTCATATATACAATCTAAAGACTTACCTCCTTTTTAAGAAATTGAGGTTCCAAGCCAGAAGAAATTCGTTGAGTAATCTCTACCACACTCGTTACTTCATATAATTATACACAATGAAAGGTCTAATTCTAGTTGGTGGTTACGGTACCAGATTGAGACCGCTAACTTTGACAGTGCCAAAGCCTTTGGTCGAATTTGGTAACAGACCCATGATTCTGCACCAAATCGAAGCTTTGGCCGCTGCCGGTGTCACCGACATCGTGTTGGCTGTCAACTACAGACCTGAGGTCATGGTCGAAACGTTGCAAAAGTACGAAGCGGAGTACGGTGTCAACATCACTTTCTCCGTCGAGACTGAGCCTTTGGGCACGGCTGGTCCGTTGAAACTCGCCGAACAAGTGTTGAAGAAGGACAACTCGCCTTTCTTCGTGCTTAACTCGGACGTCATCTGCGACTACCCCTTCCAGGAACTCGCTGACTTTCACAAGGCACACAGTGGTAAAGGTACGATCGTCGCCACCAAGGTCGACGAGCCTTCCAAGTACGGTGTCATCGTGCATGACATCGCCACTCCTAACTTGATTGACCGTTTCGTCGAAAAGCCAGTCGAGTTCGTCGGTAACAGAATCAATGCCGGTTTGTACATTCTAAACCCTGAGGTGATCGACCTCATTGACTTGAAGCCAACCTCGATCGAGAAGGAAACTTTCCCCATCTTGGTTGAGCAGAAATCCTTGTACTCCTTCGACCTTGAAGGCTACTGGATGGACGTTGGTCAGCCAAAGGACTTCTTGTCCGGCTCCGTGTTGTACCTAAACTCTTTGTCCAAGAGAAAGCCAGCTTCGATGGCCAAGGGTGACAACATTGTTGGCAATGTTATTGTCGACCCAACCGCCACGATCGCTCCAACCGCCAAGATTGGCCCTGACGTCGTGATTGGTCCTAACGTTACCATCGGTGACGGTGTCAGAATCACCAGATCTGTCGTCTTGTGCAACTCTCACATCAAGGACCATGCTCTGGTCAAATCCACCATTGTTGGCTGGAACTCCACTGTAGGTAAATGGGCCAGATTGGAAGGTGTAACTGTGTTGGGTGACGATGTCGAAGTTAAAGACGAGGTCTACGTCAACGGTGGTAAAGTCTTGCCTCACAAGTCCATCTCTGCTAACGTTCCAAAGGAAGCTATTATTATGTGAGGAACAGGAGTTAAAGATGAAGACTAGGCTTTTCTAGAATTTAATGTTTGTTTTAGGTTGATAATGAATCATTTTTTAACCCTTTGTAATAATTTTTGCCTTGTAGCTTGTGCTAACGCTTGCCCTGATACTATCTCTATTAAGTATACGCTTCTACTGGCTTTTGCTAAGACTTTGTAAGATCACGTCCAAACAACTATCTACTTCGTTGATATCCATCTCGGTTCCCTGAGAGATCATCTTCCGATATTTATAGATTTTGGAATTGTCCCCAATGATCTGCATAGTCTGCGAAAGTTTAGCCCTTCGCTGCAGTTGGAGTTGAGACAAGCGAAGAGCCAGCTTAACTTGTTCATTTCTATTACTTTTGCGATCTTCTTCGGAGTATTTCGAGATTTCAGATTCCTGATCTTGAACTAATATTGCCAATTGCTTGGCCTGTCGTCTCTCCAAACGCACATACATCTCCTTTTTACAGTGCGCCAGTTGTAGTTGTAATTCTTTGGCCTCATTTGAGCGGATTGAAAGCAGTTCTTCCACGTCGGAGTAGGGCGCATCAACTTCTAAAGCTTCCATAGTCTTGTACTCAACAGTTGAAATTGTCTTGGCCATGCTTTTTAGTGTTTTCTCCAAATTCGATACATCCGAATCTCTTGCTTGATGTAATCTATTGTAAGAATCAGCCATTTCTTTCATTATGTTCACAACTTCGGGAATTCCTCGACTTAGACGAGTTGCAGTCTGAGACGGGTACATGAGGAACTCCGAGGGTGACGACGGTGTCAAGTTTTGCTTGAATTTGCCATTGGTAGCGGAAGATGGTTGTGATGATGGCATGCGCTGGTTCATGAGTTCTGTTGCAGTTACGCCCTTTGAGTTTTTCATTGTGGAAAGCCCCCCATGCTGAATCAAACACTCGAAAAAATCCCGATCTCCGCTAAGGGCAGCAATGTGAACGGCAGTGTCACCGCTTTGGTCCTGCGAATTGAGCAAGTTTTCTATGCGGTATTGAGGTGAGAAATCTTTGAGTTTAGACAACAAAACGTCCAAGTAGAACACAGCCGAAGGTGTGGTAGATTTTCGCTTCACGATATGGTGTATGACTGTTTGTAACTTCGAGTCTACATCGAAAACAGTATCATGTAAAATTTGGAATATTCGGGGGTAAGTTCGTCTTGTGAAGGAATTGTGAAAAATAGAGCATCTTATGAGTGGATTCTCACCTTGAAGGTTGACGGCATTAGTACTTGCCCCCGCATTATATAGGGCTTCAACTATAGCCAAGTTACCCATTGCACAGGCCCAATGAAAAGCAGTATGGTGTTCGTGATCTATCCATGCATCGATGTAAGGGGCACTATTTTGAGGTGGACATAATAACTCCGATGGTACACTTTCTTCAGAATGCATTTCATTGGAGACAAAATATTCCACGAGTTTTGAAAGATACTCGTTAACCTTGGAGTTGATATCCGAAGTTCGAGAAAACGATTGGTTGGTAAAACGGGGAATCATGGTAGAAATGGGGGAAGTAGCACTGCCTAACTCATCATGACCAGCTGAACCAGCGATAGCGCGTTGGTCGAATGTATTGTCATCGGACAACCCACTAGGTGAAGTTGGAAGGGAAGACGATGAAGAGGAACCCATTTCTACTTTGGCAGCAGCTGGTGGCTCAATGTCGCTCGAGAGCCCGTCTTCGATATCCAGCTCCTTGAAATGTTGTGGAGTAACTCCGGATTCTCGCATTATTACGGGGTCCAAACTTATGGTTCGCTGTAGAGGGCTCTGTAAAGACGGCAGTTTTTTAGATGAAATTGTAGATACCGGGATTGCAGGGCGAGGAAATACCATGTCACTTTGCGATCTCTCCAAATTGCTAGCTGCCTGTTTTTTGTTTTTACTGGAGGGTGGCCGTCCCCTCTTCTTTGGTGCTGTGGGTGTCGTAGACCCACTGGGAGTATCTGAAGCTTTTGATCGCGTAGCATGAGTGGAACTGGTTGTCTTAGTGGCTCTTTTGCGAGTCGAGTCCACACGAGACGCGTGATGATGCTTGGGTGCTCTCGGAGGAGACTCTGAGCCTTCTACATGGGTATAATCAAAAAGAGGTCTGAGCTCATCCAACACTTCAAACTTCCCGGCCAGATTTCTGGCAATTGTTAGCGGCACCCAAGTACCCTGATATTTGCCGAAACCACCTTGGACTTTTTCGTGTGTGTCGTTTATCACCTCTTTTTCCAGTATCCTGGTTCTCTTGGCTTTGGCAAACTTTGCCGCTTTCAAGATGTGTGTAGCATTTACCCAGTCATCTATTTTCCGCTTCATTATTGAGCCTGTAGGATGAATAAACTCATAGACATCAACGCCGGAATATTTGGCAGAGTAAATTTGATCGGTTGACATGATTGAAATGCCCAAAAAGTGCTTGAAAAACCCACTCTTTGAAAGTCAGTAGCCCTGGGATGTCGTGAATATAATCAGACTTACGCAATGAGCTTCACCTTTATTAAACTTTTCACCGAATGGTCCTACACTTTTGAAAAAAAAGAGGCCCGAGACCTTCTTAGTTCTCTCAAGTAGCAAGAGTGAAGACCTCTGATAACAAATTGCCTCTGAGTAGCAGCAGCTTCAATTGGAACCTAACTTTTAGTGTCTGTCTGCTTCATGAAGTTAATATCAACGAAACTTTAGTCAAGAAATCATCGACTAACACGTGACTTAATACACGTTCAAACCTTTGTGAAACGGTTGCATGCCAACGTGTTTCGGAGAAAGACCTGGTAGCAGCTAACGGTAAGCCTATTCATGTATCAACTATAAGGTCTTGGAATCGTGGCTTCTTGCTAACTAGTAATGCCGTTGTTGCTTCTGAAATTCTCGAAACTCACAACTTTACAATTTTCTGCTTTTTAGCGTCAATAACTGTCCGCTACAGAATAGCTAGATTGTCATGTTCAATTCTTGTCTATTCCATTTTGTATCACTCGCCGATGATATGAGGGTCCATGTAACCCTTTTTCGGTGTTTTTGTCATTTTCACGATCTTGGCCAATTTCTTAACTTATTTTAGAGCTTACTGTCGCACCTTAGTTTGGTGCATATGCATCAAATTACTTGACTAATAACAAAGCAACTCTATTGAGTATGGAAGGCTATGTAAATAAGTCTTAAGCACGACAAATTCAGCGAAAAACAGTCATGAATTGCCGCTAAAAGTGCCGATTTTGGACAAGTTTTTTACACCTCTGTCGGCACTACGAGAAGCCGAAGACATAATAGAGAAGTTCACTGCAATTCGCGAAACACGGCTAGCTGTGGTGGGTTTGGTAACCTACTGAAGAATAGCAGTTAACTAAACATATTTCGCTAGATGATTATGGCATAAATTGTCTGCGATAGCATCTATCTTTTCAAATTGTTTCAATCCGCCTAATGATAATTGTCTCGATTTCCCTACTTTACACCAAATTATATACTTATATGCTCTTTGTGTCCTAAGAGTGTTGTCGCCTCCCACAAGTTTTGCAAGATTAAACCCTTTTCCCAAATTACTCCAACAACGTGCTTTTGATAGCTCTAATATCTGAAGTTGATAGCTTAACGACGTTCAAAAAAAAGTGATCAAAAGACTCGTGCAATACGCGAAATTGATCCAAGAATAAACGCATCGCTTCGTACTTTGAAGACACGAGGCTCCGGCACATTGATTCTGGAGTGGCCCGGTACTCTTGCGCCAATTTATCAGAATTCAACATCTGATAGTAAATATCTCCCCGATCTTCCAACACTTTGAGTAGTTTCCTCTCGGGTTGCAGCCCAATGGTAGTCAACTCAAAGTCGCGCGCTATTGTGTCGTCGTCTACTCCTAATAAGCCCAGAATCAACATTGCTAAAATCCCAGTACGGTCTTTCCCACCAGCACAGTGGAAAACTGCCGCATGAGACTGATTACAATGTCCCTCAATAAGATATCGACAAAACTGTGCAATGGCTGGTATACTATTTTGAAGCATTATTTTGTATGCCTGTGGAAACATGTACGGTGACAAAAACATGCCGCGATAGATCAAAGACATGTCTTGAGGATCCGCACTTTGTTGATTGTTGAATGGAATATTTGTTACCGGTACTCCATTTATTACCTTGTTTTCCTTCACTTCCTTGGCTGATCTTAAATCGAATACTTGCGATACTTTCAAGTTTTGGGTCATGTATTGCAAACCTGCCTCTGTAATTTCTCCAGGATTCGCACATCTGAATAGAATGCGCGGTTTTACTCGAAGGCCATTGCGTGTCACGAAGCCACCTACATCGCGGAAATTTGAAACGTGCGAGAACTCGTGAGGCAATGGCCAACGCGCTAACGATTGAGAAGGATTCCAAGAATCTTGAATAAAACTTGTACTTTTGTAAAACCTTTGCAGCTGTTGCTCAGGCTCTAAGAAAGATGCGATACGCTCAACAACAGTAACGTTGTAATTGACCAACCCCTTGCGAAGGGGCAGATCGTGGGCGTTTTTGTCATTGGCAAGACCGTAAAAATTATGATCAGCATACATAACTAGATCCGCAGTATGTCTACCTTGGAACAAGTTTGAATATTGAGCCAGAGCTGAGAGGGGAATGACTGTGTCAGCCGATCCGTAAATTGACATGACCCAACTTCTAGAGTCGATTTCTGCAAATTTGGACGTGTCCACTGACGCAGCGCTCACGGTTTCCGATTTGGGGATCCAAATATCTTGCATTTTCCCAAAACGCAGGATCTGGCAGCTAAACCCCCCGTCACGGTCCCAGTTTGGATTTCTGCGCAACGACTTCTCGTACAATCCGTGCGCCACAAATCTTCCGCATGCGTTGATCAGATTGGGCACGTACCGTTTGCGTGCAAATTCGAACATTGACATAACACCACGCGAGTGGGCCACAATGGTATCGAGCACCAAAGTGTAGCCAGTCAGTTTTCGACACTGCTCTGTAGCCGCCCATTGATATACCGTCTCGATGTCTTCACAATCCTGTGCGATGGTGCGTCCCAGCTTGGCGTCCCGATTGGGCTCGGAGTCGCCCATGTTGCGAAAGTCAATTCGCAGCACATAGTACCCCTTGTCGGCTAGTCTCTGAGCCAGCATCGGCATGTACACTGTGTTCTTGTGAGCAGAGTGGCCATGGCACAGCAGGACCAGCTTGTGCTGTGGGAAGCCGTACTGCTCTTCATTTAACACCTTTTCACGCAGGGATCCAAATTTCAGCGACGTTGGCAGCGTTAGCACGCATGCGATGCCCGTCGATCCATGGAACTCACTGTGCTTGAGATACAGAAACCGTTCCTGAGGACTGATTTCTTGTTTTTTTATCACTGTAGTTTCTACAATGTCTTGCTGAACCATCGTGAATGTAGTTGACGGTCAGCTTCTTGAGTTACGAGCTTCAAGTTTACAATTATGTTGAGATTAATGCAAAAGTTACTTGTACTTATTGGTATGACTTCGGCCTATATATATTTTTTATTTGTGCATACATGGGAGTCATCTTACTGGAGTTGTAGTTTGTACAGCGAGCTTGTTGCCAAAAGAAACCTGAGGCATTTTCCGTGTGTTACCGCCTTAGTACAGAGTGATGATAAGATTACAATGGGCGCAACGAGAAATTGTCGGGACGGGTTGTGAACGAGATTGAGCTGGTAAGCTACTAGGAGCAGTCCGATGAGTGTGGCAGTAAGAGTGGACCACCATTATAAGTCGTGATCGTTACTAGCTAGCTTTCACCATAGATGATGCATGGTTTGCTGCTAAAAGGCGGGGCAGCATTTCTTGAAAATAGAATCACTACACACGGAATGTTAATCTGGCGTGGCAGTAGAAAAAGAATAATTGAAAAGGGAAGCGGTTCGATTTTTTCCAGAGCTAATTGGTAGGCATAACCTGGGCCCATGAAATTTTGTGAATGTGGTCTCTCCAAAAAGCGAATGTAGTGTGGCGGAAAGTACTTTCAATTTGCTCCTGTTCGAAAATCGGCAGTGCAAGGATATGTTCCTTTTTTTTTTGGGTTTGTCCTTCTCGCTTCGGCGCATGTGATCGTGTTATTTGTGCTGGTGAAACTGCATCTGAACGAGATGATATGGACAAACATCCTTTTGAAAATCGAATACTGTTCCGAACTTGTCCACTCTAGTTAACACTTTCGCGCAACGCCGTTTGCTTTGCTTTCTATCCCTGCTCCTACAATGGAGATACCTAAAGGCCGTGTGCAGACCATTTCCAAGAGCGAAGAAGTCCATCTTAAACAACTATGGGCGCACCTATTTCAGCATTGGGGCATCCCAGTAAACAGCGAAATAGTCCTTACTAATAACGCGATTGTTGCAGAGTCTACCAATGGCTCAAAAACTGACGCGTCCTCGGAGTCATCCAACAACAAGGGCTCGAGCTCAAAAAACTCCAAGAAACCCGGCAAGCTTTTTGGCAGGTTTCGCAAGGCTACAAGCGGTTCTAAAGACTCTAAGGACTCTAATGATCGCGCCAGAACCGGGTCAGTGACCTCCCGTAGGTCTGCAGAAGACATTGAGCACATGTATCCTCCAGGCATGATACACGAGGCGCTCAAAGATCTCAAGGCTGAGGAGGTGAGCGAGAACTTCTGGGAAATGTTAAGAACGGACTACCCCGACAATCTGATTCTGAGATTTCTCAGAGCGCGTAAGTGGGACACCGATAAAGCTCTCGGCATGATTGCTCACACGCTTCACTGGAGACTCACAGAAGGTCATCCTGACGCGATTATTCGTGGAGGTGAACTTGCTGCCTACCAGAACAAAGAAACTGGACTAATCAAAAACATAGAGCTTTCTAAGGCGTCATTGCATGCGTTCGATCTCAAAAGTCGCCCTGTCGTCCTGGTAAGGCCTAAGTTGCACCATTCGAGCGATCAAACCGAAGCTGAAATGAAAAAATACTGTCTACTGATTATTGAGCAGGCTAGAATGTTTTTGAAGGAGCCCGTAGACTCCGCTACCATTCTCTTTGATTTGACCGGGTTTTCCATGTCCAACATGGATTATTCTCCTGTCCAGTATCTAATAAGTTGTTTCGAAGCCCACTATCCCGAGTGTTTGGGTCACCTTTTTATTCACAAAGCTCCTTGGATCTTCCCTCCCATTTGGAACATAATTAAAAATTGGTTAGATCCTGTTGTTGCGTCCAAAATTGTATTCACAAAAAGCACTGATGACTTGGCCAAATATTTGCCAATGAAATCGATTCCAAAGTACTTAGGCGGAGAAGATGATTATGATTTCGACTCGTTCAAGAAGCCAGACGAATCAGCCGATATCAAATTGAAAGATACAGAGACTCGCGAGGCAATCCAAAAGGACCGCAAAGTCATTATACAGAAATTCATCGATGCTACAAAAAACTGGATTGAAAGTCCAGACGATAAGACTTCAAAGAAATGGCTGGATGCAAAGATCTCGATCAGCAAAGAATTAACTGAAAATTACAGGAAGCTAGACCCTTACGTTAGGTCTAGATCTATTTACGATATAAACGGAACTCTAAAGGTCTGAATTTGGAGCTTGCGATAGCAAGATATGTTGATTCATTCTGTTGTGGTACTCAGTCAGTTCAGGCTTCAACTGGCGTGTATATTCTCTATATCATGCAATCTTCTTCAAATTTGTAAATAAACATAGTCATTTTCTTGTTCAAAATAATTATCTTTAATGTATCAATAGTTGGAAATTCATGTTTCCAAATGTTGCAGGCCGACCAGGTAAAGTTTGACCCCCCAATATTACGAAACTTTGAGTTGCACTGATCGTATTGATGAATGGGGATAGTTGATGATTGTTTGCAGTTTTTGATTGAGGGTTCTAATCTGACAACAGCTCAAATCCACGAACTCTTGACAAAAATTAATACAAAT
The DNA here is from genome assembly GCA_900074755.1 of Lachancea nothofagi CBS 11611. Taxonomy (NCBI): domain Eukaryota; kingdom Fungi; phylum Ascomycota; class Saccharomycetes; order Saccharomycetales; family Saccharomycetaceae; genus Lachancea; species Lachancea nothofagi. Next base: position 1,715,167 of record LT598447.1, read on the forward strand.
GTGAATAATGAGGGCATTTCCACCAGATTGATAAACCCATTGATTGACTTTTTGTGCGATACATCATTCATTTCGGTGTCTACAAAAATCTATTTTATTCGGGAAGCTTTGCTACCCAATGACAGAATCCCCAGAGATACTGTCCACAGAATAATTGGACGATTAGGGATACGGTCATTATCCACACCATTCAGAAAAGAAACACCTAGAGCCATTCAATCTGAGCTCTGTAGGTGGCTTGTTCATGTCTACATATATATGGAGGATGTTGCAGTCTATGAAGAAACGTTCTCTATTTGGTTCCAGCTATGGCAGTTAGATTTCCTTCAAAAGTGGATTACTTATCTATTATTTTGGTCAGCCACTACTTCTCTTGTTAAACCTTGGCGAATTAAATTTCTGGCTCTCGTTGGTAACAAAGGAGGATACTCCAATGCGAAAACTTCAGCAGCACTACTCCTAGAGAGATTCAGCACTTTGGTCCCGAACCGAGCTATTTCCGCTGAAATTTTAGGACTGAAATGCAACGTTAGACGGCTAAGCACTCTGAGAAGAGGGGCGTGGGACGAAGCTTTTTTGGCTAACTGGTCTTGTGTTTTGGATATCTTAAACCGCCTGCAACGTTCTGCGTTTTACGATCTTATCGAAGAGCTGAAAAGTCTATTAAGTTTTGGAGAACCAAAAAAAGAGGGCTCTACTATGACAACGAGAAGAAACAATGCTGTATCGCTCAATGACGTAGACACGTTAGAAAAGTTAGCTCAGAGTTTTGAACTCATATCGATACCAAAAGACATCGAAGCCGTTGTAACGAGTCGCAATCGTTGCTCTTTTGTTTTTCTTGCAACTGTCGACGCTGGTATTGAGTTTTGGAAGCGTGTCTCACAATGGTGTGTGCTTCAACAAGGGTTGTACACGCTAGGCGGTGAATTTCCCTTTATCGACAAATTAACTATGGGTGGACTACTATCAGCATACACGCTAAATCGCGATAAGGACTCCCAGTCATTCTGTTCTGTCAAAGAGCCACCTACTGAGATTGAAATCATCTGCAATTTAGCAAGCCCTGTACTGAGTGACATAACCTGTAAACGGATAACTTTTGCTAGAAACAAGGTCCGTGATCTCGGAAACTGTCGCTTTTACAGTATGTGCAGGTCCGTACTTGCAAAGTTGTACATTTTGTCCAAAGGCGCCCCAGGCATAATGGAATCACCACTATTATTTGAGGCTCTAAACCATATTAAATCGTTCATAACTGAAGATATGCGAGAGAGGCCTTCAGATAGACATGTCACGGCAACTTTGAGACTTGTGGTAAGAATATTGTCCAATTTTAGCTCAGTTAAACTTCGTGAGGATTTTGCTGCATCTGTTTTACTTTCAAAAGAAACGGTGAACATATCTATTCTTTCTACTGATCCACTGGCAATAGGCGTTATGTCAGAGTACCTTATACTTTCAAAGAACATCATTCAAGCTTGTAGCAAAAATCAGGAAGTCATTGAACTCCACAATGCACACGTTCTTGATCTAACTAACTACATGTGGAGGAACAAAGTGGCTGGTGGGGGGACCATTTTCGAAATTCCTCTGGTTTTTGTTCGCCGTATGATGCAAAACCTTACATTTGGAGATTCCGGTCCGGAGTCCAAATCATGGTTTACTGTCGTTAACATTCCGGCCCTCTCTTTTTCCTCTCGATGTGCTGTAAATAAACTGGAAAATGCTCTTTCAAGCAAATCGCACTTTTCAAATGTCCTGACAGAAAAATCCTTCAACGATTTCAAAAGAAAAGTGGGTGATATATCTTGGCTTGACACTATCTCGTCCTTCTACGAATTGAAAGTTGCGATTCTAGGTATGATGAGGCATCAAGAAATGTACAAAAACAATTCCAGATTTCTGTATGCCTATCTCAGAAGTCTGGCAGATTTTGAGAAGTCATGATACGCACAGCTCACATTATGTCAGTTTTCCATTAATTAGACAATTGCCGGAATTTATGTGGATTAAGTGGATTACAGACAAACTATTTACATGTAAAACTTCAGTAGGCGATCACTCTACAACGAAGCTTATGACCTTATTTTTCAGAATCAAATTTCTGATGACCTTATCACCTATATACTTTTTTCCAGCAGGTGAATCAGTCAGCGTCTTTATGACACATTCGCGATCATCTATGAACGACTTATCAGCACAGTGAGTGAAGCGCATCTTACCGTTGACTACTACATTGTATCTCACTTGGGCATTTTGTCGAATCGCTTGCATTGAGGGCCACTCGTAAAGATTCCAACTCCAGCTTAGTTTTTTGCTAAGAATATCGCAAGCCTCCTCAGCAACTGTCGGCGCAACAGGATACATTGAAGTGATCAGAATTTTTAGAGCGTTCATGATCAAATTTAGGCTTATATTTTGGGAATTGTGCGCAGCTTCTATCAAATTGGTGAGTTTCATGTAATCCGAAATAACTGTGTTTAATGAAAGAGAGTCTGAAAACGATAAAGTTATGCTTTCAAGTAGTTTTTGAACCTTATTATGAAACACTACCTCCTCTCCACTCAAAGTGGCTGGGACAACGTATTCTGAGTCAAATTCAAAACAGTTGGAACATATAGCTTCAGAAAGGTTCACAGTTCTTATGAGCCAGCGCTCGACTCCAACAATCTTAGTTTCATCCCAGCTCAAGACGTCACTAATTGGAGCTTGAAATAAAATGTGGGCTCTCGTTGCATCAGGGCCATGGCTCTCTATGCACTTATCGGGATCTGCTCCATTATATTTGGACTTCGACATCTTTTCATATGTAATTGTAGGCTTTTGTCCCGTTTCCTTTATAATGACGTCGGAACAACTTGTCGTTTCTACTTCGTCCGGTTTGAGAAAACGCCCCGTTGTAGGATCTACTAGCGTTTTTCCGTGCACCATACCTTGAGTCACTAACTTTTTAAATGGCTCCCCAGTTCCTTGCTTATCCTCCCATTTCCCTATCGAGGCAAGGAATTTTGATATAAATCTCGAGTAAAGCAAGTGCAAAATCGCATGCTCAATCCCGCCAATATAAAGATCAACCGGCAAGTTTTCTGAAGCGGCCTTGTGGCTAAATGGATCTTTGATATTCTTAGGGTCTGTATACCGGAAAAAGTACCATGAACTATCCATGAATGTGTCCATAGTATCAGTCTCTCGCTTAGCAGGTGAGCCGCATGACGGACACTTAGCGTCGACAAATTCAGCCATATTCTTCAACGGATTACCCTTCGTTGCCAAACTATGCACTTTTGGTAGCATAACGGGTAGATCTTCTTTGGGCACTGCAACAGGGCCACAGGATTCGCAATGTATAATTGGAATTGGCGCGCCCCAGTACCTCTGTCTGCTAATAAGCCAGTCTCTTAGTCTATAATTAGTTGTTGACTTCCCTTTCCCCACTCTTTCTAGTTCTTCTGCTATCTTTTGAGCAGCTTGGTTAACATCCATTCCAGCAAATTCTGCTGCAGAAGGACCTAAAATACCAGACTTCTTAGTGTATGGCAATTGCGAGAACCTCTCAGTATTGCAGCCATTGTGAGTGATACTTGGAAGGGGAGAGATCCCTGGCATACTCTGTTCCCAGAATGCAAAATCACGCTCATCATGCGCAGGACAACCCATGACGGCACCGTGCCCGTAGCCGCTGAGCACATAAGGCGCTACAAATATTGGTATCTCGAACTGAGTTGAATGAGAAAGAGGGTTATGAGCTCGAATACCTTTCAAGAGAAACCCCTCTTTTGAATCGTTCGGCAATGATTTTGCCAAATCCAGGAAGCTTTGGAGCTCTAAATCAGTTAGAGAAGCTTCTTGAACTAGCGGGTGATCGATAGCAAGCGCAAGGTACTGGACGCTAAATAGAGTTTCGACTCGCGTGGTAAACACTTTAACGGGTTGTAAAGCTCTTTGAGATAATGAAAAATGCACTTCCGTACCGTGAGACTCTCCAACCCAGTTCTTTTGCATAGTTTTGACATTTTGAGGCCATTCTTTTAATGTTCCCAAGTCTTTCTGGAGACTGTGTGCAAATTTAGTGATACCCAAAAACCACTGATTCAGCTTACGCTTCTCTACTATCGCTCCGGACCTCCACGACCTTCCTTGCGCGTCTACTTGTTCATTAGCAAGTACGGTCTTATCTACTGGATCCCAATTGATTTCAGCGTCTTTTTGGTATGCCAAGCCATGCTTAAAAAGCTCGAGAAAAATCTCTTGTGTAAACTTGTAATACTCGGGGCTACAAGTTGTCACTTCGCGATCCCAATCAAAGTTTGCGAGCATCGTGCTAAGCTGTTGTTTCATCTTAGCAATGTTTTGCTTAGTCCACACAGCTGGATCTATCCTCCGCTCTATGGCGGCATTTTCAGCCGGTAGTCCAAAGGCGTCCCATCCCATGGGATGAAGAACTTGGTAGCCATTTAAACGATAAAATCGATTCAAAGCATCTGTTATCGTGTATACGCGCAAGTGGCCAATATGCAGGGAGCCCGAGGGGTACGGAAACATGGTTAGTAAGTACATTTTTTTCTCTTCGTGCGTTACCTTTGGTGGTGGGACGCCTTTCAACACCTTAGCCTTCCATTTGTGTCCAATTTCCACTAGACTCACCTCTTTAGGCGCCAATTTGCTGTATAACCTTTGCACATAACTTGGTGGTCGTCTTACGACTCTCATTAACCCTTTAATGACCTCTTGCCCGATCGTCTTCACTGCTGTTTTTGGTTAGATCCGCTGTGATTTAGATTATGTTTTTTCTTCGGTTTTCTCAAGATCTTCTAACCGCTCAACACTTTCAAAACTTAAACTGGCATGCTTTAAGATATCATTGAACCGGACCAATCCTGTTTTGTGTTGTGAGCCAGGTCGATAAAGATCCACAAGTGCTCACGTCTAACCTTTGTAATGTACTGGCTATGCAATCATCACTGCTTTCAGATTAATAACTAAATCGGCCCACGCTCATGTGTTCAACCAGGATTACAAGTAAGAGTTTTGATCGTTTCAAGCTCCGCTAACGACGATTGGCAGTTCAAGCTATTTCTCAGATACTCTCCAAAAAAAGCATGCTCAATCTTGGACCAAGGGCGCATTTTGTCATGATAGATTATGTTTTAGCAGGTTCAAAGCTGTGCTTTATCTCCTTGTTTGAGGTTTAAATACGACAGCAAACATTTCACTCTCTTAGAACCCAAGAAACCTGGTGCTATGGGGTAGTGAGCACGATTTTTCCCAAAGCTGGAAAGCCGCTGATGTGACACCTCTATTGGTGTGTCATACCTATCCAAGCTTGCGGTCATCCATATTGTGTAAGTGGCAGCTGCTAGGCCATCAAATTTCTGGATTATTGCATGCCGCATAGAAGCGACGGATCAGTTTACAGATATGTGCTTGATTAATGTGTAAAACATGCAAGCAAACACTACGATAACATGGTGGGCATTTATTTTCGTGACAAACACAAAAACAAGCGCAAAGATATATATCATCCATCGATAGCCTCATCATAGTATTTGTGGTCCTCTACGCAGGTATATTTAACTGAGGCGCCAAAAACCTGTAAATTAAACTTTCCGACCTGAAAGATTTGCTTTGAATGCGAGTGTAATATGGAGGTTGGTTTTCGATGTTCTCAGCTAAGACCAAGGATTGTTAGCAGAACTGAAAGACAATTCACAAGTGGTTGATATTGTTACAAGGTTGTGTCTTGTGCGTATATTATGATGCACATCAAGGCCGTTTAAAAAAGTGCGCGTTTCAATCGCGTTTCTGATGAAATTTGTCAACATCAAGGGCGTGTCGAGAGGCAGATGGACCCACCTGCGCATGATGCAACTCAAAGCGGTACTAAACGGACCGTGGCGACGATGGACTCTGAAATAGAGTCGCTGGCGGCATCTATGGCTGGCCCTGTACTCACAGAACGGCAGAATAAACGCGTCAAACGGTATGCTCCGATGACGCAAGTCGCCTCCCAAATAGAATCGACCGAAGATGAAGCATCATCTAACTGGCACCCTCCAGGCTACATAAAGCATTTAAAGTTACGAAATTTTATGTGTCACGAACATTTTCAGCTGGACCTTGGACCAAAACTTAATTTTATTGTTGGCAATAATGGGAGTGGGAAAAGCGCCATCTTGACTGCTATTACGGTGGGGCTCGGCGCAAAAGCTACTGATACAAATCGAGGTACAAGTCTCAAGGATCTCATCCGCGATGGGTGCAGTTCAGCCAAAATTGAAATTGTTCTGAATAATGAGGGTTTTGGAGGCTACGAACAAGGTACATACGGGAATGAAATTGTAATAGAGCGCACGATAAAAAGAGATGGCCCTGCCAAGTTCAGCATTAAGGGAGAGAATAGGGAGGAAGTTTCTCATACGAAGCGAGACTTGCAAGCAATTGTAGAGTATTTCGCTGTTCCCGTAATGAATCCAATGTGTTTTCTTTCTCAAGATGCTGCAAGATCTTTCTTAACAGCAAGCACACCGGCTGACAAATATAAACATTTTATGAGAGGTACTCTTTTGGAGGATACAGAGATCAATTTGAACCGGGCGCTGGAGATTGCAATTAGTGCTCAAAACAATCTAGATTTTCACGCCAAGAACGTTAAAGAGCTTCGGCAAGAATTTGAGGGCTCTAAAGGACTATTAAAACAACTCACCGCCAATCAAGATTTAAATAGACGGAAAAAAGCACTGCAAGGCAAGCTTCTATGGTTAAGCGTTGTAGAGAATGAAAATTCACTCCTCAAATTGCAAGAGGGCAACAATAGTGTTCAGGATAAAATTATCGAAGTTGAGAAAAAGATCAGCGGCAGGAACACAACTATTGAAAGACTCGATAGCGACCAGACCGCGATGGAGCAAAAAACAGAAGATGCTCTCAATAATTGGCAAGACAAGAAAAGAGCTTTTGAGGATACACGTTTAGCTATGAACCGAGTAAAAGTGGAGTTCGATACTCAAAAGCAAAACCGAGCTGAAACGGCTGAACTAATCAAAGGAGCCGAATCCAAAATTCTCAGTTTTAATAAAATAATCGCAAATTTCGAAGATCAGTTGAGAAAGCAAATGGGTGGGGATAAGAAACAAATGCAGGATGAGGCTGAAGGTCTTAAACTTAAAGTTGAGGCTTCTAACAAGAGACTATCGACGTCGAATGTGCGGCTGGGGGAACTGAGAGAGAGAATTACAGCTCTTTCCGCACAGAATGAAGAGTTAATAACTGCCAAAAAAGACAGCATTGTGAGGAAGCAAGAATATCTCAATAGAGCTCTGCAAGGAAACAATAGTTTTCTTGCAAATTTTGATCTTAATATGGAAAAGGTGATCAGGACAATTGAACAACGACAAAATGAGTTCGCAACAAAACCTCTTGGACCATTAGGCGCTCACGTTAAGGTCAAAAACGAATTCAAGGAGTGGACGAGAAGCATCCAGCGGTACTTGCGAGGTACAGTTGGCGCTTTTGTCGTATCCACTGTTGAGGATAACGCACTTTTAAAGCAAATATTCCGCTCCTGTAATCTTAGAGTCAATCCCAATGTAATGACGTACAAGTTCGATGAATTCGACTTCAATGCAGGAAGTGCGAAGGTGAGTTACCCAACCATAGTTGATGCGTTAGAGTTCGATTCGAGGGCTCTTAGATGCTTGTTTGTTGATCAAAATAGGATTGAAAAAGTACTTCTGATCAAGAATAAAGATGAAGCTAGAGAGGTGCTAATGGGAAAACCGAGAAACGTAATTTTGACCTTATCCATTTTAGACGCATACAATGGTTTTCAGTGCTCTATGACTCCCGCCAAACCATTCGCCATTGATTCGGTCGCTTTCGATGAAAAGCTCAAATTGGTCACCGAAACCTCGTCTGAGGACGACATAGCTTACTTGAAAAGCCTTATAATTGGTGAAAAGGCTGATTTGGAAGAATTGATTGAAAACCATAAGCAATCTCTCGCAAAGCTGAAAGCTCATCGCAACGATATCGAGCTTGAAATGAAGTCTTTAAAGCAGGAAATCACAGCTTCCGGTAAGCGCGAAGTTTCCATCCGGATGGAGCTAGAAAGGGAGATTGATACGGGCGTTCGTGAACAAGCAGAAGCTGATAAGGATACCTATGAAGAAGCCATATCAAGCTATTCATTGGCTCTTGAAGAAATTGATAAGAAGTTGGATGAAATCAGTCAAAAAGCACAACCATTGAAGCAGACGCTTAGCGACTCCAAGCATGATGTTCAAGAAGCCGAAGATGCAATGACTGAGATTAAGCAGTCTTCTTCCTCCAGGTCGGCAAAGTTAGAAAAGCTACATGAGGATGTCAAGTACTACAATGAAAAATTGGTTGGCTACCAACGCAAACTCGAGGAAACTAGCAGAAAAATACAGGAGTTTCAGATTGGTATTGAGGGACAGATTTCTAACGCAGAAGTCTACTGTTCTAGAGACGTTGCTTACGCACAAGACATGCCTGGCACAAAAGAGGATGTTAAGGCAGAAATAGAAAGAGTCACAATACAAATTCAGCGAGCTGAGAGCAGGGTTGGTCTTTCACAAGATCAGGTGGTAGAACTGTTCGAAAAGGCAAAGTTGAAGTACAAAAGCGCAGAAAAGCGGTACGCCGAAATGGACAACGTTATCATACAACTTAACAATTCCATCAACAGACGTTTGCAATCACTAAACTATGGAAAAACTGATACATGCGGCACAGCGGATACAGACTTTAAGCAATCTTTGCGGTTCAGAAATTACTCAGGCGGGCTCAATTTTGACTTCAATAAGAGAACACTCAACATGTTCGTTAAAACCCCTAATGACGATCAACCCAGAAACGTTGATACGTTTTCAGGTGGAGAAAAGTCATTTTCTCAAATAGCACTCCTGCTTGCCACGTGGAGACCCATGCGATCAAGGATTCTTGCTTTAGATGAGTTTGATGTTTTCATGGATCAAGTGAATCGGGAAATCGGAACCAGATTGATAATGCGCAAGCTATTCGATGACAACAGAACTCAAACTGTAATTATAACTCCACAAGATATCGGCAAAATAGCGAGCTTAGACTTTCCGGGGATTTGCATACACAGGATGAATGACCCTGAGAGACAAAATAATTCAGATTTCTACTCATGAGCACATCCTTGCCTGAGCTCACTCTTGAAATACTTTTTTATTTCTTCCTCTTGGATTGCATACATGATATTTGGCATATAAAGACCTTTAAGGTAATTTGATTTATCAGATCGTTATTTCCTCACATTATTCTTCTTCTTCACCATCATCACCATCATCATCATCTTCTGAAGAAAGTTCGGCTCCCATGAGCTCGAGCTTTTTACAGTACTTGCTATTTTTCTCGTCGAGTTCAGTAACGAGTAACATCAAATCATCAACCTCTGATCTGTCTGTTGCTTTCTCCTTCCACGATGAGAGCTCTTTTTTTAAAATCACGAGCTCATCCTCGAGATTTGCTGTTTTACTTGCCAAGTTAGATTCGCAACGCTTTAATTTGCCAGAAATCTCTTCTTTCCCCTTGGTTATGGTATCTAATTCAGCTGTCAATTTTTCACTCTTGACCTGCTCAAATTGAATTGTTTCTGCCTGTTCTTGCGTTAGTTTTTCCATTTCGCTTAGCTTTCTAGCATTTTTATCGTTTATTTCCTCGAACTCTTTAAGTTTAAGTAACACCTTTTGGAGCCCTTCGGTTTCGGCACTCTTCTCGTTCAGCTCATTCTTCAGTTCCTTGGCTTCCAGAATCAAATTATCGCGCTGTTCCTCACTGCGCATCAGTTTTACATTCATCTCCATCGAGCGCTTATCTGTAACATTTTGAGAGCTTTGGAGAGCTTGCTTGAAAGTTTCTTCGGATTTCTTAGCATCTTTAAGAGCTTTGTTCTTTTCATCCAGTATATGCGTATGTTCACCAGCTTTTAGTTTCAATTCATCGATCTCTGCAATTGTGGCAGAAAGTTTTTCCTCTAATGAGGCGAGAGCATCAGTTTTCAGAGAACAAGCTAATTCTGCCTTTTTAAGTTGATCTTTGAGGGCATTGACCTGCGCATGACACGAGCTTTCCAGTTCACTCCATTTCTTTTTGTTAGCTTTGTGCTCTTCCTTCGCCGTTTTTATTTTTTGACTTAAAATGTCCAATTCTTTTCCACTGCTCAGCGCCGAACTTTCACATTTTCGGATAACAGTTTTCAGACTTCTCTTTTCGTTTTCAAACTCCTCAGATTTCGCAGAGTACTTATTTTCCATCGTATCAAGTTTTCCTTCCAAGTCATTAATTTTTTTTTGATAGTCCACGGTGATATTCGCGGAGCCTTCGCTGAACATGTTTCTCTCCCTTTCAAACTCTGCTTTATTCTGCTTTATATTGCCCTTCAATTGAACAATATCATGCAGCAGGGACTTCTTCTCTTCATTAAAGCTCATTTTCATGGTCTCATATTCTTTTTCAGAATAGTCAAGTTTATCACGTAATTGGTTTGCTTGATTCTCATATAATTCAGAGGTATTACTCTTCTCGTTCAGATCATTGCTTACTTCCTCGAGCTTTTTTTCAAGCACCACAATAGTGGAAGTTTTTTCGTCGCTTATGAATTTCTGCTCTTGGATCTCAGATCTTTTTTGTTTTAATTCACGATCAAGTCCTGCCAATTCAGCTTTCAGATTAGTCACTCTTAAACCACCATCTTTGACTTCGGATCTACAATCTGACAAATCCTTCAAGCTCTTGGCATAATTTCCTTCAGCCACTTTCCGTTGCGCTTCCGCTTCCTTCAAGTCAATTCCCAGATTTTTTATTTTATCTTCATGCTCGTTTTTGAGTACTTTCTTTGAGTTCTCTATCTCTGCTACCTCACCCTTCGACTTCATCAAAGATGCTTTGACGTCATCCCTGTCTTGCATTAAATCATTTATTCTTTGTTCAAGGGAGGCCTTTTTTTCAAGAAAATTCCTTTTCTCCTCTTGAGAACCGACGGTGAGATCTCTTATATTAGATTTCGCTGCTGCGTTTTCATCCGCAAGATTTGTTGCAGTTTTCTCAAGCTCGAGGATCTTAGTGTTGAGGTCTTTTATAAGTTCATCACTTGACATCCTGTCCGTATCAGTAATATCCAATCTTTTCTTTAAGCTGTCAATGGAATCTGATCTACTTTGAAGTTCTTTTACATTTTCATCATAGATTTTCTGTAAGTTCTTAAGCGCGTCAGTGTATTGGGTGATTTTGGCTCGAACGCCAGTAAGCTCGCTTCTGAAATCCATATGAATGGCTTTCATTTGTTCCATTTCAACAGAAGAATACTCAAGTTTGCTTTTCAGGTCTCCGTTTTCCGCCAGGAGTTTTTCGTGCTTTTCAGTAGTTTCATTCAAGGATTTTTCGAGTCTTTCAAGCTTGGACACTAAGTGCTCATTTTCACCCTTTATAGTAGTGTTGTGTTCTCGAAGCACCCCAATCTCCTTCTCGAGTTTTGAAATCTGTTCGTGGCTTTTTTTGGTGAACTTATCAAGCTCGGCCAAATTGGATCTATTTTCTTCATCTAGCTCTTTCCATTTTTCAGCAAGTTCTTTGAGTTTGGCTGTTAATCTTGATACATGAATTCCTTGACTCTCAAGTCTAGAGTTCAGAGTGGAGCGATCTTTTTCCAAAAAGATTTTGTCAGTCTCGAATGCTTTTTTCTCATTTCTTAGCACCCCCAATTCACTGAGCGCATTATTGATCTTTACTTCTTTTTGAGCGTTTTTTTCTTCGAGGGTTTTAAGATCGCTCTTCAAACGCTTTATTGAGTTTTCCAAATCAGACTGATTTTTTGAAGATTCATGCTTCAAATTTTTATGTTCTTTTGACAGCGCGAACAGCTCTCGACTCATCTTATTGATGCCGTCCTCGGCAATGTTCTTACTCTCTGTCAAACTGCTAAGCTCTTTATTTAGTTTTTCAACAAGCGCTTGCTTTTCTGAAAGCTTCGTCTCAAGGCTGCTAAGTTTGGCTTCGTGATTGGCTTTTGTCGACAAGAGCTCATCATTATGTGTCCTCAACGCCTCCAAACTTTTATTGATGTCTTCATTCTCACCTTTAAGCTTTTCGAGTTTCTCGTTATTTTGCTTCATGCTAGTGGAGGCATCATCACTTTTGAGTTGCATTTTCGTTAGCTCTTCTTCGACGTTGTGAAGAGACTCTCGTAACGCCTTTATCTGTTCTTTCGAGTGTTCTTCAGTCTCAGTCAGTTTTCGTTCTATCAGATGCTTCTGTTGTTGGAGCTCTTCAAAAGCCTGGAATGAGACTTTACTAACTATTTCGGTTGCGGGGTCTCTTTTTAAGGCAGTCTTGATCCTATAAAGGTTATCTTTTAAAAGAGCCTTAAAGTAACGGCTGAAGTAAATTTTAGGCAAGCCAGTAGCATCAGTCTCGAAAGTGCTCAAAAAATAGTTCGCGTCTATCGAGTCGGTGAACAAGGAATTTTCTTCGAACTGCTTGACTTTTGAGGTATAATTATCAATTCCAACGCTCTTGACCAGTAGTTCGTAGAGTTCTGCTCGGGGAATACTACTGTTTGAAGTAGAAAATTCATATGCTACACCTAATAGCATGCTAATCAGGCAACTGACGGTTATGTTGTCATCATTTATGTGCGAAATGTATGAGATGAGTGAGTTGAGAACCGCCTTATCAGACAGAAAATCGTTGACAGCATTTGAGTCTCCAAAGAGCCAGTAAATAAGAGCGCATAGGTAGGAGACTGGTATCCTCGAATCTTCTAAGGATAAAGATGTTAATAAAAGTTCCAAAATTGTTTGAATAGGACTTGTTGATTTTTGATCATCTTCATCAATGCCATAATCCTTGCATTCTACTCCTCTAGCTAAATCTCGAATATCACTGTTATTTTCTCCATCAAAGAGAAAAAGCAACAGATCCACAGCGTAGTACAGTTTGTACGGATTTAGTTTTAATTCCGGGTCGTAGTCGAGAATAACACTGAAGATGCCTGGGTTCCTATCACTATTTTTGTTTTCATTGCTTAAATCATTGAAATCATTGTAAAGCAATACCTGGTCTTTGACGAAAGTGAGCTTCAGGTCCTTATTATTAGTAAGATGTGCTTTCAACAGTTCAGATGACGCATATCTAATACCGAAAGTGTGGATGGAGTTCGCAAAAAAACACCAGCTCATTATTAGCTCTGTGACAGGCACAAGTTTTGGATTATCTAAAGTTTGAGGTCCATTCAGACTTGGGTCGAAAAAAGGAACGTCTATCTTTCTAAACTCCTGTTGAACTTCATGATTATCTCTTATCATATCAGCAGCGGTATGGAGCGCGAAGGGGCGCACTGTATTTGGTGTTGTTGGTAGCAATGCCAACCTAAGTACTATCATCAGAAGGTGTGAATTATGAAGAGCTCTTTGGTGCTCAGGCGTGGTGGTATGGTGCGGTTCAACTGTGAGCTTCAATATTTCCATAGCGGTCCTGATATTGAGCAGCCGCTGCTCATTCCAAAAAAACGCCTCATCCATTGGTTCATTCAAAAGCCTCGCCATTTGTGGTAAGTTGCCAGTTTCTAGAAACAATGTCTGGTTTGAAGTGTTATATTTCAAGATGTTGACAATTAGCAACAAACAATCGCTGACCGCTAAAGATCCACGTAGACCACCTTCTTCTTCGATGATTTTGAATAGTCTTTCAAAAATGTTTTCAAATGCCACCAATTTTTGTATATGCGTGCTATTGTTGGCAACAGCCATGAGAAGCAAGATTGCTTCGTCGCGGACTGGTTCGTGAATATCATCCAAAAGTGATACTAAAGTTGAAACGCCGATGGGTATCGAGATAATTGCTTCACGAGTTCGAGAGGGACGTGAAGCTACAAAAGCTTCTAGAAGTTGAACTGTATACAGTCTGATGTGAAAATGTTCCAACTCCAAAAGACGCACAAATAGATGCACCAATTCATCGGTTTGTGTCATGAAATCTGCTATCCATAGTGAAAACTGGTCTACAGATTCATGTTCTTGCTCCTGCTTCATGATAAGCGGCGACGGGTATTTCCCATTTCGAAGCCGCGACTCTTGTGAGATCCAATTGCGGGTCAGGTCTGCATTTCCTTCGCCTCGAATAAATAAGATTAGAAGTGTTTCCAAGATCGCCTTAACAGAATCCTCGTCCGCAACGTCTTTCTTGAGCGTACTTATCAGCGGCTTTAGTCCAGAAGCAATTACCGCTTCTCTATAGCCCCTGCTGAAAGACTTGAGACCTAACACCGCGGATCGTCTATCACTCAGTAGTGTAGCATTTTCGACTCGATCACATAATGTCGGAATAGTGTCATCTACGGACTGGGTTTTTGGCGGTTGAATAAGGCCTTGAATAAGCTCCATGTGGCACCTCCTCTTACACCTCAATGGCTCTCGACTTCGATCAAAATTCCGGAGACTTCTGTAAATTTTGGATTTGATCGAGTATTATGATTGTTTTTTAATTACCATTATTTTTGACGGCATATGATATTTCGACGACTGTGGATCGGGAATTTGAGGAAAGGTTGAAAAGTAGGACTTAAAACTGGTCTTTCACTTTGAGTACTGATTGATGTTTCTGAAAGTTCTTAATCTCTATAGTCAGCTTATATAGTTGGTATTTGTTAGTTGAGCGACTTACTTACGTGCAGATGAGTGCCTCGTTAACTAATTTGACGTACGATGGAGCCACTTATGAAACAGGGCCTGGTGTGGAAGAACTGGAATTCGAAGAACTACAGGTGGTGGAAAAATGGCTCAACAGACCAGCTAGCGCGTGGGCCGTACAAAGAATTGGCGTTCTGCAATCGAAGATAGAATCATATACCTATAAAATATACCATAGAAGCCGGTACGGCAAACATCCGTTAGCCAAGCTGATACCGGCTCACATACTTGTGCAGTATGCGAACGAGGCGCTTGGCTTCGACGGCTGGTCTCTAGAAGTCTTGGATATCCACGTTACCAGCTGCAGAGCGGTTTTAGCACAGGATACAGCCCAGGAACAGTGCGAACCGCGTCATGAGGTACTTACGGAGGCCAAGGTTCGTGTCAAATTGAAAGACGGCACTAACACAGAATCCTCTGGTTTTGGGAAAGCTGCAGCCACTTCGAAAGGTGAAAGTTTCAGCAGATCCAAAAAAGAGGCCGTTAATGACGCTTTCAAGAAATGCTTTCTGCAGTTTGAAGCTATCATCCTAAAACATGAACAGCGGGTTTCGGACAACTATTACGTAGACGGGCTCTACGGTTCCAAGTCCAAAAACGCCCCAAACAGCCGAAATTAACTGTGTACTCTATGCAATTTGATGAATATTTAGAAATCAATTATATGCCTGGTGGCAAAGTCCTTTATAGTTGGTACAGGAATTACCGGAACATGATAGACGTTGCCCTCTTCGTCGATTCTTTCTCTGTCTTTCTCACTGATGGTGTAAATCTCAATGACGTGCTCTTTCAGCATATTCATGACCTCATCATAGTGTTTTTGAATTTGGTGAGCTTCCTCCTTTCTTCCACGCCTCAACAGCGCTTCAATCAACTTGACGGCGTCAGCTTGTGTTTGAGTCAATCTGTCTATCAATCTACCAATAGATTGAACTAAATATTCCTCTTCATAGATAGTTCCCTTCTTACCACGGGCGCGTTTGCGCTCCTCACGACGTTTATTCTTCGCTGTACGTCTGGAGGCTCCCGTCTTAGCAGTTCCGCCGGTTTTGCCGGTATACCGTGTAAAAAAGGACTCCTTAGTCGACGTTTCTGAGGCAGCAATTGAGATATCGTCAGCCTGTTCTGTTTCCTCTCCATAGAAGGCATAAGGATCCTCATCCTTCTTCTGTCGTAGTTCGCGCAGTCTTTTTAATTGTGAAGTTACCTGGCCTTTACAGTCAGCAATCAGCTCTGCAACAGTTCCAAATCCATCTCCCAGTGCTGGGCCAAGGACTTCATCTATCAGTTGAGGAGATCCATGTGTAGCTCCCACTAGAGCAGCCTTCTCAAAGAAAAACGCCTTACAATACAGCTGCATGGCTTCTTTGGTATTGCTCAAAAAATTCAGCTCGATTTCAGCAGCATCAGCGTACTTGTGATCAAACGACAAGGCAGATACTAATTGCTCAGCGACCTCGGGTATTTTTTCTCTGAAATACAATGAGGCAAGCGTTAAGGCCTCATTCCACTTTTTACCTAACGTGTAGGCCTCCAGTGCCAGCTCGAATTGACCCAACATTTCATGAATGATGGCTGCCTCTCCATATTCTTGCTTCGACGATAAGTGTGGAGCGAAAACGTTGTAAACAGCATTTTGCTTCTCAGCTTCATATCTAAACAGAGCCAAGGCATATTGATACAAGTCGTGACCTTGGATATAGTCAATAATGTTGTCCGAAAGACCATTCGAATCTTTCTCGACTTCGGAAAGGTGATTTAGAGCTTTTTCATAACGCTTGAGGTGATCATCAATAACAAATTTGCGCATTAGTGGTTCTTGTTCATGAAGGCTCTGCAGGAATGGTAGGTACTCTCGAGGGTCCATCTGGGATTTCTGAGCAAATGCAAGTGTGAGTTTGACGTCGTACAAAGACAAAGCAACCTTGTAAAGTACGTTTACATCGTGCAAAAAGCATAAGTAGGTCAAGCATGATTCCTTTTTATCATCCTCGTCAAGTGATGGAATCAGAATCAGTACCTCTTCTAAATTGGGAGGGTTTTGACATGCATATGCTGTTATGATTGACTGCAAATACTTGTTCTTGTACTCTGCATCACTCATAAAAATTTCCAGTAAAGCGTTGCATATTTTGTTGACTTTAGATTTCTTTGGATCAAACATTTTCTTCTTCATATAGTTTTCCATCTCGGTCAGCGGTTGTGGTGTGGTTTCAAACGATTGGTCCATTGTTATACCAAGAGTTTCCCGGTATTTGGTGGCCGCCACATCTTCCTCCATCAGGCAAGATATGAAAAGGTCCAAATAATCACCCCTTTCAATGTCGTCAATAAAGTGTTTCAAATTCTCAATGAAAAGTTCAGGAGCATAATCATGAAGAATGTCTAAATGAATTCTGTGAGTTCTGCAGGTTACTAACGCATCGTGATACCGTTTTGCCAAAATGTCCTCTCTTATGCCAGCCAAAACCATAATTCGGGGACAGATTACTTCCAAATTACCACGCGCCGCTTGCAGTACAACTGATGATTTCGATGGAATGGCGGTCACCAACAGAGACCCTCTTTCAATGGCTCTAATCCTCTCATCGTCAACGTTTTCTAAAACAACGGGTAGTGGCTTGAAGTTGGTAGAGTTAAGATGAACAAATTGTAAGTTGTGCTGAGCAGTAGTGAACATCAAAAATTTGTCAGTAATCTCCATTGAGGTCACTGTGCTAGTAAGTAAAACATCATTAGCGTAAAGCTTACCATTCGCAGCAAGTCCAAACGCTACAAGTTCAGAATCTTCAATTATGCCACTTGCATTCGCACCTGTCGAGTTCTCGAGTCTCTTGACTCGAATATCCCGAACAAGTTGGGGAAACTTGACTATTTCGGTGATTTGTCCCTCTTGATCTAATTGAAAAACCCGAGAGTCTTTGGTCTCATAAACCATGTAGTTGTATTCGAAACCAGAACGTAGTAAAACAACCTTGTTCATAGTTTCAACAATGCTGAGAAGTGATGGTTGTTGCACGTCTGTCACATCTATCAGTGCAATACGAGATAAGTTATTGGCATCCAGTAAAACACCCACCACGTTATCGTTAATGAACGCAACCTGCCGTAAGTTATCATATTCGGTTGCAAATAGTGACTTGGGAATGCTAGAGGACGTACATGGATGCAGACCCCTCTTCATGTCCTCGAGACTAGGAACGCCAGCCAATATTAGTTCTTCTTTAGTAGTGACAATGTACAACTCGTTCGAAAGACTAGTAGCGGCATCTAAAACAGCATCCGGCGCCTCAAAATCTCTATAGTACATGGGAGGGGGAACGTTCGCTATACCCAGAGGTGAGATATTAAGCGTGCAGCCGTCAATCACAAGAACAGTGCCCGAATCGCAAGGCCCTAGAGTGGGGCCTAATGCAAGTTTATAGGCGAAATCAACAATATTAACGCAGTTTTCGTCCCCAAACATAAGGGTGAAATCCTTTTCGGGATGCCATCTGACAAATTTGATATCTTGTGCATATATTTCTTGCTTCAAATACCAATGATAGTTTTTTGTAGTCCATAGCATGATTTTATTAGAGAGAACGATCGCTAGCACTTCTGAATTAGAATTCCAGCTTAAAAATTTGACTTTATCTTCTAGCGGCAATCTTGTATCGAATTCGCCGTGTCTTAGACCATTTCTTTCGAAAAATATGAGGTTGATAGCTTCCTCACCTGGAACCCGATCCTTTCGTTGGATAGAGGCAATTAAAGAACCTTGAGGCTTCCAGCTCAGAAGGTCTTCTTGACCGTCTACGGGTTCTGACGCACTGTCCAGTTGTCCTTCACGAGAAAAAACTCTGAGTGCTCTTCTGTGCAACCTTTCTTCATTTTCTTCTGCGATATCTTCGATTGCGGACACCACAAAATATTCACAGTCGCCCCTCCATGATATAGATGTTCTCCCTGAATCCATGGCGCCTAACTCTCCGCTATCAACCACGTAAGGCATAGTTGGATCTCTCAATTCATTTCCCTTGAGGCCAGATGCCTTTAAGCTTTCGAGAGCTTCTCTTTCCATAGCACGAGCACCCTTACCTCGAAATTGAGTTTCCTTCTTACCCCACCCCACATTTACATGTTTCGACATTCTGAGATCGTCACTTGCCAATTTGTACTCTGTGATCGGCTCAAATTGTCTACTCAGCAAAACAATATTACGTTCCATTGTTGCTAAAGCCAATGTCTCTTCGTCGCACGACCATTCGGCAGCGGCAATGCCCCCATCGATAGAGCCAACAATCTCTACCATTGAAACAGATAGATCAAAAGATATTGGGTCATATGTCGCTGTCACAATATCGCCTTGCGCCATCACAAATACAAGTTGACTGAGGTCCGCAAAGTGCGCGAACGATAGTAATTCGTCGTCGAAGGTTTGTATGTTGAAAGATGCTAGAACATTACAGCTACCATCTTTCATGTACTGGTGTACTTCCAACGCGCCTATTTGTAGATCACCTGTGGCGCATGTAATGCTGTCAGACAAAGTATCGAAAACGCTGGCATACAATTTAAGGTCTGGTATTTGAGTTGAGACTGGCCGAAACCGACCTCTGTTGAGAGTAATCAAGTTACGCATCTTTCAAGTGACGCTAATAACGACTAGCTTTGAGAAAGTGCCAATTCTTCATTCTCAATTTCACTACTATGAAGTTCATGCGATGAGAGAGATTCCATAAAAGTATTGAAAATTTTGCATCACTTTTGACGAGCATGATAGTTATCATTGGCGTCTATTCGCGCGAAGACACTAGCAGGGTTTCAGGCCTCTGCCAATTTCTCCATTCCGTTGTGGAATAAGTTCGCTTATTTGCTTTTTCAGCTTGGGTATCTGTTCCTGCTCTAATTCTGCCACCCGTGTATAATAGTAGTAGTTGGCCAAGGTTACCACAGTGACTGGTGCGTTTTTATCGGGCAAGCCCTTATTGAACAGGCTTCTCACAATACCCTTTAGTGTTCGCAGCTGAAGCCCACTCAAACCTGAAGCGTAAAGCTTTACTAACCGGTGCGTATTAAACTTTGTCAAAATTATGTCATCAACAATGGGTTCCTGTAGTAAATCATCCAGTTTTAAACTCTTGTCAGCGTGAGAGAGCTCTTGCTGTCGATAAAGCACTATTTGAAGTAATAATAGTGCAACATTTGCTTTAAGATCCATCTCTAGTTGTTTTCTTAGAAATTAATATAAAGACATCGATTTGGAATCCTTTTTTGAACTTCTTGATAATTCGAAAATCTACAATTAAAAGCTCCGATAAAAACCCCTATTCAAGTCTACGAGGTTCAATGGGTATGTTTCTGGTATTTAAGTTTAGCGCTGTCTCACAGCTACTAACTTGTCTCTTTTGATTTGTTGTAGATAAAGCGATCGTGAAGGGTTTAAACGACAAGCTTTATGAGAAACGCAAAGCAACAGCGTTAAACCTTGAGAAGCTTGTGAAGCAATGTTTAGCAGAAGGAAATTACGAGCGTGTTGATCAGATTCTCGATGAGCTTTGCCGTGATTTTGCATACGCCTTGCACCAGCCTATGGCCAGAAATGCTGGTTTAATGGGCTTGGCAGCAGGAGCTATAGCTCTGGGTTCGACGGAGGTAGGGCGTTATTTGGACCGAATCTTGCCACCTGTTTTGGCTTGTTTTGGAGACCAAAATGATCAAGTGCGCTTCTACGCCTGCGAGAGTCTGTATAATATTGCAAAGATCGCCAAGGGTGAAATTTTGGTTTATTTCAACGAGATTTTCGACGTACTGTGTAAAATCAGTGCCGATACAGAGACCTCGGTTAGAGGAGCCGCTGAACTTCTTGATCGGCTAATAAAGGACATTGTAGCAGAACGAGCCTCTAATTACATCAGTATTGTGAATAACGATCCTAAAGACCTTCCGCCTTCCACGCGCACCGATCCCCAAACAGGTGAGGTTTTGCAAGAAGAGTATAACCAAGAACCAGAATATGCCTTCTCTCTACCCAAGTTTATTCCGCTTTTGACTGAAAGAATCTACGCAATAAATCCAGATACAAGAATGTTTTTAGTTTCGTGGCTTCAAGTACTGGAAAACATACCTGATCTTGAACTTATATCGTACCTTCCCTCGTTTTTGGGTGGACTATTCACATTCCTTGGTGATTCTCATAAAGATGTAAGAACTGTCACGCACTCTCTCTTAGATCTTTTACTCCACGAGGCACAACACATATCTGAAGTCAAGGCTCTTGCTAAAAAGAAGCTGATGGATAAAGCGCAAAAACGGCTTGTCTCGGAGGAGACGTCTGCTAAAAAGCAAGATGGTCTTTTGATTAGTGAAAGAAAGAAATCACTGCTGACCGCCTTTGAACAGCTTGCCATGATAGACCCATCCAGTCCTATAAAAAGCCGGGTTTCTTCAAACGGAGATGAAAGCAAGACGAATGAAGCAACTGCTGCGGTGGAGGAGAACTCGGGTGTGAGCACTACTGATATTCTTGAGTCCTTGGATTCGCGCAACGGGGACTTGTACTGTCCCGGGCAGGATATCCATTTGGATTATCCCAAAATCATTGAGATTTTGATTAATACATTAGGCTCTTCGGAACCAGAGATTCAACTAGTAGCGTTGACATGGATAGAAACAGTTTTAGACATTTGCCCCTTGGCATTTCTGCCTTTCTTATCAAGACTGCTGTCGTTGCTTTTGAAAATACTGAATGATGTTGATCATAGAGTGAGAAAGTTGGCTCAGACAGTTAATGGGAAGTTGATTGATTTGACAGGAAAACTTGATTACAAAGATGAACCGGAGGCTATAAACTACGGTCCCATTGTCAACACACTGACCTTACATTTTTTGGACAGTGATGTAGTTGCCAAAGTTGCTTGCCTGGATTGGCTGATACTCATTTATCAGAAAGTTCCTAACCAATTGCTAGAGCACAGTGATAGTACTTTCCTAACATTGCTAAAATCTCTTTCAGATAAGGACAACCAGCTGGTTTCCAAGGCATTACACCTGTTGAGTGATCTCTGCAATAATTCTAATGAAGAATATTTCAAGAAGTTTATTAGAGATCTATTACTGCTATTCAAGAACGACGGGAAGCTATTGAAAACTAGAGCAAATCATATTTTCAGACAACTTGGAATCAAACTTTCATCTGAAAAAGTCTACAATGTGGTCTCGTCTATTTTAGAGGGAGAGGAAGACATTTTATTTGTACGCATGATGATACAAATTCTAAACACCAATTTGATAACCGCTCCGGAACTCGAAGGTCTCAGAAGAAAGCTAAAGGCAGGTACTGACAACGAATTTTTTTCTTGTCTCTTCAAGTGCTGGTCACACAATCCTACATCTTTGCTTGCATTATGTTTGTTGGCAGGCAAGTACGAATTGGCATATTATATTCTTCAAACCTTCGTAGAATACGAAATTACAGTGAACGATCTTGTCCAGATTGACATTCTCGTTCAATTATTAGAATCACCGGTTTTTACCAGCTTAAGGCTTCAACTACTGGAACAAGAACGCTATCCATATCTTTACAAGTGTCTTTATGGGATTCTTATGGTTTTGCCCCAATCCAAAGCCTTTCAAATACTTAACACAAGACTGAGCAGCGTTAGCACATTGGCTGCTAGAAAAGTTCCTCCGAGCCCGTTCTACAAGGTAAATGATAGTTCAAGTAACTTGAGTGAGGCATTATCATCAGAATCGCTCAACTCTCCAAATTCATTTCACCAGAAAAGAACTAGATTTCAAGGCCTTCTAGATCACTTTAGGAATGTATGCGAGGTCGAGCTAAGCTCGCCAAAATCTACTTGTGTTGAAGAAGTGCATTTTGCACTTTTAGATCATGTTTTAACTCCCGAGCCTGTTTTCGGAAACACTAGCCAATCTCGCGATAGAAGTGAAGACGATAACAACGACACTGAATCTGTTATTTACCGTGGATAATAATCAAGAAAAACTTCAACGCTTAAAGTACAAGCGAGGTCGCATCAGTACTTGACATTTCAAGCTATGTATGATGTACTTTGGTGTGTGATTTGATCATGTTCTTTGTGCGCTCTTCTGATGGCATGCCGCTTTGAATCCATCTCTAGCTTTTTTATATGAGTAATAGGCATCCATTTGTACTAGTACCTCGCCTTTAAGTAAAAGCTCGAGTGCTGCAAAAGTTATATATACGTAGCAAGCGGCACTCGAGAAGACAAGTGAGTGCTATCTTTGGTTATAAAATAAACTCGCACCCAGTATTGTCTCATCTCATAATCAATCGATTTACTGTCGAAATGTGTACGATAATAGCCAAATTTGAGCTGAAGCAAAACTTGGAAAATGTTCACTGTAGAAGTTCGTCTCTGAAATGGGTTTGAAAGTTGCTCCTTCTGGTCTCGGTGCGAATCTTGCGATTTATGCTTTGCCTTTCGAGTTGGTGAACGTTTTTGTCATTCTTCCTGATCGTTTTATCAGTAACACCGCCCAAGAATCTCCGATCCCCGACAGCTAGGGTCCTATTTCCATCTGAAGCATCCGGTGGGAGTGGTAGATTTTGCCGGTAAAACCTTCGCATTGAGCGATGCCCCGCCCTTACTCCAGTTGGCAAAGTGAGCTCGACTCCGGTGTCATCGACTTCTGCTAGCGCGTAATTGGAATTCATGTCCACAGTTAAACTTGAGTGTGCCGTATCAGTGTCATCGGGAGTTATAGCTGCCACATCTGCATCTGCATCATCTCCAGTAACTCTAGTATCGCTCTCTTCTTCTTTATCGTGGATGTTATTGTCTGCTAGGGAGAAATCGTAAAATTGTGAAAACTTTGCTCTTTCTTCTTTTGTTTCATATGGTAGTCTAGCGTGGCTCTTGGAAGATATGTGAGCGCGGATACTTTCAAGACTGGTTCCTTGAAAAGAACAACATAAGCACCGGTTGGCTATAACTATCAGGTCTATTAGATCATCAAGTAGACCCGGCAGATCTATCAGGAAGGACGGTTCGGGGATGTAAAGACCATGGGACCGGAACATATGACTAACGTTGCGTTCGATGTCCTTATGCTCAGCAGTACAAAAAATACAATCTGTAGCAGAAGGCCGCTCTTCGGTCCCTTCATCTTCGGTTCCTTCATCTTCGCCAGCTTCGATTTCGCTGGTCTCGTAATCACTGGAATGGTATTCGCTGTTGGAGTCTGTTGTGAATCCATTTCCGTATGATCTTTCGTCGTCGAAATCGGTGCTGTTAAGAGACATTTTGGACATTTCTGACGTCACTGAAACGGCTGGTGACACAGACCTAGCATGGTTGCGACTAACTTCGACGTTGTCAAACTGGCGTCCCCTCTTTTTCTTGAGTTTGGTTTTAACACTTGAGCTTTTCTTTTGGTTATATTGCGAATCTTTTGACTTCAAGATCGGAAATCCAAATTCATCAACTTGATTGAGCTCTTTTTCTTTCTCCGAAAGTTGTACCTTCTCAGCAAAGAGATCGGCAGGAATCGGCCCGAGCTGGGCTAGTTTGCGCTTTAAGTTATATCTATGCCATTCAGTCTTCATATGATACCTTTGTTGGTCACTCGACCGAAACTGAATCAAACAAGCATTGCAAGTGAAAACATAAGTCATCTTTTATAGGGTTTACGCGTATCAATTGGTACAGGTCCTCTAAAAAGACTAAGGGTTTTTGACGAATGTTTGTGAGCAAGGCAATTCCTAATCTTCTTTTTTTCAAGATGACAAACTGCAATAAAACGATAATGCGAAGAGTTTGCTCAAAAAGTTTCCTTGAGATGCTCTACATTCTAGTGTCGAAAGCGCTTTCTACCATGGCCTACAGTAGAAAAGGCGATGGACTCGAGCATCTTCACACCCACTTGCAGTCTTCCGCTTGCAGTAAAATTTCGAGTAGTCTATCTTTTCTATTAACTACATGCTCCGCGTACATACTACTAAAAGTCCAAAGGCTGTGAAGTGCGAGGCCATACCCTCTTAAACAACGACATTGCCACAACGTCTTGTGCGGACAATTTTCCGTCAAAAGTGGCTTTAAAATATCCGTGAGTGCCCAAACTTTCCTTGATAAACCCAGATCTACCGCTCTTTGTGAAAAGTGGGATAGACTTGAACCATTCGACATCCTCTGGACGGAAGAACATGTAACGCACTGTAAGGACGTTCTTGTGGAATCTAAAAGGATCACCAGTAAGAACGGTTCTTTTGCTGATGATACGGTTGTGGTCTGCGTTGAGGAAAGAGCCATGGCCCACAAATGTGATTCCTTTAACGTCTTCCGGACAATCCTTGAAGAATAAAGCTGGGGATTGGGTGAAGTCGACTGGCGCAATACAGGTAGCAATCGAGGCCGAATCCTGATGTAGAAATCTCTCAAACTTGTGTACGTTGTTAGGTGTATTTGACGTGGATGAAAACAAAGGTTGAATCTGATACCTCCTCACGCCATATTGAACAAACAAGTTCTCCTTCGATGGGACGGGATCTTCGAAGCCCTCCCATCTTTGAATAGTAAAGTTCACAAGTGCATTCTTGTGTTCGTGCTTCAACAGCCCGTAAACGGCAAACACTTGTTGGCGAGGATCTTTGAGTTTTGTTAAAAGACCCTTGGCCATTTTGATATGCAATCTGATACGATCACCAGCAATAACCTCAGCGCCTTTTATAGCGTCTTTCGTAACCTTATTTCTGGTACACGTATAATTACCAATTCTGAGTAAGCGTTTCCATTCTGGGGTAGCGTTAGGATCGTATTCATTTACATCCCAGACACAGTTATGTAGGTTCTTCAAGCCTCTGTATCTTTTGAGTCTTTCAACAGCAGACTGGGAAGGATCTAGTTCGATTTCGTCAGGGAATTCTCTATCTTCTTTTTCAAGAGCTCGATATTGACTGAATTGGAATTCTTCTTCTTCGGGAGACAAATCGACAAACATCTCGTCGTCGACAGTTTCTTCGACTTCCTGGGGGGCCTGTTCATCTATTTGTTCAATATTGTCGCTCTCATCAATTACCATGTCAGCATCATTTGCATCTATCAACTCTTCCTCATCTGCAGCTTGAATCACATCATCCAAGTACCATCTTGCCTGGTAATCAGAAGTGCCCCTAGGGACCTTTGTCTTTTTTATTGGCTGCTCTCTGCTTGGCAAAAAGCCATGGTCGTCGTAACGAGCTGCGGTTAGGTCGTCGTATTGGAAATCCTCATCATCAGACTCAAACGCGGTGTCCATATCCTGTGGTGCATATTCCTCTAAAGTGTCTTGTTCTGCAGTCGGTGTGAAATTGGTGTTTAGATCGATGTCTAATGGGTCAGATTCAACTTTCTTTTGACGACTAGCTCTTCGGTTGGAATCGGCGACCTTCTCAATCTGGGATATTTGGAAATCACCTAAACCTGGAATATGAATCAAACGATTGGCATCAAAACCAATGCCTCGGACTGTTCCGTCTACAATTAAGATGCCGCTTTCTGGATCGCTATCGTCCGTGGATTCTGAAAAATCTACGCTGTCCGCAATCATGTAGCCTCTGTTGTCTCTCCAGCTAACCTGTCTGGGGTATCTTTGACACAAAGTACGAAGAGCATTGAGGGCTTCGGAAGGTTTTTCCAAGTTGAAAAGGCGATCTTCGCTGGGGAAAAAGTGCTTGAAGAAACTCTCGAGCGACTGTTTAAGGTCAAGCTGAAACTTCTCTTTTGGTTGCGACTGTGATAGGTTTGGGACACAGCCCATGTAGGAGGAAATTCCCTGTAGCTCAACTGCACGGATGACCTGCTCTCCAAACTCAGTATCAACCTCAGCGGCACCGCTAAGGCCAAAGACAGTGAAGTCGGCAACTTTGGTAGCATCGAGGATGCTGAAAAAGCTGTTCATGTCTGGAATGACAAATTTAAGGTTGGCTCTGAATTTCTTGATGGGAACGTTGAACACGCAGGGTGTGGGTGGTACTTGAAAAACGGCCTCGGGGTCTTCCAGCGACGGCGACACAAGACGCGCTACTAGATCCGCAACGTCCACGTCCGGAGTCAAGGGCACCACTGCGATGACCTTCTCAGCACCATTGGAGCCCTCAAACAGCCGACGCACTTCGAGTGCGTCCATCATTTTCTGATCCCGTGCTTGTCTGGCGGTATTTTTGCGCTGCAGTTTCGAGACTCCCTTGCTGAGCCGCTGCTGCTGCTGCGATGCGGGCCCTGTTTTTTCTACTTTGCCTTTGTACATGTTTTTTAGCGCACCTTTCGAAGCATGCTTAGATTTGAACGGCTTGTGGCCGTTTTTGACCGACGATCTATGGGAATGTCCTGCCATGCCACTGTATATCTTTTTAAGTGCGTCGAAGCTGTCAGAAAAATAGCTATAGTTCCCTCGCTTAGCCTCTAAATATCTGCTGTTGTCTGAACTTGTCTCTAGTAGGTGCGATGCGATGAGCTTTTCAACCATGCCTGCGTCTAAAATTTTCCAAATCTCATTAGGGCTAGATATTTCAAAATCAGGGCTTCAAATATCAGTCGTGACTGCTTGTCACCACCACCCGTAAATTTTAGAGAAATGACTTTTTTAAAGTATTTTTTGAATTTTCTGCTCGTATTACAAACAAGTACATCTTCTCGTCGACCCACGCAAATTTCAACTCTTGAAAAATTCACCAGAAACTCCCGCGGCGTGAGTGAGGCGGTGAGCGAGGGCAGTGTGGCAAGCGCCAGAGTAACTAACCCACAGACTGAGAATACTGGGAACTTCACCATTCTGGATATAGGCTTCTTGATATTTTGTAATTTGTAGGTTGTTCGCACGGATAGATCAGATTCACAAGACATATCGCTAAAAGTATGTTTGAAATGGTGCTATAAGCTAGCAAGATGCGGAGGAGGGGGACAACAATGAAAACGAAAGACGAGGATGAACGTGGTACACATGAGAGCGCGCAGAAACAGAGCTGGGACGATGAATAAAACCTTACACCTGGTAGATGGGAATCACAGCGCCAGAACCACGCTGGCATTTGGGGGAGGAGGTTGATTCCAGCGCATTCTGCGGGCGCAGAGCTTAGAGCTCATACAGTTTCGTCATAATGCATCATCAGTCCGGAACCCGCTTCAGCTCTATAACCGGCGCTTGCGCTGTTCTTGCAACTGGACTTTATACTAACATCTCGCTGCAGCAACATGGCTCACGAAAACGTCTGGTTCTCTCACCCAAGAAACTTTGGTAAAGGCTCTCGCCAATGCCGTGTGTGCTCTTCCCACCAGGGTTTGATCAGAAAGTACGGCTTGAACATCTGCCGTCAGTGCTTCAGAGAAAAAGCCAACGACATTGGCTTCCACAAGTACAGATAAATGGCATGCGCTAGGTGTGTGCGTGTTTTTGTCTCCGGGGGGTAGTCCAGTTTGACGAGAGTTGTACGTGGTCGTGAACAATCTTTCTATTGGAAGATACTCTTTTCGCCACTCGTTCGACCTTTGTTCAGTTGGGCCTTCTCCAGGAACCAAGCGCTATATCGAATTCAACTGTTTAGGCATTAAGAATAAAAAAATAAAACCCTACTCTAAATACGTGTATTTTCTGTTAATGTTTAGTGTATTGTAAGGGCCCGATGTTCGAGAAAGCTAACACGCTGCGGCCGGTGTGCACACTGCTCGTCTTTTTCACATTCGTTTGCATTACGCTCTACCGAAATCAGCAAAACGTAGAACCTTAACTACAATGGCTCAAAAATCCCCCGGCACATGGTTGTTAGCCTGACAACTAGTTGTTATAAGGACGATGGAGAGGTTATTGCATCAATACCTAACACAAGACGTAACGACACTATAGTCTTATATTATATCAAATAGTGGATGCCCCGCCACAATTCATTTGTAGCACTCTGTTTAGTCAATGGTTAGCTCTTACAACGCCTCTACGTCTGTAAGTCGCGAATGAACAGAAAGTAACTTAGAATCTAGCTCGAACTAACGCTGCATTTCCATTTAATAACTACAGAATTATGCATAGAGCTGCATTTGACCACGTAGGAAAACAGAAATACAGTGTTCAATTGTTTGCAATGTACCAATTCTGTGCTAACCTAATCCTTCCTCAAGTTACTTTACACCAGACATGCTAACGGACCTGTATCTATGTCAAATGCCAACCCCATCTAAGGTATGCGATTTCTCGAAAAGCGACGCTTACCCGGACCCCTTAAACTTTTCTGTATAAAAACCCAATCCTTGGGCCTCTTCCATCCACTGAAGATATCACTTTTGTTTCCTTCTTTCTCTCCTTGAATCAAAAATGCACGGAAACGATGCCACAGTTAGCTTTGTCTGTCTTCTAACAGCTGTTAATTGCCAATATTCCATCTCTTAATAATGATTTGGAATATGAGTTTCCCAGATCAACACAAATGACTGGATTTTAGGAAGTTCGCGGTCCGTGATCCCCTCTGGGACGATAGACCGGGAATGTCGAAGAAAGGCTACAAATTTAAAATCCGTAAACCAAAATGCTTAGTTCTGCTGGCATATGTAGCGAAGGAATCAAATCTCTTGAACACTTCTTGCGAAAATAGAATTATATATGTCACTCGCGCACGCAGCACTGCTACTCTGCTACAAGACCTGGCGTTATTTTTCGTCTTTTGACTGAAGCGCCAAGCTGTTTACCGGGAGCACTAGCCACTGCATCTGACATTCGATGCTAGGTATAATGGGATCTCTATTCTGAGACTGGCGTGCCTTTTGGCAGTTTGATTATTGTATTGAAAAAACAGTAAAGTTACTAAGATAATACTTGGAACTCGTCATTGCATGCGAAAAGCTTCAGCTGGCATGAAATACAATCACAATTGCTCAATGCTCAACCAGATTTCAATTTTATCTGAAAAGTACTTTTTTTATTTATATCAGTTGCCTAGAGCTTGGGCGTTACTTCTAATTCTTGGAGTGGCTGGCGCACTGGCGCTAAACTCATTGTACTTTGGAAGCGCCCAATGTCTCTAATCAGTTTCCCAGTTGGGTAATTCTCCACGAAATCTCTCTTCTCAGCGGCTTCATCTTGAACCTGAGACTTCAAGTGAATCACTAACTTAGAAGACTCCTCTGACATCACGTACTTGCGGTAAAATTCCAAAATTTCTGCTTTGGTCAACTTTTCAACCAGGGAGGCTTTTCTCTCCTTGTGCACAAAGTTGTAATCGCCAATGTAAATAGCAGTACTGAACCTCACGTATTCTTCGGACAAGTTTTTGTACTTCTGTAATAGGGTTTTGCAAAGCGCGCTTTTATGTCTGCCAAACTCCTCTTCAGTCATTGATTCTAAATCGTTTTCAGTCTTAATCAAAAATGCTTCAACTCTAGATTCCAGGTACGCCGTATCGCGTTCAGATTGGATTAAAAGTCTCAAATTAGTAGTACCGTGTGTATTCAAGGCAGAGCTGAAAACAACGTATCCTAACTGTTCCTTAGTCCTCAAAGTATCAAAAGCAGGCTCGTCGATCAATTGAGCCAATAGTGCTGCTTTTGCAGAACGCTCCTCAGAGTAAACGCCAAATTGGGTAATGTGCTGAATGCACGAGTTGATATTTTTTTCGTCCGCTAGCGTCTGTTCGAAACGGAACGTTTTGCCTCGTGGCAGCAAGATTGATCTGGGTTTTATGCTTTTTAATTTAACGGCTTGTATATCGACTGGGGCCAATACCTTTACCAAGTCGTCAATTTCGATGGCAACGTCGTTGTTGAAATTACCGTGCACCAAGGTCTCGAAGAAAAATTGCTCGTAGATAGTAGGAATGAAATTTTTCAAATGAGTAAAGGAAAACTGTTTAACAACTTCTAGTTTTTCATTTATAGTCCAAGACCTCTCGTTGATGACTGAATTGTAAATATCTGAAATCTGAGAATATGGCACCTCGTACAGGTGGTTGTTAAGTTTTTGAATCAGTTTGTTTTGAAAAATCTTAAACCGGTCCTCACTTGGTTTGAAATTTGACACGCCCTCCAAGTAACGCGTGAGTAAAATCGCCATCTTTTGGTTGTAGCCGCTAAGCGAAATGTCTAGACCCTGGTTGGTTTTTCTAAACGAGATGTGCAAGTTGGCTACTTGCGCGTCATACTCTAAATCTTTCAAAGAGTCATTAACTAGATCAACGTAAAGCGTGGTGAGCATGCTGTTGACAACACTGGAGAAAGTATGAGGCAATTTCATTGAAACATAAACATGACCCTTAGGAACCCAAAACCTATCATCTCTTTTGTACCACAGCTTGCTCTGGCTATCGTTTCTGAGAAGCAAAGGCTCTTGTAAAGATTCTCCTGTTTCTAGTTTATCGACTTGAAAATTTGTAGAGATGAACTCATTGGGGCGTGGTAGATGTAGGTGGGGATTGAGCCCTGGATCCTTCAACTTGGACAAAAAGTTTTCAGAGTATTTGGCAACACTGTATTCGGTGCCGTACCATTTCTCCTCAGAGTCAGTCTCTACATTTTTGTGGATCAATGTCACGCGAGAGTTTTCTGGCTTCAGTTCAGCTAAATAGCTCGTGATTAAGTCGGGTTCGTATTTCCTCAATAAAGATGTGCTCAGAATATCTCCCGTTGGAATGAACTCTTTTTCAAGTGCTTTTGATAGTGCGGATACGGTAGAAGAGGGATTTCCCTTTTGTTTGAATTTGAAATTAGCTTCGGCGGTATCGCGCAGCTCTGTATAGATCCAATCTTGAGGAAGCTCTTGCTTAAGTAGTTCGATGTATTGAAACACGGAAAGAACAACCTGTTCGTAGTTCTCAATACCATTGTCTGTCAAATCAACGTCCACAGAAAAAAGCGCGTTACCTGTGGAAACCGTGTGAGCGCCTGCAGAAAGTTCATTAGCCCAGCCTTTCATCTTTAAAAAGGCTAAAAGTGAGCCGGATCCTTCATGGCCGATCAAGTGGCTCAAGTGGTGACTAGGCTTGGACTCCCAATGCATTTCGGAGTCAGGGGATCTGAAAGTTAATTCTACCTTTTTCAGATCTTTGACGGGCTTGGCGTGTATGACTTGAGTTAAGCAGTCCGCAGGCAGCATCTGGACTGGATATGAAGGCACCGGAAGATTTGAATTAGGGACGTCCTTGAATAGGTCATACACCCACTTAGACATATCGTCTAAATCTTCTCTCCCAAGTATACACAGCTTCATGAGATTTGCCGAGTAACAAGAGTTGTAAAATTTCAGTAGCTCATCTCTGATGTTCAGGCCGTTAAATTTTGGAGTGCTACCGAGAGTCGTCATATTACCGGTTGAAAACTTGTGAAATGGATGTTCGGTGCTTGTAAGAGATTTGTCAAGCTGATAAAGTCTCCACAAGTCACTTTGAAGGTTTTTTTTGTTCTCACTGTCGACAGCGTTGATCTCCTTGTCTGTAGAACTTTTGTTGAATGATGGGCAAGTAAAGAATCCTGAAAACCTGTCCAAGGCTCCATAGAGATTTTCATGGTTTACTTGAAAGAAGTAATTGGTGTTTTGAGAGCTTGTGTAAGCATTGGATCCTCCGCCATGCTTGCTCAAATAACTAGAGTACTCGTTTTCGTTAGGAAACTTTGAGCTTCCCATGAAGAGAAGGTGCTCGCAAAAGTGCGCAAGACCAGGTAAATATTCTGGATCATCGAAGGAACCAATATTAACATCCAAAGAAGCGGCAGATTTATCCGTTTCTGGATCTTGGATCAAAAGTGCTTTCAGGTTATTAGGCAAACTAATGAAACGGTATTTCCTGTCATCCAGAACCGGTTTCTTGAAATCAGTATTGTGATTTACGTAGGTGGACATGTTTACTTGAGTTTTCTTGGAAATTTTCGCTAAGCAAAAGGGTTCAACTGTCCTAAAAGGCTTCTGTATTGTGCAAACGACTGTAGAGCAATTCGAAAATACTCTGTTCATACAATAGAGCCCAGATATAGTGCGGGGATGAAGAAATCGAAAATCGGCCTCGTTAAAGCAGTTCCGATGCTAGTTTTTCAGTCTTACCTTTTCTGATGGCGTTGGACTTTTTCTAAGAAACTTAGCTGAAGTGAAAATAAAACTCAAATAACTTCGAGAGTTGATACTTCCCAAGCAAAATCGAGATCGGAAGATGGCAAGAATTCGGATGTTTGATGTGATTGCATTCTCTTTGGTGGGTTTTGTTGGTATCTACACCGGAACTCAGTTCTTTGAGCCCATAGTCATTGATAGACTAAGGAAAGATGGGCATTTGAGATCTGATGTGGAGATTCCCCAATATGACGATGAAGGGAATCCGTTATCACCTAAGTCAATGTTGGAACTAAGGCAAGAACTGGACAAGGTCCAAGAGCATCAAAAAGTAGAGCAGGGAAGCAAATCGGAGCAAGGATGATTTCAATGTGTGGCATTGAAAATTTAAGTGTGTTCTCTGTCTTGTTAATAATATCCTTGCAATATTTGTACCGGGTGCGCAAAATTGAGAGTCCAAGAACGACACATGTCACAGGAAGTTCGTGAGAGATCGAAAAGCCTATACAGACCTTTCAAACGACAGCACAGTAGTTGCTGTTAAATGAGCCCTCTTCACTAAATATTGTTATGTATCTGCTGATCTTCTGTCATGTGTGAGTTTCCACTCAAGTCTCGCAACGTTCATCTCGAGTGTGTGATGAAATTCTGAAAGACATGGTTCTTAGCGAAATCATGAAATTGTTAGGTTAATTTTTTAGAACAGCTGCTGGATCTGCTATGGTACGCTGGTACCAAACTAGCGCTCGATAGCTAAATACAATATTTCTTTTTTTATCATGCTAAGGCTTAACACTATTTGTTCTTTTTTGCTCTGTGTAAATTTCACACCTCCACAACATGCTAGAACGATAGTCAAAATCTTGATTATTACAAATTGTTTAGCTGTTTGAGATATGTCTGCAATTTCTCACATTTGATATTTGACAATACAAGGGGCTGAGTACGTTAGCCGCCCAAATCGTGGTATTGAACTGGTTGATCTTGATATTTCGTGCCAGCTGATAAAATTTCGCGCCATCAAAAAATTTGAGCTCATCTCATGGTTAAATCTTTTAGCTATCAAGAGCCTTCTGCGACCTCAACCTTCCTAACCATTGAAAGCTACGGTAAAAAGTATGGGAAAATCTAAAAGAAGATCCAAAGCGTCTAGGTTTAATTCAGCACCACTGGGAAACAAGAGCAAGTCAACAGTGAAAGATGAGGCCCTAAGCGCTAAGAAAATACAACCTCTTTTAAAACAGCTTCAGAGTGCTGTTCCAAATGACAGGGCTATGGCACTTGGTAGTATTACAGTCTTGTGTGAAGATCCGCACATGAGAAAACTTTTTCTGAAAGAAAAGTTGGTACATATAGTTTTGAGTAGACTACTCTCTGACGACAACATGGACATCGTGGTTGAATCACATGGACTTCTCAGAAACTTAGCGCTCGACGAAGGCTATGATGTGTGTGCTTTTCTATGGAGATCCGACATGTGGACTAGTATAATATCTGGATTTGCAAAATTGCAAAAATCTCTAGAATGGGCACAATCTAATACTGCTCCCACAAACGAGACTATGCGCCAACTTTATGAATTTGGTGACAATTTGCTTTCTCTAATAGTTGCATTGGCAAATGGATCCGACAATATTCTAGAGGATATTTTGAAGACGAACAAATTACAAGAGATTTTTGGCATCATTCATTTGATCTTAGAGTATGGCCTTTCGAAAATAGACGGAAAAATGAGCTTGAAAATATCCGCGTCACTTTTCAATACTATTCTAGACCTACTCTATGATTTCAGCTCTGATTCGGTAGAGTTTATTGAAGCTGTGAGTCAAGATCCGTACTTATCTGAGTTTGTGAAAAGATTGCCCGATTTACAACTATCTGCCGCAAATGAACTGAGTACAGTCCTTACTCAAGGAATCTATCTTCAATTTTTGGATCTTGATTTGACTCAGGCACAAGCCAATGAAATTATAATAAAAGCATGTTCAGCCATTGAATCTATTGACTTAAACCAAATGCAGAAATGCTTATCTAGTACAGAATTTGACAATGAGCTGGTAAACTCTCCTAATGATCAAGTCTCTGGTAAAATCAAAGAATTTGCTAAACAACGAGCATTAGCCTGTGTGCACTTGCAAAGTATCGAAGTAACTCTTGATATCATTACTGCATCGCTGGAAATAATTGCCGCCAAGTTTGGAGATAGAAATGTTCCGTTGGATGATGAGCTTCTAAAAACCCTGACCGTTTCTCTGCCTGTTGTTTTTCAGTCGCTTTTCGAAGAGTTCAAATCTCGCGTTCTTATCGCTTGGAATAATATGCTATGGCTTTACTTGACACTCCGAATCAACTTTTTTGTATTGCCCAACAACATGTGGCAACAATTGTGGGGCTCACTATCAATGTCGAGCTCAGAGGAAAACAGCGACTTCGGCATAAAATTGGGTAAATTGGGTGTTACGTGGGCTCTGCTGAAAACATTACAGTTGCAAGAGAATCAAACTTTACTATTAACTGATTTGAATTGCGATAATCCCGGCTTTGTGGATGCAATCAAAGAAGAATATCAGAACGTAACAGGTCTTGATACTCATGAAGTTCAAGAGCTAAGACAAAGATGTTGTGGTATACTATCATGTCTCGCAATGCTTCCAGATCACATCGAGCTGAACCGTCAAATCGGCCATTTTCTAATAGAGCAGCTAGCGGACAAACATACTTCAGCGGCCACCTTAGTTGATATCTCTGACATGCTCTTTGATATTTACTCGGATGCCAAATACGACTACGATGAAGATGTTTTCGTGAAAGACGCATTTGTCAAAATACTTAGAGACACGATTGTGCCCAATATGAAGCAAACATTCAAGTTTGTCGACAAAAACAAGGACCATGAACTCAAGGCGAAAACAAAAGACTGTCTTGCAACCATGGAAAGATTCATTGAATACAAGTTAAGTGAGCGTAAGTAAATGTAACATAAAGAACTTTAGCATTTTTATATGAACGCTATCATTTGATTGGCCTCGTTGAGAAATGATTGATATTATATTAGATACAACATACGTCGATAACGTATAGTTATTTGGTATATTCCTTTGCCTGCTCTATCACGTTCCTCTCGTATTCCTTTTTGTTTTTAGAAAAGGCCCTCCATGCAGGCTCCTGCGCCGGTGAGTCGGGATTGGGACTGTCGAGCAAGTCCTGGATCCCTAGGGCGATTTGTTTGAGAGTGATAGCCGGCCTCCAGTCCTGGTCCTCATTGAGGATACTTAGACATACAGTACCACTAGGATAGATGTTCGGATGGTAGAAACCAGCTGGGAACTTAACCTTTGGGGGTTTTGAAGGGTAGTCGTCTGGATATTCGATTGTCACAGGGTAGACACCGTCTTTCCACAAAGTACCCTCTTTACCCGGAATGCCAGCTTCCCACTTCTGTAAATTCATTGATCCATCTTGCTTCTTGGTTGGTTTCGCAAAAAAGCCAAAAGGATGGTCTTTACGCCACTTCTTTCTTAGGAAAAGTCGTTAGTATCACTCATGTTATGATGTGAATGAGTTGAAGATCACCTTGAACAAGCAATTTTTGAAAGCTGATCCGGGCTACTTCACAAAATGTTAGAAACATACCTCTCCTCTTGCAGCCGTTGCAAGCATAGACTGCTCATTTTGTGTGTTTGATTACACTGCCTGTTTATGGAGCTGATATTTTGGATTCCGATGAGTATACAATAATTTTTTGATTATGTGCGAAAAACTCATCTCATTGCAAGCAAGCAAACTCGATAAAAATTTCCACAAGTAGCCGATCTGCGGCTTAATTAGACCTCAATTACTGTCGATCGCCTTTACTGTAATGGCGAAGAAGTCTAGTAAACCACAGCCTGCTGTGGTCGAGCCAGTTGTGGTAAAGAAAAAGGGCAGGAGGGGTGCCAGGGAAGAAACAGAAGAAATGAAGAAGGAAAGACTATTGCATCGCGCGAAGGTCACTTCCACATCTAGCTGGACGGGAAAGCTGCCTCAAACTCTGTTGCACGAAATGTGTCAGAAACGCAAGTGGAATAGAGTTGAGTACGACATAAAGAAAATAGGTCAGGATGGCATGCTAGCGGCAGCAGTACTGTCATATACAGATCCAAAGACGAAAGAAATTCTGGCAATTAAAATGTATGATCCAACGTTTGATAGAAAAACCGGAAAGGGATGTTTGAAGCCACAAGAGACACCTATGGAGGCTCGGCACATGGCGGCGACCGTGGCTCTTTATAGAATATCATCGAATTCTAACATGCAAATGATGCTGCCGCCCAATCACAAATCGCTGTGGTATGAACTTGACGATTTTCGAAAATCGCTGAAGAAGGAAAACGATGTCTTGGCAGAAAAGCTTTTCGACCCAGAGCCCTTCAAGTCTCTGATAGCGGAAAATAAGTCTAAAGATGTCAAAGATAAGGAACGCCAGGCCAGGCTGCAACAAGCTCAAAAATCGCAACAAGTACCGACCCTCATTACTTCAAATGGTGCCAAGCCAGGCAAAGACGCAATCACAAAACGCGTTCGTGAGCCACTTGACAAGAAAATCATAAGGTTCCCACAAAAAGTATGGGAAAATGCTACTTTTGTTGACTTAAAGGAGTCATCAAGAACCGCAATTGAGCATTCACTCAGATCACACATTGACTGGGAGTCAAAAAAATGGAACGGCGAGTTGACAAAGGAAAGGTGCCTCTTGCAAGAAAGCCTGCTGTCCCATGGGTTCAGAAAAAGGCATGCCGAAGAAGCCATTCTCTACAAAGATCCACTTTCCTTTCTTTTGTTCAATCTCCCTGAGGATGACTTGCCGCCATTCTTCCACAAAAGGCTAGAGGATACGAAAATGAAGGTAGAAATTAGTTCGCTTCCCCTCAATATTCAAAACATGATCAGCCGCTTAATGGAGGGCGGAGCCTCGTATGCCGAATCATTGTATGCATTACAATCTGCTGAAAACGACGAAAATGAAGCTGCAGGAAAATTGACGGAAAAATTTCTGATCGAAACGACTGCGACTCCTCCTGAAATTAGTCAAGAGGAATGTAATGAATTGTGGACTCAAGAGCTTGAAAGTCTATTGAGCATTTATGGAGGTGACGTCATCGAGGTCCTGAAAGAGGATGGAACTTGTTATACTATCAAATTGATGGAGGAATTCCATTTGAAACTCAAAGTCTACAAGACTAAAAGCTACCCTTTCACACTACCCGGGATGATCGTTTCAACATTTGATAAAAATTATAAATTGCCCAGCTACATCAAACAGACTATTTTGACAAAGCTTGTGACTTATGTGATTGAAGCTGGCTTACTTGGTGATATGCTTGTTTATCATGTCTTTGAGTGGCTTCAAGAACATCTCGCAAGTATTATAGATAACCCAGGTTCGCTTTTACCGAAAGCTCAAAATTCCATGCCTTCACATGATAGAGAGGTACAGCATAGTCAGTTTCCCAAGTCATCCAGAAATAGAACGTCAAGAACCGACGCCGTGTCCGCAACAGAGTTACAACAACTGAAATCAGAATACGCGAAGAGAATTACAAGCCGAAGGTATGCAGAAATGATTAAACAGCGCTCTCAACTTCCCGCATGGAAAATCCAAGAAAAAATTGTCGATCTGATATACAAGAATGACGTGGTGTTAATCACAGGTGAAACAGGTTCTGGTAAATCAACACAAGCGGTCCAATTCATTCTAGACTATCTCATGTCAAAACAAAACGATTACGGTCAAACTAAAATTATTTGCACGCAACCGAGAAGAATCTCTGCGATAGGGTTGGCAGAACGTGTTTCTGAAGAAAGATGTTCCGATTGCGGAAATGAGGTTGGTTATATTATTCGTGGTGTAAACAAGACGAAGGCAACGACTCGTATCAGATTCATGACCACAGGTGTCTTGGTGCGTATTCTTCAAGGATCAAGAGATTTCCTTGCAAATTCCATCGTCTTTATTGATGAAGTTCACGAAAGATCCGTTGATACAGATTTGATAGTCATCTTACTGAAAAACTTGCGCGGGAAAATTCCTGGTTTGAAAATAGTACTCATGAGTGCTACCGTTAATGTCGACGTTTTCAAAAACTATTTTGGAGACCTCAAAACCTGTCACATTGAAGGTCGAACGTTCCCTATTGAGGATTTCTTTCTGGAGGAAATTCTCGAGACCCTAGATTTCAAAATTAAGCGGAAAAATATTTCATACGATGACTTTGATAGAGAAGGCCAAAAGTCTCAAGGTGCCGATTCGGATTACTTGCGGCCAAGTGCCGACTCCAAGTTTTTCAAGAGTGGCCAGATCAATTACGACCTCATCTTATCTCTAACTATTCACATTGACAAGAAACTGGTATCGGAAAGCAACGATGGTTCAATTGTGATTTTCATGCCAGGTGTAGGTGAGATTAACAACTGTTGCAAAAATCTAATGAGCGGTAAAAACTCGGAAATATTTGTGGTGTTACCGCTGCATTCCGCTTTAACTCCAGATGCTCAGAAGAAAGTCTTCAAACGGTTCCCTGGGAAAAGAAAAATCGTGGTTTCTACAAATATTGCAGAAACTTCCATCACCATCGATGACTGTGCGGCTACCATTGATACAGGTCGCGTAAAAACCATGTATTACAATGCGCAGGAGAACACCACCAGATTAATTGAGACATTTGTCTCTAAGGCAGAGTCTAACCAACGTAGAGGTCGTGCGGGTAGAGTCCGTGCAGGTTTGTCTTACAAATTGTTTTCGAGATGCAGGTTTGATGAAATGTCTGCACAACCTCTTGCAGAAATAAAGCGGGTAGGCCTAGAGTCGCTGTATCTTTCGGTGAAATCTATGGGGATAAAAGACGTGATTGGATTTTTGGGTAAAGGTCTGGATCCACCCCCCTTGGATTCTTTGCGAAAATCTGAACAGCTGTTAACAGCCGCGGGCTTGTTAAGTGAAGATGATACTCTGCTCACGGAGCTTGGAAAATTCATTAGTTTAATGCCCCTCATGGATTATAAACATGGTAAAATGCTCATTTACTCCATTATTTTTGGATGCACCGACGTAGGTATTAACATTGCTGCCATATTGAGTTGCAACGGATCTCCATTTGCGATCACCTCTGACAATAGAGATCAAATCAAAGCTTTGTGTCAAAGTTGTACTAACGGAGGTGATTTGTTGGCGTACTTGGAGATAGTTCGTCGTTACTTGAAAATTGAAGACTCTGCATCCAAGAGAAGATATTTAAATGAAAACTTTCTTTCCTACAACAAGATGAAAGAAATTATCTCATCCCGGGCTCAATTATTGAGTATTTTAAAAGACGTGGGGTTTTTGCCCATGCGGTACAATATGAGTGGATCTGGATCTGGATCCGATTATTTGAATCGAAATGCCAAAAATATTGAAATTATAAAATCAATTTTGACTGGCGCTTTCTACCCTCAAGTGGCACGCGTACAACAACCAGATCAGAAATTCATCAACACCAGCGCCGGTGCCATTGAGAAAAATCCTGAGGCAAAGATGATCAAATATTGGATTCGAAATGAAAAATATATTGATCATTTGTACAAATTGGACAAAGATTCCGAGGTGGAAAATACCGCTTTGCCTGCCACCAGAAGCTTCCTACACCCATCTTCGGTTTTCTTCTCACCAAAAGATAACAACAGCATTGGTGAGCTTGTCGCTTTGGAGAGTTCCACGGAAAAATCCGCAAACAACAATCAAAATTACATAAAGGCTCCCTTCATTGTGTTCAACAGCTCTTACTCCAGTGACAAGCTATTTTTAAAAGACGTTACACCCACTACCACTTTAGCTCTACTCTTATTTGGTGGCGCCATTAAATTCGAGTTGCAAGGCACCAATCATTCCCCCGGTTTAATCCTAGACAACTGGTTGCCTATTCGTACCTGGTGCAAAAACGGTGTTCTCATCAAGGAACTCCGATCCCTCTTGGATAATGTCATACGACAAAAATTGGAAAACCCGCAATACAATTCTTTGCAACGAGAAACCTCCCATCTCGGTGATGACGTTTTGACTATACTTGAAAATATTCTCAAGTCAGAATCCTAACCAAAAGAAGACCCTACATGCATTTGATAAATATCCAAAATAAATACCAGCACTTTGATTTATATATATTGACACCGCCATAGCAATGCAATCACAAACTTTCATAGTGCTCAGTCAATCATGCATAAATACCGAAAAAAAAAAAATATTGAAGGATGCGAGGTTCGAACTCGCGCGGACAACCGTCCAACAGATCTTAAGTCTGCCGCCTTAGACCAACTCGGCCAACCCTCCGTACGAAGCGTACCACCGTCAAGGCGTTCGCTTGACATGAGTATCGAACCACTGAAATAATGCAGTGAGTACCACTGCACTATTACAACGGATATCTGATAATCTTCAAAAACTAGACTCGGCTTTGTCACATATGACAACTAGCATGCTTTGATTTATAAGCTTAGCAGTTCGAATATCTCCAGAATTAGGTCTTCTTTTCAATTTGCGAACCACATTTCGTACATTTGGGATCTAGCTTCGCCTTTTGTTGTCGCCGTATTTCAAGATTCGATAGGATGTACCGACAAGTTTGGTTGGTACAAATAGTTTTGGTAGTCAAGAATCTTTGACCGCATTTATGCCACCAAAAATTGGATCTGTGCCAAGGAATTGTATGCCATTTGATGCTTTTCACTGGCCCACAATAATTGCACTCTCTTGTTTCTGGCTCGACTTTCTTTCTAATTCTCGGTTTTTGCGCGGAATCAGAAATTAGAACCCCCTGACACTCATCACAAGAGTATCCTTTCAAAGATTTACCATCTTGTAAGATGTTGGTTACTTTGAGCTCTTTTGTTTGCGCCTTTTCATTCACGCGAGCACAAGTTGCCACTCGGTTACAATTATAACATCTCGTATGACTTTGAAGATAATAATCGTAACAAGATCTGCATAGCTTATAACAATTCAAGCCTTGCCATGGCACATTTTTCCAAGGATTCGAGTTTTCTCTACCACAAGAGTAGCAAGTTTCAGTAAAGATATCAATTTTCTTTGTTTCTCCTGTTTCCAATAATGATTCTTCAGTAATGATTTGATGTTCAGGGATTAATTTTTGTTTAGTCGAGTGTGTGATTTTGATTACTTTGACCTTTTGATTAAGTGGAATGCTTTGAAAAAATTGGCGTGAGTAATTATGGACTATCGACTCCGCGCCACAATCAAAATTGGTTTCATCACTTATAGGCGAAATTGGTTGATTTTCGTATGTGATACATGGTTCACCATTATCAGTGGTTCCGTCCAATGTTTCATCATCAGCAATTAATTCGTCGTCACTCCATTCTTCTGAGTATTCTTCATTTATGGCGGCGCGCTTCTCTCGGACAAATCTATCTTGCAAAATATCACAGGAAAATAACTCGGGGGTATCGACTCCTTCAGCCTCCGTATTATCTTCTCTCAAAATGTCAAGACTCTTCCTTTGGGTATAGCTTGCCTCTTTTGGATGTCTTTTTCTCTGCGCAGAACACCGATCCAATAAAGAACGTAAAACTTTGGGATTAGTTCCATTCGAAATCTGGAATTGCCATTGCTTCTTCTTAATGTAGCTCGTGCCAGCAACGGGACAGGCTGGCTGGACATGTGTCGAGACATTCAATCCCAGGGAGCGTGTGATAAATTGAATACCATCTCTAATCGGAGGATAAACCGTAGTTATTGATGTGCACAAAAATCCATCTACAAGTAAGGAATACCCGTCGGAATCAATAAGACCAGCCAGAAAAGCTTCGCGGACCATAAGGTGTTCTGTTCTCATGAAATGAGGCACGTTCTTTTTGTCATTGATTTTGCCATTTTCATAAAAAAGCAGACCCTTTAAAACGGCAATAAATGGGTTCCCTACGTTCCATCGACGGCGACCATTTTGGAACGTGTGGAGGGTTCCAGTTGCACCAAAAACCTTATTTTTGCAATGCTTTTTAACGTAAGTCATACCCCAGATTTTAGCATTCTCCTCAAGCCTGCCATTTACTTCATGATCTTCAGAGTGCAGTGCAAATGTTGCGCCAACTCTACAGCCGTCTCCTATCCAAAATCCAATCAACCACGCCATTGCCTCTAACTCTTTTTCCGAAACTTTTCTCATAAATTCTTTCTCTAAGAACGGTAGAAGTGTTGGTCTCTCGAATGCCAAAGGAAGCAGCAGCAATCGTGTTGAAGCACGAGCCGCTTCTCCTAGATATTTCAAGTCGCCAACCTCGCATTTCCACCGCACAAAACTGTTATTCTCTGTATGTCCTCGGAAACTTTTTATATAGTTTTCAACAACTTCATCTGAGGTTTCAGCTGGAAATAGTTTTTCCACATCTCTTGCCAGTTTGATCAACCTTCCATCTTTGGTTTCAAAATCATTAACAGTTAGGATCAATACCCTCCTTTGATTTTCTTTATCGCGTCGAATAGATCGCTTAAGACGCAGATATGTTTCCACTAAGAGAACTTGACCTTCAAAGCACGTAGTTTCGAAAAGGCCATATGGTAAGTCACGGCTTTCGTCATAAAAGTGTATGTAGTGATTTTTTTGTTGTTTTATTGTGAACGCTTCATCTAGCTCCTCGGATTTCTGTCTTACGACTCCACAAGAGCCATCCGCGGTTAAAATTTCATCGCCAATTTGTAATTCATCCACAATTTTACAATGACCATCATACATGAAAATTTCGGTCCCAGAGGTGTACCTTTCCGCTAATTCGCCACCATCTAAACCAACCACATCAGCAATATTTCCTGCATGGCGTTTCCGATTGGAAGTTGCTCCAGTAGAGCCCGGACGTTTGTTTAGAACAATT
Organism: Lachancea nothofagi CBS 11611; assembly: GCA_900074755.1. Classification (NCBI taxonomy): domain Eukaryota; kingdom Fungi; phylum Ascomycota; class Saccharomycetes; order Saccharomycetales; family Saccharomycetaceae; genus Lachancea; species Lachancea nothofagi. The sequence goes on from LT598447.1 coordinate 1,758,825, forward strand.
TGGCGGCTTGAAGCCTTGTCATTGACCTCAGCATTGTTCGTCAAAAGTTCCTCATCTTCAATTGTGATTATACTTCTTTGTTTGACTGCATATGACCCTGGGGAGATACTGGCACATCCCGGAGAGCTTTCTGCAAGCGGCTCAAGAACTGGAGGCGGTGTGACCAGATCAATTACCAAAGATTCTTTGCACGTTTCCAAGTTTTCAACGCAACGCCTCGGTCCCCGTCTTTGATCTTCTTCATTACCGCTTTTTACAACAACCGGCTCTGGAGTCAATAAGTCAACCATCTGTGGCGCAACCTTTTTTTTAGGCTCATCGTTTGGCCCAGTCCAATCAAATCGAATTGCTTTTGGCTCATTACCAGTTTCCGGACAATCCAAATCGATCAATTGATCTGCACGGCCCCTGAGGGTGAACTCCTCAAAGTTGGGCCCCGACCCCGACTGAAATCGCCATTCTATTTGTCCCCTGGAAGTATTTTTAACACGAGTTTCATTCATCATTTCCAAAAATTAGCCGCCGATGATACTCGTTCCCTAATGTTCTTATTGTGATAACTATCGAAAGATCTATCAGTAGTTCCGGTTGTGACCCCGGCTTTTATATTTGGTTCGCTTTTCCCTTTAAACGCCAACCTGTGCTATATCACATTGTTATGCGCGGTTGGTCTAGCAAGCGGTGTATCGCCTATGGGATATGTTGTATTCCCAAACAAGCAATATATATATATATATATGTAACTATATCACTACTGGGAGGAGCAGGAGTCGTCGCATCAAAGTACCTTCTCAAGAGTAACATGTGTATGACTAAATAGTACAGAATGACCTCGAAGCTACGACTTGAAACGCATCGCCACTTCAAACATCAGGGTGTTATTACTACAAAAATACAAAGTTCAACCAAAGCATTATCTTCTAGTAAGCAACAGCTACTTCCAACTCTATATTCTCGGTTTCGAATATCGTCCTCCCTTCAAACCTCATACTGGAACGCTGCCACATAATAACATTTCCTTAACTCCTAACTCTATAAGAACATCATAATCATCGTTACAGCTCAACTCTCCAACAGTCGCACCTAAACCATACGACCATTATGTTGAATTGCCGTGACGACGACACTAAAACTATTTCTAATCACAATATATAGATAAAAAACCCAGCACTATCAGAGATCCGCAGTACTAGTACTACGGTTTCTTCTTATCCTTGTCATCGGTTCGAAGCTTCTGACAAGCAGTCTGAAAAAGTGAGAGATCACTTTGAACGACCAGGGGAGGATTGGCCGAGTGGTCTAAGGCGGCAGACTTAAGATCTGTTGGACGGTTGTCCGCGCGAGTTCGAAACTCGCATCCTTCAATATTTTTTTTCATGGATGATAGACTGAGCATTATGACATTTCCAGCCTTGACATATTATTTTTCATACTTTTTCGAAAAATTAATAATATAAATAACAAATAATAAATTAATAATGATAGTTTGTCACATGTGATAGAGCCCGTAAATAAATATAATAAATAGTTAATTAATTTTTTTTTTGGTTTTTTTTATGTTGAGACCAATCAACATCAGAAGGCGGATGCGCAGCTAACGGATTTGGCATATTCCTCAAATGACAATGGTTCGAATTTAATTTCGAGTCCCTTAGCGATAGCGGCCCCCAAATCCTTGTTTAACAAACCAAAGTATTGACTCACTCTAGTTTGAATAGGCGCAGCAGCGGTGCTGACATGGCCAACGACGTTGTGAATGAATCTTTCCTTGGCTGCATCATCGTATACTTTTTCGAATAGAGCTCTAGGTTGCTCCAAATCGAGAGGAGTACAACCAGTGACCCAGTAGTATTCGTTGATTTTGGAGTTAATGATTTCGTTGTGCTTCTTGAAGTCTTCTTGTTGCACGATGGCGGCATCGGAGTCTTCCTTCAAGACCGTCCCAGTAAATTTGTTTTGGCAAGCTTTATCGTCTAATAGGTTCTTGTACTTGATTTTCTCGTCGTACTGAGTTGCAATATAGTTAGGATAGGAGTTTTGGTTGTAAAGAGCGCCAGGACCATCTCTTTGGAAATTACCCATCAAGAAAGGACATCCAGAGTTTCCGGCTGAGGCTGGGCACATGTTTCTGGGGCTGTTAACTGGCAATTGCGAATAGTTGGTACCTAGTCTGTGACGCTGGGTATCTGGGTACGAGAAGAGCCTGGATTGCAACACGGAATCGTTGGAGGGCTCAATGCCGGGAATACAGGTGTTGCTGGGACTGAAGGCAATCTGTTCAATCTCTTCAAAGTAGTTGTCAACGTTCTCGGACAAAGTGATTTTACCAAACTTGCGCAATGGGAATTCCTTGTGAGGCCAAATTTTGGTTAAGTCATTAATTGAGTAACGGAATTTCTCCGCCTGTTCGGGAGTCATGGTTTGCACGTAACAGGTGTAAGTAGGGCGTTCGCCGCTCTCTAACATGTTGAATAACGTATCTTGGTTAAAGTCGGGCTTGGACCCGCCAAGCTCTGCAGCTTTCTCGTTGTCTAGGCACGGGAATCCACCGTCTGCCCTGACGTGGAACTGCACGTAGGTGAGTTCGCCCTTTTCGTTCAGGAACTTGAAAGTGTGACCGGAATAACCACTCATTTTGGCCCAGTTAGCAGGCGTACCACGGTCACCAAACATGTAGGTTATTTGATGGATGGATTCGATGTTCTGGGTCAAGTAGTCCCAGTACATTGTGCTGTCGGTGCCATGGTTCAGATGCGTACGTGGGTGACGCTTTTGAGTGTGAATGAAATGGGGGAACTTGTTGGCGTCACGAATGAAAAAAACCGGTGTGTTGTTGAAGACCCAGTCGTGATTTCCCCACTCGGTGTAAAACTTGAACGAAAATCCGCGAGGGTCACGAGCGGTGTCCGGGGTACCAGATTCACCGCCGACGGTGGAGAAACGTGCGACACCAGGACATTTGTAGCCCGGCTTCTGGTAAGGCGCGGCAAATGTGATGTCCGAGAGTGAGTCGGTCAATTCGAATTCGAAACGGCATCCACCGCCCTTGGCGTGTACTACACGCTCTGGAATCCGCTCACGATCGAAATGCGCTATCGATTCCACCAGGTGCACGTCCTGTAGCAATATAGGTCCGTCGGGACGCGAATATTGCGCTCCGTAGGGATGGTGTGAGTAAGGGAACCCATTGGCGAGGGAGTAAGTCTGTTGACCCGTTGAGTTTTTCTTGTCAATCATCTTGTGTGTGTGTGTGTGCGTGGGTTAATGTCCTGTTGTAAGGTGGATGTCAGAAGTGACTTTTGACCCGAAAATACCACCTGTTCCTGTAACGCTTTATATAGCCCTCATCTCATCGAAAGCAATCGCCTAAAACCTCCTAATACACTTTGTAATCATCATACATCTGGACCATCCACGTACACATGCTGTCACCGGTATATCCGTCACCGTGCTTACGGATCGCTGAGCACAAATGTATCCTTGCTGGAAGGCTTGCATCTGCGTGTGTGTGCAGTCTCGTTTAGTCGTATGTAGGCAGGTTTGCTGTGTTGTTGAAATTTTGCTTTGCTTAGCATTGCTTAGCTTTGCTTTGCTTTGCTTTGCTAGGTGACTAGAAACAGTTGTGGAGACGTGAGGATACCAAGGACGTGAAGGGTGATGCAGGATAGCGTTAGGAGCTTAAGAGTTTGGAAGGGAAGTGGTGTGGTTGTGTAGGTGGTTCGCGAGGATGTGTTGAGTACTTTGTCATTTGGAACGCAGATATTTGTAGTTAGTAATAGTTTGTGGGCCAGGTGCTATGTATCGGAGTTGCAGAGCTTGTAGGAACGATGGTCGTATGAGTTTGAAAAGTGTTATGCGATTCAACAACCGCAACCGGTTAGATCCGTAGCATACTTGTCTTTTGCGGTCAACGGGCCGGTTTGAGGCATATAGAAAAGGTTGATCGACATGTAGCGAGTCTGGAATCTGGATTGACTAATCCTGGGTGGCGAGTGACGCAAAAAGCTGTTCGATGGTGGACTTTCCTCGGGTAAGAATTGTCAGGTATGGCTGGACGAGACGAATATGGGACTTTTGTGGGACTTTTGTGGGACTTCTGGGGCCACTTCTCTGAGCGCATATGCAACTTCTTTTAGGACCGTCTCTCTTCACATATGACACTTCTTCTAGGATCGCCTCTCTTGGCACATAGGCCAATTTCTTGGAACGACTTCTCTTCACGCATGCCATCTCTCTTAGGACCGTCTCTCTTCACATATGACACTTCTTCTAGGATCGCCTCTCTTGGCACATAGGCCAATTTTCTTGGAACGACTTCTCTTCACGCATGCCATCTCTCTTAGGACCGTCTCTCTTAGGACCATCTCTCTTAAAAACACCCCTCGTCACGCTCCTGGTATATCATGGCGACTGGACTGCCCTTCCGCGCTCCTCGTCGTTGTTCTAACATGAGTGTTCATTTTGTTAGAGTGCATTATTCCTCAAGAGCCCCTCAAGACATTTAGCCGCCGAATGACCAGGTGACACAAAACGCATTGAACAAAAACTCTACTACACAAAGTATTATGAAAATTCTCTCCCAAGTCGTGTCTTGACGTTTGCATGATTTGCTACAAGTAATTATTCGTATACAGCTCTAATCTATACCACGCGGTCGGCACCAGTGAGTCTAACCGCGGTACCGTACTTCTGCAACTTGGTGAGCAACCCATCACCTTGTTTTATCAGCAGATGGTATTGTACATTTTTGTTATCCGGTCTGTTGGTTTCAACAATGCCGTTGACCCTGTCAATAACACAGTTTAGTTGTTTGTTAGGGATAAACTTGCCCAAATCCTTGTCTAGGAAGTCAACAGATACACCAAAGGCGCTGGCCATGGTTTTGATCGAGAGAGTCTTGTAAGACTCCAGTAACTGCGCGTATACTTTGCGCCGCATTTCACGCACAAAAAAATCCGCGTGTTTGTTCAGATATTTGGATGGCATCAAGACAGTTTCGTAAGTTTCCAAAAGGTATGGGAAATAACTGGAATACTCGGAAGTGTATAGCGATATAGTCAGCGAGGATATTGACTGTAGTGCTTTAGTGCTGCCCATCAGGGATAAAACCTCAGGTGAGTCAACAATCTTGTCCTTCAATTCTGTTCTCTCTAGCGCGAATAGACCGGCTACAGAGGCGTAGGTTGCTATGTTTTCGTATGACGTAAGTTCGGAAGACGTGAAAGTGGCCAAGGAATCAACCAAAAGATCGGCCGCTTCTTTAAAATCCCGAATGGCCAATGAATGTACACCTTTGTAAGTTTTGTATCTGTTTCTTCTTTCCCAGTCACCGCCCTTCTCGATCATGCTGTTGGTCTGCTCCAGTTTCTCCTTCACGAACTCCTGGTCGTTGTAGAAAAATCCTAGCCTTGTTATAGTGAGCATGATGTCAATCTTGGAGCCTGTGGAGACAGCTTTGTCGAGCGCCTTCGCCAAAGTCTCTTCCGCGTTCGTCTTATCACCAATTTGCGCATAGTACTCTCCGAGTTTGACCCATGCTTGTGCTTTCTCCAATTCTCCTTCATCTTTGTCTTCAACTTCCTGGATGCGTTCCTTCAGCTCAGTGATTTCCTGTTGGTTGCGATCGAGAAGCGACTTGTAAAACGACTCGTCCCATTGGAAAGTGCCCTTTGGCAAGTAGTCGTCGTAGAGGTACTTGTAGAATGGTGCCATGGCCTCTTGTTGGACTTTCTCAAGCACAAACTTTAGGCTAGTTTCATGCTGGTCCTTAAGTCTGGGCTCTGAAAGTATAAACGCAGAATCTGCCACTTCATAATTAGGAACGTTGCTGAGGCTTGTCTCAATGACTTTAGATTCGTCGTCAGCCATTGTGTTACGACGTCTTTATATTGATCGATTGAACTTAGCTTCTTCGATTTAGAGGTGGCAAATACAGTAACGAAATTCATTCAAGGTACTACAATTCCTTGATTATATATCGCCTATTACGAACATAAGTTCCAATTATAAGCACAAGAGGGAGGTGACGCGTTAGTAGGGAAACTACTTCTATCCTTCTTTTTACCTGATTCGTGTTTCTAAAATGCTCTTTATATTCGCTAATACTCTATATTGGAGCGTGTGAAGAATAATTTTCGATATATATGGTTGGGAATGCAAAAGACGAGTGGCACTTTTGGCTAGAAAATAAAAACACAGTCGTTTTTTCGAAACAACTGGTCCATTAGCTCTCTTATACGTAGTTTTTTTGGCGGTCTTTGAACAAGAACTGTACTATGGTGGCTTGAATAACGCTAACGCCGACCATCAGCCCCATGGTCAACATGGAAAGCCACACTAGTCTGCTTTCTGTGGACTTGACGGTGTACATGTTTCTCCACTCTCTAGCTCTGAGGTAGTTCATCATCTTTGTGATTTTGTTAAGATTTCTTTCGATTTCCTCGATCGAGTGACTCGAAATAGCATCTTCAGGGGCGGAATGGGCCCCCAAGTTCTCTTTCTCCAGCTCCAAGGTCACTTCTACTTTTTTCAAAGCGGTGCCATAGCTGTTGGAGAAGCAGAACGAGTACTGGCCCAAACCGAACGATTTCAGTAAGAAGTCCGAGTACTTCTTCTGCTTTTCAGTGGCGATCACGGATTCATCCGGCGCCGTGATTTCGAAGTCAATTTCGAAGTTGCCACCAGTTAGAACTTGGTAACTTATAACAATAGAGTCATCGTTTGACACCAAATCGAAGTACAAACACTCTTTGGTGAAAGAGGGCAGTGTCAAAGCCACTGGTGAGTATGTGCTACCCGTGGCCGTCACGCCTATCGTGCACAATACAAAGGTGGTAATCAGACACGCAATCGACCTGAAAAACATTTGAATTGATGTCTGCTTTTCGTGCCGACCGAAACAAAACAAGAATCAATCAAGCCTTCAAACTTCAATTGCCAATTTTTTTTCATTACGTGGACACGACACACGAAAAACGTGAAAAACGCTTACAATAGAGAAAGTGGTTACTTACCGCCGCTCGAGGCGGTTTATGGTGATTGGCTATCTAGACTACTATCATAGTTTAAAATAAATATACCCCCAGATCCTGATGTACTCTAACACTCAGTTGCTAGCTCATCCTTTGTGTTCCTATTCAATTTGACTTCAATAATTTATCTTGGCAAATGTGAGGTCTCGAACTTCCGCTTGACGCCTCGATTAATTTAATCACCACTCCGAGCCGCTTCCCATTGAGCTTCTGCTGTCTTTGCTTCTTCGGTTTTCATCGTTGACTATTCTCTTGGTATTCTTATAGGCCCCACCGTACAGCCTATGTTTAAATGTGCATCATATCTGCTTCAAAATTTCTCTATTTCAATTACGGGCGTGTGGTCTAGTGGTATGATTCTCGCTTTGGGCGGAGTTCGACTTTCAAATCGGACTACAATACCTTCAAGCATGCGAGAGGCCCTGGGTTCAATTCCCAGCTCGCCCCTAATTTTTTTCAGATTGTTATTTAGGCGTTCAGTTTCGCCAAAAAGTATTCTGCGAAGTTGGCGCCATTGACAGTATTCATCTCTGCTTTTTTTTGGTAGAAAAGCTGTCGCTGTACTTCCTGAACTAAAGCATGCTTAGTTTGTTTCCGTAGGGTAGTTGCAGCGATTCTCTTGAGTAGATTCATGGCATAAGTTCGATCTCTGAACGACAAGTCTAGCAGTTGGAGTCCACGTGTTGAGCTCCGATTATCTATCAACTCTTGGATCAGAACACCTTTATAGACTAGCCTCGGGCATTGGTAGGTGGCTTTCAACTCATTATGCATGTATTTTACAGCAATGTCGATCCCGTACGGATCACTATCCGTGTATATTTCAAAAATTACGCTGGGAGGGCAATTTAGCATCATTTTGTATAGAAAGTAGCGCGTAAGCCAATCTGGGTATCCCTTTCCGGTAACAAGCATGCACCGTTTGCTTACCTGTGTGTTTTCAGCCAGCTTACTGAAGATAGCATCTTTTTCAAGTACAATCACTCGTTCAACAAGCGACCAATCTCCTGAGAATTCAGTTGCCGCCGTCAAGTACGGTACAAGCGATTTTTGATTCTTTAAGATAACCTTGTCCACATCGAAGTTCAAGTTCACCGGAGTACAACATAATCCCTTCTGTGCCGCCACAATCCTCAGGGCGTCAAAGTGTGGCAATTCAAATGCGTCAGCGATAGCACGTAACCATTCTGCTACAACCTGCTGATTTTTGTATAGCTCCACATTCAGGTAAAAAACATCACGTATTGTGCAGATCTCCTCGTTCTCCATTTTCATGGCTACGCATTTGAGAAGGCTTAACAACACGCTTGTCTTAAAAGCAGGTGGACCTTTCATCTTTTCAAATCCGTAGTAGGGGAAGCACATTGCAGGCTTGACTAGTTTACCTCGACTTCCTACAAAAATAACAAGCGGCTCACTTTGTTGCTCAATAGCATTTTTCATCAACGATAGTATAGTGCAAATCTCTGATTTGAGATTTTGAGGTTCTTGGATCTTCGTAAGTACGATCTCTCTGGTCTTGGGACTGAGCGCCTCTTCAAGCGTGGCTCTAGTTGGGCTCCGCTCCAAATAATCTCCAAGAGAGGGTTTCAAACCAGGCTCAATCTTCATTTTCCCTCCCATGAGTATTCCTTGTTTACTTGACCTTTTTATGAGCGGCTAATAATATTTACTTAGAGTACTTAGTCCGTCTTGAAAACCGAAAATCTAGAAAACCATGCTAAATTGAAAAATGTATTCAAAGCGAGATATCAAGCAAGCCAACTAAACTGAGGCCTTATAACCACACTTGACCTGTGGTACGATACCCAGGTATATCAACACCCTCGTTGCTTCTCCTCTAGGTAAGACAACCTGCTTTTAACAGCATCGTTATCCAAATAACATCCGCGTAACCATCTTTCTCCTGTGAAAGCAGTACGCGCATGCAGTAGGCGTCTGTTGTCGAATATGACGCACGTATTCTCCGGAAGCTTAAATCTGAATTGATTTTCGGGCAGGTTTATGAACTTCTCAAAAAGGGCCAATCCACGCAAGAAGTCTTTGAATAAAAGCCTTTGAGTCATTTTACCACTAGGCGTGGAAAGTTCATGGCCCTTGGGTTTCTCCCAGATCCCAAAATCGAATGGGGCTTGAAACATTGGCGAGTAATTGACCTCTTTGATCAATGAAGCGTAGTTTGAAAATGCCAGATTTTCAGCATTGACTTCATGTTCGACAATTAGTGGACGAGAGTTATAATAACGGTTGTCGTTGCGATTGTAGTGATAATTTATAGGAACTTGCGTTAGGGCTTCGTAGGCATCTGCGTCAGTATCGCGTACAAACCGGGCAGCATTAAATGCGTCGACAAAGTAGTTCATACCAGATTCGCTGCCACTCGATGAATTTTTAAGCGCGTGCAAAATTTGCCAACCTGGCGCATGGTCCAGATATAGCAGGTCCTGATGCAAAGACAGTGCCCGATTGGTGTAGGCGATGTTCTCAGCGCTCGGCTTATTTATCACGTCAAACACCTCACCGTAGAAGGTCTGCCTTATTGGACCGATGCGCTGTGCTACTCCTTTAAGCAGTGCGGCTGGCTCTTTCTTGGGGAAATCCGCAATGAAAGAGATTCCAAATTTGCGCATGTTAATCAACGTCTGGTGTAGGGTGCTGGTGTCGCTTTCGTTCATGTACGAGGTGAAGTCTGCCGCAAGCAGCTGTCCTATATTGTGCTTCAACTGTGCTTGGTCCCAGAGAATGGGGGCATGCTTCGTCGAAATAGCGTCTTCGAGCTCGTGGCCCGAAAACCGGTTTAAAAACTCCAGTGGGTACTCATACGAGTCGCCATCGCCCCACTTGATGTGTAGCGATTGCTTGTCGCCACTCACCTCGACTTCCTGGGGTATTGTAGAGTTCGGAGTGGTCAGCAGCTGTCCTGTACGAAACAGCTTTTGGCCGGAAAAAGGGTCGATCGATTTCTCGCTGCGCGAAGCATCTCTCAAAAATAGATTGCTGAACGATACCGTCCTAGGAACACTTTGTTCGTTCCCCGCAAAGGTATATGTAACGGTGGTCGAATCCTTGTTGAACAGCGTCTTAATAATGGCCCCACTGCTTCCCAATCCTTGATTTGCGCCAGCTTCCCCTAGACCTAGCGTTCTTGATAGCCCGCTGCTGAATCTCTTTCCACTCGCCAGTACCAGCTTCCAATGTCTCATCTTTGATAGTTTCTGGCTTCTGTTCTGGTCAGTGTAACTTTCTTCCTCTCTCGAATGAACTTCACTCCCTTAAATATACGGCCAAAACCATCCGTTTGTCCTAAATACGGGGTAAAAACATTGTCAGATAGAGCCGACACATATACGAAACCATTCAGATTCTACATAAGCATAACACCACCATAAAATGGTGCCGTTTCAAACGTGTATACATCAATCAAAGAATGAGGAAACCAAGCTTTTCGATGTGGACCATCTTTTTCAAGATTCATTCTTGTAAGACATGAGCCCGTATTATTCAAATTTGAAATTTCTAAACTTCATACAAGATTACTTTGTGTATAAAAGTTTGGCCGCTGAGAGACATGTTGAAGAGCCGATCCGGACTCAAAGGAATTACACGATGGGCAGTATCCAGACGGCGTGGATCTGGAGGTTCTGGTTCAAGCATAGTTAGCCCTGGGAGCAACGGAGACGTCAAACAAGAGTTGGAACATGTTCTCAGCCTTTCGAACCTAATTAGCCGTGATAGTGCCGAGTCGCCAGACATCGTTCAGCCATCAGAGGGTTCGGACCGTAAGGTAAGCAAGTCGGGAGAAGATAAACTTTCTCAGTTTCATCCAGCATCGGGCAACGGTCCCATGTACACTAAAGAAGTGGACCAGCTGTTAGTGGGGGGAAAGAAGCGAAACCCGGCAGATTTGAGGTCCGACAATGCTCAGTCAAGGTTTCGAAAGTCAGCAGCGGGTGCGCTGAGGTCTGAATTTCGCATCAACGCAGCTAAAGTTGGTTTCGAACCCATTCAAAGCGACGGCACAGATTCCGATGCCCTGCCTCCACGTCTGTGTCACGAGCTCGAACGGGTGCTGTTTCAGCCGATGAATTTTCACACATTACAAGATAGTCGCTCGGGAACTTTCAATTTCAGTTCGTGGCTCGAGGACATCATCCGGGTCGACGACTTCGACTTCGAAGCTGTATCGGAGTTTATAACTGCATCCAAAGACCAGAATATGCTCAAATTGGCAGAACAGCATGACAAATGCTATTATTCCTCAACTAGTTCAATGACCGGGATTCTGTCGCATATGCATTTCTTGCTGTCCAACTTCCGCAAGACGAACATGTCCATGATCTCAAAGCATTTTAGCGAGCAGTCCGCACAGTTTAGTTGGGGAGCTCAATTGCCAGCCGTTGTTATAATGAAGCGAATGAATAATATTAATAATAATAATGGTGTGTTTTCTATTGACTCTGACAAATCTTCCGATCGCGAGATCATCTTGTCTCTTTTGGGCCACGCATTGGAAACCGTTCTTACAACTGAAGAGGAACAGTTTAAAAAGACATTTGACAAGACGACTAAGACATACAAGGCGAGCGGTGTGAAGCCTGCTGGCACATATCACTACTCTAAAATCGAAGATTTCGTACTGCGATCTCAACTTGACGCTTACCATCCAAAATTACCTGGAACCGGTGTTTTTGATCTCAAAACTAGAGCTGTTGCAGCTGTGAGACACGATATTGCATATGTCGAAGAGAATGATAATTACACGGGTTATCAGATTCAGCAAACACTTGGTCAATTTGAGTCTTTTGAGAGGGAGCTTTTTGAGTTGATCAGAAGTACAATGCTTAAGTATTCTTTGCAAGCTCGCATAGGCCGCATGGACGGAATTTTTGTTGCATACCATAACATTTCTAAAATGTTCGGTTTTCAGTACATGCCATTGGAGGAAATGGATCACATACTGCACAGTTACGCTTGCCCAAATTTCAAGAAAGTCTTAGAAGAGCGCAATAATTCTTTAAAAGCGATTTTTGGTGAAGAAACCTTCATTGTGAAACATGATTATGCTTGCTTTGATCGCGATATTACATCGAAGATTGCAGATACTGAGTTTAAGATTTCGATGTCACTATTGAATAAGATACTTAAATTAGTAGAGAGTGTTTTGCCACCCCAGTTCCACTCATGTCGCTTGGTTTTCAAAGCCGAGAGGAAAAAATTTGTGGATAAAGACGGAGTTGCCCACAGAAGACCAGTCTTGAACGTTCTCATAGCTCCCTTAACGAAAGGTCAGACTGATCAATTTCAGCAAGCAGACTTAAGAAAGGAGTATTTGCAAGATGGCGAGAAAATCAACGAGTATCTGCAAAAAACAAGACAGCTCAATAAGGAAACAACCAAAAATTTAATGGGCTTCCAAATTTCTGTAGATCATGAAGCTCATCATCATCCCAACACGCTAGTCAACCCTCGTATTGCTAGCAAAAAGTCTAATGTCTTGGATGATAAAGCCAAAGAATTTGTAAAGGATATCACTCGCAGGGACTTCTACAAAGACTCGGCAGCTTGGAAGCACATACAGTTTTTTCATCCGTTAGACGTTCTCAAGTGGACTCCCAAATTCACTGTGCAGCAAATAACAAATCAGGACAAGGTGAACAAGTTGTACATGACCTATCTTGACGACAAGCTATCGGCGTTGAAGGGTCAAACTGTGTCCAAAAAATCGACCAAATCAACACAGGAAGTTATTTCCGAGCGCATACGGAAATTTATGACCGGGGACGAATTAGATTCAAATGACAACAAAGGACTCGATGACGAGACTGACGTATCCCAGCTACAGGCAGTTTTGAGAGCTTACTCTAAAAAGGGAGAGTTAATGAATAGGCGCCAGAAATGAACAAAGTTACTGGCGATTTGATAGATTATCAATGCATCGGGTTAAACAGAAAATATGTATCTTAATTGTAATATACAGGTGGTGTACGTGGCCATGAACCACAAACTAAGCCGGCGCCGGGTCAAGCGCACACAGCTCGATTTCTTCAGCGTTTGTCGTACTTTCTTTCTCGCCGGGATAGTAGAATCTGTAGTAGACGTATTGGCCTGCGATGTACATATCCAACGACATTTGGAACAAGGCAAAAAACAAAAATAACGCTGAGATATTGCTTGCTCCAAACATGAGATAACTTATTTTCACAACGTCACCGCAAAGCCAGCTCACTAATAAAATTAGTTTAAAACCTTGTACAGACTTTAGCTTGTTTAGAATGGAAATTTGCGGGAGCGGCAGTAGCGACTCTATGAATAGCCCTAATGAACCAATCACGGAGCCAATTGATTGAGCAATTGTGGTCCAGTTCATCACTTTCGCTACAAACATAGTAACGGTCAGTTGTGCCACTGAAAAGTATGCCAAGAAAAGCCAGTAATTTTTGTCTTGATTCCATTGCCAGAACGACCCGTATCTGCGGTAACTGGGGTCGAAGAATTTAAGAAATTTGTAAAGCATCACTAGACAGATCTTGTAAGTAAACTCAATGAAGCCTTTAAAAGAAAGTGACTTGAGTAAGTGTTTCCAATCAGAGCCGAACGGGTTAAGCGGGAAATACTCGAGCCATACGTCGTGCAGAAGCTGTGTAAAAGGCTCGACGGGATCCAACTTGTCATACTTGTATTCCTCAGGTCTGTAGTGTAGACTAGTGCGCAGCAGAATCAATTGAATGAAGATCATCACTAGCGATTGTCGCAGCAAAACAACATCGTATGGTGTAATGAGGTAGTATGAAATGCGAAAAATACTCGCAAGTAGCATGGTGGCACATATGTCTATGGAAAAGCCTAAGGCTGTCTTAGACTTTCGAATGCTGAGAACGGTGGTTCCGTATGATATTAGAGGCGTGAAACATATCATGTTGTTGAGCACAAACTGCATCGTGAGCCACTCTGGAATGTAAAATTGGTCTATACGTGGGAGATATGATCCAGCTCCTGATCCGGATCCAAATCCGGCGCCTGGCCTGTTCCCTTGTATGTTCCCATCATGACTTTCCATTCTCTTCGTCTGATGCAAGCAAAGTAAAGTTATTCCTCAAGTTCAAATCGACAGCGCTATAGCCGCTTTATATATATATATTGATGCCGATACAATTTTGAGGGAAACTTCTCCTAAACTTTTTTCACTGCCTCGTTTATTTGTGCATTTAAGTTTATTTGTGTTTTCAAGTTTAGTTGACACTTTCAAATGGCTGGCAGAACTTACTCAAACAAAAAGTATTAGAACTATAAATAGGTACATTGTAGCTGGATTAAGAATATAAAGGAAGCGAATCGTCTGTTGCACATCATTTCTAATGAATTGATGCTAAGTACTCTTCACGAATCGAGAACTTATCGGCGATAGGTCTGCCATGAGCTACCCACTTAGGTTCGTCCTTGAAAAGACGAACGGCCTTGACGTAGTTTTGCGTAGTCAATGTGAAGCGATGATAGATTCCCGCAGGAAGTATGAGCAGATCACCAGGAACCAGCTTGCATCGAATCCAACGGTCGTCGACAGCATTGCGCACATCGAAATATCCCTCGCCGTCTTCTATATACCTTATTTCCTCATCCTCGTGCAAATGCTCAGCGTAGAAAGCTTGCAGTTTTGGCCATAAAGCGTCACCCAGACTCTCGGAAGAGATGCTCACTCTATCTCTGTTTCTGTAGTTTCTTTCGATGGCGACATCGTTCATTTGTGCTTCCGTGGGACAAGGCTTGTAAATGACGCCAATATTGGCAAGCTGGTCGATGGACACAGTTTCCCCGGAGTTGTGAGGTTCACGAAAGTCTACAGATTCGTCATTATCGTGGTAGTAGGCTTCGACCATGGCTGACGCTCCGTATATTGACGAAATCGAAAATTTTGGACTTTCAAGATATCGGTAATTTTTCAAGAGTGAGATTACTTTCGAATGAGCTCAAATTCAAAAGCTTGGATGCTCATAGGAGAGCACCAACCTGATAGTGTAATGTATGACACTTGGCGTTCAGGATTCGATTTCCAAAGGAAAGGCGCCACCACGAAAGTCATAGTGAGAAAAGCCAAAAAATTAGCGCCGCTCGGTTTCGATCCGAGGACATCAGGGTTATGAGCCCTGCGCGCTTCCACTGCGCCACGGCGCTATAGAAGATAGAGTAATCCAAGAGCAAAACAGGTAATTGACACGTTTTGCTGTCACAGGACAATTTCAGTTCAAGGTGTCAGTTCCTGAAGACAAGAGAACATTGGATCACTGCGATCCTCTCATGATCTTTTCTTGATAGAACCGGATTTTTATTATTTGCTATTTTTTCGGCTCGAAGCCGCATCCAGTCTATCAGGAGTAGCTACTTCCATTTTTGTTGTGATTTTGAGTATCCTGACGCTCTCTCTCTGCGTTAGCGCCATCTCTTCGACCGCTGTTGTTTTTCTATTGCTATCAAACACACGTACTATTTACTTGGATTATAGAATTTCTCTTCGGCACTTCGACCCTTGCGGCTCAAGCCTTTTCATCCTACATCTGAATTATTTCTGTTGGTTCAATAAGTTGTATTTAGCGGCTTCCTTCAAACACTTCGTCATCCATTTCTCAGTGTGAAGTGCTATCGGTTCATGCATCAATCTTGCCTTTCGCAATAATGCTTGAATGCAACACCGTGATTTGTTAGCTTTTTTGTATCTTAACGTAGAAATTTTGGTGGTTTCATATTTCTTCAGCGGACATACTCTACGCGTCAATCGCGCTGGACATAAATCATTACGAAATCTGTTCAGCGTATGATGGGAGACGTTCCTCGCTGCATAAAGCAAGGTCATTTTCCTCAATTTTCTAGTTGCTTATTCCGGTGCCATGAACAGTTGAAACTGCATGCTGACAGCACGAGCTACCTATTGCTGTTTTGAAAAGTTATTTCATCAGTCTTCAGATGTCATTACCCACAGTTTGCATCGACATGCCAAGTGGAGTCGTGGATATACCTTGGCCATCTTATACTAATGTCTCGTTTTCAAAAGTTGACTTGTAGGCCCTATAGATAATCTCTCGCCTTATATACTGTTGAAGATCGGTATTTTTACGCTAACCTCGTCTCTCGAATCGCGAGTTCACTACATACTTGTTTCAATAGGCTGCAATGGTATATGATAAGCGGCATTGGTTTGAAGTACTACTGGAAGACGTTGGCTCTTCTCATCAAAGAGAAGATAAAGACTTGGCACTTTTCCATTGCGCGACAACTGGTATTGTTGTTGGGAAATCAGTTGTGTCCTGTATTACAAATTTGAGAACCATGCTCATTGTCAAATTTCACACCACCCTCTTTTGTTTACACGTTACATGAACAAGACAGATACTTAGCGTCAATCATCTAAAACCACAATGGTATCCAAGATGAGTGTGATCTGCAATTCAAGTTCAAATCGTGACGTGTTTTTGGTCATAGTACTAAATGCCTCATTTCCTACACTCTTTCATCTAATAAGATCGCTTCTATGGCCAAGTTGGTAAGGCGCCACACTAGTAATGTGGAGATCATCAGTTCAACTCTGGTTGGAAGCAAAGTTTCTTCTATGATACAATTTGTATATTTACAAATTTTTTTTGTTTTTGTTTATCTTGCTTTCATCGGTTCGAGAGGGATGAGTTCCCGATTAGATCAAAAAATCTTTTTTACTGTCTACCATTTTTTATTGTCCCAATCATTGTTTTGGACTGTTCGGTTGACATTAAGCTTTGGAACTTGTGAATAATTCTTCGGTTTCAAATTTTGTAGTAATGTTGGTGGGAAGTCTTGCTTTGACAGCACTTCTAGGACTAGGAGCCAAAATAGCAGACGCTGCTAATACCACGCTCCCGATCATTGAAATCAAAGGCAATGCTTTCTTCAGCTCTGACAGTGGTGAAAGATTTT
This sequence comes from Lachancea nothofagi CBS 11611, assembly GCA_900074755.1. Classification (NCBI taxonomy): domain Eukaryota; kingdom Fungi; phylum Ascomycota; class Saccharomycetes; order Saccharomycetales; family Saccharomycetaceae; genus Lachancea; species Lachancea nothofagi. The sequence continues at coordinate 1,775,795 of LT598447.1, forward strand.
ATATTCGTGGTGTGGACTACCAACCTGGCGGGTCCTCCAACCTAACAGACCCTTTAGGAAGCGCCGAGATCTGCAAAAGAGACGTGCCTGTTTTTCAGGATCTGGGGTTGAATGCAGTGCGTATTTACACCGTAGACAATACCCTGGATCACTCTGAATGTATGCAGATGCTATCCGAGGCAGGCATATACGTGATCCTGGATGTCAATACCCCGGACAGCTCCATCTCTAGATCCAATGCGGAATGCTCTTATAATGCGGACTACCTACAGACCGTTTTTGCTACCATAGACGCCTTCGCTGACTATAGCAATGTCTTGGGGTTTTTCGCCGGTAACGAGGTAATTAACGATGAGACCAACACAGGCACCGCTACCTACGTAAAAGCGGTTGTCAGAGATATGAAAAAATACATGAAAGCCAGAAAGTACCGTCAGATTCCCGTGGGGTACTCCGCTGCTGACGTTTCGGAGAACGTTCAGCTAGCCGCCAGCTACTTCAACTGTGGTGATGACGCTGATGCCCGTGTTGACATGTTTGGCGTCAACGACTATTCCTGGTGTGGTCAGTCGTCCTTCCAACAATCTGGTTACTCTGCCAAAGTGAAAGCATACAGCAATTACTCAGTGCCACTCTTCTTGAGTGAATTTGGCTGTATCAAAACTACCCCAAGACCTTTCACAGAAATTGGTTCCATTTATTCAACTCAAATGTCGTCGGTATTCTCTGGTGGTCTCGTTTACGAGTATTCTAATGAGGCCAACAACTACGGACTGGTTGATATCGAAAGCCAAACGTCCGTGAATAAGCTTACCGATTTTCAAAATCTGAAGAAAGAATATCAAATGACCTCCAATCCACAAGGAGACGGCGGTTACTCGAAGAACGGCAACGTTTCAACTTGTCCAAGTTACGAGAAGGGTACATGGGAAGCCAACAACACATTACCCCCCATGCCTAGTGCTGCTTCGGCCTTTTTTTCCCAGGGCGCAGGCCAGCCAATGGGAACTGGTTATCCCACTCAATTTAGATGCGGTGACGCTAACATTAGTAACTACTTCACGGCTGATGCAACCTCCTCTAGCGCATCCCAATCAGAATCGTCGTCGGCGTCGTCTGGATCCTCCACACCTCTTCAATCTTCATCAAGCAGTTCTACGAGTACAAGCGCCTCCAGCTCGGCAAAAAGCTCTTCCAAGTCCAAAGGCGGTGCTGTTGCCGCTGCTCAAACACCATTAATTTTTAAGGCCATGGCTCACATATGGAACTACATATTGTGAAATGGAGCGAAAATAAAGAAATAGAGGCGGAAGGTCTATGCCCATCGACAAACACTTTAAAGAAGGCTTAATAGGGCCTGTATTCGTTATTTAATTTTTGTTAGTTATAACTCTCAATGAAGTGCTTTGCTTTTGGCACGAGTGTCGGAAAGTCGATTCCGGGGTTATCGGATGTGTCTCAAGCTCTTTGCACAGGCACGTTGATGTCTCAGAACAAAATCCACAACCTTGGTCCCCGACCTCTAAGTTCAAGTCGTCGACGCTTGCGTTCAAGTCGCTGGCCGGTGAGGATGCCCGCTCCTTTTCCTCTTGGGGAACTTTCAATTTTTTAAAAATTGGAAAATTCCCACAACCTTCTGGTTTCCTCCGTTTTCGACGCGGACGTGGCAGTGCCACAGCCTCCATGGGTTGAAATTTGTCAATTTGCTCTTGAAGATCAGATGTTATATAGGCACTGTTTTCGAGCTGAGAATTCAGCCCATGTTCTAAACCAACCTCTCCGCATACGCAGAACTCATGAGTACACATAACACATTTAGCTACATTTCGGGGTACCTGTGCTGGTTGCTCCAATTCTTCAATCCTGTGCGCGAGTAACAGCTTCTCATTCTCTAGTCGTTTAAGGTCCACGCTTTGTTTGTGCAGTTTCTGCTTATAAGCGTCGCATTTCTGGCTCAGTTTCTCCACCTGCTCCTCTAGATTTTGCACTTGATTAATTTGCCGTTCCCTGTATGCTCTTTGAGCCTCTCTGTTCTTGACTTTCCTGTTCGAGTCCTGCTCGTCAGATGAATCAACTCTCTCCCGTAAATGCATCATTGGACGTCGCCCCGGCTTCGTTCTTGCCGGAAGTGACCATTTCCTGGATGTTCGCACCACCCCCGACGTCGCAGTGTTGTTTGTTTTGGCTGAAACTGGTTCCAGGGCCGAGTAATTCATCATTTTATTTGAAGTCGTAGTTTCTGATGAGTTACGATTTTTTGATTTTTGGTTATCTGCGGAAACTCATTCTTCATGAAATTAATCACAGTCGAAGTTGAAAAGACAAAGAAACAAGATCAAATACGGTGGTTTTATAAAGCTCGGAACCTGTTAGGATGCGCTTCTATCTTGTATGGTTGCTTCTGACGGCCGTTTGTATGGCAGACTCGTCGTATATAAACTGTTTTGCAAGCTTGCCGTCAAGTTTCTCGTTCAACAATACTGCTCAGTGGCAGACCAGTTCGCTCTGTTATGCTACATGCAAGGCAACCAGCTCTAAGTACTTTGCATTAAAAAACGGTGGAGATTGCTACTGTGGTAACTCGAATCCGAGTGACAGCGAGTCTACGAGTTCGAGTTGTACTACGGTATGTAATGGTTATGGCGACCAGATGTGTGGGGGATCGGACGCGTTCTCGGTTTACGCCATTGAAGAAAATTTGGGAAATAGCGCCAGTAGCTCGGCTGGCCCTAGCAGCTCGGGCGCGTCATCAAGTTCGCCTAGCTCATCAAAATCCTCTTCCTCGTCGTCGTCCAGTTCACCTTCCTCCTCTGCAAGCGGATCTAGCTCTTCACCCGCTTCCACGAGCACCACATCCAGCTCGTCAAGCTCTACGACCTCTGCACCAACATCATCATCACCATCGTCATCATCATCATCATCTGATTCAAACAACAATGTTGTAACCTCCACGCAGACCTCCGGAGGCTCAGTCAACCTTGTCACTCAAACGGTCACAGCGAGCTCTCCAGCATCTACGGAGAGTCAATCTAGTCAAAATAAGTCTGATAAAAAACCTAAAAACTTAGGGGCCATTATAGGAGGAGTTGTTGGGGGCGTTTGTGGTGCTGCGCTAATAGCTGGGGCCATACTGTTGGGACTGCGGCGTATCAACAAGCAGCGAGAACAAGAACGTATGGAGAAAGAGTACCAAGAGGCAATCAAGCCTGTAGATTTCGACGACACGTTATACCAGTCGTCGGCATCCACAAGGAAGGCTGCCAACCCCTTCGACGACACACGCAGAATCAGCATGGGGTCGGTGATGGAGCAGCCGGGCGTCCCGGACCAAAATGCTCTCAAAACGCTTACAGTAGCTAATCCTGACGAGTGAAGAATGAGTGTCGCGTAGCTTCTCTATCTACCAGAGTCTCTTTCCTCTCTTACCTTATAGCATGTACCATATCTCAAATATATAAGAAAATTATATTTTCGTTTTGGAATTGTAATAGCTGAGCTGCCCAAGCCTGCGTAGTTCTACACATACGTGACTAGTACGCTATACATAACATTTAAATCGTCATGTAACAGGGCTGTTGAGTTCCTTATTCCAATGCCCGTTCTTTCAATTCGTTTGAAGTGCCATCATCACTTTTCCTGGGTTGAGCGATTTTAAAAACATTGTAGATAGTGAAAGTATTATATTAAGGCCGGGTTGAACAATCAGCCGTTGAGGAGTTCGACTTTTGCGAATCCAGAGAATTGAAGCCACAAGTTTGAGACTTTACAAGTGATAGCAGATTTTGAAGTTTTGATTTGAAGTTTCCTTGATTGAGACAAAGGATTATCAGTGTTTTGCTAGTGGGAATCTGAATCTGAGACTGCATATTTCATCTTGGAAACCGGATAAACAACAGATATCGAATTTACCACACCTGAATCAGAACATTCCAAGGATTTGAAGCATGTACAATCATCCACAAGAAGTTCCGCCAGAAGAAGAAGCCAGCTTGGCGTACTTTTTGGAGGCGAGAAGCTTTCTGTCTCGGCTCAAACAGAACCGTAGCCAGTACCTGAACTCCAAGGATGTTATGAGCTCGTACCAACGAGTTCTCACGAAAGTACGTGAGCTAGATGCGATCAGAAAAGCGTCGCATCGGAGACCGGACAATAGCGCCTCAACTTTAATCCACAGTGTGGAACTTCACAATAGAGTAGACTCGGTTCTTGATGATGTTTTTCAATTGTTGTCTCTAAGTTTTTTGACTGTAGGGCTTAAGAACTCCGCGCCAGCCACTTACGCTTCGCTCAGTACCGTGCAACGGCTTTTGGAGCATTTGGATGAGTCTAATGTGTTTACTCATCATGACCTTCGTCCCATTAAGGAACGGCTGGACGAAATATCTGAAATCGTTTCTCAGAGCTCCTATTTGGAAGAAATAGGCACGCAGAACAAGACAATTGATTTCAATCAAATTCCGGACGAGAAAGATCGTAATAAAATTGAAGAAGACTTGTTGCTGCGCGCGAAGCTTAAGCACTGCCTGAAAGAATATGAACACATTGAATCTAAGTTAGAGGAGATAGACGTTGGTTTACAAACCACTATGGAGAATCTATTTCAATTGAGGCGTGGTCTCTTGTCCCTGGCTGCATCTACAAAGAGAAATGCCCAGTTGAAGGACTCCACCACTAAAGTTCCAGGTTCACCAGTATCTGAAGAGTCAGTAAAGGAGAAATTACGAGCGTTGGAGGCCGAGCTGACGGAGATCGAGTCACATCGAGACCCCTCGGGCAAATTTATCTCTCAGGTGACAGGTGAGATCGTTGAAAAAGGGCAAAATGTGTTGAACGGGCTCTTGGATGACTGCCACGATCTCATAAATGATTTGTCGCATCATGCCAACAATGTGGTAGTCCTAGACCTAAAGTTGCAACCAATATACGACGAACTGATTGATATAAAGACGACTTTAGAAAATCTTTTGGTAACACGGCGTTGGACGCTTAGAGAAACTGATCTATTTTCGTACCAGAAGAGGCTATCTGAGATAGACAAGTTGAGAGTCGGCGGCAAGTTCCCTTCGGATTCACCAGAGAAGAAGGGCCAGGCCATTCTTCTGTACTTGTTGCGTCGTTGCTATGCTATCATATACAAGCTTTTGGAGTGTTCTGAGCCTGTTTCCGAAGCTTTGCAGAAGATTCACAACCAGTTATCTACGGTACGTCGGTGTCTGCTGGAGCTAAAAAGAATGGGCGGTGTTGAAAACGACAGAGAGTTATACCCCTATCAGATGAAATTGGCTTCGTTGGATAACGTCCGCGTGGACGGAAAGTTTTATGATGCGGATGGCAATATTCCAGAGGGCCAGGGCACGCTAAATGCTTTGTTGGCCGAGTGCTTTGACATCCTTCATGAACTGAAGATTGAAGCTGAAGAGCGCGAGGGTCGCGGCAACAAAGAAGACAATGGCGACCAAGAAGAGGCAGACTCCGCTGACAGCAGTGCGGTGGAGACTAAAGGATCTGAGTCCAGAGCGCCTATAAACGTACAGAGTTCTGTCAAGAAGAACATCGCGGGTTCTGACAAATTGAATCACCGGTCCAAGTTTCTTGACAACTCTAAGCAATACCACAATGACGACGATGACGATGACGACGATGATGAGGAGGAAGAGGAAGAATATACCACCAACTACAGTGAACACAGCTACGAAGACGATGAAGATGATTATGCAACTACGAGTCAGGCTGAGGACTAGTTCGTTATGATCGGTGCATGTCGGTCATTGACCGCCTAGATGTTCGCGATCTGCAAGCTAATTTGTAAGTGGGCTTGCATAACGACATGATTGCTGGGCGAAGGGGTGATGTCTTGCGACTTGAAAATTAGCCTCCTCGGCAAATAATTATACAAAGTTGCGCTCATCGCATGCCAGCAATTGATTTTAGTTTTTCAGTATATAATAAATTATGAAATTCTTGCAAGCAAAGGGTCGAAGAACCATATAATAGGGGTTACGAAACTTTAATTAGTAGCAAGTAGTTAATCAGTTAGGTGTTCACTTAGCCAACTGAAGCTCGCAAATTAATCGAACAGCCTTAGCAAAATACTGAAATGGTAGAATTACGTCGCTCTTCCAGAGCAAAAAGCTCTAATAACTACAAAGAGTCTGAGAATGGCTCGGATGAAGAAACACAGGTGCAAGAGCCACAATTGAAGAAGCCGAAGCCTAGTGGATCAGCCAGTAAACCTCATGAGTTAGAAGTTGGAGACCAGATCCCAGACTTGAAATTGAAAAACCAGGAAGATGAAGAAGTAGCATTGAAGCAGGTGGTCAAGGAAAACAAAGTTGTCGTTATTTTCTCGTATCCTAAGGCGAGCACTCCTGGATGCACCAAGCAAGCGTGTGCTTATAGAGACAACTATGAGGAACTAAAGAAGATTGCTGCTGTTTTCGGCCTTAGTGCGGACACGGTCAAGGCTCAGAAGGGTTTCCAGACTAAACATTCGTTGCCTTACGACCTGCTTTCGGACCCCAAGCGCGAGCTAATTGAGCTACTGGGTGCCAAGAAAGACTCCTCCACGAAGCGCTCTCATTGGGTTTTTGCAAATGGGAAGTTGGTGGATAAACGCATTGGTGTGGCCCCTGAAACCTCCATACCAGAGGCGGTGACCGTTGCAACCGAGGCTTACAATTCGAAAGACGGGGAAAAGCCGAAAGATGAAGATGCAAATGATGAGGGCGATGGAGCTGACTACGATGGTGAAGAGGACGAGGACGAGGACGAAGATTTTGCCGCAGATGATGCGGAGGATCCCGAACTGGAGGAAATTGGTCAAGATGACGACGACGAGTACGACGAGAAAGCTTTGAAGAAGGACGAAGTCAATGAAGGTGACGTCGACGTTGAAAACGCTGGTGATGGTAGTGTGAAGGGTGAGAAAGAAGACCTCCAAGAAGGAGGCACCGAAGGGGAAGACGACTTGGATGGGGAAGACGAAGAAAAAGTCGAGGTTCAAGAAAAAGAATAAATGGGTGGACAGCAAAAACTGCTCGCTTGAGTGTATCAATGACAATATAATTATGATATTTTAATGAAGCCTTTTCCTTCCGTTAAGGACCTTCAAAACTTTTATTAATTTTATCGTGCTTTTATGCTGTTCTAATAGTGTAATCGTCACCACTTTCCGTTATGTATCGAACCCAGGGGTAACTTTGGTATTGAAGTTTAGGCTCTTGAACCTTGAGGTAACGCACTTGAATACCCGAGGTGGTGAAGTAAGGAATCTGGAACTTGACTTGTATGGGCCTTTTGGCCTTGGGTACCTCTACATCTGTCATGGAAGGCAAACCCAAGTGGGCAGCAAAAGAGTATTCTTTGCCACCGTTGAAGGTCTTGATTTTCCATAGAATGGCACTTTTCTCAGGAACATACTTTAAAGACCCATGAGAATACCGAAACTTTGGCGAGTCCGCATCTTCTGGAACTGGTATCAGAATTTCGACGTTATTGGCGGAGGATTTCTTCTTAATCTGTGCTTTGGCCCTACAGTGGATTTCGATTCTCGATTGTGAGTGGACCTGGATTTTGGCATCACACCAAATGAGCGGTTTAATTGGCGTCGAAAGTCTGTAATTCATTAGCTCAAAATCACCATCCGGTGGAATAAATGTGATAATTTTCTCATTTTCGAATTTGCTCAAACGAACACACTGGTGAAATTTCAAATCCTCTAGTTCTATGTTCGAATTTTTGCCCGTTGATCGATCTGACTTATTGCTTGAGTCGTCACTGGTGAAGATGCCTTTGTCGTTGAGTCCTAATTTTAGATCTGGCATGCCGGAAAGGTGAGATTTGACTTTAACCTTGCCCAGGATTTCAGACCGTAGAACTTGGCCGTTGGCAGATATCAGCATGTTGATAGACTCCACCACATCCAAAAAGGCCTCATTCTTTTTATATACAATTCCCTCGGGTCTCCAGCTCACGGACTGGGTTAATTGGGAGGGTGGACGCACCACATTTTTGGATTTTTTGACCGACTTGATCAGTTTGAATGATTTCTGTGTGATATACTGCTTGAGCATCTTCGTTTCGGTAATCTGTGGAATTCCGTAGTCTAGCATCTCATCGAGTAGCTCATATATGATAACGAAGTTATCCCTTATAGATTCTTCTTCCACTGTTTTGACGTATTCTGCCAGCACATCTACAAGCTTGTAGAGAAAAGAAAATACCTCTGCGACATTGATCGATAGCGACCGGCTCATTGTAAGTACGTAGACATCGTTGTGCTGGATGAACATGTATTGAACGCCATTGTGAGTCAGACATGGTGGAACTACACTGGATTCATGTTCGGCCTCTAACAGTAGTGAAGGAAATTTCTCGATGGCTGACGTCGGAATATCGTCACGGTAACGTCTAGAAAGAATCGTCTTGCCTTTGTTATCACAAAAGTAAATGCAAGAAGCCATTTCAGCTACGTTCCCTACACCAAGAGTCGCTATTGTCAAGTATATCACACTGATGAGTATTTGTGATTCTTTCCTAATTTTAAATGAATACACGTAATATAAATCGCGATCACTTTCTACGCAAGCCAAATCTAGCAAACTGTTTGAGTCATCGATGGCTATGCTTTATGGCGTTACTTTAGCTTAGTTCTCTCCCGAATACGGCACTGAAGGACTCGAGGTGGTAAAGGTATGGAAATTTGGCAGAAGCCTCTACCTGGTCTAGATCGAACGCAAGACATTGCCCAATTACTAATACAGGTACCACTGAAATGCGTGGATCTAGACCGAGCATCATGGACCACTTTCTAGGGTCATGGAGCTCCCGCACAGGTACGTACTTCATTGCCACGTCTCCTATTAAAAATAACGTGTTGACAGTCTTGTCCGTTATGCGTATCGAGTGATATCGTTCGAACTCACTGACACATTGTGGCGTGAATTCAACTAAGGATATGGCAAAAGTCGTCGCGGACTGAGCCATATACGGTATAATTGTGGACTTTGTGGAACCCAGTGACTTTCACGAAATGGCGTTTGTTCTGCAAGTTTTGCGGATTGAATAGCGAAGAGCTCGTCGTGTCACACGATGGAATCAATTTATCCAGTCGGGGCCAGATTGGAAACCCTACATGAATACGCGCCAGATCAAGTATATCCGGAGCTATCCAAGAGCGCAGGTAGAACGACTCATTTTGTTTTTTCTTATAGCTAGTAACAACTCTAGACATCTAACCTATTTAGTCTTTAATGCGTCTTTAGCTTATACGCCCATCATAAGGTTTTTTAGCTAATATAATATAGTTGGGTCCACACGTGTTTTTACAGTGTCGCAGTTGTTTAATTGTGAAGAAAGCACTTTGGCAAGATTTCCAAAGCTGAGTGAAGTATACGATTTATTGAGTAACGTTATCGTAGCAAGATTATTATATAATTCGGCAGTTTCTATCTTTTTGATTTAGTGTGCCCGCTATGTTCTCGTGTCCAAAAAAATATTAGTGCTGGAGTCGTAGCTGGATATGGTAGTGCTCAAACCAGGATCGCTTCATATAAAATCATGGCGTGGCTCATATTCGGAGGTTTGGACATTGACTTCGCGAGGAATGCGAAAGTATCTTCGTTACATCTACAAGTGATATGCGGAGTATAAACATTGTAGCTACGAGATGACCAAAATTAGCCGAAATATTCTTGATCAACGTACTGCGTAAAATTTGTGACAAATTGCGACATCACAGAAATGTGTTACATGCAGTAGTTGTTATTGTGGCAAAGGCGCCGATCGAACAGTGTAGGAAAGGACTTTACTGTTGCGTAGGTTATAAAAATTGATGCAACTTAATGATTTAGGAATAAACAAGAGCAGAGTAAGAGGGACAATCAATTATATATGGAATTACAACAAGTGAAAGACTACAGTTGAATTCAAAACATTAAGATTGGTCATGTGTTTAAATTTTCTGTTAGGTACGAGATCAAAAAAATATCGAAAAAATATCGAAAAAATATCGAAAAAATGAGACGGACAGGAATTGAACCTGCAACCCTTCGATTGCAACTGATTTCCTAGTAAACCAAGATTTAATTGGAGTCGAAAGCTCTACCATTGAGCCACCGCTTCATTTCTGAAAGTAGGGAATGAAAACTAACTATACATCCCATACTTATAAAAACGTGGCTAGAATACTAAAAAAATATTGTTGACAATCATAAGCGTTAACGAGTGCAAAGATTGCTGATTACATTGCAAGATATTAGATTCTGTAGCTAAATAATAGCAGAAAGATATTTTACGACTGGTTACCAGCATTGAATCTTATTCCAGTAATGCTACTGTCGGATATTATGTCTAATAGATTCAACTGCATATCAGCTTCTACGTAGCTCTTTCCACATTTCAAAAAAAAACACTCACGGTGGGGGTCGAACCCACAATCTTCTGATTAGAAGTCAGACGCGTTGCCATTACGCCACGCAAGCTTTTCTGAAATGATCCGTGACGTGGGTAATACATACTCCTACATGGGAACCATGTAGTTGGTTGGTTTTCGTTTCAAACTCTACATGCTCATCATGCATCCAATTATCTACATCAACTGAATTAATAGAGGCCATTATGAAGTAAGAGTTCATAGCCATGGTCAACGTCAAAGTAGAGTTTTTAGGGGGTTTGGACGTTATTTTTGAGAAGCAGAGAACATACAAGCTAAATGTGCCCTCTAAAGATGATTCAGAGGTGACCGTGGGTTCGCTAATTGATTATATAGTGGAGAATATGATTAAAAACCCAAGAGATAAAGATGTGTTCATCGAGAACGATACAATCAGGCCTGGTATATTGACATTAATAAACGACACTGATTGGGAACTGGAGGGTGAAAAAGATTACGTTTTGGAGGACGGTGACATCCTGTCGTTCACATCAACTCTCCACGGTGGTTGAAATAGCTTCAGTTGTAGCAACATCACATTGTACTGTAAGTAGTTTATCGTTTTAAACATGCACTAATCGACAGCCTAGAAGGCCCGGGCCCGCCCAATTTCTAGAAGGGGTCAGAGTCAAATTTTGCAGGCTTCCGTTCCTGAGCATACGTATCGAAATTTGTGCATTCTCGCTCTTTTTAACTACTGGCCCTATTGCCGCAAGTGACTGGTTGTTTCCGGCATTAATGCTACCGAATTTGACAATCTTGTCGCCTTCAAGTAAGCCCTGCGTTGGATGTTAGTAACTGTTGATGATTGTAGAAGCCCTATGGAATTGTGTACTTACAGCCCTGTGCGATGGACTACCAGGAACCACTTCTGTGACCAGCGCAAATGGAATCCGATAATCCAAAACGTTATCATCTTGGATCTTGTGAGTCTTTGCGGCCATTTTTTTGAATTGCGTAGCCATCAGTTCTTGAGTTCTCGAGATCACAGCTCGAAGATCATTTCTGAGCATATTGATACTGCGCCTTAACAGTCTCACTTGTAATACGTCCACATCAGATCTAGGAAAGCCTTCGGGAGTGACAAGATTAGAGTTGAGATCAGCACCTTGCAGATTCAATTTGTCAAAGAGACCATCAAGTTCAGTTTCTAATTTAGCCTTCAAGTCGAAGACTTCCGTTATAGACAACTCCGGCAGTCTAATTAATTCATCTTTCAAAGTTCCATTGACGTTTGGATCCTCAACGCCACCGGAAAGAATGTCAAATCGGTTCTCTTGCTGCATTTGGTTATTGTAAAGGGCGAGTTCAACTTTTGTCGCGCTAAAACTGTAGTAAAGCAGTTATAATGACTTTTGAATTAGCATGCACATGATTGACGTAGCCTCTGCATAACACAAGGGAACATAAGGGAAGACATTTCCATCCTGATGAGAAGCAGATCGATTCTTTATTTAGATAGGTATATACATACATGTATGAGTGGAGACCGCTAGTTTTGGCTGCCAAGGAGAGATCTCAAGGTTGCCACTTCACGTTCCAGCTCAGTGTTTTTCTTCAACAATTCTTCAACTTTAACTTCCAGCTGAGTCATTCTTTGAAACTTTCTAGCACGAGAACGTCTGGCAGCTTCCGTGTTTTTGGCACGCTTCATTGCGACAGGGTCGTCAGATTCGGGAATGATTGGAGTCAAAGGAGCAGCACGAGATTTCCGGTTATAAGGAACAAAACCCATACGATCCAAGCTCACGGGCTTTTGGACAGAGCCAGCAGCCGAGTATTTCTTGATCGAATGCGTAAGTTTTGCATCCTCGATAACAGGCGTGGGAAGAAATGACTTTTGGTCAATAAAAGTTGAAGCTTGCATACTATGTTCGTATGGCGACTCTTCAAGGGTGTCCGAGACGCGTTCAGGCAACGACATACGTGATTTCTGTGCGTCCGAAGGCTGGGCCTGAGTCGAGTCACTAATACTAACAGATATGTCATCGTCGAATAGCGAGTTCCAGTTTTGCGGATCGGACTCTACATTTTCAAGCTCGAACAATGGTGTAGAGTCTGCACTAGATGCAAAAAACTGATCGAAATCGCTAGCAGCATTGGCACTATCATCCAATTGAGGAGTGAGGTCCAAAAGTGGAGACTCGAATTCTTTCTTCACGGCGGGAAGGCCTGAGAAAGAATCGTTTCGAGCTTGCGACTGAGCAAACTTATCGAACACGAGTTCTCCGACAAGCGGTTCACGAAACTGCTCGATAGGCTTATTGCCGCCCTCGGCCCCATGGGGCTCGAGAGCGGTCATATCAAATAGAGAAGGAAATTGAGTTGCAGACATTTTTAGATTCAATAAATTCTGGAGTTGTGGGATTTAAAATATTCGGTTTAATCTGAGAGGGTGATTGAAATCGCGCCATATTGGACGGTGGGTTGGGGGTTCATTGCATAAATGCAGATGAGGTTGATATTATGAAAACATATTGGGAAAAACTTGTAGCGAAGAGCGTTGAGATAACACAGTTGCGCGGGATGGTAAAAAAGATTCGAGAAAAAAAGGTTGTTGAGACAATTGGAAAATAATTAGGAATTCACAGAAGACTGGGAAAACTCATTATTGTGACATTTGGGCAACCTATTTTTCTTGTATTAAATTCTTTTCACGTACTTTGAGACAGTAAAAAATTTAGCAGGCCATTTTTGCTAAGACACTTGCGGTTCGATATCGGGACTAAGTAACTTCGTAAAAATGGGTCAAAATTGAGCTGGTGCTAAATTTTTTAATGATCGCGGAAGGAGTAAAGAGTATGTGGTGCCGCAGGAATTGGAAAGGAGATGTGTTGGTTGTTTTTTCAACTGAGTGTTCTGGCGCTTAATGTCGCTTTCGTACTATTTGCTGGAACTGACGTTCTTGAACTGTAAGTTCTAGTTAGATGCTTCGTTAGCCAAATGTAAGAAAGATGACTAGTCCGATGACTCTGGAAATTTTTTCAGCGCGCTTTTTATATGGGGAACAGTCAGCAGATAAGTGAAAAATTTTTTAGGCCGACAACAGGCCGGCGCACACCGCCGTTAGCAGAAGATTGTGCACTATCTATTCGCGCTGGATTGGATACGACGCACAACGGGCAGATAACGCCGTGGCCTTGCGTGAGTCAATTTAGGCAACTCGAAACAGGAGCTTAACACTGCTCTGCAACGACGCGCTCGTCTCGAGTGACCCGTATCGGGCCTTACACGCTTAAAGATCAGCACTATTTGTCATACTCCGCGCACCGCGCTAATAGCCTATCCAGCATGATGCCCGCATTGTGTGAACCGCCGAGAGACACATGGCGACCACTCGAGCTAGGTGAAAACTTGCCGAGCCTCGCAATTGCGGAAGTTCCAATAAGCAACACGTGAAATTATATTCGTAGGATCTGATATTTGCTCGCGTTCCGTTAGCGTCGGACAGGGACAAAGTGACATAGTCTCTGCCCGCATCTTCTGCGACTGGTGGTTCAATTCGCCATGAGCCATTTATTTGGCCCTTCACCAGGCCTCAAATCCAAATTTTGGTAACACGCTAGGGTATGATTAGCTTTCAGTTTTTCCGCCCTTTATGGCATACGGGTTTACGAGGCTTTCCGAGTCGTTTATTCCGCCGGATCTACATTGCGGCATGCGGAATTGTTCTCGCTTTGAAAGGGTTGCTTGCTGACGATACGATTTTACGGTTTTTTGGTTTTTTTTTCCTGTGATTTTTGTAGGTTTACACTTTACGCCGGTTGTGGTGCCTGCAGATTTTTGAATTCTTTATGTAGATGTCGAGGGAAAGAACAAACAGCACTGCGTCCATCAGAACACGCCATCACAGGAGCGTCTTTGACGCAAGCGAGAGGGTCCAGTTGGAATTTAGCGTCCGTGCACCGCTTCGTTGTCGGCGAAACAATAAGAACAGTTGGTTCGCGGCAGGTGGGAAAAAGCCAAAAAAATTAATTCCGTCGTAACGGCGTTTGTGACCGAAACATACTCGCAGCTTCCAAATCGTAAGTTTACGACTCCATATTGCGTGGTATAATCACTCCAGCCGCGCTGCCAGCCATACACTGTGCGATAATTCACTCAACGTGTGTTTTTCTAGTCTTGCTGCTTCTTTGCGCCTCCTAAAGCATCAAGCCCGTTTATGTCAAGTATCATAAACTATATACGCTGTTCAATGCCAGCACAGCTTTATTCGTCTGCAATTTCTGCTTTTAGAAAGGTGGAAAAATGAGTCTGCAGGCGTAAGGTTTTTTCCAAGTCTTGACTGATGGCTTTTTCCTTCCCTGCTTCTCTCAAGCAACTGGCGTTCCTTCGTCAAGGAAAAAAAAAAAAAAAAGGTACCCAGGTAACTCACTTTCCCAGAGCGATTGAGTGCAGAACCGGGGGTCTCTCAACCGAGATCCGATGATAAATAGCCACACATCAAGACCGATTTTTCTGACCAAATTTTGGATTCCGCCCCGTTATCCTCCATGGCATCCTTTGCAACATAGTTTCACGGAGAGCATTCTAGTTTAGTCCTCACACACATCGGAGCTCACGCATTAAAGATCACAGGACCGGTTACCTATTCTGTCCACCGCTTAACGCACACACGCAAGCACGATCGCCAAATCACTATTTCCTCATCCGACACATAGTGTCAGCGTCACGAAAAAAAGAAGAAAAAGAAGAAGAGTGGATCTTGACCGTTCAGTCATTCCATCTTTACACAGCCATACTACTACGTTTCCTGCATACACATGCATCATGCGCTCGTCAAAATATTCCCTACCTTCCACGGGTATGTTGACTCCACCACCGACGTGCTCCTCATCTTGCAAGCTGTACTGGATGGCGAACTCACCGCCGTGTCCCGCAGACCATACGAAATCGAGCGCTCTCAGCTCATAGCCTCTGGGAATGTGTTTGTCTTCATAGAGGAAATCTCGGGCATCCGTCGCTGGACCGATGGTATGTCCTGGTCGCCCTCGCGGATTCTTGGCAAGTTCCTCGTGTATCGCGAGCAAGAAAAGCACAAATCTTCTCAATCCTCGGCCGCGCTCATGAATCCTCGACCAGTGTCACCTTCGTCGGCTGCTGCGTGTCCTCTTCGTACCGGTGGTCTAATCAAAAAATCCATGTCTTTGCACTTGTACGATGCCCTGCACCAACAGCGGCAGACTGTGCATTTAATCTCCTACTACACCAAGTATGACTGCGATTCCGGCAAGCTCAAATCCCCCTCTTCAGACCCATTTTTCGGTTCCATAAGGCCCTGCCCTCAGCTCATCGATGCGCTGGATTCGACTACTGTGGGAGGAGGTTCTCGAAATAACAACGTGTCACATAATTTGAACGGTATAACAGGCCTTTGTAAACGTGAGGAAGATGCCTCACAAATGCTACCACCTGCTTCTCCTTTTTCTTACTCTCAACCATGCCTTCCAAAATTACTTCAGCATTCAGCATCTTGGCCTGTACACTTTCATACCGATCGTGCGGATTCCAATTCACTAGCGAATAGTCAGGGTACCTCTAGGTTCCAGTTCTCTACCGAAGGGACGCCTTTGTCATATTATCATTCATATGATAATATCCCGCCTCTTGCATCCCATAAATCGGGAGCAAATTCTGTCTTTGGGCCCATGGAACGTCCACCGCCTCCTGCAATGAAGGCAGGCGGTCCTATTTACCTCCCTCCCCCAGTACAGTCCATATACCTGTCAATATCACCCGCGGCGCCATACGAAGACCATGTTATGCCGCATGCTTTCTTAAATTATCAACATTGTCAAGAGCAGCAGCCACGTATGCAGCTTTGCGATGGCGCACAATCTCCTAACCCATATCAGAAGCATTCCTTCTTACCGCTTCAGGCAAAACCTGCATCTTGTTTGGGAGTAGAGCTTCCGCCAGTGGCTCATATCACCGGTCAGCTGCGAATGGATCAATACCCAATTGGCTGAATCTCACATCACTTGTCTTAAAGAGCAAACGGCCGAACATGAATGACAAGCCCTCGTCATTTTACAAACGAATTGTATACGAGACTTAGCATCACATAATTGTTCAATTCATACACCATTACTGTATGAAATCAACGCAATCTATGACTGTAAGAGGATTATTTCAGTGTCCATTGATAGTGAGCTCTAAAAAACTGCCGCCATTGAAATGTATTGGTTTTCATCAACTCCAATACCGGTGCGTTCTGTGAGGTTTTTAGCATTAGCGCCAATGGACATGTTAATTATATTACTTGATTGATTTCAACTGCTAATTAAGTCGGCAATTCAAATCGCGTCACGGATTATCTAAATTCTAGGTGAAGAATTTAGGATAGAGAGTGAACTATCAGCATTTTATATAGTTATTTTGATTCGAATTATGCAACATGAAATGTTCCAAACTCTATTATTACTTGTCCCAACTTCTTTCTAGGTACTGTGACAATAATATAAGGTGCACCACAGCTGAACCTTATATATGTTTACTACTACATCAGAGCTCTGGCCGGCTATCTTAACCCTATTGTCGATGTTGACAAGCTCAGCCAGTTATTAATTTTTGTCACTTAATAACTAAGTGTCATAGTTAAATATCGACAAGATCAAAGCCCAGGAAGGCCAATTTTTGTGGGTAATTGCTGAAGCCTTCCATTGCTTGAAAAACGGTGGTGCTGTAGCCTTCTTTAAAGCATGTATGGGGTGCTCGACAAATATATAGACGTCAGTCATAATAAGTATCAATGAGATGAACCCAACATAAAATCGGCATCATAATAGAAGGTTATGAATTACTGTCATTCTTATCACGAAAAAACTCACAACACTATCTCATTAAGACCTCACATTGAAGGGTTGCTATAGCTCCTGATTTAACAAAGGATGTACGCTCTCAACTGTTGTGCGTCTTAGTAGTTATCACCATCTAAATTCAGAGTTCAATTCTTCACTGTGACCGAGCGGTTATATATAGCAAACAGTAATCCTATATGGAAGGCATTTCTGAAGCCCGAAACTACATATGCAAATACTGGTCAATTTTTGAGTATTATAAATTATTTAAGGCTTTATATTTACAGTATAACATCAATGAAAGCTAGCCAACAATAATTCAAATATAATTAAGGTGTAGAGGTGTTATAAAAGCCCATTTATAGTGCAGCCATCTACTTGATATATACAGTGCAAGAACCAATGCGCCCTTGAGGTGGCTGAAAATACAACATGCAATACCTTCTGTATGACAACTCGGACTTACCAACTGCAAATGAATGTTGTCAACTGCTAAAAGGGACCGCAAAGCAGTTGAGGCGACAAGCGCATATAAGAACAGTACTGACCTTCAGCCATGATAACCGCATTTTTTAACATCTTTTGCGACCCAAGACAGGGTATTATAGTGGAGACTGGTAAGTCGATGAGGAATGCGTTGACAGTGTTTGTTCATTGTAGGAATCAAAATCTATCAATATGCATCATCGAACTTGATGAACTAATAGATAATTCGTCTAGAGCTGTGAAACGCCTGAGATCGACACCGTTTAGCCGCTAAAATAGTCTCAAATTATTTGATATTCTTGTGTAGGAATTCACTAACCCTAATTCAAGAACGGAGCTTGCCTTATGAAATCTTAACTGTCTTCCTGATGCGTCTCCAGCCTTTACAATGTTAACTTTTGATTAATAGTGAATTGCAAAAAAACCTCCCGTTATTCGGAAATTAACAGAAAACGGCTCCAACTTTTGGGATCGAGCAATTCATATGAGCTCATTCTCAAGGTTGTCCTTGTGCTTAGAGGATGACCAGCTTCTGAGAAGCTTCTCAACGCAACCTTTGAAAGGTTTCATGGCCCGACCTGAGTTGCTGTATGACGAAATTTTAGCACCAGATTGCTCGACTCCACTTTCATCGGCTGATGTCTTGGAAGACTACGACGGAACCAGGGGTGACGGACATAACAACGATGGTGGCTCTACGCCATTTGTGAGCAGAAACTTCGAAGACACTGAGATTACTGCTCTCTCCGGCGCTATGGCTGGATTTCTAGCCGGTGTCACTGTTTGTCCACTGGATGTAGCGAAGACAAGATTACAGGCCCAAGGGCTACGCTCAGGCTCTTCTAATTACTACAATGGCATAGTCGGAACTCTCAGCACCATTGTGCGCGACGAAAGCGTGCGCGGCTTATACAAAGGCTTGGTTCCCATAATTATGGGATATTTTCCGACGTGGATGATCTATTTCACAGTATATGAGAGGAGTAAGAAGCTCTATCCAAAAATATTTCCGTCTTTTGATTTTATCTCTCATTCCATGTCAGCTTTAACTGCTGGGTCAATATCAACGATTTTGACAAACCCGGTATGGGTTGTCAAGACTAGACTGATGCTGCAAACCCATGTTGATCAGAATTCTACGCATTACAAAGGTACCTTCGACGCCTTTCACAAAATATATACTACCGAGGGTTTCAAAACGTTTTACGCTGGACTACTTCCGTCTCTGTTTGGCCTTTTCCACGTTGCCGTTCATTTCCCCATCTACGAGAAACTCAAAATATGGCTCCATTGTACACCAAACGCATCGAGCTGCGAAGAACACAACCTCGATCTAGCGCGGCTCATTGCCGCCTCTAGCGTCTCCAAAATGGTTGCCAGCACTCTAACATATCCTCATGAAATTCTTCGCACACGAATGCAAATAAAGGCGTCGCCCTTAGATACGAAGGCAGCAGTTCTCAAGCACCATGGCCTAATACGGCTTGTTCAGCAAACTTATAGAGCTGAGGGACTCAGAGGTTTTTACTCAGGTTTTACTACCAACCTTGTCAGAACCGTTCCGGCATCAGCCATAACTCTGGTCTCATTCGAGTATTTCAGGAAATACTTTAACAAGCTTAACAACAACTTTGCCATATAGTACACGCTATTTACCCAGCATTTATATAAGCGCTTCATTGATGCGTGCCATACATACTCTTCATCTTGTATTGTAATATCTCTAAAATGTCACAAAAAGCCCTTTTCACGAGTTTTCTCCGGACTGATGATCAATTCATTTAGATTAAATTTACACGCCCTCTTTGCAAAGTATTGAATATCATATCTTGACAGTGCTTTGGAAGCGAATATGTTACTTAATGCCTTAGCGTTAGGTCTAATTTTCATAGCTCGTTTTTTCGTCACCAGTCAAGCTGCGGACAACTCTCACACGGGTATCGATGACGACTTTCCAGACCCACTCAATGCCGCTCAGTTCGATACGGAAATGTCGAAGCACTTGCATGTAGTGGAGTTTTATAGCCCATACTGTCATCATTGCAAAGCGCTTGCCCCTATTTGGAAAAACGCTTGGAGAAACTTTCGGGACGAGGGGCGGAAATTGAATATTTCATTTGCACAAATCAATTGCGTGGAAAGCGGCGACTTATGCCATAGAGAAAGAATAACAGCATATCCTGCCATTAAGCTTTACGGTCCCAATGGCTTCATCAAAGATTTCCCTCTGGCTCAGAAGCGAAATTTGGAAACATTAACGAATTTCGCCCGTCAAGAGGCAATGAATGCCGACAATTTCGATACTGGGTTTCTAAAAAGTCAGAGTCACCTTTTGAAAGGCACTGAATTTTTGAGTCTCCTAGCAGGAAATGCTGAAGGCCCTCATTTGGTGTCCTTCTGGCCTTCAAAAAATTTGATGACCACAGACGACAGCTCAATTGAATTTGAAAATTGTGACGATTGTCACAGTTTCCAAAACACCTGGACTGTTCTTTCCAATAAATTAATCAGTGAGAATTTCACTATAAACCACCTGAATTGCGAGTCCGAGATGAAGATTTGCAGGGAATTGGGTTTTAGCGATTTGACTGAAATAACTAATCACAGAGCTGATCGATCTCCACACGTCGTATTAATTGTACCCAAAAAAAAAGCTGGCAATTTGTTTTACTACGAAGGAGACGAACACACCGTACGCGACTATGAAGATTTCGCGCGGCGGACAACATTTAACGCTCAAGCACCAACAGTCAGCAATGATGTCCTCGGGCAACTAATTTCCGAACCTTTCCAAATGAAAAAAAGTCCTGGCTCTCCTGATGGCAGCATTCACATCGTGTTCAGATACGAACCAGACACCGTTGTTCAAGAGGATTTTGATATTCTTGAACATCTTATTAAACCGGTTTCTAACATACCGAACGCCTACCTACATAAAAGCACGGATGACTTACTATCCTTTTCACATGAATTATTCAAAAGCATGTATGGGCTCATCAACTACAATCCGGGGGAAGAGGCGAAGCTACCAAACGAAGAATTTTTCAGCATGAGCGCTATAACTCAATACCCTACATTCTTTATGTTCAAGCAGGGAAGCACTATTCCAAACATTTTTCATGGCTATTCGACCACAGAAATGCGCGATTTTGATCTTATTACAGAGTGGATTGAGCAAGATTCTCTACCATTACTGAACGAGTTGACGCCCGTAACTTATCTCAAATTGCTCGAATACCACCCAGAGCTATATCATTTCATGGCCATTCAGCTGGTCAACACTTCAACCGAAGCCGAGCTTTCCAGAAGTTTAGATTACATTGAGAACTTCCGCTTGAGCGCTTTTGATTATGAATCTATCCGTAATGACTACCTAATGGAGACAGTTGCTGCTGAAAGAAAAACGAAAGATGAAGCTGTTCGTGCAATGAAGGCTAAACATGCAGCTTCTGCTGATATCGTCAAGAAAATGCGCGATGAAATTACGCATGAGAAAGGTCATAGGGTTTTATTAACATTCCTTGATCTGTCGACTCACGATTGGTTACTGGCTCAGGCTGGCCTGCAACCCAGTGACCGCAACTACAGAAACGGAGAAGTTCTCATTGTTGATAAGAAGTCTTGCTCTACGTACGTTGAGAGGGATTCTTTGGGGGAAATTTTGAGGGCAGACACGCCATTTGCTGTGAAAGATACATTGTCGAGATTGAGCTTTCCTTCAAGATATAACTCAGATACCATTGAGAGAGTTCAAATTCAAGGTTCAAACCGTGTGCGGTTTTCCGTTATCAGTTCAATTTCTGAACATGGCTTTGTAGGGTACGTCTTAATTTTGGCGTTAATTGTATTTGCGGTTAGAGTGCCCAAAATGTTGAGAAAGATCTCCAACGCGCGCAAGTATCGCAGCCGCAGAGATACTACCGGATTATTAGGAAAGGAAAAGTCCAAGGATTGAAAATCACTTTGTAAGGCTGTATATTAACAATATTGCGCAACGCCACTCATCTAGTAACGAAAACCGATCTAGAAGATCCACACCCAGAAGAAGAACAGGAAAACCACGAAGAAAATTATGAGCCACGTCTTCATGGGGATCCTTGAACTTCCAGCCATTTTCATCATGTCACGATAAGTTCGCTTCAGCCGTTTGCTGGTGCCCTCGAAAACGTTACCAAGTTTGTCCACCGTGTCATTGCTGCCTCTTATCTCTTCGCCCATTTTCAACGACAGAGATTTAAGTGCATTTAGTTTCTCGCTCATTGCGCTTACATGTCTGTCGCTTTGGTTCTCCAAGTTCGATAATGTCGACTGCGAGAAATCCAAATTGCCACCTTTCTCGTAGGGAGAACTCGCCCTGCCACTCAGATTATCGTATTTCGAGTCAAAAAGTTGAGTTCTGCTACCATTGTCCCGCTGATGCAAGCCACCGTCCTGGTTTCTTTCAATTACTGTTAGTTTACCACAAACTCTATCCAAAAACAACTGACTGTTGACCACAAAGACTATAGCCACCAGTTACTTACGAATAGCTCATAAATGTTATACCTTTCAAAGGCCCTTTTATTGCTTGGCTCATGCTGTTTGTTTGTTTGAGATGTATCATGTATACGATCAATGAACTCAAAGCACTACGTACGAGTAAGTTGATGTATCTTCTTAATATACCGGACTATGGGAGCGACTCACGCCAAGTACGTGGTCTTCAGTAGAGTCTACTTGCGTATCAGCTTTGAAATGGTGCCAGTTTTTTATCAAGGAGGCACTGGGAGAGGAGTTCACGTCGCACTGCTAGACCGTGTTGAGCGGAATATGCTATGGAAAGCTAACCTTGAGGGCCTTATTTCAAGCTACAAGACGAACTGTTTTTCGGCGCTAATTGCTCCTGGGATCAATCTGGATGAGCTAGGAGTATCAATGGCTGTTGTGCGCTAGCTGCTGCTACTTCCAACCCATAAGTTGGGACCTAATTAACTCACCAAAGCACTTAGATGCCCATCATTGATTTAAAGTACAGTAGTTGCGGTTATTCTGCTCAGCCAGCTTGTTTCAGGCAGAACAATGCTACTTGACATCGAAATGAAAGGAGGGGGCTAATAAAACAAGCATCGCTTGCTGCAGAGATGTTTTCTTGTTCTTGCTATTGATGTACTTCACTTCAAATAGAGGTTCCGAGAAAGGCGCAGGACTAGAGTACAGCTGTGAGATTTGAATTCGATACGGGCAATCCAACTGAAGTGGGCGATGTCCCGTTATCATCGCTCAGTTCGAACCAGTTCGCGACTTCGATACCTCATATAACCAATGGGTGATATTTCAGTGCAATCCTACGAGTTGCTCGGAACGCTTGGCTTGTCAATCTGCCTTACCTTTACGATTATATGCTTTGATTACGAAAACGATGTGAGAGTAGAAATACTGAATCAAATATTCGAGAAATATATAAGTCGTACTTACTCATCCAAGTAAGCAGGTACGGCTAGAACACAGAGATATGAACGTTGAAAGTACAAAACCTCCGCAATCGCTGCGGGATATCCAGCATATCATTTTGATTCTGTCGGGGAAAGGAGGTGTGGGGAAGAGCTCCGTCACAACTCAAACAGCCTTGACATTGGCAGGTTTAGGCTATAAGGTAGGTGTGCTGGACATCGATCTAACAGGCCCTTCCATTCCCAGGATGTTTGGATTGGAGGGACACTCCATATACCAGTCAGAACAAGGCTGGATCCCCGTAACTAAATATGAAGATGGTTCCGGATCGCTTAAAGTAATGTCGCTTGGCTTTTTGTTGAACGACAGAGGCAGCAGTGTGGTCTGGAGAGGTCCTAAAAAAACTGCGATGATCAAACAATTTATTAAAGATGTGGTGTGGGGTGAGCTAGACTATCTCCTGATAGATACCCCCCCAGGGACCTCCGACGAACACATTTCCATTGCAGAGGAGCTTCGTTGGGCACAACCTGATGGAAGTATTATAGTGACGACGCCGCAAAATGTAGCTACTGCAGATGTTAAGAAAGAGATAAACTTCTGCCGAAAAGTAAATCTGGAAGTACTTGGCATAATAGAAAACATGTCCGGTTTCGTGTGTCCTCATTGTGCTGAGTGTACCAATATATTCTCCAAGGGCGGAGGCCACAAGCTTAGTCAAGATTTGGCCATTGACTTTCTTGGCAGCGTACCAATCGATCCTACATTTGTTGAGCTCATTGAGAACCAAAAAACTGAGGGCTCCAACTTAGTGGATCTCTATAGAAGTCAAGCTCTGTTTCCTGTATTTCAAGATATTATAAAGGCCGTTGAAAAGAAAGAAATTCCTTCAAGAGTATCTAATTGAACAGTTGATATCAAGACTTACTTTCGAATACTTAAATTATCGTGCAAACTATTTGAAATGTCGCCCAAGTTTCCTGTTTGCTCTTTCGAGGCTACATGAGTTGCTTGTTCGTAGCAGGTACTAATAGATGCGGGTGAGACCTTGCGAAATTGAGGTGTGAGCATCACATTTGGTATTTGGCAAGCCGCCATTGGAACAACAATTGATTGACGTTTAGCATTGTTCAGTTTTTGAGATTGGATGGCGTCATGTTGGAGCTGTTCAATATCAG
Organism: Lachancea nothofagi CBS 11611; assembly: GCA_900074755.1. Lineage (NCBI taxonomy): Eukaryota > Fungi > Ascomycota > Saccharomycetes > Saccharomycetales > Saccharomycetaceae > Lachancea > Lachancea nothofagi. Next base: position 1,800,121 of record LT598447.1, read on the forward strand.
AAGCTTCGTTAGAAGCATTAAGTGGCTTGAGTGCACCTACATCTCCCACAAAAGTTGCGCCCACTCGCGGTGACGCCCCGTTCGCCTCAGTTTCTTCATCGCTCGCAGAGCCACAAGGATGCGCTGTTTTGTTAATGGCGTCGAAAAGTAAAGGGTAATGCCGTTTGTTAAATACTTGGTCGTTGAGTAGTCTATTCTTTCGTGGTAGCTCATTGTCCTTCTCCGCGATTTTTTGAGCGAGAACTTCAGATTGCTGTTTCAATGCAACTAAGGATTCTTGTATCTCAGTAATGATCGCAGTACAGCTTTCAGACTCCGAAAGAGCAGCGCTTTCATTAACTACTCTCTTTTTGTAAACTTTCTTATAGTGATGATGTAACTTCCGCAAAGACACCTTTAACTGACTTTCGATTTTACTTGTTTGTGCCAGCTCTAGCGTTATGTCTTTTAAAACTAGATCATTAATGCTTACCAGGTCTTGCTTGACTTGTTTGAATTCCACTAGCACTTCTCGGAAAATAGCATCATGAGTCAGTTGCTGGGATGATACCAGACTTGGAAGTTGTTTCAAAGCTTCAAAGTAACGCGACTGTTTGATTGCGTGAAATTTGAAGGCCTTACGCTTACGAATGGAGTTGCTATCTCCAAGCATCCGTTCGGTATTTATCATTATTCTGATGGCCTTATTATCTGTGTTATTTATCCGCGTGTTAGGTACAAAGACGCAGGAGCACGTTCCGTCGACATCAACCCGATTATATTTTGCTATTCTGTCTGTTGAAAACTTCATAATTATAGTTGTTGTGTCCCATTACTCACATTTGACGCAATATAAAGTTCAAACTCTGCGACAAAACATGAAATACAGCCAGAAATAATACAGGTAACAAGAAAAAGATAGCCTAAACTATAGCCCAATCACTTTATGGTCTTTAGAGGTGATCAAAGACTCCTTACATATATCTTAATGGCACCTTGCTCTTTCCTTCGATACTTTTTCGTAGGAAGTAACATTGATATTCATTAACTAATTCGACCAAGTTTCATATTATTGACACCGGCTCTAAAAGTTTAACCATATAGATCGGTAACCGAAGCCATGGAAAAGGGTTCCAATGGTATGATTGGCTTAAGATTCTTTTGCTTACAAGTGCAAGTTCTGTTACTAACTGACAACTAAGTTCTTCAATTGAAATACAACGAATATAAACAGATATTGGAAGACCTTCAAACAAAAATCATTGAACTTGGCAACGACAAAGATGAGCACGATATTGTACTTTCAACCCTGCATAAAACGGAACCTGCTAGAAAGTGCTATAGGATGATAGGTGGTGCTTTAGTGGAGACGGATGTAAAACACACAATTCCAGTCCTCGAAACTAAAAAGGGCAACTTATCTTCGACTATATCTACAATGAAGGCTGAGCTGATCAAAATTGCTGAAGAGTTCGAGAAATGGAAGAAAGACAATAAAATCCAGGTAGTGAGACAATAAACTCAATAGCGCAGTAATTGCATCACATAACGGAAACTTCATGAAGACAAACCCCAAATCACCAAACTTCTTCAAATTGGATGTCTTGTTTTAGTACTGTATATAAACCTGGCTACGTTTAATTGTTCTTCTTTTCCATTTGGACGTTATGGCTTCTTTTGAAGCTTAAAAACAGTGTGACGAAAAGCGCCCACGCGACTATGACCGAATAGATTGCGGTAAGGTAAACCCAGGAGTTAGTTATTTCCCAACTCCTGGGATACTCGTCATTAGCCAAATGACGGATTGGTTTAACGTCTCTTTCGGTGAAAAATGACAGCCCACTTCTTTTGTAATCAACGGTGAATGTAAAAATACCGTGATGGTCGGGAAGACTAAAATTTCCCGTAGTGTAATATTGAGCGGTAGGAGCCGAATTACTTGGTTTCAAGGTAATGCGATAGTAAGGATCAATCATTTTGAGCTCGAATTGAATATCCTTAGCAATAAATGGAGCCCACGATGTGCCATCCCATTCAGTCAAGCCAATCTCGTAAATAACATCGTCTTTAACCTTGTAAGGCATATCGGAGTATTCAAGACCATTTGTGTGTTTATGTCTGGCACCCAGGGATTTGACAATAGATTTCTCTCCAAAAGTCCACTTCATCAGTTCTTGAACGAATTGTCCATTAGAGCTGGCGTACTTATCATTGAAAAACAAGTCGCTACCAACCCAGGATACACGGGAGTTCTGTAAACTTTGAAAAGAAACAACAATGTATCCTTGAGATCCCACAGTCCAGTTTTCGTCATGCTTCTGCGAGTCCTTAGTGAACGAAGTTCTGGGCGCTTGCAATACGGGAACGATAAGGTTGGAACTATCTAGAAGCGCCGCAGAGCCTCCATAAATTAAATCACGCTTCAAAGATGGAACGACGTGTTCATTCAAAACATTAGATCCTGAGACGCGCAGTGGAGTGTCACCACCAGATTGGAAATAGTCTTCGAGATGGTAATTTTTTGGACTAGGGTAGATGCCCAATTGATTCAAAAAAAGACGTACATTATCTGCCGTTGCTTCAGGAGATGACAAAGTAAGTATGTGACCTCCTTCATTAGAGAAATCTAGAAGTTTATCAACTGAGAGTTGCTTGTTGAAGTGTCTAGATCTTATGGGAAATATGATCAAATTATCGTATAGCCTCTCTTCTCCTTGGAAAAGCCCGATCGGAGTTGAATCGTTGCTCACAGGTTTGTAATTGAGTTGAAAAGAACGGTCTCCTAGATTACTAAAGAGTGTGCTATAATCTTCCAAATCTGTGAGTCTCTTGTCGTAAATTACCAATGTTCTTGAACCTGATGCCGATTTTGCTTGCGCCACCAATGCCAATTGAAATAAAGTAATGAACAGATTCCAAAAACGGAACGAGTGACCCGAGATAATCATTATTCAGACTGGGAAGTAAGTGGGTCCTTATTTCGATCATAACAGTCTGTTGAGAGCCATCATGAAAAATTAGAAAATTTATTAACTTTTGTTACGTGTGAAGTAATATAATTATATGAAACTCAGTTCGCCAAAGACAGTGGTGAAAGCTCAACCCCCTATTTATCGATGACTACAGACGATCATAATCAAGGTTTCCAAGAATCGTCGGACTTTGTAGAAACCTTTAAGCAGTTGCAAGAAGGCGAGCAAACAGCTGATAAGCTCGAAAAGATGCTTGATCAATTGGAAGGAAAACTTGATGAACTACTATCACAAGCTAGCGAAACCAGCCAAACTACCAATCAAAAAGAGCCATGCGAAAAGATTTTCTCTATGAATGAAGATAGAAAAGATTAATTAAGTTTATCATTTTACAAAACCTATTCATTCACGTCGATCCTCTTTGCACAAAGAGAACTTCGCCATTAGCGTCTACGAACGGATTGATAGGCCGACTTGGGTTGATAACATACTTGTCTGGGTCTACGTCCAGCACAATCTTTACTTGCTTTGAAGTACCAATCCACCATTTTCTGGTAGTTGAGCTAGGAGGCGGCAATTTACGGCCTCTCCTAATTTCGGGGCCCATAGGATCTTCACTCTCAGACTTCTCCACAAGAAGGTTACTGCTATTTAGAACAGCATACCTTTCCTCATCGGTGAGATCTGCGAGCTGCTCCGTCAGTCTTTCATATATCTCTGTAGTCAACTTCGCTTTTAACTGCTCATCCACTACGGTAACTAGTGAGTTAAAGGTAGCGTACACAGGCCTATGGTCGGAAAAAATAATATTCTCAGCTGCACCATAGCTTTGCTGCCTCAATGACTCACCCCTGCTCAAAATTCGGTCTGTCCAAGCTGGAATTCTCATTTTTTCGCTAGTGTCGTAGGTCTTCGTTCCCGGGTCGAACTTATAAGTTGGTGGAAAGTTGATTTCCATTTCGTTATAATACGGGAATGATTCTCCAGCAATCATTTGTTGATTTAGCTGATCTTTTTCGAACAACTTCCCGTACTCTGAGTTTCTCACACGTTTTCTCACTTCATCGTTGGGAAGCGAAATTCTGTAATTGAAATCACCCATCCATATAATCACATCATGATCCTTAATGGAAAGATCGCCAGCGAATCTTATATTCTTGACTATTGTCTTGTAGTCATGATGTCTCTGTTCCACATTCTCCAGCCCTGCCGCCAAGTGCGACACCAAGATGCAAAACTTAGTTGTCGAATATGTAAACCTCACAGCAACAGCACCTTTGTTAGAGGACATACCACCAAACCCAGTTTTCTTAACATCACCTTCTAAATGCTTGACTTTCGAATATTCTGATTCACTAATGAAAAGCACAAGCAATACTCCGCCAAGTTGCCCACCCCAAGCATGCATATATCTTTTGTTTCCGGCGCTATTCAGCGTTTCTATAATCTTCTTTTCCCAAAATTGCTTGGCATATGGATCTGTGGAAAGCATTTGACCTGGACTCAATTCTACTACTTCTTCAAAACCAAGCACATAGACATCGGCGAGCTGATCTGGCCCTGTACCTCCCGGGAACAGCCACTCAGATATGTCACCTTCCTGCGTTTTACCATTAACATTGAAGGTTCCTGCGAAGATGCTAATATTTTTTTGATAAGTGAATTCTTTTCTCATCTTACGCATAAGCTTTGAGATATGAGCGTGTAATGGGTCATATAGACAAACTCGGCAACTGGAGCTAAAAAGCTTCCAATAAACCCTCTTGTACTTATTAAGGTTCTTGAAGTTGTCACTGAAAAGCCTGTTGAGCCAAAAATAATTTTCCGCCCAAAGCTTGTCGTGGGCGCCAATAAAGCTGCCAGATATCTCTGCGTCACTCAACTCTGAAGCAGTTAATTCTATAACCTCCTTACTGACACATCTTTCAACTAGGTTGGGACGTTCTATCGAATCGAAGGCGCTAATTCGTAAACAACCCGTTTGCTTACCAGCATATATGCCTTTTTGGTTATCGTAGACAAAAGCTCCAAATTCGTAGATATCCTGCTTTAGTAGGTAAATGAGTTTGTGCGTTTGCTTCGTCAAAATATCTGAACCATACTCGACATTTATGATTCTAACGTTTTTCTTGTCAGCACATATTCTGTAGGTGTTACTCAGTACTTCTTGCGATTCACTTTTTGGTTTCACCAGATTAAGAACACTTACAACGCCATATTTGGAAGCCATTGTGTCGAAATGCTTATCGAAAGCTGCCTGAAAGTAGGCTGGATCTTCCATTAATTTGATCTTCTTCCCATGTAAAATTTGCCCCTCAGTGACTTCCCAAGAAAGAGGCACATTACCTCTGGTTTGAACATAAGCAAAAACATATCGCAGGGAAGAGAAGATTATTTCTGTTTCAATGAAACCAGATACGTGCCCTTGCTTGTCTATACCTTGCAGATCAAAAATGTTATCTTTATTCTCAGTTGAGATTCTTGATATTATAGTGAGTGTTAAAGGAGAAGAAGTAACTTCTGTAACAAGTGTAGTCTTACAAAACCCTCGCATTACAAATGTAAGGAAGAGCCCACCGTCGAAAAGAGGCCTCTCCAAGGCTGTCATCCTATTCCTCAATTGAACGACTTCATTTATCATGTTACTGTTCCAAATGAAACTTTGATCCTGGTTATCAATAGCATAGTCGAGTCCGTTAGTTAGGCCCCGCTCTTGTAATATGTTCGACAAGTCAAAGTCCCGAGAGTAGTAAAAAGATCCATCGCTGAACAATTTTTTCAAGTCAGCGTAAGAGTGTTCACTTGATGACCTTTCGTGACTCTGCTCTGGAACTTCGCTAAAACCAGAATCAAACAACTCACTGTTCAGACAAAAAAAGTCAACGTTCAAAATCTGGTATATTGATTCAATGTCTTCTCTCTCTCCTGCATTTGTGAGTTTCCATCTAGGATAAGCAACCTTCTGAACGTTTGTGATGAGACCAACAAATAAATTATTGTTCACAGAAATAAGACCAAGGAGACCATTGAAAACTCTTCCTGTTATCTCATTGAATCCTTGTGCACTTAGCTGATCTTCGGGCATGGAGACGACAACAGCAGTGGGTTGGTTACTTTTCCCATCTTGCGCAAAATGAGGCAAACGGGACTTCTCGAAAATGAGTAAATAACCATTTGACAAAAGGGCCAGCGATCTGGGCTCTTTACGAAGGAATAACTTCATGTAATCTCCCGTTCACCTTAATTAAGTAGCTACAAATATGATAATATTAGTATTTGTTATATTCTCTATCTTTTTCAACGATTCTGACTTTATCTATCTATTAAACACAGTTGGCTCACCTCATGCCATCAACAGATGAAAACTTTATCAAGCTGTGCTACTGGTGTAGACTGGGGGATGTAGACAACGTTGATAGATTAATTTCAAAAGGTGTGAATCTAAATGATATTGATGAATTTAACAACTCTCCGCTATTCCTTGCTAGCTTGTGTGGTCACGAAGAACTGGTCAAATTACTTTTGAATCGAGGTGCTATCTGCGATAGAGATCGACACGAAGGTGCTCGGTGCATTTACGGAGCCCTTACTGACTCGATCAGAAACATTTTACTGAAATATAGCATTTCCAAGGCAGTCGACTTGAAGCAACCATTTGCGTCACATTTGTCCTCCCAGCTGACAAACTCAGGCCTTAAAAGTCATGATTTGGTTTTACATTTTTCTGACGGCAAGTGCATTCAACTCCACAGATTTCTACTGGCCGCTAGAAGTGAGTACTTTGCTGCTAAACTTCACGGGGCTTGGGCAGAGTGCAGCAATATTATAATGCCAAACGATATGTCCTCGCAGGCTTTTGGAATCATTGCCAAGTTTATCTACCTGGTGCCAGTCTTGCATAGCATTACTGATGAAGACAGCGTCTCGCTAAAACGAATTTGCGAAGAGGCAGAGTTAACTAGTCTTGCAGATTATTTGCGTGACACAGCTGGCATTTCGGATCAGATTTCCAAATCAACAATATTAACTAGCTATCAGTACCGTCTCACTGAGGAAGCAAGACAACATATGGCAATGATAACGAAAGATATCATCAACCTCAAAAGACCAGCAAATTTCGTAGAAGGTATTCCTACGCGTATTTTACACGACATGAAATCATGTTCTATTATACCAGACATATTTCTTTTAGTGAAACCCTATGACGATCCTGATCGTGGATATATCTACCCTTGCCACAGGTCAATCCTCGTTAGGTCAGATTACTTTAGGGTCATGTTTTCGTCACAATTTGGGGAGGCCTCATCCTATCGGCACACGCCCGAAGGCATAATCGATAGATCGTATGATCTTCCCATTGTCTCTCTACCGACCTCTAGCATTGAAGTTGCTAATCTGATCTTGTCGTATCTTTATTTTGACGAGACAGAGGTCCCTTGGAAGCTAGCATTTGATGTTCTCGCCACTGCCGATGCCCTGTTGATTGAACGGCTCAAAACAATGGCAGCAGTTGCCATAACGCAGGAGCCAACATTTTTTGATCTCTATTCGGTCTTTGACGTGCTTACTGTCGCTTGGCAGTTCAGAGTCAGACGCTTAGAGCTCTATGCCGCAAAAGTCATAGCAAATAATATCGATCGCTATGCACATCAATCGGAATTCAGAGAAGCTATTCTACAGAGCTGCAGCAGACTGAAAGATAGAGAAGAAACTGACACAATTGAGCTGATAGATGATATAAGATTTTACATCCAAGATAATTACAAAGTTGACCAAGATGAGTTGGACGACTTAGATTGGAATAAGAGGGACGGGGGAAAGTCTGAACCGCGAAGAGAATTGATTTCGTACTTCGAAGACCATCAGAAACTAGAGAATTTATTAAACGAGATGGGATTAAATGCTTAACACTAAGCATGCTGCAGTAATAGTATGGGAACGGTGATTGCGCTATAGCATATTTAGTATGGAAATATAACTGTTATCACTTCTTGGTGTGATTTTCGGGAAGCCATGATGTAATATCTTGAGGAGAGGAAACTCCGGACTTTCTGATTTTTTTGGCATCACGAGTCCCAGCTTTAGGGGTCTTGAAAAAAGTCAAGTACGAGAAACCAGCAATGAGCGCGGCTAGGACAAACTGAACAAACATAAACTGAGGGTTGAAAAACGAAATTGCTGCTGGCAAAATTCTTAGGAGATTAGGGTTTGCCACCACTTTCATGGTTTCTTCGCTTTTTTCTATGTAGATGTCAGGAGACAAAGCATACTCGCCTTCTTTTAGAATCAAGTTAACAATTTGCTGAAACTCAACTGTTTCATTAACTCCTACGGGAATTGGTCCAAGGGCTGCAGCACTTATGTTGGCTGCAAGCTCGTTGGTATGAATGTCATATAGGGCACCACCGACTGCGACTACCGAAACATTCACGTCCTCCTTGTTGAAAAGCGAGTATCTTAGCGTCACATTGTCACCATCTTCAAATTCGAGGAATGATGCTAAACTACCTGCTCCTTGTTCCAAAGTTTCATAATTGATATCAAAATTGGCACGTTGAATGCTTTCCTGCTGGATTGAACCGCTTTCGCTTGATTCTGATGCCTCGCTGTTACCTAAGGCAGAACAACTTTTCATGAGGGTTATCAATCCAAATTGTAAGTAGGACAATCTCATTGCAAGGCTGTATAAAGTGCAAAGTTTTGGTTTTATAGTCCAGATATACCAGGGACTACTAAATGAGCCTAAAATCGGTAAGTATTTTTTTTACGTGTTCACTGTAACTAAAAATCGTCAAAAAGTAGCACAAAATACATACAAAAAGTAGCACAAAATAAATACAAAAAGTAGCCTGTAATCAATTAGTTGCTTCAGCGGCTGTCGGGGTGAGCTAAGAAGCCATCTGAACACGAAAATAGCACAAAAACCTTTGAAAATGATATTCAAATCAAGAAACGGTCACATGTCTTAAAATAATAAAGTATTTGTTTTAATTACTCTTAAAGTAATTATAAATTTATAACTATGCTTTTTATATATTTTGTTTAAATAATTTTATTGTTAGCGGATTCCGAAGGCAAAAAATTAGTTTTGGAAAACGAAATGTTTATTTCACGATTTATCTTTTATGTTAATAATCATGTGCTCATTATTTGGCACGTAATTTAATAAATTGTCTCATTCTAACCGCTACAGCCTACATATGATGATAAATGATTGCCATCCACCGAAATGTTAATCCAGCCTGATGCGGACAGTCAGATATGCCCTTATTGAGTTGTGGAAGATATGCTGGAAGCTATAATGACGTCATTCTTCTTGATCCTAAAAGTGCTAGCGAATAGAGAATTATGGGCAAAAGAAGCTTGTTAGAGATGACGTTAGTAGTGGATCAAGGTGCTACTCTAATCTTGCAAGGTTAGGTATGGAAATAATGCTGCAGGGATCTTGAGCCAGGATTCCGCTGAGGCGAAGCGAACTAGCTGTTTCGTTCAGTTGTCATTCAACGCGCTGTCTTCTTGTCATGTCTTGCTTTTTCCCAGCCAGAAACGTTAGTCCTTTTCTTCTTCACTTCGAGGTTTTGCCCCCCCATCACCGTTTTATTCAAGACAAGGGATTTGTTAGCTGCTGTTGAAGACTCAAATTCAATATACGCGTAGCCTTTGATGGTGTCTTTTATTCTCTTGCTGTATAGTGTCAATCGATTGATGGTACCGAAAGTCTTGAATAGTTCCTCCAAAGAGTTAGCGGATACGCTAAGTGAGATGTTTCGCACGAAAACAGAGCGTGAGTCGACTTCATTCTGTGTGCCTGCCTCAAAGTATCGATCACTAGTGCTATTTACGGAGGAGTCTCTATAGACGGAAGAACTCGCCGTCCGAAGATGTACAGGATTTTTGCTCCAGCGTTCCAAATGTTTTAGGAGTTCATCTTGCTCCTCCCCTACCAAATTTTCACTCATCCCCTTCAAGTCGATGTTGCAGACGTTATTAGCATTCTTATATTTAATTTACCGATGCACTGCAGTCGATAATTTGTAATATTGTGATTGGCACGTGAGTACGCCCGTTCTATGTTCTTGAGTTTGAAAAAATTTGAAGCGATGAGCTTCTCAGTTAACTGCTACGCGCTGTTGAAAAGCTGTACCTTGCATAGCTCATTCCCGTAATCATCAAAAGCCCCAACTAGTCATGGCTTCGGTTAGGAAAAGAAAGATGGCCAGATCATCGGTCAAGAAAGCGACCAGGAGACACAAGGATCGAAGCAGAAAGATCAACATCACTAGCAACCCCATCATAGAGAAAAACTGGGACTATTCTCTAACGCTTTCTCAAAATTACGAGAAGTTAGGTCTCCGGGCTAAGTTGCAAACACCAGCAGGAGGTAAGGAGGCCAAGCTGGATAAAATCGTTCTGAAGGAGCCACTATCAAAGCAGTCTTTTTTGAACAACGACGACGACGAATTTGGGCCAGAGGCAAGTATTTCCAGTGACGAAGAATCGAAAGAAGAAGAAGCTGATGAAAACGATATTCTTGAGGGCGAGGCAAGAATCGTACGTGACGCGGAAGGGAATGTTGTGAAGGTCCTCTACGGTAAGAAAAAGGCGCTTGACTCGACCTCAGGAGATGAAGAAAACATGACAGAGACTGTGAAGCAGTTAGAGGCATTTGCATCACGACCAGTTGTTAAAAAGGATAGAGTCCCTAGCCAAAGAGAAGACGCATGGTTGGATTCACTTTATCAGAAGCACGGAGACAATTACAGGAGGATGTTTTTTGATAAGTTAAATGTCAACCAGCAGACTGAAAGCGACATTAAGAATAGGATTGAAAAGTGGAAGCGTAGACAGGGCATCGCCCAATGAAGAAGGAATTTAGTGTAGCTTTTCGTTATTTACGTACCCTAATCTTCGGGATAATTTTTAGTAACTTTGTAACATAGATTTTATTAAGCCTTTTAAATATTTGAAGCAGTGAAGTTGTCATGTTTATTAATTTGGTTCCACGAAAGCTCTGTAGGTAGTGAATTTCGTGTCCTCTGCTATCATGTCTACCTCTGTGTGAGGAGCGATGAAAAACACGAAACCTGGACCAGCTTTTAATTTTGTGCCATTAGTCTGAAGAAATCCGTTACCCTTAGTGGTAATAACAATACTAGGCCCATCAAGGCCCTTAAAGCTCCTTACACCGGCACCTTCCTTGAATGTTGTTTCCAAAACAGCAAATTCTTCAATAGGTGGGTTATAAAGCACCGATTTTCCTCCACCCGAAGATCTGGGAAACTCTTCTAACTTCATCTTTTGGTCCTCAACGGAGTTGTAGGAATAAGTCAACATCTCTACGAGGTTGGATACATCTTTAAACTTCGGGGTGAAACCAGCTCTTACAACGTTATCAGAAGCAGCCATGCACTCAATGATATCACCGCTGATATAAGCATGAGGATCCTTGGCTCTCAAAAAAATGGCTTCACCGGCCTTCAATGAGCAGTGGTTCAAGAGCAACCCACCACAAAACAATCCAACATCATCGGGAAATTGCTCGTTCAATCTGATCAATAAGTCAGGCAAATCTTCCTTGTTGAAGTCAGATGGAGACTTTTGAGCCCTTTGAATCAATGCTCTGGAATTGGCAGTGATAACTTCTTGACTAGCATTCATGACCTTACCAAAAACACTTTGCAAAAGCTTTTTATTTTGTATATCTTCAGCCGAATCCTCTTCCGCTGAGGCAGTGTAATTTTTGATGAACTTCCTGCTAGTTTCTTCGCCAACAACGTTTCTCAACTCTGGAATACGTTGCAACTCATCTGCAATTTCGGCCAAAGGTTTGAAACCACAAAATCCTTCGAAGTCGGTGATCGCAATAGCCATTTCTGGTTTGTGATTGTCATCTGGATAATTATTGGGGTCATCCATATGCAATTTCTTGGCTAGTGCTTTGTCGGGATGCGCTTGAATAGACAGCACTTTCCCGATGGAAAGCACCTTGAACAAGAATGGTAGCTCCTGCTTGGAACCGAACTTGGTGACATTTCCCTGACCCAACATTTCGGCGGGTTCCGCTGCAATCAAGTCACGCAGGTTCTTTTTCGAATCGTGATTCAAAGACGGAACTTTGTGATGAGTACCCATCCAAAGCTCAGCGTATGGTTTTGATTCATCTATTGCAACATTGGGGTCAGAGCGAGATGCGAATTGGGCCACAGCGGAGGAAGAACCGACCTTGCCCCAATCATATTGCTGATATCCTGTAAAAACATAAGGTTTAAGTTAGTAACCTATGGCGCCAATTCAATATATGTTCAAGTTCAGACGTACCGGCATCTAGTCTGAATAGTCTATTGCTCATTTTTTTGGTTTCTGATTTAGCTTATGTTTACGTGTTTATCGTGAATATTAGACTGTTGTTGAAATTAAAAATTCTATGTTCCTAATTTAAAGTTTTGTTAATTTAGTGTGGTCACCAGACACGTTCAAAAGTTCGAACATCGCATTCGTCGATACCTTCAAGAGTGGTGTGTAATCTAGCGATGAGTTCTGACGTTGATTGGCTGAAGACAAACAGCGGTAACCGATTCTCGAAACATGCTAACATTCGTGGTCGCCGGAAGATAATTATATCCGGCATGTGCGTTCTTTCTGAAAAATGCACACTGTTCGGTGATGTGGCAATGAAAAAAGATAGTGACGCTGCTATTTCAATGGGATTATTCTGCTTGCTTGGTGTAGGCTGCATACTTGAACCTCCACAAATAGGCACTAGATTGGACTGGCCACCCGGAAACATTACAACAAAAACTGCAGTCTACGGGTCACTGACGATGGGATCATTTGTGCTTATACGCCCACATTGCGAAATACGCTGTCGTCAAATTGGAAGAAGGGTTGTCGTGGGACGCAGTGTCGTGTTGGGTCGCGGCTCTGAAGTTGGCGATGTGGTGATTATTGACGCAAATGTAAGAGTGCCTGATAGATGTAAAATTCCATCTTTTACAAGAGTGCAACAACATCCAAATTTCGATAATGCCGTTACCTTTACGCCCCTGCCGAGCAGCTTTCGCAAATGTATCGAGAACTGGTGTAAACAGGAATATTTAGGTTTAATTGTAGACGAGGAGAAGATTATCCAGGAACTTTAGGCTGCCTTGAAGAAACGTAAAATCAAAGACTTGGCTATCCGGATCTTTATTACCTAACGTGAGATACGTGACGTATTTTTAGGCATTAGCTAAACAAGATTCAGCCACAATATATTGAGGTACCTTTGATGTAACATTGAGCACCTGGTACGCTTGCTGAACAGACGGCATCTTATAGTATTCTAATGAGTAGAATTCTAAATATTTTGTGCTAAAAGAACACAAGTAAATAACTCTGTAGTTGATTCTTGAGGTTCATTAAGTCAAAAGAAGTGATTCAAATCTAACCTTCTATCTCTCCATGCATCACTCTTCCAAAATTCTGTCACTAAAATTAATTGTTTTCCCTTGGTTTACGAGGTCCTACTCTAAAGTTTGAAATTTGAAATTCGATCCTATGTAACATAGAATTCAATTACATCAATGCGAGCCACACTCAAAAGCGGCTCTGGGCATGATCGATACGGTGTTGTTATTGACGCTGGCTCGTCTGGATCAAGAGTTTACGTCTACAAGTGGCAGGATCCACAGTTCTCGGCTCAACAATCAAATTCAGAGATTAAGAAATCAGTTCCCGAAATCCATCTGAACAAAGAATGGACGTTCAAGACGTCACCGGGGCTGTCTTCGTTCGCCAAAAAGCCCGAGAAGGCATTTCGCAAGCATATAGAACCTCTCCTTGAATTCGCGGAGGACGTCATACCTCAAGAAAACCTGAGGTTTACACCTGTATTCATCCAAGCTACTGCCGGAATGAGACTATTACCTGAAAAGAAAAGGAATGCCATTCTCGATCATCTCTGCCATGATATCAAGCAATCCACAGACTTTCTTGTCGGTGACTGTCGGTCCCAGATTCAAGTCATTGACGGTGAAACAGAAGGGCTTTATGGATGGATTGGATTGAATTACCTGCTTGGCAACTTTAACAATTTTAATGTCTCTGATGCAAGACACAGTTCTTCTGGATTCATGGACATGGGCGGCGCCTCTGCTCAAATAGCCTTTGTACCGAGTAGTCAAGAAGAGATTGTGAAGCACGATGACGATATCTCAACGGTTACTCTGAGGAGCATCAATGGGGACACACAAAACTGGAGAGTTTTTGTGAGCACATGGTTGGGATTTGGAGCAAATCAGGCAAGGAAAAGGTATCTAGTTCAAATGCTTAACAGCTTAACCGAAAATTCAAATGACCGAGCGGACGATGACTACAATACGCGAGTGTTGAATGACCCGTGTATGTTAAAAGGATCATATAGCAAGTTTGAGTTCAACGATGTTGATTTCCAGGTAAGTGGTTCCGGCAACTACGAGCATTGCTCAAAATCAATATTTCCTTTGCTTATGAAGGACCTTCCATGTCGCGAGGAGCCATGCTTATTCAATGGTATTCATGCCCCAGCAATTGACTTCTACAATGATAAGTTTGTTGGTACATCCGAGTTTTGGTATACAGCAAACGATGTGTTTAAAGTAGGCGGAGAATACAACTTTCATGAATTTAGTCGTAAAGTAAAAGAGTTTTGTGAAACCGATTGGGCCGAGGTAGAGAAATTGAGAGACTCTGGAAAATATGATGGAATTTCTGTCGAACTTCTTTCAGATTCCTGCTTCAAGGCAAATTGGATTCTTTCTGTACTACATGAAGGATTCGACATGCCCAGAGTAGGCATCGAACTGCCAGATAGTGCAGAGGACCAAAAAGACAAAACGGAAGACGTTGTTGCTGCCGTTGCCGCTTTTCGAAGTACGGACTCGGTAAATGGGCATGATTTGTCATGGACTTTAGGAAAAATAGTGCTTTATGTTTCCGCATCTGTTGCAAGTTCTAAGTCCGATGGTCCGGTTGGTATTATGCCCAGTGACAATGACGTGACAAGCTTCAAAAAGGTTTTTATTTCAGGGTCTTTAGCTGGATTAAATTCCCAGCAAGATCCCTATCGTATACGTTCCTGGTCCTTCTTGCGTTTTCTCGTTCTTCTGGTATCTCTTGTTACCTTAGTTTTTGTTCTAGGGAAGAAATTCCCCAAGAAGAAGATATCTGCTCTATCCATAATTGACGCGATGGTCAGCCAGTTCAAAACCAAGCTCTCAAGATGGAGGTATTCCAGTCTTTCTGAAGATCCACTCTCCACCCTAGAAGAAGGCTACTTTGTTAGACCAGTCAGACGAAGTGAGGATAGAGAAGGGATACAGGTAAGGAGTAGGAGCATGTTCAATCTTGAAGAAGCCAGGAATTCACACAAAGGGCATACTATAAAGAATAGTTCTCAAACATCAATCAACGGTGAGACTGGACTAGAAAGAAACAAATTGCGCACAGCATTCTCTTTGGCTGACTTTAGCAAGTTCATTAAACCTGGAGCGTCTGGTAAAAAAAGCCAACATTCAACTATTTAACTAAATCTAATATTCATTTTTAGTGAACCTTGATGAAGGGCAGGCGGCACCCGGCACCGTGAAGAAAAGATGAATAGAAGGGTCATCATAACACATGCTACACACAATTATTCAGAAACTCTCTCAGCCTTATCACTAACCTTGGACAAACTGTCCAGGTTGATCTTACCTGAGGCAATCAGTTGAGGATCGACAACCTTGTCTCTATACTCGTATAAGATTTTGTAACCACCTTTAATAGTACCTTCGGTGACTTGTAAAGTTTGAGATACTTGAGTGGCTGATATGTTGACCTTGAAAAGCTGGATCGCCAAATAAATGGCGGACGCAGCTATAGTTATAGGAGATTTACCGGCTAAAACATTGATGTCCTTTGAATGTTTCGCAATATATTCTGCTGCGTTGGCAATCTGTACAGAAAGTCCCAAATGAGAGCAAAATCTTGGAATAAAAGTCTCTGCCGAGGTTTGCCCCGATGATATTGTAGTTGTATCGATATTAGCAAAGCCATTTGCGTTCTTGTCTCTCAAGATATTCTTTATAATACTAAATGTTTTTCCAATTTCCTTCTTCTTGACGTTTGTCAGCGACAGAATTTCCTTGAAGGATCTTCCAACTTCGGCTCTCCGACATCCTACTAGAATTACTGAGGCCATGATACTTTCTTGAGACTTACCCTTCAATGCTCTTTCTTCGTAGCAGATTTTGTAGGCTTCCTTTGCACAATCTTTAACAATTTTGGGCAGTTCCGCAGCGTCGCACATCATTGTAATTTTTGCGTAGGCTGCTTGAAGCTCATTATCCTTCTTATCGACTATACTCTTACTTTGAGCGCGGCTCAATTCCCGAGTAACTTTGGCATCGCTACCCTGAGCTTGACCAATTCTTGTAGACAAATGATTACCGTCCAGAAGCGGGTTGGAGGCCTCACCAACACGACTTGGATCGTCACCGTTCTGGTCGTCATTCGAAAACGTACGCCATTCGGACCGCGTGTCCACTATTCTATCGGAAAGGACCAGCCCGCACAAAGCACATACGACGTCACCTTCACTGAAACGTTCGGCGACTTTGGGCGGATAAACTTTGCACTCCGGACATGTAACCACAATATTCAGGTTAGGACCTCTTCTCCTTGCCGACGCGGCGGCATTCGCAGAAGCTGCTGCTGGTAGCGACATTTTGCACAGTTAAAACACACAAACACAGATGTATTTGTAATTTCTATAACAAAAGAAGATCCTTCAAAAAACCTGTTGATAGATGTTGTAATCTTCTGTATCCCATAAGCCCACAATTCGAAGCAAGTATACAAGTTTTCCGCCGCGGAAGTACCTCTGAGTATGGGTTTGATCCTTCCGTTCTCTCAATATCTTGCTGAATTCTGGGCATTGCGAAGGTCTTCCAAATAAAATCCTTGCAATGCTGTCTATCATTGTGTACGTAAAAGGAAATATGAAAAATTTTAAGAAACAATGCCCGATGAGCTACATCTCATCTCATCTCATCTCATCCCATCTCAACTTGTAAGTCCTCCTCTGTAAGCCTAAGAAGCAGCAAGGAACCAACTTTAAAATGAAGGTCAGAAAGAAGCAGTCTAAGAGGACGTCCACCAGGATGAGAGAAGGGATCAAGAAAAAGGCCGCTGCTCAGAACAGAAAAGAGAGAAAACATGCGAAGAAGGATGTAACGTGGAAATCTAACAAGAATAAAGATCCAGGTATCCCAGCCAATTTTCCTTACAAGGGCAAGATTTTGGAGGCTATCGAGGCTCGCAGACAACAAGAAATCGAGGAAAAAGAAGCCGATAAGCAAAACAAGTTGGAGCTCAAAAGGCAAGCGGCCGAAAACGGCGAAGAGCTGATGGAGGAAGACATGGACGCTGGTAATGCTGGTGGCGATAACAGCCTCGCTGCTCTTGTCGAGTCTGCCCAGCAAGCTGCCGCTGATTTCAACGGTGGCAGAGGTGCTGCTGCTGAAGGTATTGACACAGCACCTCAAGAGGTAGTAGAGTACGACATTGACTTTTATGCCAGTGACGAAGATGAAAGCGGAGAGTCTACCACAGAAATGGAGAAGTCCAGGAAGGCTTATGATAAGATTTTCAAGACAGTGGTGGACGCGTCAGATGTGGTGCTTTACGTTCTTGATGCACGTGATCCTGAAGGTACACGCTCTAGAAGGGTAGAAGAGGCTGTGCTTCAAAGCCAAGGCAAAAGATTGATTTTGATTTTGAATAAGGTCGATTTAATTCCACCCTTCGTCTTAGAACAGTGGATGACGTTTCTAAAATCCAGCTTTCCTACTATTCCATTGAAGGCTGCCCCTGGCGCCACCAATGCCTCTTCTTTCAACAAAAAGCTGAGTCAAAGTGGCACCGCCAGTGCTTTGTTAGAAAGTCTGAAGACTTATGCTAACAACTCCAACTTCAAAAGGTCGATCGTAGTGGGAGTAATTGGGTATCCAAATGTAGGCAAGTCTTCTGTCATTAATGCCTTGACCTCGCGTAGAGGAGGCTTTTCGAAAGTTTGCCCCGTTGGAAATCAGGCAGGTGTCACCACTTCGCTGCGTGAAGTAAAGATTGACAACAAATTGAAAATTCTCGACTCTCCTGGTATTTGCTTCCCTAGTGATACTGTTAAGAAAAGCAAGAAGGAGCAGCACGCAGAATTGGCTCTTCTTAACGCTTTGCCCCCCAAGTTTATTGTTGATCCATACCCAGCAGTCTTGATGCTTGTGAAAAGGTTATCAAAATCTGAGGAAATGACCGAAGCCTTTAAAAGGCTATATGAGCTTCCCCCCATTCCAGCCAACGACGCGGATTCTTTTGCGAAACAATTTTTAATTCACGTCGCTCGTAAGAGAGGAAGAATCGGTAAAGGTGGTGTTCCAAATCTAAATAGCGCTGGTCTCTCTGTACTGAACGATTGGAGAGACGGAAAAATACTTGGTTGGGTTTTGCCAAATTCTTCGAAGGACACTTCCAAAATTGCAACGTCCACTCAGGTCAGTGGCACTGGTTCTTCTAAAGCGCCAAAGATTGTCGAGCAAACAGCCATTGTCAGTGAATGGTCCAAGGAATTTGATCTTGACGGTTTGTTTGCATCTTTAGATAATGCTATTGCGAGCGAAGATACTGACATGAACTGATCAGTTTTGAAATCGCAAGGAAATTGAACCATATAAATTTTATGTACAGTATAAATTCATCAACTTTCAGGTTTTACAACCAAGCCGCCCGCGAGGGCGATGAATTTGTTTGAACTCGCGGTAAAATTGTTTGTTCACCGTGCAATGTGCATGGTCACGTCCGAATCTTTAAAAATCACATCTTATATATAACATGAATTCACTGACCCTGAGTACGAGAATCTTTTCTCGTTAGCGTACACTACGAAGCAGTTTGTTACGGCCACGCAAAGGGTGTATTGTTCTACCGCTAATAAATGCATGGATCCACATATTGGTGATCGCCTTTCTGTTGCAGGTCAGCATTGCACTGTCCGCTATGTCGGATTGATACCTCAATGGAAGGATGAGAAAGCGATAGGTGTAGAATGGGATGATGAGAATCGCGGGAAGCATAGCGGTATAGTTGGAGGAGTTGAATACTTCAAGACTAAAGCCCCAAAAGCTGGCTCTTTTGTCAAAGAGGCAAAAGTGGCACGCCCGATGAAAGACAGGAAGTCATTCGTGGACGCCATCTCCAATGTCTATTTTGAAGAGCCCGAAAGCTTTCAGGATGTATACTTTGGGTCCAAGAGAGCAGAGATGTTTGGCCTAAAAGACCTGAATGCGAGAAACCGAGATATCTTGCAGTTGGAAAGAATAGATCTTTCGAAAAGACAAATATATTCAAGTGGCGAAGTAAGCAAGCTCAATAATCTTAAGTCAAAGCTCAAGAGGCTGAAGCAGCTGGATATCTCATACAACTTATTCACTGATATGAGAGAAGCACTTAGTATTGTGCGTGGTATCTCAAGTCTTACAAGCCTCGATATCAGCGGCAATAAGTTTGCGAGCTTTGAACTTGACAGAGAAGAACAGGCACCATTCATTGAAGTAGTGAGTCTAAACTATTGCAACATGTCGGCTACGCTTATCACTAAGGCACTTTCTCTGTTTCCTAACCTGAAAATACTGAATATCAACGGAAATGACCTTGAAGAGTTATGCCTAGATAGTCTTGCATCCCCAATGATAGAATTGAGCTTGTCTGAAAACAAGTTGAGGGAAATACCGAGTTGTATCAGCAAGTCGAACATTCAGAATGTGAATCTGTCTTTTAACCCGATATTTGCTATTTCACACACCGATTACTCACAAACCACCAATCTTGATATCTCCTATTGTGAATTCAGTACATGGGATATTGTGGATGATCTTTGTATTTGGTTTCCGAATTTGAAGAGCCTTAGAATCAACAACAATCCCCTTACGTCAAATGAAAAGGGGAATGACGCATACCTTCAACTTGTTGGTCGCATTAGACAACTTGAGTACTTGGACGGTACGTTTATCGCAGAGAAAACCAGAGGTGACTCCGAGCTTTACTTCATGTCACGAGTGTCTAAGGGTTTAGCCAGGATTGATGAAAAAGGGCAACAGTGGAAGTATCTAATCGAAAAACATGGTCAAATTGTTCGGAAGGCTGATACGGAAGATATAGCTTTAGGACTGCAGGTTTTGAGACTCAAAATATTCTTCGAAAGCAAAGAAGTTCAAATAGTTCACGCATTACCCTGTTATTCCGTAAGATACTTAAAAACTGTCATATCGAATCTCATTTCCTTGCCAATACTCGATTTCAAGCTGAATTACGTTTCATTAAATGGTGTTATACAAGAGTTCAATTTCGAGTTCTCACCAATAAGTATGTACAATTTGAACAATGATGGTAGAATTTGTGTAATTAAGACCACTGGCTAGCTGGAAACTCCATATAAAATTTAGATTCTTCGAAAACCTGCTGAGTCCAATTATTGCTCAGCCCAGTGACAGAAGATGCAAATGGCGGTATTACTCAACTGAAAAGTTCCACAAGCAATCGCCCAAGTGGTGAATGAGTTCAACACCGTGACCTTTATTGACCGACTTGATGTCCTCGGTGCTCATGAGTAGCCTTCCGACAGCCAAGGCGCTTTCTTTGTTTTCGGCCTTAATGATAACGAGCGCATCATTTTCGAACCCTGGCGCCTCTGGCAACTGAGCACCTGGAGAAGTTAGACCAGGGCACATAATGTTTGCACCAGACAAAACGAACTTGATGGCGCCCCGATCGACTTGGATTGTCGGAAATGCCTCTGGGATTCGATGTACGAATTTCAGGGTTGGAATCAACTCGTCGAAATTTTGAAAGAACAGCACTTCTCCATCGACGCAATACAGCTGGATTTTGTCCTCGCATTTGATCAGTTCGACCTGACTTTTCTTTGGTACCAATTCATCAATCACCGGTTCCAATTTGGGGAATTGTTTAACCAATTTGGTCTTGAGCGTACGCTGAACCGACGACTTAACGTTGGATCTCGAGTGTACGTCTTCTTTTGAAAATCTAGTATCGGAGAGCAAGAGTTAGTTGAGGAATGCTAAGGATGATGGTCTTCAACCCACATATTTGTTTGACATACTTTCTAAACATGACGGCGCAGCGATAAACTTAAGATAATTGCTGAATCGCCTACGAGAGTTTACACTCATCGGCCAAATTACATGTTTAGTCCAATTTTTTCATCAAAATAGCCAGGATTACCCGAACAGCGAGTCCTATTATTTCTACGGAAGTCAGACAGCGCCCGTTCTTTATGGTACATATTTAGATTTCAAGCCTCGCTCACATACATTTACAACTACTCGTTCCCAGAATTGCAGTAACAAGACTCCTGGCGTGTACTCACGCCGAGTTTCATTGGATCTTGGATTGGGCAAACCAGAAGCTTTTTAAAAAAAAACAAAACCAAAGGGTATTCCAAAAATTCCCTACATAGCTACAGTGTGAATAGGACACTTAAAACTATGAGGAGCGGGTCAGGTTTAATATTAATTTCAACCAGCAATAACACAATCTCGGACGAATCCTCACTGATATGCGTATTTCCCGTGCATAAGGATGGGGAATAAAGAAAAACAGTAAGCGCACTATATATTGGAGGTAAGCAGATGTCTACTTTCCTTCCTTTATATAGTGACGAGTTTTTTTTTCCGTCGAAGTTCATAATTTGACAAATATAGTTGCCGTTTTAGGTAAAGACAGTCCAAGAGGTCTGCATTGTGCGGCCCACGTTCTACGCGCATATATCGTAATAATCGTTGTATTCAGGTGTTCTAGTGTCTACAGATCAGAGAAATCAGAGTCTAGGAAATCTGAGAGCTCCGCTTGCTTACCGTTGATATCTTGGTTGTCTTGGATTGAGCGCGACCCGCCATATACTTCGGTAGCAATGTACCGGACATCACTATCTTTCACTACCGCAGAATGCAGCAACTTCTGAGGACTCTCGAAGGCTGCCGAGTTTTCCAGTTTAGTAGCAAATGCTTTATGTGTACTCATACTCAATATGCTCTCTCTGGTGTTAGCATCCATTTGCTCAAATGCAGTAATTAGTTGCTGTGTTTTTGCAGAGTGTGGAAACATGCCAGTTTTTATATACTGACGAAAATTCGGAACCGGCTCTATGCACACGCTGCGTAGTGCGGAGTAGTTTTCTTCGAAATATCGTCGTTCCTGAGAACTCAAAAGGCCATCAAGTACTTGAAATCTGTTCTTGTAAACATTGTTGTCCATTTTACCGCTTCCTAGGCTCTCTTGGCTCTTTGCAGTAAGAGGTATCGACAGCTCGTCGGGTTGGAAACCTGAAAACGATGTTTGTCGATTCTTGTTACATTTAAGAGGTGGCATGGCCTCATCAAAAGAATTTCCGGGGGTGCCGGCAGCAAATGGCCTTTTCAATGAGGTTGGCGGGTCGGAGAATATCGAGGTACGGTCTGTATCGGCAGTATCAGTGCTTCTGGAGGTATGTCTGTGACGCGCCAGGATTGAGCTCATTTTAACTGAATCGAGCTGGCTTGATGTTTCTGTCTCCGGCTTCACCGGCGAAGAATTTAGTGATTCAAATGCAATACTGTCCAAGACAGCGTACCGGAGGTCAACTTGAGGTTCCAGCTTTGCGACTTCTATTTTGTTTCCGTTAGAGTCCTCAACAAACTTGTTTACCATGCTGCTAGCAGATATAATTCCAGTTTGAACGTTGTCTGGCATGAAAAAAGTCTTCTCCTCAGCCTTACTCTTCTTCTTTCTTGTCGCTTTGTTTTTTTTGATGTCAAGTTTTCCCATCATGGCTTGCGTCGCAAACTTGATGACATCGTCCGAGTTGTCTATATTATTAAGCTCATCTTCCTCCTCTCCTATGGTGATAAACTTCTTCTCACACAAGGGGTCCAAATTTGAAGGCAGTATTCTATCTGATTGACGGTATTCAAGAGAATTTCGACTAACTATCCTCTGTAATTCGGAGTAATCCACCATAGCTTGTGAAAACTTTTTGCCTTCAGTACTGCTCAGAAGCAGGATAACTTTCCCATCCCTTTTTCTTCCTGTTCTACCCATTCTTTGAATATTTTTGATCGGACTGCTCGTAGCATCATAACAAATTATCAAATCAACCTCCCCAATGTCCAAACCTTCTTCTCCGATAGAGGTGCACACCAAAATGTTATAGATACCATCTTTGAAGTTTTGAAGAACTTCCTTTTGCTGCTTTTGGTTCATTCCTGTAATCTGGGCCTCTTCTGATGTTCCAGTGCGACTGCAAGCTCTATCTAAACGCTTCTTTTCTTTCTCCTTCTTTTTCTCTTCCTCTCGAGCTTTTTCATCTTCAAGCCGCTGCAATCGATCTGCTTTTTTCCTACCTTTTGGCTTATGCTTTCTTGTATATTCTTCATCATCAAAGCCCTCTTTACCACGAGCCTGGCCAATAAATATATGTGGCCGGAGTCCACTAATCTGCATGGAATCAATACACTTTACTATTTCTAAAGCAGATTCCCTGAGTTCGGTAAAGATGATAACTCGAGAACTCGGCAGACAATCTTGAATGAAACCTTTTAGTTCCTCTTGGACGTGTCCCAGCTTGGCGTGTCCCAGAAAATTGGGAGTTGTCAGCAGTCTCTCACAATTTTTCATGACATTTTTCAGGATCGGATTGTAAAAGAAAGACGCTGCTGTTTTGTTGGTTGACTTTCCCATACCATATTTGGTTGTGAATTCTTTGTGCTTATTCTCAAAGTACTTGTAAAAAGCTCTGATTCCATAAATTTTGAGCCTTTTGAGCATATGCCCAACATGGCTGAGAAGTTGCAAAATAAAAAAGTTTCTCCACTTGATACCTTCTGGAATTGTAGGATTCGCTATAAGCTTCTGGCTTTTCTGTAAGGCGATAAATGCATTAATTTGTGAAGGGTGACAATCGTCGTAAATGCCAAGCTCCACTGCTTCTTTAAGGACTGGCATCACAGCCAAGCCAAGCTGTTCTATGAGGTCTTCGATTTCTGGAAGTAGCCCTACGTTAATTTCCTCCTTGTCACGCCTCTTCATGTACCGCGAGACGTCTGCATCTTCTTCGGTCCTCAGTTCAATGCTAGAGATATTCAAATTGTGAACTACCTCTTGAACACCTTCTAAATCGGCCGCAGGAGTGGCAGTTAAAGCCAAAAGCCTGTATGAAGTGTTGAAGCGATCCATGAATTTGGTGACCTCCACGTAAGAGTATGCGCCTCGAGCTCTATGCGCTTCATCAATCACCAAACATGCAACGTCTTTGGGATTCAAAACTCCCCTCTTAAGATCGTTTTCAACCACCTGAGGAGTGGTAAAAAACACTCTTTTCGACGCCCAAATCTCCACCCTGTTCTTTCTTGACTTGTCTAGTAGAATCGCGGTATCACTGTGGGGAATACCAGTGACCCCAAGACATGCTTTGATTTGCTGCGCCACCAAAGGTCTTGTGGGAGCGGTGAAGATGATTTTAGCAGTCTTTGTCCACCTATAAAAGTTCAGCATCACTGTGCTGGCTATGAATGTTTTACCGGTACCAGTTGGAATGGCACATATTAGGTTCTCATACAGTGCTTTTTTAACGATCTGAAATTGATACTCACGAACCTCATAATTCGTTGGATAAATATACGTGCCAAGGCTATCCATATTTAGTTCATGGTGTGTAGGACCGTATGTGACTTTGGTTTGAATCTCCTCGTAATAGGGCTGTTGGTTGGGAAGAATTTGTCCGAAGAGATCCTTCTGCTGCGGCAGGCTCCTTCTTGAGACTATTTGCTTGACATTTCTATTGACGTTTCTCTCTAAGAAAGATTCCAATTCATCATCGCTCGAGCTATCACCTTCATTTCGATTCATAACTCATTAGTTTGTGAAGGGTACTTTTAGATCTTTGTAATTTAAAAATAATTTATTAGACAAACAACGCGTTTGTTTGTCGTCGCGAAAAATCATATGCGACGATTTATGCATTGTTCGACCCATGCTTGTTGACTAAGTGATGCCAAGATATGTCCAGCAGTAAAATTCATGGACACACTTAAGTGATGTGGTTTTACGATGATAGCGCTAAAACATTCAATTTGTTTTTTTATGAGCGTTGAAAGCAGAAATAATCTCGTTCTTGGTAAACTTGACAGACGTGCCCTTGTAATGTCTTTCGATCAAGGTATACAACTTCAAATAAAGTGAAACTGTTTGCCCCTGTATGCATGACCACAACTTGTCGAATAGAATAGTGTTGATGATACCTTCCTTTTCTCCCAGAATGTCTTGTTTTACATAGTTGTAAAGGTTGTCTATTGCAACTACAATCTCCTGCGGGGTGTATCTGTCTAGAATCTTGTTTAGATTCTGCTGACTGTAAACGGCCCATTGAGATGGGTTCACAATGCGGGTTTTTGATGCTTCTGTGAGCGTATGGGCGCCATCGACAAAGCTGTACAGGTGGTTCATGGATGCTCGAAGAAGAGACTCGGCGTAGCGCTCCTTTTCCACGTTAAAAAGACTTTTTGAGCTCTGCAAGCAATCGATAAATAGCATTTCGTTGCCAAGAAGCGGTAAAATTTCTATCATCCAATTGCAGTTGATCAGTAAAGATACAGATTCCGACCTACTGTTTGAGGACTTTGCCGGTGAAATCATGGTATTCGAGACAGGGCTTTGTGAACTCTTCTGAATTAATATGAGTAGGGATTGTCCTAGATCATCATAAGATTGGTCCATCACTTCGCGTGATTCAACGCAGTTTTCGATGGTCATTTTCAGCATTTCGTGTACAAAATTGATCTCATCTTCAATCTGCGCGACAAAGGTCAAGAATCCGGTCACATAAGCTGAAACTGATTTTGCATCTACGTCAATGGATGCTCTCTCAATAGCTTGGCTTTGAACATTGACATACTCTTGCCACTCCTGCGAAAATCTACTGAAAAACTTCTCAAACGTTGATATCAAATACTCCTGATCCGATGAGCTATAGCGTGCAATACCGCTTTCTAGGTATAAAAGAACGACCGGAATCAAAGAAGCTTGGTCCTTGGCAAGGACAAAAACTTCATCGAAGAACTCATTGAAAATAGGCTGAAAAATTCTGGTCATCAATTGCATCTTCAAAGAAGCAGATTCTCGATCTGAATCCATCAGAGAAATTGTTTTGAGTTTTGTGATGCGTGAGTTGGGCTCAGGATACGCAGAGATGAACTTCTCAAAATCGAGATTGTCACCAATGTGAAAAAAAACCCCAAAAAAATTCTGATACGTCACTACCAAAGCTTCCAGGATTTGCAACGACGACGTCAGATCCTGTAAGGTAGAAAAATTTCTTGGTTCTAGTGGGATAAATTGTTTTCTGGTTCTAGTTTCTTCCCACCGGGCGAGTTGCTTCTCTTGGTCAGGAAATTCGGATGCAGATAAACCGGTCTTCTCGGACAGCATATGAGACGCCAAATTGCTGAGAAGCGGCGCAGTTCTTCTCCGAAGAAGAACTTCTGTCTCTTGGACGGCCTTGTCTACGATATCAAAGTAAGTCTCAAGGGAAATGCCTTTGCTGAAAAGCACTAGCGAAGAAAACATCAAAAGCCTTGCGAGTGCATTAGCCAGCTGCTCATCAGGAACTCTTTCGTGTTGAAGACTTGTAAATTTCTTATTAAGCTCGTCAACTACGCGTTTCATGAAAAGCCCTGTGACTTTGTCGTAAGCTTGTCTCCTTTCTCTAAGAGCCCTCATAACCCCTAAATTAAGTTCTTCCTCTTCTTCGTCACCCCTAATGGCTTTCAAAGCGGTATACAGAGATGTTAACAACTTTTCCACTTGTCCAAGGTTTCTTTCACTCAAGGGTAGAGTTAGCAAATCGTTTAAGGTCTTTTCATCTACTGAAACGGAGCTCAAAATTTCAGAGAGTTCTTTCCACAGCATCTTTTTGTTGGCGCTTTCTACTTGCAGACCATTTGATTGATTTTCCACGTACTCAATGTCTCTGGAAACTGTTGATAATTCCATAGCAAAGAATGACAAGGTGGGATCCAGCTTCTCACACTCGCTGATCACTTTTTGCCCGTATGAGGAAAATTCATCGCTATTGTCGGGAAGAGCTACAAGTTCTTTGTTCAACTTATACTCGGTTTCTGCCAACTTGCTAGACAGCTTGTACATTAATTCTGTAGAATCATCATCTACTGACCAGTTAACGCTGTCAAGTGTGTCCATCAGCGCTTGATTATTTATCTCAGTTAAAACTTTTTGACCGTCTGAAAAGTCTACTTTGTGAGCATCGTTCACATGTATGCCTTGCGGTTCCTCTCTGATCGTAGAAACATCATGATACGGGTGGGAGGGTTCATCACTTTCGTTTTCATTCGTATCTTCAATTATTTGACTGTAACGCACTTCATCCCCTCTTTCGAAGGAAAGTTCATTAGGATTCTCATTCAGATCGTGCAACAAATCATCAGCCTCATGCGAAGAAGCAGATTGATATAAATCAGTGATTTCACTCTCTTTCTTGTCGAGGTCACCACTGCTGCTGCAAGTTAAAGATTCTGCATCCAAATCGTCTCGCACATTGGCACCAATTAGTTGCGGGAAACTTGGTATTTCGACCGGTTCTGTCAAGACAGAATTCAATTCGGACAAGAAGTTCGTCGATTCTCGAGTTAAACTTTTATCGTCCTCTACATTAGGCGCTGTTGTGGTATTAAAACTGATTTCAGTTTCTTGCTTTAAGGATAAAGGCGAACCTCTTTCTTTCGAAGTATGGTCGCTAGGTTTGATATGCTGATAAGTTGCTTTTGAAAGCTTTGAGTGCGAGCTTTTCGAGTCATTGACGCTTCTAGATGAAGTTGTCGATAGCGTCAAACTTTGAGGCGGGGTTTCTGCCTTATTAGTAGTTGATGCCGTAGAACGCGGGTCTTGGCTAGGTGAAGAAGGTTTGAAGTTCTGATTACTTCGAGTTTTGGGAGTCCTTGTCGTTTTCATTTGAGGCTCCTCACCGCCCAAGAGTGGTCCACTGGGGGCCTGTAACCCGGAAGAAAGCATAGATTGTTGTGCAAGTGCCGGAAGCTTGACGGGAGCCTGGGGAGCATGGAGTGGTTGACTTGTACCATTTTGATCCGTAGCCTGTCTTGGAAGAGCTTGTGAATTCGAATTCAATGAGCTAGAGTCTCTGGCCGTATGTTGGTTACTAGTTGAAATTAGAGCTCTTCGGTAACTATTGTCATCAAGGTAAAAGAGCCCCAGATCCCAATTTACCAGCCTCGGTACGTGGCCGCCTGAGTCTTCCATATAAATTTTAACCAAACTTTTGATGAAAACCGTCCGTTCTTTGGCAGTGTTAGTTTCCCAGTAGTATCGTTTGCCCATGGTGAGCAAGAACCCTTCATGCTGTTCGGTGTCGCGTTCTATACACTCAAGTTCTTTGAGAGCCCAGGTGCGTCCGATCTGGAAAGACCCATTGTTGTTTTCACGGGCCTTATGGATATGCATTCCTCCCCCATTAGTCAGAGAACTCACCACCAGGACCCTTTTTTTCTTGTTTGAAAGAGGAGAGTTCAAAGGGGGTCTGGCGCTAGGATATCGGGTATCTTCTATGATCCTAACGTGTGTCACGTACGTCTTGGCTGGACTGGACGCTGCCGACGGAGCTGTTAAAGTCTCTTGCTCAAAACAGCTGCTTAGTATCGCTCGCCTATCCCGCTCATACTGTTCTGCGAGAAAATTGGAGCTTACAGATGTGTTAGAAGACCGTGATGTGTTCCTGGTATGACCTGCTACCGGCGGATTCTGGCTCCCAGCGGAAGCTGTCTTGCGATGGAAGGTGTTTGAATGTGACTCTTCTGTGGAGTTCCCACGGTGGTGAGAGAATTTCTTGAAAGGCGAGCTCTTTCCCAGCATAATCAATGCAAGATTTCTCAGTTAAATGAGCCTTTAATTGTGCACACACGACCCTAAGTTTTAATGTAGATACTGATTTGGTCTGATCTGGAGCTAAACTTGATTTCAGTATTATTTGAATATTCCATAGGCTACCCGGATACCTCGAAAATTTTCGAATCTCATCTCTCCTCTATCCTTGAATTACTCGGTTTGAACTAAAGTTGTGAAAGTATTTTGAATCATTCTTGGAGACTTATCAAACACTCACTTGCACTAACAACTTCCGTTAAATAGCCATGTCCGTTGATTTTAATACCCTAGCGCAGCAATTCACTGAATTCTACTACAACCAGTTCGACACGGACAGAACACAACTAGGCAATCTGTACCGTGAGCAGTCAATGTTGACTTTCGAGACAACGCAGTTGCAAGGCGCCAAGGATATCGTGGAGAAACTAGTGTCCTTGCCATTTTCTAAAGTAGGCCACAGAATTAGCACTCTGGACGCCCAACCAGCGTCTGCTAATGGTGACGTTCTAGTCATGATCACAGGCGATTTATTAATCGACGAAGAGCAAAACGCACAGAGGTTCTCTCAAGTTTTCCACCTGATGCCGGAGGGCAACTCGTACTACGTGTTCAACGACATCTTCCGTTTGAATTACGCTGCCTGAGCTCATGACTAGCTGATCATTCCTTCCAACTTTAATAGCACAACTACGTACGGTGTGTAGCATTGGATAGTATGGGCACCACTCAATGCATAGGTTTAGACACTAATGCTAATCTGATTCTTTTCGGGTCGTCTTTTTGGACGATATAATTGAACTCATTCACTTCTTTAATCTCCCTTGAGACATTCTCAAACAGACATTTCGGGTCCGATAGCAAATACTTCAAATACCTACATATTAGACAAGCTTCGATGAGCTCTGAAAATGATTCAGAGACACCCCGGATACCAGAGAGGCCACGAAGAGTACGTTGATTGAGATAAAGTATCAAGGAGTAACGGTTTAACATGGGACGTACAAATTTATTAACTTCAATATGTGAAAGTCCGAAGGGGAACAGCAACATACTGCTGTTCCAGATGTGCCAAGTAATAGACCTCTTAGACACCATACCACCGGATTTTTGAAACAGGTGCCTCAGGTTCCGCAGAAGAGACCAACGAGAAGACATACAGAACAACTTGACGTAGCGGTGCAGGAAGCGAATAGCCAACTAGACCAATTGCGGACATTCATCAAGGAAAAGCCTGATACCAAGGTCAAAACCGCCAAAACTCCTTTCGGGAGTCACGAAGATTCCAAAGAGAATGACTTCGCTGTGACAGGACCGGATCTGTGCTATAGTATTGATTCGCGCGAAAAATCTAAAGAAAGCGAAGCGAGCCCTCAAAGGTCTCACATCATGTTTAATTCGAGCGATGAAAGAATACAGAGCCCGAATTTTGACAACTCTGGAAAGAGCTTAAGAGCTACTAATGAAGAGCCGGTCAATCAAGCGACGATGGGAAAACAAGATACTGAGACACTGATTGAGGCATTGGAGCCAGGCAACAAGACACAGGAGTCACCACGATTATCTCAGAGCTCTGAATTGTGCGCAACAGGCCGACCTTTAGATTCATCGAAAGCCAACTATGGAAATGCGGTTGTTGATAAACAAGCTGAATGCCCGGAAATTGAGCCTTCGATATCTGCACGCCAAGAGAGTGATATTCAAGGCCTAAGCGCGACAATTAAACATGCTCTAAAGCCAGCGGTCGATGTGGGAGAGAATTTGAAAGACATTAGCCCGACAGAAAATACAGCCATTACGGGTACTGAAGTTCCACAGTTGACTGAAAAAAAATGTGAGACATCAGTGGAGATAGAGAAAGATGACGTTTGCCTTCCTCAAGCTGAAGTAGCCCCAATGTCTGCTAGCTCCAGCGCCGAAGATCCAGATTCGGCGGAACAGGACGAAAAGGTCAAACAACCTTCCTCTGAACACGATGCTTTTGGAATTCCTGAGAGGCCTACTAAAAAGGCTCCGCCCAAAAAACCTTCTTCAAAGATCGCCGCATTTCAGGAGATGCTCAGAAAACAACAATTACAAGATCAAGATCAATCAGGATCTAAGGGTAACCAGCCTGCGGCCGGAAATTCCAGCCTGAATGAGAAAAGAGCTAAGATTACGTCAAATTTGAATGGGATTTTTGGGCTTCCTGGTATGGTCCCTGGCAGCCATTCAAATTCTCAACCACCAACACGATCAGATGAGACTGAAAATCATATTAGCTCACTGAGAAATTCGTCACTACGAGACAGGAAAGAAGTTGAAGTACCACAAAGAAGAGCTAAGGGTCCTCGAGGCCGCAAACTACCTGCACATCTCGTGGACATGGAGAAGGTTGAGGCCTGCGGCACATCAAACGAAGCGCAAGTCTTCAAGGCGTGGTCTATACAGTTTATTAAAACGGATGGAGCAAACACGAACGAAAAGAATAAAGCCGATGAAGCGAAGATGGGAGTTAATACATTAGGGGAAGAATTGACAGGCGGAAAAGACGCAGTTTCCAAAAAAGAGCTATTAGAGTGATCTGAACATGGAAGGGAAACTCCCCAGAATGACTTAAAACTAAAGGACACCCCGGAGATGCCGAAAGCACAGATGGAGAAGGACGAAGTTTCTACTTCACCAAAACGTGAAAACAATAAATGTGCCGTCTCGTCTGTCAATTCTTTTGATACAATGGAACCCGTAAGTCCAGGTGATGAAGATTGCTGTGATAATGCCATCTTTGACAACGCTCATTGAATGCAAGAAGTTAGGCAAGAGGCGACCACGGGATTGCTTACGGCCGAATAATCTGGCAAGACCACCTAGGTGCAGCAACGTGCGAAGTGCAGGTGAGTAGCAGGGGGAAACGAAAACTCACCGAAGGCACCAGTCTCGTCTTTTTGGAGGACTATTTTCATAAAGCGGCCGGATTCAGTCGATTGTGATGAAGTGAATTATGTCCTTTACACATAATTTGCCTACTAAAACTTTCTCGCTCAAAATTTTACTGTGGTAACAAACGGCAGCGCATTTTAGTTGCTCGCGCACTTAAATACTAGGAAGAACATCAAATAAAGTTTAGTTAATTACTATTAAAATTCTCAAGATGATACGGGTTACAAACTAAAGTGTAGAAACTAAAATTATGGGTTTCATGTTGGTGGTGATCCACAACCTGGTTACGACTTATCCTCTAGTCACGAATCTTCTACAATCAAGCGATGGCCCATTCACAAGCCGTCAGTTTCTGAAAGATTCCAGTGTATCAGGTTGAAAACTATTTTTTGACCATCTTCAATCATGTCCTAGAATTCACATTTGTTTACATTGGTAGGGCAGCGGCCATAAGAGAAAAGACAACAATTGCTCGCAACATATCTGTATGAAATTTTACATTGGTCATAGTGTTACATGATATTTAAATTTGTGGTAACCTTGGCGGCCGCCTCGTGCTATAGGTGTATGAAGTTATAATTGTTATGAAAATAGTGGGCGGCTATATCTGCATGCCTTGCGAAGTCAAGAACCAAGCTTACAGGTATAAATAATCAGATGAGTTCACATTTTTTGGTCCAGGATTACGTATTTGGCGCATCTAGCAATAATAGAACCACTAAACTTGGACTTAAAGCGATTACAAAACTTCTGACATTGAGAAACTGCGGAAAACATAGAATTTCAGTGCATTTTTCGTCGCGACAGAACCTGGTAAATGGAGGACATCAGTTGGGAACGTATCGAAATACCTCAACATAACGGCAATATGTACACGTGACACGCACGTGTGTTTCTTCTTGATGAAAAAGCTTATAGGTGTATGAGATTGAGTAGATGGTTAGTGAACCTCGTCGATAAGCTCGACGAGGGATACGACCTTGTTAGAATGGTGGTTGACACAACGTACTACGATCTACTCGGCATTGCTCCTGATTCTAAATCCATCGAAATCAAAAAAGCTTATCGGAAGAAGTCGATTCAAGAGCACCCTGATAAGAATCCCAACGATCCTTCTGCCACGGAACGATTTCAAGCTATTTCCCAGGCCTATCAAGTCTTGAGTAAGGATGACTTGCGTGCCAAATATGACAAGTTTGGAAAAGAGGAAGCGGTGCCCAAGGAGGGATTTGAGGATGCTGCTGAGCAGTTCTCAATGATTTTTGGAGGAGACGCATTTGCTTCATATATTGGTGAACTGACGCTGCTAAAAAACCTCCAAAAGACGGGAGAATTAAGCGCAGAGGACGAAAAAGATGATTTGAATGAGAAGAAAGAAGAATCGGCCAAGAAAGATGTTTCAGAGACAGCAAATGGCGCTGCTGAAAACTTAAAAGGACTGCATATATCGGGAAATTCCAATCTCTTGCCCGAAGCCAGGCTCAAAGAACAGGCCAAGGATGAAGGTGAGAAGCCAAAGAGGAAGACTAAACTCGAAGTATTTGAGGAGGAGCAGAAGTTAGAAAAGGAGAAAAGTATAGAGGCGCTAAGCAAGCTGCTGAGCGACCGTTTATCGATCCTGACGGAAAGTGAATACAATGCTGCGTGCAAGGACTCGTTCTCTAAAAAGTTCGAAGAAGAGGCAAATATGCTGAAAATGGAGTCTTTCGGACTTGACATACTTCATACCATCGGTTATGTATACTGCGAAAAAGCTCAAATCTTTTTGAAGTCACAACAGGTATGGGGATTCGGGGGGGTGTTTCAATCACTCAAGGCTAAAAGTGGAGTAGTCATGGACACATTGAAAACGGTTTCGGCGGCTTTAGATGCCCAAAACACGATGCAGGAATTAGAGAAACTCAAAGCGATTGCAGAATCAGATGAAGTATTACGTGACGAGAAAGGCCAAGAAATAGCCAAACCTACTGTAGAAGAGCTTGCACAGTTAGAGCAGCTTTTAATGGGTAAGGTGCTTTCAGCGGCTTGGCACGGATCCAAGTTCGAAATAATGTCAACACTGAGGTCTGTTTGTGATAAAGTTCTAGAAGATGATCAAGTGGACAACAAAACTTTAATTAGAAGAGCCGAAGCACTTGTAATTTTGGGAAGGGTTTTCAAGAGCGCATTGAGGTCGAAGGTGGAGCAAGAAGAAGCACAGGTCTTCGAAGAACTAGTAGCGGAAGCCACTAAAAAGAAGTCAAAGCGAAAGTGAGTCAAACCTCATTTTCTGAAAACTGCAATACTTTAAACAACCTGCATCGCTCGAAAGTCTCCCGCCCTGTGATTAGGTTCTTAGCTTCATCACAACAGTAGCTCTTTTAACACTTCCCTGCGCTCTTTCTGCGACGCTTTCAAAGGCTTTCCTTCTGCAACATCCTGAGCGACAAGGCGGTCCACCTCGATGGACTTCCTGATGTATAACATGAGATCTTGCATGCAAACGCTAGAAGTGGGAATTCGAACAATTCCGTTGTTGTCGCCAATGATATAATCATCTGGGTGTATAGTTTGTACGTTAGCTTCACGCACCAAGACTTGCAAAGGAATTTGTACTGCGACAGGCTTCACCGCCATTTTTGAGGCACAGGTCCCTAATGAGTAGCTGTAAACGGGATACTCTAAAGAGTGTTGTTCTTCGACGTCTCTGATACGCCCAAGCACAACTGTGCCTTTTGTGCCCTGGAATTGTGCCCTTCGAGACATTAAACCGCCATACAGCGCTTGAGACACTCTAACGTAAGGTGCATCTTCTAATTGTAAAGGGATTGTCAATGCAATGACCAGGAAACTACCAGCAGGAATAGTGTCGATGTAATTTATTTCTGGCCGAGGATCATCATGTTGAGCAAACAATACTGTGTAGGCTTTCCCTGCAACCGTGTTGTCAGACGGACCTGACCATTTCTGTAGATTGGGTATGAAGCCGCCTGAAGCGTCACCATACTTGTTTAACAGACCGTCAGATACATCACAAGTACTGAACGTTGATAGCTCTGATAGATAGTCAGACATCTTTTGATGCGCTCTGAATTTTCAATCTTTTTATCATAGGGCCTAAAGAACAATGTTTTACTGTTGAAAGTATTATATGACATATATAACAGCAATGAATCAAATTCGTGCGATACACAAGTTGAGTTTAACGGAGCTGGAGAATGGCATCGTTTCTTCAACAGCTTCTTGGCACCACGAATACAAAGACCATGCCTACGTGTTTGTAGGTGGCTTGCATAAAGAACTGACTGAAGGAGATATTCTCACGATATTTTCTCAATTCGGCGTACCAGTCGACATCAAGCTTGTACGAGATCGAGAAACTGGGGAATCAAAAGGTTTTGGTTACTTGAAATACGAGGACCAACGCTCCACCATTCTTGCAGTAGATAATCTCAACGGCGTTAAAGTAGCAGGGCGCTCACTAAGAGTTGATCACACCTTTTACACACCTAGAGACGGTGATCAACAATATTCAGAGGCTGTCAAGTCTGAACTGCGAAAGGATTTTGAAAGTGCTCATGTTCATAAGCCCCTAGATCATTTTATTACACCAAGTGAAGACAATGAATTTGAGGACCCGATGGCACAGTACATAGCAGATTGCAGATAGTCCGCGAAACGCTAAATAATTATACAAGATCAATGCACAACAATTGTTTGACTCAAGGTAATGGGGGAGGAGGTGGGATGCCTGATGGGGCAACGGAACCTCCTTGTACGGTATATTCATCATCAAAAGAGTCAACGGATTCCGGAATCGACAAGTCGTCATCAGAGCGCTCGCCATCTTCCTCCAAGTGTTGAGCTACTGGGCGGCTTTGTGCCTTATTATAATCTGGTCCGTTCGAGTCTCCGCCCATTTGTGGTAGTGGAGGTGCAATTGGAATTGGCGAATTACTTGCAATATGGGAGACAGGAGCCACTGGAGCTGGAGCCACTGGAGCTGGAGCCACTGGAGCTGGAGCCATTGGAGCTGGAGCAACTGGAGCTGGAGCAACTGGAGCTGGAGCATCACTTTTCGACTGCAAGCCCCCATGTGAATCATCTTCAGACCAATCGTCATCGTTGTCATCCAGGCCTCGCTGAATTCTCCGCTGAGCCTCGGCCGCCTTTGGATCGAACGATGATGTACTCGATGGAGTTACCTTGAAAAAAGGGTTTCTTCCTCCTGTTGGAGCCGAGGAAATAGGCTGAACAGCGGAAGTAGAATGTGAATGAGGCTTTCCAAAAGGATTGTGTTTACCGTTGATCTTCTGTGACGAGGTATTGTTTTCGGGCGTAGCTTCAGATCTGCTTAACTGCGGAGCGCTTTGATGTTCCATATGATGCTCGGATACCTTTTCCATAGATGCGCTTTGCGGATAATCTATTGCAGGTGAGATTTCAGAACGAACCTCAGAGTCACCACTTACCCGAGCTTCTATTTTAACGTCACTAATCGGATGCTGACTTCCCTGTGTCTGACTTGAGGGTGCTTTTGTTTGTACAGGTTGTTGCTGGTCAACTTTTTCAGCTTTTTTCTTCGATTTGAGGGCTTCCAGTTGCTCAGTGAGCCTTCTCACCTCTTCATCTTCTTCGTTTCTGTTGAGCTCTTCGGGTTTATACACTTTTGGACCTTGCTGATAATCTTCCTTTCCCAACCCAAGTTTGGCTAGTCTTTCGTTCATTTTTCTTTGTGCTTGCTCCTTGAGAAAAGCTGCTCTATCACCTCCGGTCGATGGTGCATCCTGTTTCTTGACATTAGACGAAGCAGAAGAAACAGTAGAGGTTACGGCTGGACTACTGGATTTCGTTGGCTTGATGTTTTGCGCGGAGGGCATTGGCTTCAACTCTGAAATGAAAGAGCTTACTTGAGGATCCACACCAATCCCAAGTTCCCACTTCTCGTATTGTCGTCCATCAGCGCTTGTTTTGCCATCGAGAGCGGAGTTCACTGACGCAGCTATCTCGAAAATTGAGGATTGGATATCGTTAATGATCGATTGGTTTGTAGTATTCTCAGATCTGATTTTAGTAATCTCTTCGTTGAACTTGTGCTCTTGTTGGTCAACATCAGTGCCTGCAGCTGCTTTACCTGTCAAAGCAGCCATTCTCGAAGCCAGCAAAGCCTTGCTTCTCGCCTTTCTGCGGTCATCGTCAGTTATCTCCCCGTTTAGACCTGAACCAACCAGAGAAGAGGGGTTTCTTTGTCTATAAAGCTCAACCTTAGCCATTGCGATTTGATTGTTGACTTCAGATATTTCCGCTAAAAGCTGAGGCACACGGCTTGTAAGAGCATCAAACTTACTTTTCAGCTGTAAAGATTCTCCATTGTTTGATTGGTTCACCAAAGCGCGTGATGGTTGTGGCAAATTCTTGATCTTCCTCTTCCAGTCTTCAATCGCCTGTTGGTCACTAATACCCGTTCTCTCGCTCCGAATCGAACCGGGCGCCCTAAAATCACTCTGAAGCTCTTCTTCGTTGAGCGAATTTTTTAAGTCAGCAATTGTGGTCCTGTTTTCTTCCGCTTCTTTAGCACTTATGTAGGTTCTTCTCCGATTTCTAGAGCTTGGTAAAAGTTCATCATCATTGTGCTTAAATGAAAAACCGTCAACTTTGGTGGGTTCTTTTCTAGTGGAACCAGCGTCACTCTTTAGCTGATCTTTCACCGAATTCAAGATCTGTGTACTCGAAGGAATTAAGGAGAGTGGAAGACGGTTAGGAAGATCATTACCTTTCAGCTTTCTGTAAACAAGATGCATCCCCAAGGCGAACTCTTGTTTGTTGAGCTGGCCACTATTGTTAGTGTCACACAGATTCCAAATATGTTCCAAATCACTTCTATTCAGACCGGACTTCCTAAAGACTTCCACAGCTGTACCTGAACCCATGAGACCTTTCTTCTGAGTATCATAAGTATCAAAAATCTTGTAAAAAAGCGATTTCTCCTCATTTGTAATGACATCCGACTCGTCTGCTGCAAATTTGGTGTCGAAATTGGATTGGGTGTAGATTTCATTGTTTCCAAAACCTGTCTTTTGAGCACTGAGCGGCGCAATTGGGTTGAAGTTTGAAGGGGGTAGATAGCCTGTCGGCTGCGATTGAAGAAAAGCAGTATTATTAAAGGTCGTGTTTGGAAATTGGCCGGTTGGTTGCCCAGATAACATGGGTACAGCCTGACTTGCAGTTCCAGTCATCTGTGGTTGGGTACTGAAGCCTCCAGTGATTTGAGATTGAAGCGGTTGATTGAATGACGTTTGAGGCATGAATCCCGTTGACTGGGTCTGGAGGTACCCACCAGTTGACTGAGCTGGTAAGTTCCCAGTCATCTGCTGCTGAAGAAAGCCACCAGTTGCCTGACTTTGTAAATTCCCACCAGTAGGTTGTTGTTGCAATGCTTGATTGAAAGAGGTTTGGGGCATGAAGCCAGTTGATTGTGGGTTCAACATTCCTTGAGTATTCTGCGGTTGTAGTGGCATGCCAAAACTAGTTTGTGGCATGAAACCGGTGGGTTGCGGTTGCAAGTTCTGGAACCCTGACGTAAGATCGTCGAACGGAGTCTTTGGCTTCAGCGGAGCGGAGTTGTCCTCGCCACTTGCCACACTGAAATTTATCGCGTCAACAAAGCTCGCCACTTCATTTTTGATCTTTGTACTCAACTCATAAGGCACACTATCGCCTCGAATTACCTCATTGACAAGGTGCATAGCAAGTGCAAATTCAGGAAATAAGAGCTCACCAGCCTTACTGGTATCGCACAATGTCCAGATCTTGGCCAACTGAGAAGGTGAAACTCCAGATCGCATCAAAATGCTTCTGCACGCTTGACCTGAAATTGTATTTGAGCCTTTTTCTACTGAAGACCTGAACAAGGTCTCGAACTTTGCTTGATCGTTAGCGGTCATGAACGAGAGTCTCATGGCTGGAATCTTGATGTCGTCATTGACTCCCTTATTCGCAAAAGAGTTGACAAAGCCCGTTGCTGTGGGCCTCAAAGGTTGAATAGGCTCTTGAATACTTTGGGTGTAAAATCCAGTTTGCTGTGGTTGAAGAGGTTTTGATGGTTGCTGAGCGTAATATCCAGTTTGTTGTGGTTGAAGAGACTGCGTTGGTTGGGGGTAAAGACTGGTTTGCTGGGTTTGAAGAGGTTGAGAAGCCGGGACAGTTTGCTGCTGACTGTAGAATTCAGATCCCTGAGGATGCATCGATAGGGTCGGTTGCTGGGCGAAAAGGCCACTTGATTGAGGCTGAGGAGCTTGATTGGGGAAACCAGTCTGCTGATAGTTTTGCGGAGTTGCTTGTTGATTTGCGAATCTTTGTTGATACATTTCAGTTGGTTGTTGCTGCTGGGGCAAAGGTGCCGCAGGAGGATTTTGACTCTGATTGAAAAACGAAGTTTGTGGAGTTTGTTGCGGCTGCAGAGAGTTCTGTTGAGAAAAGAACCCAGTTTGTTGAGGCTGCAGGTTATGTGAACCCATCATCTGGTCTTGCGATTGATTTCCTTGAAACCCGTTTTGAACACTTCCGAAGCCGTTTGAACTGGCAAATGAAGGTCCAGGATTGGGGAAAGAAGGTCTTTGCTGTTGCTGCTGCTGTTGAATATCAAACGTATTGGGTACATTCTGTTGATAATTGCCAAATTCAGTGGTGGGCCGCTGATTTAGTTGAGGCTGCTGTTGACCATTTCCAGGGTATATACCAGTGGGCTGTTGGTTCAAGCCATTGCCTTGGGCCTGGTATTGATTGAACATAGTGTTCCAATTCAATTTCAATGCCAATTTGGTCAACAGTTGATATAGCTTAACACTTTGAATCAGATCTACGAAGTTCCAGTTTTTTTAATAGGGGCCTTTTTTCGAGATGAAAATGAGTAAATCGTGAATAGTGCGCGACACGGATGTATATGATGATACAGATGGAACTATAATAGAATCGCGAAGCAAACAAGTGTTTTGGCCCCTAACCTATCGATTGAAGCTCAGTCATGTCATTGTCTTGTTAACGAAAGATCATTTTTTCTTTTTATAAATGGTCGGCGGCAAACAACTATATGAAAACAGTGCGCGAGATAGCGCGACAAAATGACCACTTTTTTAGATATCAACGTTTCCATTCCAAATTTCAGATATTGAACTGAGTTGCTGCGAAGTTGTTTCACCAAAGATGGCAAAGTTAGCAAAGTCAGAGATAGGTTTGTGACTGTCCACTTCGATAGATGCACAATAGGAATACTCACAACATTCATTCGATTTGAACCATGGCCTCGCTGCAACTTCTGGAATTATGTACCCATCAATTACAAGAGGTTTTTCATACAAGTCTCGCAATGCTTCCAAACTCTCGTACCTTGATTCGAAGTACTCCGGCTTTTCTGAAAAGTCTCTCCGAGCTGCATCCGGTACTTTGCAGGTCTTCAGACCACCATTGGTCCAAAGAAGTTGCTTGTTCTGGTTTACGTGACCCATTTGCGTAGCACAAATCTCAAGTTCTACCTGCCCTTTTGGTTCCTCGGCAGCAACTGTTCTCAAGGATCCAATCACAGCTCCATCTGGGGAATCTATAGTATAATCGTTTCCGCTAAACAATTGAGCCAACCAAAACAGCTCTTTGTCCCCATAAACACAGCTGCTAATTTTAGAGTCGAGATTCATAAAAAACGACAAAATTAGGCTTGTTAGTTTTTGTCTTTTGTTAAGAACTACTAAACCACTATCAACGTTGTGGAGCAGCTTCCTGTAAAAGAATCGTTGGTACACCTTTTGTTCATCGTTAAAGAAGGCATTAGTTGTGGGCGTTATTATTGAGGAGTTCACTTTCATGCGGTGGTTCATTAGTAAAACAGCCTGAGCAGATGGTTCCAGATACTTGAACATGTCGATACAATGATCGAAGGTGTACTCATTTAGCAAGTTGCGGTCCTTGTAAAATAAGGCTCCGGTCTCTAGAAATCGTGGGTCATCGAAGAAGGTGTTTAAAGAAATGAAAGGCACAACGTCTGCGTCTAGTAGAACGACCTCGGAGTATGTATTAAAAATGGTCGCGAGCCATTTGTTAACAAAATAGTTTAACCTGCCAATATAGTTCACATTCAAGACAGGTCCGCAGCTAACGTGATATACCTCTTGATTACTGGATTGTAAGAAATCAGATATAGAATCCAGTAAATCTTGTGATACCTCATTCTCTTGCTGTACTATTTGTATCGGGTATGAATTCCCCAAATGATCTAAAACTGCCAGGAGTCTGAGAAAGATGTCTTTGTGTCTTTCGCCTAAGGTCAAAACCAGCCCCTTGCCGGTTGAGAAATCGTTCCAGTTTTCCCAAAACGTTTTTGAGTTGTCCATGATAAAGGTTGTGTTGCTCGAGGCTGGATTGACGCCGTTGGGCAGTTTAGATTTTGAGTTTAAATGCGTGATAGTAGGCCACAGTTCATTAAGGTCTTGGAATGGTGGGAAAAACGGAAACATTCGTGAGTGGAAATCTTTCAGATTGCGCCGTGGCACGAGAACTTGGTCCATTTTCAAGTTGCCCTGAACAAAGCAGGTGTCATACATACGAAGCCGTTCTACGATGTGAGAAAAGCGGGCATTGTCGGTGGCTTCATCATCGTACCTTTCTCGAACCTGGTCGTTGGACCATTTAGGGTTCTTCGCGTATGTCGTCTCGAAGAACCAACGACATTTTTCCCGCAGACTCCACGACTCGAACTTTTGCCAACTTATTTCTGTGCCATATGAGGTTTGGCTATTATGAACGTTGAAATCTGCGAACGGAGAGCCAACCAAGGCCTGCCGCTGTGATCCTGGTCCTGCAAGCCTATTGAATTCTTGAACAATGTTGTATGGTATTTTGACCTCGCTGCGGGGCCGCTGTATAAGGAATAGTGATGCAATCAAGAGGAGAGTAACTCCTATTGCCTTTCGGATCGCACTTATCCTACGCATCTGGATAGAACAACCTTAATCTGAAGCTTAGATCAATAGAGAGCTGCATAACTGACGCTATTTGAGAGGTAGGCGTGACGAGAGAAACACTATAAATTAATATTTGAAAAATAAATGTTTGAAAAATAACAAATATTTTTTAATAAAAAAGAAATGCTTCCAACCAGAGTTGAACTGATGATCTCCACATTACTAGTGTGGCGCCTTACCAACTTGGCCATAGAAGCTTTTTGTTGTTGGTGCTGAATGATAGCCTGTATAAACCCACAAAGCAGATGACTTAATGATTCCAGATTCTAATACACCTCTGTTTTTTTTGTATTTAGACCTCTGTTTCACATCTTAGGCTAATCAATTTAACGAGCTCGTGAAGAGTTTCGCATCCAACCTTGTTCTTTGATCTTGCGTCGTTTTAACTTTTCGAGGCTCCCAAAGCTTAGTGCTGTCGAGCCTCGCCCTCATGAACTGTGCTTAATCTAAGATACTAATTTTCGATCAGGTGTATGAGCTGAAGATAATAAAGAAGTGGCGAATTGCCAGTGTGGTTCGCAGATGCCTGGTTTCTTGGTAAGTTTAGCTCTAAGGCGAACCGAAAAGGAAAAGAGCTGAATGGCAAGATAACTTCTGAAATACATTTGTGTGATGTTCATTAACCTTTGATTGAGTGGGAAATTAGTATATATATATACATACCTTGGATAAAGTGAGTTAATATAACATCAAATATTGATTTGCGCATCGTTCGACCAAAACATAAAAAAATGAAATTAGCTGCTGTGATTCCCGTAGTACTTAATATCATGAATTATCGACCGATAGATGCAGACCTTTTACTCGTTGTTATTTGTGTCTATGTTGATACATTCTATGAGACTTTCTCACCAGCGATATGATTTCCTGTCGATGATGTTTTATATTTTAGTCGAGGTTTGTTTTAACGCGTCGCAACGACTGGAAATCTTGTTTAAGGCCAAAAAAAAAGATCGCTGCGACAATAGTAATTGCACTGCGTGTGAGGACCGTAGTCACACAAATAAACAACCAAAAAACCCAAATGGGGTCTTTTCCATTCAATGGTAAAGTTTTTTTAGCTATCTTTTGGTTGGTGGTTCATCGCGGTCTATAGTACCTTGGGAAGGAGAGCCTGTCGAAACCGAAGTCTACCAAATTGAAGAGTTTTGAAGCTAAATCCTTCGATTTAATCGATTCTGAAGGACATTAGATTATTAACCTACGAGCTTCCGATTAGTACGAATCGTCATCAATGTCCGTCCGTCTGCACGCCTTTGATTCCAACCCTCTCTATGCAAGCCTCGATGGTCAATCCACACCAGCTCCAACTTCTGCCTCTCAAGGACGGAACGACGATTTTGATCTTGTCGTCCACATCGATACCAATCATGGCCGCATATCTCAGAACTGCTCAAAACGAACTACGCATGGCGTTAACTAAAGCCGTTGTGGGGTGATTTATGCCTGCCCAGCCAGCTCAACAACTTCCCAGTGACGCGCAAATGTTCGGACTCCATCGCATTTCTCATGCAGCAATTTTTCGAAGCGGAGTTTGATCCTCCAGGCGGCTCAGATGCATGCAGATTAGCCCATCTAGAACTTAAAAAAGACACCGGACGTAGATCTCATTCCCGAGGCTCCGTTTCTGGGACACCCCTGTCGTTAGCACTGGACTACCACGCGGACTGCCTGGCAATATGCCTAATTCTAGTAGAAACCAACAGCAGCCACAATCATACCACTGTCGTACCACTGTCGTACCACTGTCGTACAACTCCCAAGATGATTTTTCTATGCGCACCAAGAAGAGCATTCCGCCGGGGGTGGCCAAGAATGCTTGTAAACTACTACTCAGCTTCGAGACGATCCCTGGAACTCTGCTATGCATCTGCATTAGCTTGCCTGCTCGGCGCCAACTATGCATTCCTGCAGTCGCCAACTCGAGAATTTTTCAGCCGTGCCATAATGTGGCTTCAACCGCACATGATCAACTCTTGACCGATATCTGCCACAACACTCATATTAACCACAGCTATAGCTATCGTCGTCTGTCGTACGCTTCTATTGGTCGCGACTACGCAATTCCTGGCCGTTGTTGAGTAATTCAGTGGTTGAGTGGAATTTAACGAGTTTCTAAGACATCCCTATAGATTTTTCGAAAATCAAGGCGTCTGGGAAGCCACAATGGATGAGAGGTAATTTCTAAGCTTGCGTTGCAGTTTGCAGTTGCAGTTGTAGTAATAGTAATGCTACTTGTTGGTGTTGTAGTAGGAAATTTTCAGCAATTGATGGGCGGCCTAGTATAAAGTATCGGGGCTCGCTGGCTTCGATGGAGGTCTTTCGGCAGCGTGTGGTAAAAACGTAGTTGGGATCGTCGAGTGTCATAGGCTAGGAAACGGATTGTCGATAATATAGATATAGATCTGGAGATGGGATTTCAAAAACCAGCTCCCCTGCTGGGCGGTGGAGCCGCAGCACAGGAAACACCGACCAGTCAGCAATATCAGGAGAAGTTCCAGAGCTTATACACGCGGTTTTTCAACCA
Source organism: Lachancea nothofagi CBS 11611 (assembly GCA_900074755.1). Lineage (NCBI taxonomy): Eukaryota > Fungi > Ascomycota > Saccharomycetes > Saccharomycetales > Saccharomycetaceae > Lachancea > Lachancea nothofagi. The sequence goes on from LT598447.1 coordinate 1,844,505, forward strand.
GACTAGCAGCGAAGAAAGCAGCGATGAGGACGGTGGGTCTGGCAGGAGCGAGTTGGCGGCGGCCAACGCTGTGAGCGCTGTGAGCACTGCAAGTGCTGCGGGCGTTACTCAAGCGGGCGAACCCACGGATCTGTCCCGACAATTGCACAATCTGATATCCAGTAATTCGGAGCTGGGCTCCAGGCTTTTGTCGCTGCTCCTGGTGAGCAGCGGCAACGCTAAAGAAATCATTTGCGCAGTCAACAAGGGCGATTTGGACGGGCTGAAGAAACTGGACCTCAAGAAGTCGCAGTTGGAAAGCCAGAGTCCCGCGTACACTGAAAAGGAGCTTCACGAATTCAAAAAGGTCGAGCTAGAGAAGCGGCGGAAGAACACCGAGGCCTCGGCCCGTTTCCGGGTGCGCAAGAAGCAGCGACAGTATGAAAAGGCCGAAAAACTCAAACAACTGAACGCTCAGATCTCGGAGCTCTACGGCACTATCGATAGACTGCTGGATGAAAACAAGTTCTGGAAGGACAAGCTCGAGGATGTGAACGAGCGTAAGTCGCGCGAGATGCTTGACGGCATTAAGAGACGCAGGCTGAAAGAGAAGGAAGCGGCGGTGAGCAATTAGGCTGGCCGTCGCAATGTGTGCTGGTAAACCGGATTTGCAAGGACTTGGGCATACATGCCGGTGCCGTGTAGCGCGGTCGAGGGTGGTTTATTTCATAGTATATGTATATCTATCGAAGGATTTTTTACTGGAATTGTTGCAGCGACTTACGACGGGATTTATAGCACGATGGCTCACCACGGCTTGAACCGTTGTCAAGTCACGGCGAAACGTCTTTCACAAATGCTAAACCGTTAATTTCCTATTTAAAACTATTAATGCAAACTTTTTGAGCGTTTCAAACGCTGCCTTTTATGCTACCTAGAATGAGTATCCAATCTTTATCATGCGTCAAGCCGACCCTGATAGTAAGATATCCGCTCTGCCCATTTTTTATTGATGATAATACGCTTCTGTTGAATGTTGTACAGATCATCTTGCGAACACCAGCCGTTGTTCGCAAATTTGTGCTCTAAAACCGCAAGTCTCTCATCTTCGATCCGTTGCTGCTTGATCAAAACATCAATGTATTCCTTCAAAGAGATTTTACCAGGCTTCTCGTCGCCGCCTTTGCGTTGCGAAGAGAAAAATCTGTACCCCGAGCTTTCTTTGTAGATCAAATCTAGCAGCAGGTTGGACTGAGTTTGAATGGGCGTAACGTTTCGAGCGCCAAGCTTCTCGGTAATGGTGATCGTCGGTAGTGCTTTTGTCAATTCATCGATGTCAACGGTTAATTCATCACTTTCGGAACCTTCACCTAAAGACTCGTCACTATCGCCACTAAAGACGCTGTCAACCTTGGCCGTATTAACACTGCCCATACTCGGGGCAGTACTTCTTTTAGTCAGTTGACCTCTTTTGTTCAACTGATCGTTGTCGGACGTGTTTTGTTGTGGGATAGCACTATTGGAAGATTCTCTGGTCGATAACGCAGACCTGGGTGGAAAAAATTCATCTTTTTGATCATCTTTTTGATCATCAAGCGAATTCAAACCGTTCAAATTATTTAATTGAGCGGGAGAAGGGATATCTGCCAAAATCGAATCTGCGGCATGGTCACCGTCAGAAGGTTTTCCTTGGGTGGTCAAAATGCTATTTTGGTTACCATTTGCAGATTTGAAAGATCTATCAGAGCCATTCACACCGATGATTCTTGTTAATCCGTTCTTGAACTTGGAACCAAACGATTGAGTCTCGGGGGTAGCGCAAAAACTCGACCCGATCGGAGGAGTTGGCAATGAAGAGACATGATGTAATCCCTCAGGATTACTTATGCAGCGTGGTGAAACGTAATTACTCTTGGTCCTAAGCGATAGCTTCTTGGTATTTCTGGCGCTCATGGATCTAACTTTATCTTGGTCGGTGGAGGTACCACGTAAATCGGAATCTTTTGTATCGTACGGAATAGTTGAAAAGGATGCCGTATGCCGAAGGTCGTAGTAATTCGATGGGTTTGTGGTGCTAGGAGATGAAGGTGCCTTCTTGGTCATGGAGGCCTTTCTTAAAATGGCACTGGATGCTCTCTTTAAGAGGGGGATTTTTTTGTTTTGAATATTGGCAGCTTCGGCGTAATTCAAAGACGAACGCGGAGATTTCAAATCGTGCAAACTAGATGACGAGTTTGTATCTAACGTAAAGTTTGGAGGAGGCTTGAAAGCAACGTTTTCATCGTTTTCATGGAAAGAACGGGAGGAGCTGCTGCTACTTCCAACACTAAATTTACGAAGTAGCACCCTGTTGGTATTGACAGCGGACGTCGAGGAGTCCAAATTGGAGTGCTCAATGCCTAGTCCCTGACGAAGATCTATATTGGAACTCAGTCTCGGGATATCCGGCGTGGTGGTTCTCGATCGTACGGAACTGTGACGTTGAATGTGCTGTATCGAGAAGTCGGGAGCGCTTCCAATTCGTGACGAGATGTCCACTGTAGGGTTAGACACGGTAGGAGTAGATGCGCTTGCGGTAGGTAATAGTGTAGATGAGAACTTTTTTTTCAGTGAAAGCTTGGGAGAAGTAATATGAGGAGCAAGCGCTGCAGTGGCCAACGACGTGACGTTGCTAGTAGTCGGTGTGTTGGCGTTTGTGTTGACAGCAGTCGCCGCTGAATCATTGGGTATCTCGAGCGCTTTTGAAAGATCGAAGGAGGAGTCGGGCTCGGAGTTGTGAGGAATCTCCAAAGCGCTGGAAATGTCGAAAGACGTGGAGGACAGCTTGTGAGCTGCATGCTTCGGTGGCTCGGTAACACTCGCAGTCGTTTCGTGCGTGGAGCTGGGAGAGTGCCTGAGAGAAGCCAGTGGCGATCCCGATAGCGCGCGACGCGCCACGGCCAGGCCGTGGGAAGTCGGGGTGGTAACGCTGGCGGCACTGGTGCTCCTGGAACTGGTCATGCCCGCAGCCAGCGAGCCTGTGTCGCCGTCCATGGCAGTTTCTTGTAGTATTCCAGCCGGTTCCTGGGGGTCCGAGGCCACCGGCGACATCAGCACCGTGTGGTCCTGGGGCAAAGGTGGCAGGAGCGCCTCTTGAGACGAGGCAAACGGATGTGGAGGCGCGATGGAGGACAGGTCGTCGCCATCGTCGTCCCTCCCGGCCCCGTCGTCGAAGACGATATCCATCGGCGCGAGCTGGGCGCCCAGCGGGGGGCCTGGGGAGCCGGGCAAAGTGTCCACGGGCGAGGCCGCTACGGCCTCGACGTGGGCGTCGCTGGCCAGGTCTGTTTCCTCCTCTTTGATGTCCTGGAGAGCCATGTTCGTGCCGAGTGATGTGCGTGGTCCCAAATACTCTGGACCTGGATCGGGATCTGGTGTGATGTGGCGAGTCTGTAGCCTAGCGCTTGACAGACCGGCAAACTGCTACTCAAACCCTGCAGCTAGAAAGACCTCTGTGTGTCGTTTCCACTTTGTTCAGCCTTTCGTAGGAAGACTGGTTGAGTAGCGTTGGCTGACTTTTTTTTCTCTTTGGTTTTCAACTCTATTTCTACCTTATACTGTTTTTCAATCACCTATTCAGCGATCGTTGAACAAACAATCAATGGACAAGGCCATACCAGGGCCAAAAGCTCAGATTCTACGTACTGCGCGAGAGAAAATGGAAAAAAAAAGTGCCCAGCCGCTATGAATTGCCCGTTTCGGGCAAAAACCTCAACGGCGTTGCAAATGGGCAACGGGGTTACCCGAACAGCGATTGTTCCAGAAGCGCTGGTAGACGCACAAACGCACAAACGCGCATACGGGTGCATATGGGTGCATATGGGTCGGGTCAGAAGGCGGCGCAGAGGAGGGTGCCTGTACGGGTGCGCCGTTGAACGAGTGGCTAGAGGAACGGGTTGAGGGTCGGGTAGAGAAAGATAACAACGACTTCGAGCGCCGGAGGTTGGGTGGTTGGGAGATATAGAGCGAGCAAGGCGTGAGAAGAAGGGTCTGGGCTTGTGGTGTGGAGCGCTGGTGTGGTGGAAGCGTTGGTGTGGTGGAAGCGCATCTGAACATGGCCTAAAACCTGGACTTTGTGCTGCCAGCTCATTTGATCTGGTCTCGAACGTGTGTGCTGGAAGGTCATCAAGAGGTGTCTCGAACGTTGATTGTTGCAAGCGCATCTGAATATGGTCTCGAGCGTTGGGTGTTGCAAGCGCATCTGAATATGGCCTAGAACCTGGACTATGTGCTGCAAGCTCATTTGATCTGGTCTCGTCAAAAGCCAAACGTCCACTCTAGATGGCGTGTCTTAGCCTGTGCTACTTCCGGAATCACCGATTCTTACTTCAGCAAATGCTTCGGATAGTTTGTCGCAAGGAGGAGGAGCTTTTTGGGTATTAGCAGTAGCTTTCTGGCCTTTAGGGTGCCCTTTCTGGGTATTAGCACTGGTTTTCTGGTCTTTAGGGTGCGCTTTCTGGGTATTGGCACTAGTCATCTGGTCCTTAGAATGCGCTTCTTGGGTATTGGCACTAGTCTTCTGGTCCTTAGAATGCACTTTCTGGGTATTAGCACTAGTCTTCTGGTCTTCAGGATGCGCTTTTTGGGTATTGGCACTAGTCATCTGGTCCTTAGAATGCACTTCCTGGGTATTAGCACTAGTCATCTGGTCCTTAGAATGCACTTCCTGGGTATTAGCACTAGTCATCTGGTCCTTAGAATGCACTTCCTGGGTATTAGCACTAGTCTTCTGGTCCTTAGAACGCGCTTTCTGGGTATAAGCACTAGTCTTCTGAGTCTTACAACCGGTTTTCTCAGTTTTAAGGGCTTCCCGAGTCTTGCCTTTCCGACTCTTGGGCTTGGTTTTCTGCACATCGAATGTGAACGCATCTTGCTTGTCCACAGACGCATCTTGCTTGTCCACAGACGCATCCTTCTTGTCCACAGACGCATCCTTCTTGTCCACAGACGCATCTTGTTTGTCGCCCGCAAGCGCGCGAAATTGCCGTCTTTCAGCCTCAGTGCGCTTCAGTAACGATTCGAATTCCGCCGTGAAGGGAACCTTAAACAAAAGGTCCTCATTCTTTATTTTTTGAACTCTCAGCGGGGCTCTTGGACTATTTTTGGTAACCATATAAAACTCTCCTTCTTCGCATTTCTTAAACAGCGTGCTCATAAAATCTGAAATATTCTGTAGCGCCTTCAGGTAATATCGATGATAAAATGTTTTCTCCAATGTTTGGAGCCTACTCTCGATCTCCATTATGTTAAATTGTCGCACGCCCACTAGGCTGACTGCCGAATTTCTAATTCCATAAACGACGTTCTCACATCCTGCTAGCTTGCATTGCAAACAAGTCTTGAAAAACTTCATAAAACTTTTCTTGTTAATGAGCGCTTCCAAAACCTCTGCGTTGCTAAGAGCTTGCCATTGAATTGCGTTGATATTACCGATTGGCGGCTGGAAGCATTTCAGCTCGACATACTTAGCGAGCCCCTTAACCTTTGGAAGTGCTACATCATACTCCGCAAGTATCATCGCCTGCAAGCCCTTCCGTAGTGGAAGGTGTAGTAGACTAAGAACTGGCGATTCTGTGTTACTAAGTTTCGGTAGCGGGCACCATTTTGTCCCATCATCGGGCCACTGGTGTGCACACACCGCTTCAAATTTATAACCACTATACCAGTTATTCCTAGAGCGCGAGGAGTTAAAGGTTTCGTCTCGAACGCAATCGTGCCAGAAAAATAATCTGCCGTGCTTGATATAAGCAACATGGTGAATCTTTTCATAGTTATTGAGAAAATGTGGGAAAAACGACATCGCGATATCATTCAAGTCGCCGCGGTTGGTTAGGACATCGGTTGTGCTTTGCAGTCGGTTCAATTGCGACAAGGCCGAGTTTAAGCGCAAAAGCCTTGGATTTGAAGGTATTGGCCCTAATTGCAACTTACTAAAGTTTTCGGATTCGTCGGGTGTGTCCAGCAGGGGCAAAGAGTTTTGATGGGCTTGGGCTTGATAATCAGAGAACGTTTCATGCAAATTATTGTAAATCGCAATTGAGCCTGTCCCGGAACATCTGATAGGAGGCTGTTGTGAATGTGGTTCGTTCTGGGATTCTATGAATCTGAAAGTTGCCTCTACCTTGGGAAAAGTATGCAGCGAGTCCACTTTGGGATTGAATTTCAGGTTGACCATTGTCGTGGGGATAAATCTGAAGCTTACCAGCGTAGAGCGTTGAGACATGACGAGGCTAACTCAAGCCTGAAATTTATGCGATGAGCCGTTTAACGAGATCTCGCAAAAACTTGACCGATCTTCACTCAACGGGATCAAGGGAGCAAAACCTTGTAATCCATCTGCATTGTATCTCGTCTACATAAATGTCACTGCCTGAGCTTGATTTATTCCAATAGTTTTAACTGATCGCTAGCTACCTGCATAAATCAAATACACATTGTGGTGTCACTTTGTTTATGAAAATTATAAACTACACAAGTGTGTAAGCGCGGTTTGCGCTTCTTATATTCATGCACGGGATTACTACTCGAGTATATAAACTTCTTAATTCTCACCCCTCTTCTTCTTTTTCTTCTCCAGTTCTTGTTGTTTCTCTTGTTCAATTTCGTCCACGTATTTGCCGATGTCCTCGCTGGATAAACTGATTATTTTGGAATCTGGGCGCACAACGGTGATTTCAATATTCTTCGCACCTGTTTGAACCACCTCCAGAAGCGCCTTCACGGTCAGCTTAACACACAGTTGTTCTGTGGCTGGTGGCTGACCTTTAACATAGTTCTTTTCCAGAAACTCGCGTACCGTTTTGCTATTTCTTCCAATGGCTTGAGCACTCCATGCGGAGTAGATACCACTAGGTTCTGTTTGGTAAAGTTTTGGTTGTGTATCACGCGGGTCAAAACCGGCAATCAGCGTCGATACACCAAATGGTCTAACACCACCGGATTGCGTGTATTTTTGTTGAACCCCTGCGACATAGCGCGTTAAATAATCTACCGAAACCGGGTCTTCCAGAGTTAGTTTATGGGATTGGGCCTCGACACGCGCCTTCTCGATAAGAATACGACTGTCGGCATTGAGACCAGCGAATGATAGCACGACGTGCGAGTCAATTTTAGAAATTTTTGACGGTGTGATACGGGGATCCTGCAACTTCAAGGTCGATCTTCTTTCGCAACCAACAACCACACAGTCCGTACCTTTGATCCCCACTGCACACGTACCTCTCTTCACCGCTTCCAGAGCGTACTCTACTTGGAAAATATGGCCATCAGGTCTAGTAGTTTAAAGGTTAGTCAAATACTGCAAATTAAATGCGATTTCGATTCGCAGACCAGCGAATTGGAGCTACGTCTGTCACATACGAGAAAATTGATAATGCTCTATCGTAACCACTCATCTTTGAGAAATAATATTGTCTGCCAATGCCTTCTAAGTACTTAGGGAATGATAGCTACCAGTCCCGGTGGCGAAATGATTAAATCGAAGAGTGTCATCATAACAAAACGTTAAAAGTGATACAGGAAGCGTATCGATCCACTTATTCAAGTATTCGCAGTGCTATGCTTCCGTTCTCTCCAAGGCTTGTTTTATGCTAGAAATGGTTATTTTGAAGTCAGCAAAGTTAGTTTTCATCTGTCTAGAAGTATATCTGACCTTGACAACGCTTATATCAAAGACTAATGCGACACATAATTAGCAGTGACACTGCCCGTTAGGTGCTAGATATTGTAGAGTAAATTGTGCGACAATACAGCTTAAATTTGAAATGATACTGTAGGATTGGCACCCTCAAAATTATATTCAAAACTCTACCGCTTAGCCATATGCCAAGTAGAATTGTCAAGACGTCATATAACTAAAAATTGATCAAGTGAGCCTACAGAAGTTTTACGCAAATGAAGCACAAATCCAGCTGCATATCCTCTTGCTGCTGCTTATGAAGACCAATAACACCCGCTGAGCTCTTATGCAGGTAAGAAGCCTGTTCATGGGCGATTCACAAATTTTGATGTCGTACACTGTGCTACCAGAATAGTTTCTTACTCCTACTGAAGTGTAATTCGATTCAAGTATCTGTACAACGTGAGACTCAAGGGCACAGACATTCGACGAACCCTTGCGTCTGTAGCAGATATCATGTCTGAACAGCTTGCTGAGAAAATTCCAGACGAAATTACTGCAGCCCTTTATCCGGGACCAGTCGCTGCCACAGGTGTCGAGGAAGGCGATGAGCACGATGAACCATTGGAGAAAACCGAGGAGAAAGCAGGAGCGAAGAACGTTTCTAGCTTACTACAGTCCCAAGATAACGCTTGGATGAAGATCCTTTATTTTGCCGGGTCCTGCTCTGTGAACCTCGTCTTGCCATTTTTCAATGGTCTGATGCTGGGATTTGGAGAGTTGATAGCTCACGAAGTCAGTTGGAAGCTGAATTGGTTCAAAAAGTCAAATCAAGGTTACAAAATATATCCAGAGACCCGCAAAATTGCCGCTCAGAAACAAATGGAACTGGAACAACAGAAACTGGATAAAAGAGCCGAGCAATTCCTGTAGGGCCTAACAAAGAAGTTAATCGAAGTCAAAAAAAATGTTCCAATAATTTAATGTAGTACAAGAAATGCAGTTATGTAAAAGGATGAATCTGGATCATCGACAAAAACAAATGAACGAACCATCTCAAAAAATGCACGCAGTATGTACCGTCCTGCGGTTATTTTTGCATGTAAACCAGGTTATCCTTTTCAACATGGGTCCTATATTCTCGGTTACGCCCAAATGGAAATCGCTTGCTCGATCCACACTGACAAGTTAGCACCAAGACCTGGTTCTGCGTAGTTTTCTTCTTACTTTCGTTCGCGATGAATGATGTGACAGTCCTCCAAGGAATCTGAACCCTGTGGCATTCTTTACATATCTGTCGCTTCATGCCCGGAGTTAAAGCGGTTTTAGTCTTCTTTTGAATCAAGTCCAGATTCTTCATATACATTCGAGAGAGCGCTTGGCTTTTGTCTTGGGCACCAACCATTGTGTGAAACGTTGACAGCTGAAACAAGTAGTTCAGCCGTTGCATGTGGTCCTTATTTGGAATAGATTTTGGAGGCGGTACCAGTAATACGCCCTTGTCGTTTATTTTGGAGCCTTTTCCCTGTTTGGCATTCTGTTTGCTCTCTTTCTTGCCAGACCTTCCTGCCATTTTGGAGCACTTTGAACTCTCTTGTTAAAGTGGTGCTCATCCAACCTGTTCGCTAAGACGATCACTTTTCAACCCAGCTAGCATTATACATCACGTGCCACTATAGTTCCATAGGAGTTATCGACATTAGCGCCCAAAATTCGCCCTTCATTCGAGAATTTTAGCTCATGGGCCTGCGTGCTAACCGAATCAAATCGCAGGATGCTCAAAATTCCATAATCATGAGAGTTGAAACCTTCGAGGCTCGTTTCTCGTTCGACGTCATCCAGGGCCCTTCCACATACGCTGAAGCTCTCATTAAATGCCAATAACTGCGAAAGCAGCAGACACACATCGAGAGCAAAAACTGGCCATTTTCCCCCTCGGCCGCAATCGAATTCACCGATAATATCGGTGAATATATAGCCGTGCTTCCAGGAACATACATCTTTTTCAATGTCGAACCGTAAGTGGTAGAGCAAAGCATTCACAAACTGCAACAAGAACACCGCCTGATAGTACCTGAGGCCTTTCACAATCACTTTAAATATTGTGGGTAGCTCGGGATTGGGCCCTTGGTTTGAGCCTTGGCACTTACTGTAGTACAGAGTGACCATCTGTTGTATTACTTGCGAGAGAACAACGATCAAGACGGATAGTAGAACGTTCATGATGGAGTTGTCCTTGACGTAGCGAACATACGTCAATACGTAGCAAATCAGTGCGAAGCCTTGCGATGGGAGCATACTGACCACTTTGCGTTTTTTTCAAATACCTGCCTTGTGGTAGTAGTAGGAGTTAAAACCCTTTTGTTTTTCAGCGGTGTTGGGAAATGTTAGGAGCTAAAGGCGTCGGATGAGGGAGAAACGACCACACAGCACAAATGAGCAAACTGTAACCAAGTAGAATGGTGTCATCATGGAAAACTTACAAACCGAGTGACCGATAGGCGGATCTTTATAGGACATATCGGTTTAGTTCATGCCCAGAGGTTCAAAACCACCAAGCATTCTTAATTAAGCAGAACCGGATTGATTTGAAAACAATGATAGACTAACAAATGTCTTACTGCATTATGTGAGCTAATAATCGTACAGCCGTGTAGCAAGATAGAAGTAAATGTATATATATCATACCGATTTTTCCGGTGTATACTTGAACGACTTGTTTTAATTACAAGAATTATGTTTGGCACCCTTAGAAAGTTCCTACGATCTCAGAGTATGCTGGGGGTGCCCATTTACTGTTTGCTGCCAAGGGTACGAATACATATTTCCGGGGTAGGTTTACTAAGAGCATACGTGTTCTGTGATACTTTTATTCTCGACGCCAATTTGAATTTTGATATCACAGGTTTTTTTCTGAACTTCATTCACACTGCGATATTTAGAGAATCTCAATTCAAGATTTCTCATAGCCCGTTTTGAGAAGTGTGCCCATCGTCATCACAAAATCTTCATCATGGCTCCCACTGTTGTGCAATTAAGGCCAATCGCTCATGTGGCAAGACTAGGCTTGCGGGCTAAAGTTTCTCAGCCAACTATTAGTGTAGCGCTAAGCCAGCGCAGATGGAACTCTGTAGGTGCAAATACTACCTCCGAAGCAGCCAAGGCTACCGCGAAATCTCCTAATCCTGACGAAAACCTAAATGGCAGCTCCGCGATTGTAGGGAACTCGAAGCAGAAGCAGAAAGAACCGCTTATGCAGCGAATCAAGCATGAGATTAGGCACTACGTCAACGGAACCAAACTCCTAGGCTACGAAATCAAGATTTCAACCAAACTTCTTTTTAAGCTGGTCGAAGGCTACGAGCTCTCGAGACGTGAGAAAAATCAGCTCAAAAGAACAATGGGCGACGTTTTTCGTCTAGTACCGTTCAGCGCGTTTCTCGTCATCCCTTTCGCAGAACTACTCTTACCAATCGCTCTGAAAGTCTTCCCCAATCTTCTGCCCTCTACTTACGAATCTGGTAGCGCTAAGCAATTGAAGAAACAGAAGCTCAACGATGTGCGTAACAACACCTCGAACTTTTTACAAGAGACTCTCGAAGAATCATCTTTGATCAGTTATAACTCCATCGAGAGCGCGGAGAAGAAGAAAAAGTTCCTCAACTTTTTCAAAAAGTTGAACTCTCCAAAAGACGGCAACGACAACGTCTTCACACATGACGAGATTCTCACTGTAGCGCAAATGTTCAAAAACGACAGTGTGTTGGATAACTTGTCTAGGCCCCAATTGGTGGCCATTGCCAAATATATGTCCTTAAGACCCTTTGGTAACGACAATTTGCTGCGTTACCAAATTCGTTACAATCTGAAAAATATTATGGAGGATGACAAAATCGTAGACTATGAAGGCGCCGAAGCTTTATCAAATGAGGAACTTTACCAGGCTTGTATTTCTCGTGGTATTAAAACGTTTGGTGTTAAACGCGAAGATTTGATTGAAAACATGAACATGTGGCTAGAGTTGAGATTAAGACATAAAGTACCAAGCGTTCTGATGATCCTCAGCAGTGCATACACATTCGGGGGCCTTCAGATGGAAGAAGCCAATGCGCATTCTACTTCTGCACAAGATGTTGATGACAGCAAATTCAATCAACTCATGGATCTCTACTACGATGGTATATTGCAAGTCTTGTCTTCCATCCCTGATCCCGTCTACAACGTTGCCAAATTGGATGTAAGTGAATCCAAGGAACAGAAAGCGGATGAAGTCGCAAGAGCCGAAAAAGCCGAACAAGCCGAACTTTCACAAGATGCTCAGGCAGCTACCTCGACCGCAGGTATCAAAGCTGCTGGGGAGACGGTCGCTAGAACCTCTTCACCCGAAACCCCTAGCGATGCATCCTCTGCTGGCAAATCTGCTCCACATAAACCAAAACCAGAGGCAGAAGAAGATGAAGAAGTTGATATTTCGCGTTCTGACGACAACGAGTTCAAACTCAACGTGTTGAAAGAACAAGAAGCGATGATTAAGAAGGAGGAGGAGGAGGCCAAAAAGAGAACCTCCAGACAAACTGTCGAGGACGACATAGATTTGAACGAGGACGCTTCTAATGCCCCGGTGCCCATAAAGGATGCTGCCGAGGTATCGTTGACAAAGAAAGAATGAGACAACATGCCATTCTTCTGACAAGCATCCATATTAGAAGTAAATCAAACTCGTCTATGCATTTTGATTTAAATATTCTGAATATGCACAACTCATCGTTGAAAAGATGAGAATTTTATTTAAAAGCGTCTGTTAAGACTTATTAGTCTTGTATATGCAAGTTAAAAAGTTGTGGATTACGGACAGACCTATCATAATATATTAAAAATAGAAGAAGCCGCGCGAGAGGATGATCGTGTTTTACCGGGTTGATAGTGTCAGCAAAAAAACGATAACAATTAGACTAATGCTAATTAATAGTCAAGCCACCATGCAATTTACAGACCTATTCTGACCATATTCGAAGGACATCGATGTCTTGAAAAGGTTTGCTTCTAGAAGTGCGTTTTATACAAATATGAACGAATGGTGAACAATCAATTTGGTATGGCGTGGTGACATCCGCAGCCTCACATAGTATTCGATTAATACACTGCGGCGCCCCATTGCGAGAAAATGACCCGAATATTGTGATATAGCATATAAGAAAAATAATAATTTCATGTACCATCCGATATGGTGTAACGGCTATCACACTCCGCTTTCACCGGGGAGACCGGGGTTCGACTCCCCGTATCGGAGTTCTTTTTTGCCGAGACATACATCGCATTTCATTCTGGGCAATCAGTATCAATCAAAACTTGCTGAGAAAGTTCGTTCAACGAAGTTTATATCATCATTTCTGCTCCAATCGTTTGAGCTACGTTCCCTACATGTTCCCAAAATATAAATGATTCGCCAGTAGACGAAAATCGTAAGTTTGCAATTTTCAGGGGAAACGAGACAGAATAGAAGTTTCACTTTAAGTCTTAATACATAAGTGACCCAAACGAATTCAAATTGAGACACTGTCAAACCTCTTCGCTTTCGCTCCGCCATTGTTGTAAGAATGCCTCCAAGAATACACGTCTCGGACAGTGGTGAGTTCGTGGATTCCGATGGAAACCAAATCCAGCTGCGTGGTGTAAATTTGGATCCAAACGTTAAATATCCCATTACTCCTCACTGCAGAAGTCATGATCCTATGACCCCGTCATTCTTTGAGGATGCACACAAGGTCAGCTTTATCAGTCACCCGCTCAAACTTGACGACATTGAGCTTCATATTTTGAAACTAAAGTCTCTCGGGTATAATGCCATTAGGTACCCATTTACTTGGGAATCCATTGAGCATGAAGGACCTGGAAAATACGATTTCGAATTCATCGACTACACAATAGAGGTCCTCAAAAAAATACACAGTTTGGGCGGAATTTACGTTTACCTTGATCCGCATCAGGATGTGTGGTCGCGATTTACTGGCGGATCCGGAGCTCCTTTATGGACTTTATACTGTGCGGGGTTTCAACCTCGAAGATTCGAACAGACACAAGCGGCTATTATTCAAAATTCATTCATTGATCCAAGAACTGGAAAAGAAAGTAAGCCTTATCCCAAAATGTTGTGGGCAACCAATTATTCTCGCCTAGCGGCACAAACTATGTTTACGCTCTTCTTCGGCGGGAAAAAGTTTGCTCCCAAGTGTGCTATTAATGGCTTAAATATAGAGGATTACCTGCAGGATCGCTTCACTGAAGCTGTAATGACATTTTACCGAAGGATACGCGCGAATGCTCCTGAGCTTTTCGAAGACCATTGCGTGATAGGCTTGGAAACCATGAATGAACCCAACATGGGCTACTTTACGGATCCCAATCTTTCAGAGGTTCCCAAAGACCGAAAGCTCAAGAGAGGTACAATGCCAACAGCATTCCAAGCTTTCCAGCTGGGGGAAGGTCTTCCAGCCCTTGTTGACACCTATGAAATATCTGTATTTGGGCCTCGTAAGACAGACACGACCCGCATTGATCCCAAAGGACAATCAGCCTGGCTATCTGAAGATGAGAGAGCTGAAGTAGATGCACAGTACAATTGGCAGAGGGGTGAGGAATGGAAAGCTGCAACCTGTATTTGGAGGCTTCATGGTGTCTGGGAGCTTAAAAAGGGAAATCAGCCTGTTTTACTTAAAGCAGACTATTTTGCCCGCGAACCCATGACCGGAGCTAGGATTGATTTGAGATATTTTACCAACGGCTTCTTTTTGGACTACTTTCAGAAATTTCGTGGAAAATTTAGAGAGCAAGACACAGAATCGTATATCTTCATGCAATCTCTAACCCTACAGGAACCTCCAAGATTGAAGAATACGGACTTGATTGACGACAAGACTATTTATGCATGCCATTTTTATGATGGAATGTCATTGATGTTCAAATCGTGGAACAAACTTTACAACGTGGACACGTTGGGCATCATGCGAGATAAGTATGCTAATCCTGTCTTAAGCGTTGTATTAGGAGAAACAATGATACGGAAATGCATCAGGAAGCAACTGGCACAAATGAAGGAGGAAGGCAAAAAACTTCTGGGTAGCCGCGTGCCTGTCTTTTTCACGGAAATTGGAATGCCCTTTGACATGGACAACAAAAAAGCGTATGAAAATGGCGACTTCAGCTCTCAGATTGGTGCAATGGATGCGCTAGGCTATGCTCTAGAAGGCAGCAATCTTTCATATAGCTTGTGGTGCTACTGCACTGATAACTCACATGAATGGGGTGACAGTTGGAACAATGAGGACTTCTCCATCTGGAGTAAAGATGATCTGATAGATCACTCGTCTTCAACTCCAACCGACCTAAAGTCCGATTCAGAACCTGATCTCGTATCATCTTTTTCAACGATACCGCATGGTCGGGTATCTGACATCGACACTGAGGAAGAAGAAAGCCATTGGGATTACAACGGAGTTAGGGCCCTTGAAGCTATCCTACGGCCGTATCCAGTAAAGATCAGCGGAGAGTTTGAAAATGCCGAGTTTGACTTGACTAGACGAGAATACAGGCTGACTATAAACGCTAAATCAAGAGAGAATGGGAGGCTGGCCTCAACGTTGATATTTCTCCCCCAAATGCATTTTCCTATAGGTCAAACAACAATTAAAACCACATCTGGCCAATTTCTTTATGATCCCAATCAACAAGTCCTAAGATGGTCTCACGACTTGGGCTTACAGAGCATTTCTTTGCGGAAGGAAGCGGAAACATCCAAAAAATCAGATGATCCTGAAGGATGTTCAGTAATGTAGCGCATTGCCAATTATGGGTATTATTTCTCTTTAATATGGATCTCGTGTGAATGAAAAGGTGTACATAAGAGTAATATGATGTCAATCAAAAATCATCGTTAAGTTCGTCCTCTCTTTCTCTTTTAGAACTGGCCAGTTCTCTCTTTGTAACCTGGTTAACAAATTGTTGGAATTGATCCAGGAAAGGCTGAAGGGAAGTACTTTCAATTCTATTTCCATTTGTTTCCATCTCGCTCTGCAGTTGGATTAATTTTGGAGCATCACTAGGAGTGAAATTCTCTGTGATGGGAACACAGACATTTCCTGTTGCTGGATGTATGCAGAATGGTGCCTTTAGTAAATGGATGGTTTGCTTAGTGACCTCAACATCTAATTTTGGGTACAGTGTTGCTAGAACTAAGTCTTCTTTGCACTCTCGCAGTTTGTTGAAATAATCAGATTTCTTCAACGCGGATTGATGCTTTAATTGGGAGGTTGCTAAGGAATCGATATCCGACCATTTCTGTTCACTAGTTCGATTTTCATGCATCTTCCAATGCTTTTTCAAGATTTCGATGAGAACTTTGTCATGAAGGCCAGGAAGCAACCCTTGAATGGCCGCTTCATCTTCTTGCCATGGATTTTGTTCTCGCAAAATGATCTCGACAAAATATGGCTTTAGAATATCTAAAGAGCGGACCAAATGCGGATGATAAGGACGCTTCAGATTCAATCGCTTGGACATGTTCCTCTCCCTCACTACATTCATGTAGTCTAACACGTTTCGTCTCTGTATGTCATTCAACTGTCTTGCTCTCTTGTCTGTTACCCAACAATGAGCACCACGTCTTCCGGAAAAAACCCAAATATAGTCTGTGTAGCCAAAGTCTTCTTCCAAAGAAACATTGAGTACCTTCATTGCCAAGGAAATGAACTTCCAGCATTTGGAGCAGACGTTCGCTCCTGAACAACACGTTCTGTAAGAATCATAGTCATCCATGTCGATATCAAACACAACTTCCTTTTCTAGTGGCTTCATATCGGCTTTGAGGATTGAATCCATTTGACGTGGAGGCTTGTTATAGATAGCTCCAATTTCGAATCTGTCCGGGTTGGCTCGTTGGATTTGCGCTTTAAAGTCTTGCACAGAGTCAAATGAATTGTATCTCTTATAAGCGCCAGACCGAAACGCCATGGCAAGCTCTCTGTGCATCATATCGCGACCTGGTTTTGGTGAGTGATTTAGCCAGTGAAACACTGGTTTGAAAGGGTATAAGTATTGATAGTAATACTGCATATCGGTTGCACTGGGCCCGTTCCCAGGAGGAGCGCTCTGCATGGTCATTACACCTTCAAACTCTTAATTCGATCCAGGTTTGAGTTCTATGAGCTGATACAATCTTTTGATGTCAAGCGCAGAAAGCTCTACCCAATGCTTTCGAATATTACTCTTTTATGCATTGCATCGAGAACGCGTCAGTTCACGCGTGTAACATATAAATATATATTTTTTACTATGAACATTGAAATATGATTGAAAATTGGGTACTCGAAACTATAACCTACATATTAATTGACTCAACTTCTAATCCGCCAAAAGTTACTACTGCGATTTTTCCGCGTATAAAAGGACCAAAAGGCGCTAGGAATAGACTGGAATGTGCACATTTCAATGTTAATATTTAAAAATTTCTAAAGCACCATCTGTATAGCAAATGTGCGAGGAAACCTCCCTACGAAGGCAAAATACTTAGAAGGCGTAAATGAGGGCTGGAAAACAAAGCGACGGCAGTGGGTCTAGTAAACTCTCATTGAAACCCTGAATAAATACATCGCATGAGAGTGTAACATACCGTAAAGAGTGAGATAATCTTACAAATTAACTTGCTTCCCGCTCTAAGCTTAGCTAGCCTTGAGACCCTAACTCATTTGAATATGATCACTCTTACTTATTCACCTTGCTAATTTTACGCAGAGATGCAAAGTAAAAAAAAGTCGAATATGTGCACGCCTTGTCATGGAGCTGGGTGCTTTCTAACCAGATCAGACATGGTGATTTCTTAAGCCCAGTTAGCGTAGCACGGAATAATAAGATTCCGCTAAAGCCACTAGACAGCTCGTACTGATCGTATGATAATAAATTCGAATGTCACACTCGTCGTATATGATCTCAACTTTTCAGTTATGGATCATCTGGAACGGTTGGAGGGTGGCAAAGCTACAAGCATATTGTAGAATATACACAACATCAGAGCCCTAACTTAACCTCTGCGTAAGAAGTATCTCTAATTTAAAAAACATCACAGCATTAAACCGCTTCCTCTTCATTGATCAAAATGGATATTATTTTAGGTATAAGGGTGCAGGATTGTGTGATATTGGCAACTTCCAAAGCCGTAACTCGAGGCATTTCGATACTAAAAGCCGATGACGATAAGACCAGACAACTTTCGGAACATACGCTAATGGCTTTCAGTGGGGAAGCTGGTGATACCGTGCAGTTTGCAGAATACATTCAGGCGAACATTCAATTGTATTCGATCAGAGAGAACCACGAGCTCTCTCCACAGGCGGTTTCAAGTTTTGTCAGACAAGAACTGGCGAAGTCGCTCCGCTCCAGAAAGCCGTACCAGGTGAATGTGCTGCTTGCTGGCTACGACGCCCACAGCAATAAAACTGAATTGTACCAGATAGACTACCTAGGAACTAAAGTTGAGCTGCCTTACGCAGCACACGGCTATTCTGGTTTTTACACGTTTTCGCTGCTCGATAGACACTACAGACCCGACATGACTTTAGAAGATGGTCTTGAGCTTTTGAAGCTATGTGTTGAAGAACTTGACCGCAGAATGCCCGTTGATTTCAAGGGCGTTCTTGTCAAAGTCATCGACAAAGACGGTTGTCGCGAAATCGAAGACTTCGGAACCAAGGCATAATATTTCAGCGGCATATATAAATAAAACAAGCAAACAATGTCAGCATTTTTCATCGGTCTTCGACAGCAACTTCAGATGCGAAGGAATCTTCGGTATGTAAACCTCGACCATATTGATGATGCTAGCCACCTTGTATGGATCTCTATCCTATCAATGAATGCAACAGCAAGCACCAACGTTTTCAATTTCAATGCGGCGAATGAATTACAGCCGTTGGATACTCCATTCCTTCCTATATTAACACTGATTGCTTAATGTTGAATTTGCTTATGAAGATATTCCTGCATCACACACCAGGGATTGATTAGGCAGCATGTGTTTATAGTGCTCAATAAATCACAATTTGTCGGATTTTGCTCCTGCTGTGTTCACCTTTGAGTTATTCAGATATACTCAATATTTTTCATTTTAAGGGCGTCGCTTTACCAAAAATCTTCTCTACCTTGTGTATATCTGATACCCAGGTTTTATTTAGCAATGGTTCACTTATATGATTCGTTCTTCATTGATGCCTTTCGCTACCTTCCGCTACCTTCGGCGGCTCAAACATTTTGGAAACTGTTTCAAGCAATTTTGATTGCTGCGAACGCCGATACCGAAGTCCGATTGATACATATATACTGTTGCTTCGATTATAATGAGCATTGTTTTCTCATGTAAAAACAGAACAATAGGAACGCCCACCAAATGCCATACACAGGTGTTTACTATTCAAACGGTGCCAGAAAAACCATTTCTTAAGCTCATTTACATCTCGATTTGGTCGCTTCCGACGTACTCATCTTCAATATTGAGACCTCAGTAACACTAACTGCTTACCTTTCCCCAACACCATCTACGACCATAGGCGCAGAAGACTCTTCATGAGTGCTGTGATTACGAAGATTGGGAGAGCACTTGGGGTTGAAGACCAAGCGATTTGCGAATTCGTTTATGACATCTGTGTCAAAAGCTCTTGTTTAGAGCAGTTTCAATCAAAAGTTCAAGAGCTAGATGTTGGTATTGCGCCCGATGTTGCTGTAAAAATTTATGAACTTGTACCACATCTAAAGGCCCCTCCGATGGCAGATATCACAGATATATTGAAAGACAATCTTGGCGTGACTGATACAGTCGTTGTGAGATTTGTCACTGAGGTATGTTTTCAATGCAGCTCCTACAATGATTTTGAATCTCAACTTCAAGAAATGGACTCTGGCATAGACTCAAAAACTGCTTCACTCATATATTCTGTTCTAAAGCCTAAACCATCAAGAGGAAAGGACGAAGTCAGCATGCCAAATAATAAGAGAGACTGGAGCGCTCTTAGCAACTCCGGCGGAATCGTCAAGACTGAAAATGACGCTCCAGTACAGCTAGATGTTACACCTCTCATGGGCAAGATCTACTCTGGCGTGGTAAAAAAAATAATGGCATTTGGGTGTTTTGTCCGAATATTGGGCACACGCGATCCAAGGTGCGACGGATTAGTTCATATTTCTGAAATGGCAGATAGAAGAGTTAGCGATCCTTCAGATGTTGTCTTTGTTGATCAACGTGTTTTTGTTAAGGTCATCAAGATTCAACACAATGGGAAGATATCGCTTCAGATGAGGTCAATTGACCAAGAGACTGGCTTAGAGCAGAATCAGGGACTGTGCCGGGGGCGGCGTTTGGAGAGACAAGCTCCCCTCAAAATAAAGAGAAAATTAACCTCACCTGAAAGGTGGGAGATTCGTCAATTGGTTGCAAGTGGTGCAGCTTCTATAGACGATTATCCGGAGCTGAAAGAGACCATCGAGCAAGATGGAGACTTAACCAAGAGTGTGACACAAGAGCAAGCGGAAGTAGATGTCGAATTAAAAACAGATGACAAACCGCAATTTTTGGAGGGAGAAACCGACTTCTCCCATAAGCAAGAAATGCCAAAGATCACCAAAGTACCACAAGGGTCACTTACAAGAACAGCTCTCAACGGATCAAGTCTTATGAGTGATCACAGGAATGAGAAGCTACAACAAAAGAAGGAGCTTGAACAGGAAACACGAAAAAAGACGCTCCTTGACGATCCCAATTATCGTTCACAAGCTGACTTTAAGAACAAACAACTTGCGTTGACCGCTTGGGAAAGGAGCAGGAATAGAGAAACTATTGAATATGGTAAGAGAAGCAGTTTACCCATCAAAGTTCAGCGAGAATCTTTGCCCGCTTTCAAAATGAGGCAACAAGTAATAGACGCAGTCAGTGATAACCAATTCCTAGTCATTATTGGAGAGACAGGTTCAGGAAAAACTACCCAAATCACACAGTATTTAGATGAAGAGGGTTTTAGCAATAGTGGATTAATTGGATGTACTCAACCGAGAAGAGTGGCTGCCGTCTCTGTAGCAAAACGTGTCTCCGAAGAAATAGGATGTAGGGTTGGTGAATATGTCGGTTACACAATCAGATTTGAGGACGAGACTTCCCCTAAAACGAGAATAAAGTACATGACAGATGGTATGCTGCAAAGAGAGGCGCTTTTGGATCCAGAAATGAAAAACTACTCGGTGGTTATATTGGATGAAGCTCACGAGAGGACAGTAGCGACAGATGTGCTATTCGCTTTGCTCAAGAAAGCTGCTTCGAGAAGACCGGATCTGAGAGTAATTGTAACATCGGCAACCTTGGATGCGGAAAAGTTCTCGAACTATTTTCTACAGTGCCCGATATTGAGGATACCTGGTAAAACATTCCCCGTTGATGTGATGTATGCGCAGGTACCTCAAATTGATTACATAGAGAGTGCTCTCGATACAGTGATGGAAATCCACATCAACGAAGGTTGTGGCGACATTTTGGTTTTTCTGACAGGCCAAGAAGAAATCGACACATGTTGTGAAGTTTTGTACGAGCGTGTTAA
This sequence comes from Lachancea nothofagi CBS 11611, assembly GCA_900074755.1. Classification (NCBI taxonomy): domain Eukaryota; kingdom Fungi; phylum Ascomycota; class Saccharomycetes; order Saccharomycetales; family Saccharomycetaceae; genus Lachancea; species Lachancea nothofagi. The sequence goes on from LT598447.1 coordinate 1,865,769, forward strand.
AACTCTAGGAGACACTATCCAGGAACTTCTTATCTTGCCGGTGTATTCAGCTCTGCCTAGTGAAGTCCAATCAAAGATTTTTGAGCCCACACCACCAAATTGCAGGAAGGTCATTTTTGCTACCAACATAGCAGAAACGTCAATTACCATCGATGGTATTTATTATGTTGTGGACCCTGGCTTTTCGAAAGTGAACACATACAATCCTCGTGCAGGGATGGAACAGCTCATAGTATCACCTATCTCACAGGCACAAGCAAATCAAAGAAAGGGACGTGCTGGTAGAACGGGTGCAGGTAAGTGCTACAGGCTATACACTGAATCTGCCTATTTGAATGAGATGATTCCCAACACTATTCCTGAGATACAGAGGCAAAATTTGTCATACACGATCTTGATGCTAAAGGCGATGGGAATTCATGACTTGCTGAACTTTGAGTTCATGGATGCTCCACCGCGAAATTCGATGACTAGCGCCTTGGAAGACTTGTATAATTTACAAGCGCTGGATGAAGATGGGAGACTCACTAAGACTGGCCGTTTGATGTCACAATTCCCGATGGAACCGGCCTTATCGAAGGTACTAATGGAGTCTGCTAATACTGGGTGTTCCGACGAAATCTCAACCATCATTTCGATGCTGTCAGTACAGAATGTGTTCTATCGGCCACGAGACAAACAACAAGAAGCAGATTCAAAAAAGGCTAGATTCCATCATCCATACGGCGATCACTTGACTTTGTTAAATGTTTACACCCGCTGGCGGGACGAGAATTATTCGAAGACGTTTTGCTTAAACAACTATTTGCATGAACGTCACCTAAAGCGAGCCAAAGACGTCAAAACACAGCTGATAAACATTTTCAACAAACTGCGCCTACCACTGTCCAGCTGTAGGGGAAATGTAGATCTTATACGAAAAACACTAGTATCAGGCTTTTTCAGGAATGCTGGCAAGAGAGATTCTCAAGTTGGATACAAAACTATCACCGACGGCACGTCTGTAAGCGTCCACCCCTCGAGCGCTTTGTTTGGAAAGGACCATGACTACGTTATTTATCATAGTTTGGTCCTAACAACACGCGAGTACATGTCCCAAGTAACTGCAATTGATGCACGCTGGCTTGTAGAAAGCGCACCACACTTCTACAAGGTGGCGGGTGCGGAAAGCGAGTCTCGCAAGAAGGCTAAAGTTGTGCCTCTTCACAACAAGTTTTCGCAAAACCAAGATTCCTGGAGATTAAGCTCGATCCGGCAGACAAAGGAGAAAGCTTTAGGGATAAGAAGGTAAATGTGGTCAGTGTTTGCCGTGCATATGAAGGCCAAGAGACCCACCGATATTCAGTGATTTTGGGAGTAGACATTCAACATGCAGTGAATGTGATATCTTTTTAGCAATATCTGTGCTAGGTCTAAAGGGTCCAAACTTTGGGGGACAATTTGCAGAGGCTAGTGTGGAAGGTCGCTTTTCTGAATATGTGTCATATGAAGTCAAAAATGCTCGACATACAGAACCGGTTTTGTTTCCCAACATAATGACATGGGCGAATTACATGTTCGTTGCATTCGGACTTTTTAGCATATTAACACTTTGTTACTTACTTAATGAGTATTCAAGAGAAATGAGTCGTACATCTTACATATAAGCTGCGAGTGTACTTTAGGCATGTGTGAATATAGCGTTTTGGCTCACTTCAAAGACAAATCAAATTAAGTGTCGTAGCTTGCATGTAGAGAAATTCTCGTTTAGATCCTTATTCGATATAAATTAACCGACTTTTTAATTAAAATAAAACTAGCATTTTCTAAAGTAACTACGACCTTAACAATGATTGTTAGCCCTGTAAAGTTAGCGGTAAATGGGAGCGTAGCCGTTATTGGTGCTGGGGTCGGCGGTCTAAGTTTTGCTTACTTTTTGAGTAAATTGAGGCCGGACCTTAATATCACTATTATAGAGGCTTCCGATAGGAAAGGCGGATGGATCAATACCAGTGTGTTTGAAAGCGATCATGAGAAACCCGTTCTCGTGGAAAAAGGTCCGAGAACATTGCGAGGGCAATCAGACGGAACTACCTTGATGGTAGACACATTGAAAGCTTTGAAAATGCAAGACGCCGTGTTATGCATTGAAAGCAAATCGGAAGCAAACCGAAAGTTTCTCCTGGACGTTAATGACTCATTGGTGCAAGTTCCCAATTCATTAAATACTTTGATCCATTTTTTGTCCAGCTCTTTGGGCAGAGGCCTGATAACCGGGCTTCTTGGGGAGCCTTTTCGAAAATTACCAGTTGGAGCGCTCGAGGAAGATGAGAGTGCTCACAGTCTGATTTCCCGCAGGTTTGGCAACAGTGAGATTAGTAATAACATCTTCAGCGCTATATTTCATGGCATTTATGCCGGTGACATCAAGCAGCTCAGTGCAAAGAGAACTTTAGCATCTATCTTTGCACTTGAGCGGAAGCACGGATCATTGATCAGAGGAATGCTTAGCAGCAAAAAGACCAAAAAACTACTGGAGTTGCCAGAATCTCTGCATACTTACCAAGAAAGTCTCAACAGGGATCCGAAAGAGCTTTTACAACTTTATGGACGGCTCCGCAAGCTGCCAATGCTGGGTCTTCGCAACGGGCTCGAGACGTTCCCCAAAGCCTTATCGATAGCACTGCAGCAAAACCCAAAGGTCAATTTTGAACTTGGGAGCGGTGTTTCTCAGATCGATGCTAAAAAGGAAGGTCATTGCAACCTTTTGCTTGCTAATGGAGCTAAATTGAACGACTTCGATCACATAAGGCTAACAAACACACCAAAAGTGATATCCCGGATGATAAGAGACGAGGCTCTGGCTCACGAGCTAAAGCAGGTACATGCTAACACAGTGGTGCTGCTGAACTTTTATCTGCCCAACATTGATCTAGTCGAGCGCTACCATTCGTTTGGGTACCTGGTACCGCAATCCAATCAAAACCAGGAGCAGTTATTGGGGGTCATATTCGATTCTGTGATCGAGCAGAACTACAAGCCACTGATAGAAGAAGAGAGCTCTACTCTTGCGACGTCAAAACCCAAAGCATACACGAAATTAACGGCTATGGTAGGAGGTCACTATTTGAACCGGAACGGCGCGCAACTGAAGAAGTCGACTGACTACATCAAAGACGTCAAGAAAGCGCTTGGACGACACCTCAAAATTTCAGAATCCGAGCTGGATCGGGGCCATTGGGAAGTAACTTTCGCCAGTGAGTGTCTTCCCCAGTTTTTTGTCCACTACGACCGCTGGTTGAAGCGCATTGAGACCGATTTTGAAACAAAGTTCGGCTCGCGTGTTTCGCTTGGTGGTATGGCCTTCAGCAAAGGACCTGGAGTGCCAGACGTGGTCATGGACGGATTCGAAGACGCTAAATCGTTGTCGTGAACTCTAATCGCTCCACACGAGCACTATCTATTTTTTGTTTTTAATTTTGCATCTATAATATCATCGTACATATATAAGAATTGGATATACTTCAGGGCGAGAAGCTCGAAACAACTTGTCAAATAGCCGCTCAGGAGTGATCCGGGATACACACAATAGCCACCCGCCAATGCCGTCTAGCAAAAGAGTTCCTGAGAACAACGTGAACTCTGCTCAGGCTGCCAAGAGATCCAAAATCGCTGAGCCGCCCAAACTCGAGCCCAAAAGGTCACTGTACGTGAACAATCTAAACGACAAAATCAAGATGCAGACGCTCCGAGAAAACCTTTACCTACTTTTTTCAACATTCGCCGAGGTGCTGCAAGTCACAGTATCTAAAGCGACGCGAGGACAGGCCTTTATTGTTCTGAAATCTGTGGACGAAGCTAATTTAGCTATGATTTCGCTCCAAGAGGAGCCTTTCTTCGGAAAACCCCTGCGAATTCAGTTTGCCAAGAAGGACTCTCTACTAGTTCTACAAGGGGTCGATTCTCAATCCTAGTTGTCCTATTCATCCACTGAGAATCATCAAATACTGCTGGACGGGCCCGTACCCGTTGTTTCTTAGCGTGTTGCACGACTTGCGTATTCCGTAACACGATAATTGGAGAAGGGTTTGTTTCATGACTGTCACGCTCAAACGCATATATTCAGATCGGAAAGCGTTGCAGATGTATATAAAGGGTCAGGACAATATGCCAAATTGCTGAAACAAGATGAGGTTTTGAACAAAAAACAAAATCGAGAGGCTAACAAAAGGCAAGCGTTTACGATCTCATCCATCGCCCAATGACAATGGCCACGCCCAGCAGTATCCAGGACTATATCAGTCTTGCGGGATTGGTAGAGACAGACTTCAAGTTTCAGGGTCTCAAAGAAGAGCTGTCACACTACGACGCCAACTCGAAAGAGTACCTCACAGCGCTGTATAATGCAATGCCCTTGACCAACCACGCCGACTACCGGCAGTTTCTAAAAAAACAGGCGGTTGCCGTTTCGGAAGCGGACTTGAAGCTCGGCCTCAGCCCTGTGTACCGTAATTCACTCAGTCCAGACCACTTGGTTTCCACGATCCATCCGAACCTATCCACGTCCTACGATCTGTTCAACTTCGCCGTGGAACGGTTTCCAGACAACGACTGCCTTGGACAAAGGGTGGCGCTCGATGGCACGGGGAAGTTGAGTAACAATTACGTTTTTGAGACCTACCAAGGAATTCAAGATCGAAGTCGTAATTTGGGAAGCGGAATCATGACTGTGGTAAATCTCAAGCGCAAGCGGAAATTTGAATTCAACGATTTTATCGTGTGTTTTTTGTCTACTAACCGTAAAGAATGGATTATCTCGGACTTGGCGTGCCAAGCCTACTCCTTACCCAACACGGCTCTCTACGAGACCCTCGGATTGGACACTTCAGAACACATCCTAAATATCACTGAGTCTCCAGTTCTTATACTATCCAAGGTGAATCTTTATAAGGCCTTGGAGATGCTTCCTAATTTGCCACATTTGAGCACGCTAATCTGCATGGATGAATTGACCTCGGACGAGCTAGCTCAACTCAATGGACCTTTGCTACCTAAACGGACAAATGGGAACGGTGAGCACATTTCTGTAATCACTATGAGACAAGTGGAGGAAATCGGGGCCAATAACAAAGTTCCTATCATTCCACCGACGCCAGATTCGCTATACACTATTTCTTTCACCTCGGGAACCACCGGAACTCCCAAAGGTGTGGAATTAAACCACAGTCACATTGCTGCGGGGATCACACTCGCACTATCAATCTTCCGCATACCTGCCGCTAAGCGTGGCAATCAGTTATACGACATGTGCTTCTTACCGCTAGCACATATATTCGAGCGTATGATAGTTGGCTATGGATTGTCAGCTGGTGTTGGCCTCGGATTTTTACACAAAGCAGACCCGGCCGTACTAGTCGAAGATTTGAAAATATTGAAACCAGATTTCTTGTCCTTAGTGCCCAGAGTGCTTACCAAATTTGAAGCTGGCATCAAGAACGGATTGCAAAGCGAAACCACATCTACCGTTTCCAAAAATGTTGCACGCAATATTCTGGACAAGAAACGCGTAAGGTTTCAGAGTCGGGGAGGGCCTGACCATTCGATTGTGAACTATATGGTGTTTCATAAAATTCTCATAGACAAGATTCGGGACTCTCTTGGACTCACCAATGCATCATTCCTGATAACAGGTTCTGCGCCTATTTCAAATGATACGCTTCTATTTATGAAGAGCGCACTCGATTGTGGTATCAGACAAGGTTACGGCCTTACCGAAACATTCGCAGGTGTATGCCTCAGTGAAGCACATGAGCGGGACTCCGGAAGTTGTGGGGGGATGGCTGTTACTACTGAATGCAGACTGAGATCGATACCTGAAATGGGTTATGACGCGGTGCGCGATTTAAGAGGAGAAGTTCTACTCCGCGGTCCACAGATCTTTTCTGGGTATTTCAAAAATCTTAAAGAGACTAGAAAAGTTTTGAGTGAAGATGGTTGGTTTTCCACAGGTGATATTGGTTATATTGATTCTAAGGGCCGCTTGACCATTATAGATCGGGTAAAAAACTTTTTCAAACTTGCACAAGGTGAATACATTGCCCCTGAAAAGATCGAGAATATTTACTTATCATCTTGTCCTTACCTTTCCCAAATTTTTGTGCATGGAGATTCTTTGCAGACTTTTCTGATAGCTATTGTTGGTTTAGACTTGAGCATAATCACTCCAATATTGCACCAAAAGATATCAGGATTAAAGGGGACGTATGGACAAGAGCTGATCAAATCTCTCAATCAAAATCGTGAGTACAAAAAGGAATTCTTAAAGTTGGTGAACAGTTTTGTCAAAGGTCTACAAGGGTTCGAGAAGGTGAACAATTTGTATGTTGGTATTGAGCCTTTGACACTTGCTGATGATACGATTACACCCACTATGAAGGTCAAGAGGTCAAAAGCAGCTGTTAGGTACAAGGCAGTGTTAGATTCTCTCTATAGCGAAGGCTCTCTCATTAAGGCAGAGAAGCTATGAACTCCCGCTCCGCAGATTCCCATTTTTATATTATGCATTCAAATATTGATTATCGCTTAGGTCAGTTCAGCTGGCAAATTTGCCTTTCTATACAGATGAGAGACCGGCTTTTTGGCCTCAGTTAAAAATGTCTCAAGTATTGCGATACACTCGTCAATAGTTCTACCCTTTTTAATACCCGTCTCTATAGCTCGTATGATAATCAATCGCCTGCTGTACTTCTTTTTGACATTTTTCCTCAGATTTGACCTCCATCGAGTTGAAAAAGATCTCTCCAAGGAACGTATCGATACACCCTTACTACCGATTCTATGATACTCATTCCATACTTCACTGATTGTTGTATATTTTTCAGAGAAACGAATACCCCATTTCTCAAGAATGTCTCTTTCTCCTAACTGAGATGCCGGAGATGAGGGGCCGCCGGAAGGTCTAAGATTTGGAGTTGCCGGGGTGTTTAGTCTCAACGGGAGGAGCGGAATTTGTCTTGTAGATGAATTAGGAGTAAAGCCAAAAGACTGGGTGGCGTCGACAGTTCCGTTCCCAGTTCGAGCTCTTTGGGGCTGCGCCAAAAGAAAGTCGTTTGACAACGTTCGTTTCTCGAGATTCTGGGCCATTGCGTCATTTATGAGCGAGGTTATATCCTCGGCATTTGAATTTTGTTCGTAGTCTTTCAAGATAAGCGAAGAAAGAACATTTTGAGGATACGGCGTGGTTATTCGCGTATTCAAGTTCGAGTTCGGATCTTGATTGGTAGCGGAAGATAAATCGGTAAGACCTGCAAAAGTTAATTTTTGTTCATTTTCTATTGCATCAGCTAAGTAAGAGTTATCTTCTTTGGGAGTGGTTGCTGTTGGCGTACGTTGAGCAGTGGAGGAAACGGAATTCACAGAACTATCAGTCGCATCGAGGAGAGCACTTACTTCACCAAAGTCACGCATATGCTCATCTTGCAAGACTGCATGCTCAACTTCTCTTATATTGAACTCGCCTAAAATATTTCTCAGTCGCTTTCCAACTTGTATTTGGAATGATTCGCGTTCGGACTTTTCATGCCGGAGTTGCACCCGAAAGGTTTCTACCTGGTGTTCTAAAACCTCAATTTTCTCTTTCATCAATTCTAAAGCCCGGGAACAGTCAGAAGTCATTTGAGAAGAGGGAACCGGGGGATGCATGGTTTGAGCCTTGTTTCTAGTCTAAAGTAAAGTTGTTGTAACGTTCAAAATATGGGGAACTTGCCGCAAACCTTGAATGAATTAGGTATGGACTTCACTAAGAGTAATCGTAGTTGATGAAGTGCTCCGTTTGTCGCGTCCGAAGTTCTTATGACAGAGTAGCCACACCGCTTATAAAAAGCAGTTTTCCTTCGCAAGAGAACAGCACCGAGATGCTTGATCATTCAAATACTCCTAAAACGCTTTTGTAAATCACGACTATGGCTGCTAGGCAAACCGCAATCACAACAATCCTCTATTGGTGTGTCAGTGTATAAAGTGGTTCAGTCAGCTCACCACCCAAAAAAATACTGAAAATCTGATAAATGCTAAAGATGCTATAGCACCAGTCCAAATCAGTTTGTCCAGGGTACTTTACAGAACTCTTTAGTGCCACTTAAGACCAACGAATACAATATTACGTGGACTATTACGAATGTCTCTTGCCAATATTGACAAAGCCAGTAACAGCAAACTACCAAACCTGAAGTAGCGCGTATATATGGTGGCCTACCAGCCGTTGATCGCAACTCGTCACTGTTAACTTTTATACTTTTCGTCAAATTATTGAAATGCTGATTGATCTTAGGAAATAAATTAAATAACAACAAATTGAGGTTAACCAAGTTTCATAACAAGAAGCTAACTTAACAACTAATACTTAAGGCCTCAGCAAGTTCAGCCTGGAAATTAACGGCAAGACACAATTGAATTGTGCTGGCTGGATCGCGAAACACACTCTTCGCATAATAAATAGAGAGAGAATCGATTGATCCATCAATGAGCGGGGTTGGAGAATCTCGATCAGAATTACTAGGCTGGCTGAACGAACTGCTCCGATTGAACTACGCTAAGATTGAGCAATGTGGCACCGGTGCTGCGTATTGCCAGATTATGGACTCCATCTATGGAGATGTGCCAATGCATCGTGTGAAATTCAACGCAAGTGCAGAGTACGAGTTTCTCACCAATTTCAAGATTTTGCAGAGTTGTTTCACAAAACATAGGCTCGAAAAAACAATCTTGGTTGAGAAGTTAGTGAAATGCAGATTCCAGGACAATTTGGAGTTTTTGCAATGGCTAAAGAAGTTCTGGACCCAAACTAAAGACGAGAGTGCTTACGATGCCGAGTCTAGACGCAAATACCGGGCTCCGACGGTACCTACAACAAACTCTAATATATCAGGGTCAAACTCCACATCAGGGACTATTGGCGGCTCGAATTCTGCCCCTACAAGCGTCGTGAAGAGGCGAGCCAATGGTCCGCTACGAAGCTCATTAACTGGATCTATCCGTTCTTCTGCTCCGTCAGCAATACGTAAATCTTCGAACGAGCAGCTAATGAGTGTTCAAACTAAATTATCTCAAACACAGCTAAATCTTGAGACTTTGCAAAAAGAAGTTACGCAATATCGGGAAGCGATGTGTATAATGGAGCGCGAACGCGATTTTTACTTCGGCAAACTTAGAGATATTGAGATTTTGTCGCAATCAACCAAGGATCTCTGCAAAGAAGGTATCTATTCAAGTGATCCAAACGAGCTGGTTCGTTTCTTGGACAAGATACAGCAAATTCTATATGCCACAGAAGAAGGCTTTGAGGTGGCAGAAGACGAGACTAAACCCAATCGTGAAAATGATGCTACGATTAGGAAGAGTGCTGGTACACCAGACTTAATAGACACCAAGCACCAACCTGCACATAATCTAATCACTGATGAGGAAACGTTTTGACGACAAAGGGACTAAAGCATCTCAAAAATTCCAGTTATATTCTATTAGTGCGTTTGAAGATAGTTCAATGACAGTATTGAAATTTCCGATAACCTTACAAAATAAGCTTGAATTGAATGTTATTTACAGGATAAGTATATTCTTTCGTGAAGCCATCATGCATTGACAACACTGTCGTCGTCTTTCTTTGGGTCCAGATATTTTTCAAATGCTTCATTACGCTCTGGGAACGGTCTTGGCCCCAGCAATCGTATCATGTCCTCTCTTGTTATGACTTCTTTCCGCAGTAATTCTTGAGCGACGTCTTCAACTTTCTGCAAGTTGTCATTCAGCAGGTTTTTACACTGCTTGTGCGCATCATCAACAATTTTTTTAACCTCCAAGTCAATTTTCCGCGCTGTACTGTCGCTAAATGGTTTGTTGACTTGAACCCCATTGGCGTCTTGATCATACGAAACATACCCGATCGTACGGGACATGCCCAGCTTGGTAACCATAGCTTGTGCCATGTTGGTCACTTTCTTGAAATCATCATGAGCTCCGCTGGTAACAAAAGGAAAATGTAGTTCTTCTGATACTCTACCACCCAAAGCCATTACCATTCTGTGTTGAAACTGTTCTTGGGTGATGAGATACTGATCAGGTGGTAGGTATTGTGCATAACCTAAAGCACCTTGGCCTCGTGGAATTATACTCACTTTCAAAAGAGGATCCGCGTGTCGCAGGTACCAACCACAGACTGCATGTCCAGCTTCGTGATATGCAACGGTCTTCTTTTCTTCTGGTGATAAAACACGAGATTTCTTTTCCAACCCCGCAATTACTCTTTCGATAGCTTGTTCAAAATGTACTAATTCGACAAATGGCTTTTGATGTCTAGCGGCGATAAGAGCGGCTTCATTACAAACATTTGCAATATCAGCACCTGCAAATCCTGGCGTTAATGCGGCAAGCTTACCGGCAAGCATATCTTTTTCAGCTGGATCGCTGAACTGTGGATTCAAGTTTAGTTTCTTCAAGTGTACCTGATAAATAGCTTTTCTGCCCTCAACATCTGGTGCGTCAATCTGAATGTGACGATCAAATCTTCCAGGTCTTAACAGAGCAGGATCCAAAACGTCTGGTCTATTAGTACCAGCCAAAACAACCACTTGTTCATTAGTACTGAATCCATCCATTTCTACCAAAAGTTGGTTTAATGTAGCCTCACGCTCGTCATTCGAGCCACCCATGGCACCGCCTTTGCCTCTTTCTTTACCGATGGCATCTATTTCATCCACAAAGATAATCGCGGGTGCCATCTTTCTTGCGGTTTCAAACAGATCACGAACACGAGAGGCTCCCACACCAACAAACATTTCAACAAACTCAGAGCCCGAAACAGACAAAAATGGAACTCCGGCTTCTCCTGCGGTAGCTTTGGCGAGTAGAGTTTTACCAGTACCAGGGGGTCCTGAAAGAATAGCACCGCGGGGAATCTTGGCGCCTAGGGCACGATACTTGTCTGGCTTTTGTAGAAAATGTACAAATTCCAAAATTTCAGATTTTGCTTCATTACAGCCGGCGACATCCTTGAATTTAACCTTAATGTCAGTTTCTTTATTGAAAAGCTTGGCCTTAGATTTACCAACACCAAACATACCTCCCATGGGGCCGCCGCCTCCCCCACCACCCATGGACCCGGAAGCGCGACGAGTAATGAAATAAAGACCCCCAAGGAGGATAACGGTGGGAATAAATGGGAAAAGATACTGCAAAATGGAAGCCTTTTCGACGTAAGTAACTGGAATACGCTCATCTGGAGGGATTTGTAACTTGTCTTGTATTTCATCAATTTGTTGCTCAAAAACATCCACAGACCCAATCGTGAATCCAACTATAGCGGAGGAGTTGGGGGTTGAGAAGAATCCATTTCCAGAGCCCAACGAGGCGGCAGCCTGAGGCATGAGCTGAGCTTCTACCATTTGTTTGTTTACCACATAAATTTTCTTGACCAGGCCTTTCTCCAAATACTTCGTTTTGAACTCTTGGAACGTCAAAGCAGGTCCGTCTTGAGGATCTGACGAAGGGGATGTTAGAAGATGGAATACAAACGTAAAGCCGACCGTGAGATAAATGGTTTTGGCAAATTGTTTGGATTTTAAATATTCACTCAAAGTCTTGAAGTCATCCCTATTGCGGCCACCTTTGTCGTCTTTATCATTCTTATTGTGGTCACCTTTTGGCTCGTTATTTTGAGGCCCCGAGTGCTGGAACCTTTTGCCAGAGAAAGCACTCAAGCGGGGAATGTTTGATTTAAAGGTTGATCTCCTCGGCGCTACAAACGATCGTGCTCTGCTGGGACCGGTGGCCAGCAAGTTTCGAATCATGGAATAGATGTGGGATAATCGCAAACAGGCTCGACTGTGATGTTTGGAGCCTTCGCGTTTGACGTGCAAATAAAACGGGAGTACTTGAGTGATAGATTGAGGCCAAATTGGGATTTTCGCCACTGGGCATCACTAAAAACGAATAGATGCTGAATCAAGCCAAGGGTAGCTGACATTTAGTCTGTACTGACTTGTTGAAAGCAGAAATGAGAGTCGAGAAGAGCTCTGGCCCGGATACGATAGTTTTGTAGACTGTCGAGAACTTGTAGTGTTTTTTTCAGATGGACACATATCTGGGTTCAGTAGGAATGAGCGGTGACTGGCCCGTGTTAATTATATCACAAAGTGAGCTGTTGCCAATTGTGATAGATAGTCTCAAGTACTCCAGTAATGACTACAAGAGTACTCTTGTCACGGCAACGCAGAGTTGTCAATATGTTGCGATGTCAGTGATAATAATGCCTGATTGCAAAATGACTGAGTAGTACAAAGTGATGTGAATAAAACAATAGCACCAAGAATGAAATCTGAGAGCTAGGTTCAGTGGGTGCAGATGCTTAGAAAGCGTTCTGCACCTGGGGAACTTACCAAAATGATCAGAGAGAACGAGCTGGGCTACTAACTATATTATTGTCATTCATTAGCACGTCTCAGCCCGCTATAATTGGGATTGCTTCGTAGTGCTACGGTTTGGCGCAATAGTTTTAGCACATCCGCCGCTCTCGAGCTTGTGTATCAGTGTATGAGCTGCCTCTGTTGTGATTCAGGCCCGCAATCTTCCGATCCACATCAAAGCGCATGTACGTACCGCCCGGAGATTTCGTAGATTGTGATCTGAATGTAGGACTCATTGATCTTTCCAGGACGGCTAGTTACAGTTTCTGCGTTGGGTTTAGAAGATCAAACATTTTACGATGCCATATTTGGTCGACGTCTGGAAATATTCATTTTTGCACATGAGATCAGAGACTGATGCTATGAACCAGATTTTAAATGAGCCACCCTCTAATGAACCATTCCCTGACGAAACATTGTCTCTTTGTTGAATGGGCGCGCGTATGCAATAAAACCTTTCCTCTCCGGCCGGCGTAGTCACCACCTGAGTCACCGCCTAAGTCACCACCTGAGTCACGTCATGTGACCTTAAGTCCTCGTCCTTTTGTCTTAAGTCCGAAACGGTTTGGGATCTCCAAAGCGGCCGGCTTGGCGGCGGCCTCTTAATCAGCGGCCCAGCCAGCCAATCAGCCCACCAGCCAGCGAGCCTCTCGTTGCGCAATGAGAGAAAAGACGCCTTGCAAATATGAAGTTCCAATAGCTTGCTTTCCCGCCGGCGCTTCCGACGTCCTCGAATTATGATCTACCTCCTAAGCCATTGTGTGCGATGTTTCCTCATTCTCATCAGCAAAAAAAACATAAGGAAAATGCTTGAAACGGATCTCGGACTTCGAAGCCCTATCGCCGAGCGGTCTTGTTCCGCAGTTGTTCTTTTTTTCTTCTTTGTTCTGTATCGATTTGTTTTTTTTTCCACAAATTGCTCGCGAATTGCATTGTCTTCCAACAAAAACCAAAATAGACCGGCATGTAAAGGAAACCGAAACCTTTTACCGAGGAACCTTGCTGCATCCTGCAAGGCACGACTGCACGGAACGCGCGGCTGTGCGCATATGCATTTGTGCGTTGTGCATGAGCCTCGGCTCGGGGACAATTCTGATTTCCAGACCGCAGATCTCCGGAGTCGTGGGTCGTGATTCGCGATTTGGATAAGGCACGATGCCAGCTACCTCGTTTCGAAGGCGACGATGGCAACAACAACGCCACGACAGCGGGAGCTTACTTGTCTTGAACCAGAGTTTGCTAATCACAACCTGAATTAAAGTCTAACAATGACAGGAACCCACGGAGATTGTGTATGCTCGATATTTGATTTAAAACATTTACAACTGCGTAGAGTATGAGAATAGCCGGAATAGAACCAAGCAGGGTTTGTTTGGAGAAAGTTGTTGTGTCATTGAACAATATCCAATGGCCCGCGACAGCTGGTAAATTTGCCTTTTAAACCTAATATTAGTGATCCCATTGAGTAATTATATTTGTATGTAAGAGGAGCGAACCGAGCCTCTGAATGTGTGTATCTTATCTTTTTCAAGAATGACTGGCGAAGTGGTGGTGTCCTTTGCTGGGCAGAGCTTGGCTCTCCAGCCTTCACCCGCGCTACAAAAACCAGTTTCGTAGCCGAGATGGGTTTGGGGGCTTCACGGCCGTATGCGACACGCGCATTACATTACCGTCTATCCGCACAGCGTGTGTCTGTAAGAAAGAATTGTCCTGCTCAAGCCCCAAGCGGTGTTCCCAGCTCGCTGTGTCGTTTGCAGAACTCGCAGCCATCTTTGCGCTGTCTTTTGCCTGCACGACTCTTGCGTGGGATGTATTTGTAGTCCGGATACCTTTTCCGGTGCAGCTCTTTCTCCTGCAGCGCCAGGTCCTGCCAGTATTTGCGGTCTTGCTCGCCCAGTTCGCGCCAGCGCTGGCCGATTTCTCTTGAGATTTGCGAGTTGGTCTTGAACGACACTTCGGTGCTGGGAGAAGACCCCCCCGTGGTGGGGGTGCTGGTGTTGGTCGCTGGAGCTGTAGCTGGAGCTGTAGCTGGAGCTGTAGCTGGATTAGAATTGGATTCGGAGTTGTTGGGCGCCGTTCCGCATGACCTGTCGTTTTCTTTGGCGAACAAGCGCTGGTGCAGGTGTTGCCGGAACAAGATAAACGCATTACGAGGTCTGGGAATATGGTGGCCGGTCTTGGTGTTGTTGCGACATACGCATTTGAGCAGGCGTTGCTGATGGCTTTGGTTGGGTAGCGCAGCAGCAGCAGCGGCAGCGGCGGCGACGGCGACGGACACCTCGTCGTGCGACATGAGGTCATCGCTGGAGGGCGTGCAAGGTGATCTGGAGCGCACCGGTGAGTGGGAGTGTTGCGGAACAATCGCTTGGAGCGAAGGTGTGGACGCCGGCGTTGGAATGCGGTTGGTACCGGGAGACGCTAGCAGCGGTGCCAAAGCAGCGAATCCACCAATGTCGGAGGAGCTTGCGCGCGGAGTGGGCAGACCGGGCGCCATGGCCATGGCCGCGGCGGCCGCCGTGGCATGTGACGCCTTGCACGCCGTGCCGAACGATCCGCGGCTCGCACCCAGCATGGGCATCGTGGGCATGGGAGCCGGGGCCGGAGGAGGAGGGGCGTGCGCAAACGTGTGATGGGGCGCCCAAACAGGCGGGTGCTGGTGGTACGCGGGCTGTGGCCAGTGGGACCATTCTGCCCCGCCGGTCAGCAGACGCGGGTCGCTGTGCACGACGCCCAGCAGCGAGCTGATGGAGGGTAACTGCACGCTGCTCGGGCCGGAGGTCACGTGCGCGTGGTTCATGTGGGCGAAAAAAAAACGGCTCACTTAGAGAGAGAGAGCGAGCGGTGGAGACGCGCGAAAAGACGAAGCGGATTCTGGGATTCTTTTCACAGCAGCAAACAACAACAAGTAGTAGTAGTAGTAGTAGTAGTACTTGGTCCTAGGACTTGCTCAAAAAAGGCGAGGCGAGGTCGAGGTCGAGGTCGATGTCGATGTCGATGTCTTGTGCGGGTACAATTGCGTGTGCCCTAACTGAAGCTTACCGTCGGATTAGCCCTAGCCCTAGATCCCGTACTACTCTTCCCCTTACAATCCGGTACATATATATATATATATATATATATATACCCATACCCATACCCACCCACATTTAGATTTACTTCCCTGTGTGTAGTATATTCTTGTGCATGTCGGTAATTACGCTCGCGCGCACTCAGCTTCTGAGTTTGTGCTCTTACATGATCGAAGGCCCCGCGGGTGTGTACGAATACAATGAGAAAAGGATACGTCCGCCGGCCCCCGAACCACCAGAAGATGCTCACAGTGTGTTCTGCCGGAAACCAGCACCCGAAGCTTCGGTCACAGGAACGAGGTGCGTTCCTGCAATGCAATGCAGGTAGGGAAAAAGCGCATGCGGCGGTACAATGGGCCTCGGCGGTGGCTGGGCCCGGACATTTACGAGGACGGCGGCGATAGAGAGCGAGGCCGAAAAGAAAGAGAGAAGGACAAAGAGCGGCACGTGCCGGCCGGAGGGAGAGGTGGAAAAGAAGCAGTGCAAGCAGTGCAAGCAGAAGAAGGAGGAGGAGGAGAAGAAAGAAGCACGACGACACACGACAGCTAGTCTTGGTGTTGGTGTTGGTGTCTGCGGCAGCAAAGGGCGGACGGATGTGTCGACAGGGTGGTGTTGTTGTGTTTGCGCCATGAAGAACGTCTCGACAGGTGGTGTTGTCCTGGCGCTATGAATGTCCTGACAGGTGCGCGGATGTGGGGTGGTATCTGTGCCGCGGCTGCTTTGTTGTGAAAATCGCACTGTGGAAATCGCATTTCCATAGCATGCGCGGGATGGCATGCAGTTATAGGGGAGGGCCCCGGAGCTCCACGTCGGCGGTGACGCATAGCACCAGGCACGAACGTGCCAGGCGCGCGATTCCCCCAAGCCGCGGTTTTTGCTCCAGGGCACGCTTTTCTCCGTCTCGTGGTTTCCCCAATTTTTCACGATGGTCGAGAAACAGGGCAGGAGACAGCTTTGTAGCGCATTGTCGCTGCTGCGACGCCAGGGCGTCCATGGGGGAGACGCCCTGGCGGATCTGTTTGAGCTGTAAGAATGCGAAAAATCCACATGTACATGTGTCCCGGGCAACGGTGCATTTGGAAAGCTCAAACCAGGCCTCACGCAGAGTGGACAGGTCCCTTAGAGCGCGTGGTGAGCGTGCTGGGCGTGCTAGGCATGCTGGGCGTCTTGTATCTCCGAGGGTTTGAAGAATGGGGCGTATGCGAGCGTTTTTCGCCTGGCACCAGCGTTTGCGGTATGTGGAGGTCATTGTGAGCAGACACAGACCATCATTGTGGACCAGCGCGTCGACAGGCGTGCCGTGATACCCGTTCGACGTAGAGATCCATCGACCTCTGCCGCCCTTGCCGTTCCTTAGCGATTACCCGCTGCTTCTCTCGTACTGCTCGTAGAGAGAGACAGAGCCCTTTCCCAAAAAAAACACCACCACATCACCACGCACGAGCACCTCTCAGCTTTTGGAAAAAAAATTCAGGCGTCCCAGCTTCACAACCTACGATCTGGCTTTTCCCAGCCGCTAATCCAATAAAAAAACAACGCACACACACATACACACACACACACACACGCTGTCGTATCTCGATCGCTGAAGCACGTTCAACTGGCAAATGTTTAGACGTACCTTCTGTACCGGGTTTCGCGCGTTGCAGCAAGCCCCCAAGGCTCCCGCCACTTCCCACGCCGAGTTCCTCGCCAAATACTACCCACAGGAACTGCTCAAGTCCATTCAGCTAGCAGAATCCGTGATTCCGGCGGACACGAAATTCCAGGTTTCGGCCAATGTCGAGTTCGCACCTTCCTACCTCGAAGACTTTTCAAAACTCGATTCCTACTGGGACTACAAACCGGGAACGCCGCACGTTCACGCTTTCGATTCTTCCTCGCGCTACACATTTGACGACGTGAGTCAACCGCTGCCCAATGGCCAAGACATTGCCCCCGGTGCTTCCCTTCCGCGTACCGACGGCTCCAGAGCCTCCGCTGCTGCGGATATCGCCAGAGGCCTCCAAAGACAAACCGGCATCAACCCAGAATTCGTCACTCGCAAACTCACGATGCGTCCTTTGGTTATGAAACGGGTTTCAAACCAAACCGGTAAGGGTAAGATCCCTAGTTTCTACGCTCTGGTCGTCGTGGGAGACAAGAACGGAATGGTTGGTTTGGGTGAAGGCAAGTCCAGAGACGAAATGTCAAAAGCGGTGTCGAAAGCTCACTGGGACGCTGTGCGCAACTTGAAGCAAATTCCCCGTTACGAAAACAGAACCATCTACGGCGATATCGATCACCGTTATCATGGTGTCAAACTTTTCCTGAGGTCTGTCAAGCCCGGTTTTGGGCTTAGAGTCAATCACATTATCTTTGAAATTTGCGAATGTGCTGGAATCAAAGATCTAAGTGGTAAAGTTTACAAGAGTAGAAACGAAATGAACATAGCAAAGGGTGTCATTGAGGCTTTCACCGAGTCCCAGAAGACCCTTGACGAAATTGCACTAGGAAGAGGGAAAAAAGTTGTCGACGTTAGAAAAGTCTATTACTCAAGTTAACGGCTTCCTTCTTAACCACCTACAAGTAAAAAAAACAACACAAAAACAACAAGCAAGACCCTGTATATATAATATAACAATGTGTACTTTTACCATTCATTCATTCATTCATTCATTCATTCATTCATCTTCCTACATCTTGAAGTATGCTTCGGAGTTCTCGCTCGTCTTAGATGATGGTTATAGGCCATAAAATAATACATCTAAAATGCTTCCCAGGTGATATAATTTCGATACTAAACTCACCCACAGACACACAGATAGGCTCGTTGGAATAGCTTTCCAACATCAACATGTTTCTGTCTAAAATTAGACAAGATGTCTTAACTCGCTCTGCTTTCAGAGTGAGGTCTCGGATGTTCCTGAACTCGCCGAAGAGATCGGTGACCTCAAGCGTGGACTGGAAACCTATCAAGAGCACCAAGACTCCTAATGACAAAAGTGAAAACAGTAGTTTTACGAGAATGATTTTCCTCGGGCTTATGATCGCAATGCCTGTAGTATCGTTCTATCTAGGATCCTGGCAATTACGCCGTTTGAAATGGAAAACCAATCTCATCGCTACGTGTGAAGATAGATTAACGTACCCTGCGTCTCCGTTACCAAAAGATTTTCCGCCAGAAGAAGCGGAAAATTGGGAGTATCGAAAAGTTAAAATTACGGGTGAGTTTAAGCATGATCAGGAATTGTTCGTGGGTCCTCGAGTGAGAAATGGTATCAAAGGTTATTTGTTGTTCACACCATTTGTAAGACAAGACACCGGTGAAATACTTTTGATTGAGAGAGGGTGGATAAGTGACGATAAGGTCGTTCCAACCAAGAGGAGCTTACACCATCTTTCATTACCTACCGGAAATATCGAGATTGAGTGTCTGGTGCGTGTAGCAAAAAAATTAGGAACGTTTCAATGGGACAAGGAGGACCGAGACAGCAGATTATGGCAGATTATCGATATCCCTGATATGTGTGCAGCTAGTGGAGCAACGCCGCTTCATTTGCAATCTCTCTACGACTTAAAAGATCACAATTGGGCCCACTGCCCAAACGACGTCAATCCAAGTGCTTCCACGTCCTCAAAACCATCTAAGTGGAAATTTTGGCAAAGATCTAGCCCACAGGTACAGTCGAGCTCTTCCAGCTCCACCAATTCCCCAATATCCGATGACGCCGAGTTCAACGAATGGCAACTTGTCAAGTCCGGGGTTCCGGTTGGAAAAACTCCTAAGATTGACCTGAAAAATAACCATCTTCAATACTTGGTCACTTGGTATGGACTATCGTTCCTCAGCACAATTTTCTTAATCGTTGCGCTGAAGCGTAATCGCGGAGGTGCCGTTTCTCAGGCACAGCTGAAGAAAGATAAATTAAGGCATGCCAAGAAATATATGTGAGACGCAGCCAAAAGCACTTTTGATGTTTATCACTCATCATTATATATCCTATTAACTTGTACATATCCATATCAGGAAAAGCTATCACTACGCACTAAAATATCTGCATAAAAATGAAGGTCTCAAGTCCCTCATGATCAACGTTAATATTTACGTCCAATAATAATAATAATAAGAGTTGGTGCTCATAGAGTAGAAATGCTCAATTCCAAGAGTCAGCCCCGTCAAAATACTCCTGTCAAAGACCATAGGTCTGCTACGGAGTATAGGCTTTCGTTTTCTAGCAATCCTGGGTCAAGACGTTCATCACTGGGTACCGCCAACAATATCGATGGATCAGATGCCGAAAGTGTGGTGAATACCTATCTTCTGCCCCAAATAAGGGAACTATCAGATGCTGTGATAACCTTAGACAGTAATTTTACACAAATGAACTTCATACATGAAAGCCTGGTCGATCTGAATGAATCGATAAGCGCTCTACTCTACGGACTGATGTGCAATTCATGGTGCGTAGACTTTCCTAATATGCCACACGACACCGGCGCCGAGATTAACTTTATACAAACCTTGCGAAACCTAGAAGAGGAGAAACAACAGATCTTGGTTCAGATTACGCGTTTACACGCGGAAAACGCGAAACCGGCAACTGAATCTTCAATACAAGATTCAACGCGGAAACGGGCCAACCCTTATGCGCTAAGCATGCGTACTTCACCCCAAAGACAGTGGAGTCCAGAGACTGCCCAGCCTGGTAATGGTCTAGATTATCACGAAGAAGACAACACTGGCGCTTCTTTCATATCAAACCCTGCGGTTGTTGATACAAATGCATCAGCAGCTGAAAGGTCGCGCCGATTGCGTCGAAAATCCATCCTTCATACTATGCGAAGCAGCGGGGCAGGCACAAAGGAAATAATGGGCCCCGAGAAAAGGCGATCTTTAGCCGTAAGTGCATCGCGCATTGTCGATCCGTTACGAAGAACAGCTTCGCGCTCGGGCCCCTCCAGGATCGCTCCGTCGTCCAGTAAAGATCTTAAGACTCCTAAAAAGTGGTCTACAAGTGATTCAAGACCTCCGTTCAGGTGATGGATTTAAACGATTACTGAGCAGGTCCCAGTACTTCATCTCCGTGTGGCATACACTTACTACATTGTGCATTCACGTTTTTGAGTATTTCCAGCGTAGACATTTTCAGATCGCGGTGGTTTTCATTCTAATTTTACCTCCTCAAACCCGTGAAAAACCACCTCTGAGAAGCCAACACAATACTGAAGGAGACAATGGACATGTTGAGCAAGTATAGGACATGCACCCAGAAGTTTCATTTGATAGTCCTCAAAGTTCCTTTACATGCTCATTTTCGACTAAAAAAAATTTAGTTGGACCCGCTCATATCAAGAAAAATGAGCAAATACCGCTCGAGGCGAGCAAATAGAAAATACAACATCAGCCAATATATCTACACACCAAAAGACGAAACCGAGATGGCATATAGCTAAGAAAGACAATATCTTTTAGAAGCAGGGCTAAAATAGAAATCCGATATGGCTTCTCGAACTTTAGCACTATCGCTTCTTGTATCGATCTTGACCGTTGGTGTTCACGCCATGAATGGAATGGACGATAGCATGAGTTCAGCCTCAATGTCCATGACCGCGTCAATGGCCATGTCATCGACAATGGCTTCTGGTATGAGCATGGCGACCGGCTCGTCCAGCTCGTCTAGCTCAATGGATATGTCGAGTACGATGTCAATGAATACATATTTGACTCCCAAGTACTTGAAGTACCCCGTTCTTTTCGAGCATTTGAAGGCAAACACAAAGGCACAGGCTTTCGGGATCTTTGTGTTGATTGTTGCCGCAGCATTTTCGTACAAGTTTTTGCTCTTCGTCAGTTGGTGTCTGGAGGTGAAATGGTTTAAACAATGGAACCCGACCTCCAATAAGAGCGTTGGGACTGCAGCTGCTACGGGACCGGTGGAAGAGGCTGATAGCTCTTCGTTACTAACCGCCCGAAATTACACGCAAGACTTGGAATTTCAGAGCCAGTTTTTGCCCAGAGTACCCAACTTGTTTTTGCACGTTGTGTCGCCCTCCGTGAAGGAACTTCTACACGATTTTGTCCGCTTACTGCTTACATTTTGTTCCACAATGCTCATCTACATGCTAATGTTGGTGACCATGACATATGTGCTAACATACGTATTTGCCGTGATTGTGGGTATATCGCTCGCAGAAATCTTCTTCAATAGGTTCAAGATCTGCTTGATCGCTAGATGGGAACTGCAAAGAGAATTGGACAAAAAGCGCAGCTGTAAAGGTGGCGAGATTTGCCCCTGCGACGAGCCCGAAGAAAATCAGAATCGTTCGCTTGCGAGCGAGGTGAGCCCCAATTCGACTGTGTTGGAAAAACCCACCGATAACAAAAAGGGCATCTCTTGTCAATCGGATCTACAAGCCTCATGCTGTTGCGCACCAGATACGTTGACAGACTCCAAGGCTGCAGAAACGTGTGGGTGTGATGGCAAGGAAGCTGAGGAGGAGGCCATTAAAGAAAGACAAGCTCGCGAATTTTCCAAAGACAACGAGCAAACAGGCACGATGGATGTTAATCTGACACCAGCAGAAAAGTTTGCCTAAAGATAAAGGTAAGTACTTCTCATACAACTCATGTAATATACCTAACTACCCACTAATTCATAACAATTGTTGATGAGCAATGAATAGTATACAGAGATTACATATAAGTTCGTCATTTTTAACATATCTGGCATCTCGCCGCTAATTTCCAAAAATTTTCCAATTTTTTGAAAATAAAGGAACTTCAAATGTTTACGAAAACACAACTAAAGTATCTTCGCAAGACAGTCGTCAGGTTCTTAGAAGAGCTTCTTTTCCAAATCAACGGAAGCTACTATGTCTAGTGAAGCTGTCAAACCGACAGAGGATCCGGTCGTGGATGATAATATTGAGGGTGGAAAAGCACCCAGCGATGAAGAAGAAGGTGAAGATGTATTTGATTCTTCGGAAGAGGACGAGGACCTGGATGAAGACGAAGAAGAAGCCAAGAAAGTGCGTGAGGGTTTTATTGTAGACGATGACGAAGAAGGACGCGCTGCCGTTGGCAGAAGAAGAAGCAAGAAACACAAGAGACGGGCAAGAGAAGACGAAGATGACAAACTCTCTGAGGACGACTTGGACCTCTTGATGGAGAATGCAGGTGTCAAACGACCTACTAGCCCAGACTCGAATAAGGTCAAATTAAAACGCTTGAAACGTGCAGGCGACAATGGTGAAGAAGAACCGAGTGATACCACATCCAAGGCCGCAACGGCTACCTCCAGATTTGATGATTTCTTTTCTGATGATGAAGACGAGCAACCAGAGGGAGGATTACCCCCTACTGGTGGTGAAGGAGTAGCACCTGGCGCAAGAAATGCAGAGCTTGGGACAATCGACGAACTTGACGATTTCATCGAAGAAGATGAGTTTTCGGATGAAGATGAGGAAAGCCGTCAGCAAAGGCTTCAAGAGCGCAAGATGCTACGAGAACAACGAATGAACCAGCCAGTCCAAATAACAGGCCTTTCATCTGAGAAGATTGACGAGATGTATGATATTTTCGGTGACGGGCATGATTACGATTGGGCCTTAGAAGTTGAAAATGAGGACTTAGAACAAGCCGAAACTGGTGAAGGTGCAGACGGAACAGATGATTTCGATGCAGAGGGTTTGAATGGAGAAATTAAGAAACCAAAAATCACTTTGCAAGATATCTACGATCTTCAGGATTTGAAGAAGAATCTGATGACTGAAGAAGATATGGTTATCAGGAGATCAGATGTCCCAGAGAGATACCAAGAGTTGAGAGTAGGTTTGAAAAACTACGGCCAACTGAGCGCAGAAGATCAAGAACTAGAGAAAAATTGGATCAGTGATAGGCTCTGCGTGGACAAAAATTTCGAGCCTGAATACGACCTCACGGAATTTAAAGAAGCAGTTGGAAATGCAATCAGATTCGTGAGCAAGGACAATTTGGAAGTTCCCTTCATTTATGCGTATCGTCGTAACTACATCTCCTCCAAAGAAAAAGACGGCTTTGTATTAAATGAAGATGACCTGTGGGAGATTGTTTATATGGACTCTGAGTTTCACAGCATCATTTACAAAAGAGATTACGTCAAAAAGTTTTATGAGCAATTAGGACTTCGAGACGCTATTGTCGACGAGTATTTCAAAAGTGAAGCCTCTCCGATGACAGAGTTGAACTCGCTACAAGACATTTACAATTACTTGGAATTTAAATTCGCACATGAAATTAATGAAGCCTTACTAAGTCAAAACAATGGTTCAACTAAAAAACACCTGAAAAACTCAAGTTACGAAAAGTTCAAATCTAGTTCTTTGTACAAAGCCGTCAAAGACATTGGTATTACATCTGATGAGGTTGGAGAGAACATTCACTCCGAGCACCAGATTCACCCAGTGGTTGATCATCCTGAGCTCAAACCAAAGGACGTGATTGAGAATCTTTTAGCAGAATCGGGCGCTGATCTACAGATTTTTAGCTCGAATCATAAGCTGGCCTTGGAGACTGTACAAAAATACTATTCTTTGGAGATAGCTAATAACCCAAAGGTGAGAGAGAAGGTCAGGACAGATTTTTACAAATACTACATTGCTGATGTCGTTTTGTCGATTAAAGGTAAAAAAGAAATCCAGCGAGGTTCACCCTATGAAGATATCAAGTATGCAATTAACAGAACACCTGCTAATTTCAGAAAGGAGCCTGAGGTATTTTTGAGGATGTTAGAAGCTGAATCGCTGCATTTGATGACAATTAAGATTTATATGTCCTCTCAAGCTCAGTATTGCGATCATTTGTTTCAAACTGCGCTTGACACCACCAACACTTCTGAAATCGCCACTGAGTGGAACAATTTTCGGAGGACAGCTTTCTTTGCTGCCCTTGATAAGATCTTCTTGGAGATTAGCCAGGAAATCAAAGATGATTTGAGAAAAACCTGCCAAAAGCTAGTATCCAAGAGCGTACGTCACAAGTTTATGACTAAGCTTGATCAAGCTCCTTATATTCCTAACCCACGAGACCCCAAAATCCCAAGAGTACTGGCGATAACTTGTGGTGAAGGCCGCTTCGGTGCCGACGCAATCATTGCCGTATACGTGAACAGAAAATCTGACTACGTTCGGGACTACAAAATTGTTGACAATCCGTTTGACAGAAACAATCCGGAAAAATTTGAGGAGACTTTGGATAATATAATACAGGCATGTCAACCAAATGCTATCGGTATCAATGGACCCAACCCAAAAACACAACGACTAGCTCGGAAAATTCAAGAAGTAATCCAAAAGAAGCAAATTGTTGACAACAGAGGTCATAACATCCCAGTGATCTACGTTGAGGATGAGCTCGCCACCCGTTATCAAACTTCTGAGAGGGGTATACAAGAATTCCCCAACAAACCTTCTCTTGTAAAATACTGTATTGCTTTGGCCAGATATATGCATTCGCCTTTGCTGGAGTATGTCAACTTATCTCCAGACGAGCTCATGTCTCTGTCGATTCACCCTAATCAATCTCTTTTAACAAGAGATAACTTTATGAAGGCTTTAGAAACTTCCTTCGTTGATTTGGTGAATTTGGTGGGTATCGAAGTGAACAAGGCTACAGACAACGGCTACTACGCTCGGTGCTTGCAATATATTTCAGGCCTCGGAAAGCGTAAGGCAACTGACTTCTTAGAATCTCTGCAGAGATTAAACGAGCCATTGCTAGCACGTCAGCAGTTGATTACCCACAACATTTTGCACAAAACAATTTTCATGAATTCTGCTGGGTTCCTTTACATTTCATGGAACCAAAAGAATCAAAGATATGAGGATCTAGAGCATGATCAGCTGGACAGTACCAGAATCCATCCAGAAGACTACCATTTGGCTACCAAAGTGGCGGCAGATGCATTAGAGTATGATCCCGACGCCATTGCCGAGAAAGAGGAACAGGGATCGATGAGCGAGTTCATTGAGATATTGAGAGAAGACCCTGATTGTAAGACCAAACTGGAATCTCTTAACTTAGAAGCTTATGCGGAGGAGCTTGAGAAAAACTCGGGTCAAAAGAAGCTGAACAATTTAAACACCATCGTGCTGGAGTTATTGAACGGTTTCGAAGAATTGAGAAATGATTTTCACCCCTTAAATGCTGAAGAGGTATTCACAGCGCTTACTGGTGAATCGGATAAAACATTTTTCAAGGGCTGTATCGTTCCAGTCAAGGTTGAACGCTTCAGACATAGTGATATCATTTGCGCTACAAACTCTTTGGTGGAATGTATCGTAAATTCGCAACGTCATTTGGGCGCTCAATTGAAAAGACAAGCATCGGAACTTTATGAAATCGGAATGACATACCCTGCCAAAGTGATATTCATCGATTACGAGAACATTAGTGCAGAAATATCCTTCTTGGAGCACGATGTGAAGCACCAGTATGTTCCAGTTCATTACAGTAAAGATCCGTCTATTTGGGATTTGAAGCAAGAACTGGAAGACTCGGAGGAAGAAAAGCAGATTGCGATGCGCGAAGCTCGTGCCAAACGGACGCACAGAGTTATCAACCATCCATACTATTTCCCCTTCAACGGCGCCCAGGCTGAAGACTATCTAAGAAGTAAAGAACGTGGTGATTTCGTGATAAGACAGTCCTCGCAAGGTGACGATCATTTGTCGATTACGTGGAAGCTAGACAAGGATCTCTTCCAGCACGTGGATATTGTGGAACAAGAGAAAGAGAATCCGTTGGCGCTGGGAAGAGTCCTACTGGTAGAGGGACAGGTGTATCACGACTTGGACCAAATCGTGGTGGAATACTTGCAAAACAAAGTCAGGCTTTTGAATGAAATCACCTCGAATGAGAAATTCAAGAAGGGCACCAAGAGAGAAGTCACCAAGTTTATCGAGGACTACTCGAAAGTGAACCCCAACAGGTCGGTGTACTATTTCAGTTTCAACTACGAGCACCCAGGCTGGTTCTACCTGATGTTCAAAATCAACGCCCAAAGCAAGCTCTACACCTGGAACGTGAGACTCGCGCACACCGGCTTCGTTCTGGTCAACTACAATTACCCAACCGTCATCCAGCTGTGCAACGGGTTCAAAACCCTGCTGAAGACCAGCAACAGAAACCAACGGCCGGGCACCGCTGCGGGCAGTGCTCCAGCGGCCACCGCGGGCGCTGCTGGTGGTTACTACGGGTACTAAACACGGGAGATGTTGCCAAACTGTAGACAAGTTGTATATATATATAGAGAAAGAGAGTAGTGGTTTTAATGTTCTAACTAAGCCGAATTGGCCAGCGACTCACTCGTCCGGTATGATTCATACTCGTCACTCGGTCTTTTGATCGTTAATCTAAATACGTGTCGTCGACTTAAGTTTGTTGCACCATGATTGTTCCGGTTATCCTTTGAGCGGAGAAATGCTGCCATAAATTTTTCCTCTGTGCCACATTGTTGACTACTGTTTCCCCGCTCGTAGTTCTCCGACTGCATACGACTACATTTAATATATATCCCTTGCGGTCTTGCCGTGTATGCAATTTCCAACACAATGAGTTTCGAAAGCTGCTGAATATATTTTTAATTGCACTTTGCGAAGCGTTGCGGGAGGGTTAAAAGATTAGTCAGTTGAGTGAGGTTATCCAGCCCCGTCAGTAAAATATTGCACGACAGGGATATAAGTAGGGTCGTAACTAGTCGGGTTTTATTCTAGAGTTTTAAGTTTTTATTGCGTTGCGACTGGCAAATTAGCGAAACTTCAAAGGCGATCACTAAGGTTATAGAACGTGGTGTAAACGAAGCATCATTTTTCTCTCCACCGGTGAAACTAAGTTGACCAACAAGCACTAGGCAAGCGTTTTTCACAGGCTAATTCGATATAAAGAGATAAGAGGTATAAGCTAGGTGGATCTCGCAGAAAAGTGACATGCAAAGAACAAAGAACAAAGAAAGAGACAGGCGTGAACTTAAAATGCCTGAAAAACTCGTTATTATTATGGTAGGCCTGCCCGCGCGTGGAAAGTCCTATATTGCTCAGAAGATTGTTGCGTACTACCAAAGCGCCTACAACGGCAGTTCCAGCTGTCGTCTATTCAATGCGGGGAAAGAACGACGTTCGCGCGCCGTGGAAAGCCAGGAAATCACGCCGCTCTCGAATCTTTACCGGACCGTCACTCGCCAGCCGCATCAGCTGAGTGGCGGCCATCAGGACCGCCAGGATCAGGAAGACAGGGCATTGGATAGCAACAGTTCAGACTCGGACGACGAGAACCAGCTACAAGAAGACTGCGGTTTATTGTCGCCCAGTCCGGTGCCTCCGCAGTTGTTGTTCGACACCGAAAATGCCGCTGCTGTTGAGGTGCGAGACCAAATAGCGCTGGCCACGCTTCAAAAGATGTGTCTCTGGTTGGAGTCTCAAGAATCTCATCGCGTGGCTATTTTCGACGCTACTAATACTACCGTTGCTCGCAGAGGCATGATTGTGAGTACTATGCGTACGCATGTCTCTAATCCTACTCCCATAATTTTTATCGAAAGTATATGCAACGACGCCAAGATCGTCAACGAAAACATCAATCACAAAGTCAACCACTCTCCAGATTATCTGCACGAGCACGACAAAGACTGGTGCTACCGCAATTTTCAGGCCAGGTTAGCCAATTACGAGCGAGTCTACGAGCCTTGCGACATCACAAAAGAGTTCCCGCGTCTGGAAGGACAAGAGCCTTCGATCTCACAGATTCGCGTATACAACCAAGGTTCTAGCATAACCTTGCAAGGACACGCGTCTTTACTACACGAAACCGGCCTCATGCGGCAGCTACACAATACCTATAACAATTCACTCAGAGCGCCAGATTCGCTACCGCGTGTTCTGGACTCCATATCCAAAGCTCATTCCTCGTGCTCCTCGAGCTCCTCGTCGCTTTTCTCATTCTCTGGTCTGACACTCGGGAACAATGCATTTGAAATGGAGAACGTTCAAAGAGTCGCTGATGAGGCGGCTTCCGAGCAAAAGCAGCTACAACAACTTGCTCAAGAGGGTGAAATGCCTCCCTCACAACAAATACACGAATCATAATGACTCGATGATACGGCGACCGTAATACTAATATACCCGGGCCATGAAGCGTCCGGTAACGAATTCCTAATAATGATACGATGATGATAATGATAATGATAATTATAGAAATGCGATTGCTTGTGGCAAATAAAGTGAGTCAGCGCTAAGACCTTGCGGCTGGAATTTACAGATGGTTTATAATGTTCTTAATCTTTATATCCTTGTTATATGAACAAATTTTTTTACACGTTTTAAACAGATCAATGTTCCTTCTTTACTTCAACACAATTAGTCCCGGCGGTACTCGAGTTTGAAAATGATGCCCATGCTCAAATTTAGACCACTAGTCGTGTTGAGGGGCAGTCCGGTTGCGAGTCCAAAGCGGTTAGGCCTTGGATATAGAACTTTTGCCTCCCAAGTTCCAGATGGTAAACCACCCGCGGAATCAAAGAACGGTAATCACGAAACAGCTAAACCATCTCTTTGGATCAGAGTAAAGCATGAAGCTAATCATTACTGGGATGGCACCAAGCTGCTGGGCTTAGAAATGAAGATTGCCTCCAGGCTTCTGATGAAAACCGCTGCAGGCCATCAACTTAGCCGTCGCGAGGCCTTACAACTCAAGCGAACGACACAAGATGTGGTACGATTAGTACCTTTCTCAGCATTCGTATTGGTGCCCTTCGCGGAACTACTGCTTCCAATCGCTTTGAAATTGTTCCCTAACATGTTGCCATCGACCTACGAATCGAAGAACGACAAAATGTCGAAATTGAAAAGTTTGCGTGAAACTAGGGGGCTAGTATCCGGTATAATCAAGGAACAAAAAAGTCATTTCAAACCCGGCAACATCACCAATGAACAGAAGACAGTTTTCAACCAATTTTACCAACATGTCCGTGCAACTGGTGAACCCGAATCTCGACAACAGTTGATCCACGTTGCCCG
The DNA here is from genome assembly GCA_900074755.1 of Lachancea nothofagi CBS 11611. NCBI lineage: Eukaryota > Fungi > Ascomycota > Saccharomycetes > Saccharomycetales > Saccharomycetaceae > Lachancea > Lachancea nothofagi. The sequence continues at coordinate 1,895,305 of LT598447.1, forward strand.
TTTATTCACTGATGATACAGTTTTGGATAACGTAACCAGACCATACTTAGTCGCACTGGCCAAATATATCAACCTACAACCCTTTGGGACTGATGTTATGCTTCGTTACCGCATTCGTTACAAGATGTTGGAATTGAAGAAGGACGATTTCGCCTTGTATTACGAAGGTGTGAATAGTCTAGATTCCGCTGAGCTGCGTACTGCCTGCGCCTCTCGTGGTATTCGTAATTTGAACGTGGAAGATTCTGTCCTGCGTAACAATCTCAGCATTTGGCTGTACATGAGACTGAAGGATAAAATCCCCTCTACTCTGCTTATCATGGCCACAGCATACACCTATGGAGATGTTAGTTCAAGAAAGACGCTATATGAAGCTCTGTGTGATGTTCTAAGTGGTATTCCAGATGAACTGTATCATGAAGTCAAGGTTAATGTTGTCGAAGAGAATGATGCCACCAACAAATCGAAAATGGCTCAAATTAAAGAGCAAGAGGAAATTATGAGAGAAGAAGAATCACAAGACAAAGACTCACTCGTCAGGATTAGAGACGAGTTGAGTTTGGACGATATCGACAAACAAGAGCAGTTGAAGAACAAAGCTCAAAAATAAAAATAAAGCTTGTATATAAACAAGACGTACATGTATATTCATTTCCTTTGGATTATTTTTTTCCATTAAACTATAGATCTGAGATTGTTCACTAGCAAGCGGAATCGAAAGCTAGCTATTTGCTTGCGCTCAGTTGGATAAGTTCAGATGAGGCAAAAGTTTTGGCAGAATCAACCTTGGACCGATTCAAATGGGTCATAATACAAAAGTCTTGGATTTAGTAGCAACAAAATTGACACATATATGAAATTAGCAATACACACCTATTCACTTCCTCAAGCGATTGATCTGTCTCAAGTGAAGAAACAGTCTTTTCATGAGTTTAGCCAATTCCCCCTTGAACATAAGCAATAGACCTTGCACCAATAGACCCTTGGATAGCTGGGGTGCTAAACCTTTCCAAAGTGCCAAAAACCCTTCAGAGGTGTATAAATATATCAAAACTTCTTGGAAAGATCTAAATTCGGTCCCTGTTCGTTGCAGCCAAGCCTTGGAGATGATCAAAGGTTGAGTAATGACAGTAGAGATCATTTTAGAGATAACTCCTAAAATAAAGTTTTGACGCGGTGTGAGCTGAGTCGATGTATCTAACAGCTCACCCCTGTTTACACTCTCAGATTTTATGAATACATCTTTGAGTTTCTCATAGGATGTATAGGTAATCGATGGGTTTATGGTTAAGATTAATGACACTTTCAGCCCTCTCCAGAAACCAGTCAAATTATCCTCATCATGATAAATCTGTCGTACAGCGTCTTTGAACCCTGTTTGGCCGAGCTTGGATGCCGTTTGTTGTCTTTTGGAAATTACACCAATAGGACTTGTGAACAATTGGGAGACAGCAGCGGCTACAATTCCCAAGAGCAATTCTTCGGGAGTAGAAAACTTGGTGATCTTTCCTCTGATAAGTTTAAATCGGAAAAACGCTTTGCGAACGGTGCTGTACCAAAAGAAGTAAGAAAAGCTTTGAAGGAAGCCGGCTATGATTGACGCAGGAAGACCTTGGTAGAGACCGCGAATCCCTCTAGCCTTCATGATCTTAACCAGCGCATCCCAAGTGTTTTCATAGTATTCCTCCTTGTCGTTGGCGACTTCTTTATCTTCTTTCCGTTTGGCCTGAGTTTGAATCAGAGTTTTGGCTACGTCCAGAGGGTACACCACTGTGTCTGCTAGTGAAGATGCCAGAGCACCGCTAATCGCACTCTCGAGTGATCCCATGGTGCAATTACAGGTGTGCAATCGGCGTCAAGAACCTTGTGGACAAATGAAGATGGGGATTAATGGAGGATACCTCAAAGGAAGCCTTAATCCTTGATCTAGATCTGTTGTCTCGATCACGTGAAATTAAAATAACATGTCAGAACCTAATTACCAGCCTTGATCCCAGATGAATGCTACATCTAAAAGAACGTTTTTGAAAATCACAATGCCCGATTTCGCTTCCACTAGCCGAGATATCTTATTTCTACGCCTGTTACATTGAGATTGCTAAAACAATTGTGAAGATGTGACATTACCGGGTTAAACACGTTCCGCAGTGTTTTAAAATTTCAAGTAGCGCTTTAGGTACGTAGCTAACGTTTTCACCAGCCAATCTGCGCTTTCTCTGCGTACCAGCGCCTGAAATCGAGCCTAATCCGAACAAACAATTTGGTATCAAATGTCATGCAAAGGTCACAATGTTCAGTCTCAAGTTTAGCTCAGAAATTTACTGCTGAGAGATAGCAAGTCCGGCTGCTGCAGGCCCTAAAGCGATTGAATTTTGATTAGTGTTACATACATATCGAAAATATGTAATTGCAGATGGGCTGACACGGCAATCATTGTCTCATCACTTTGTACTAATACGACATTGCGAAATGCTGATATGATGATACCAAGGTTACCTTTAGAAGCTAGGAAAGGCGATAAATGGGAAATGAGTGCCGGAGCAGTCACCGGTATTCTCATAATACCTCGAAAACCTAGAATCAACCATACTATACTAGCTTAAACTTCCTTTAGGCGCAGAAATCGAAGCTAGTATTTATCTTTCGAAAAGTTTAAGGTCTTTTTGCAGATGCCGATAGTGCTTGCTCTTTCTCATTCCATCCGAAATTAAAGAAATCTCGCTCATAATCTAAAGTTTGAGCTTCTATATTTACATATATCAAAAAATGTACTAGTACTACGTCCCCGAAAGCTTTGAGTTTTGTGATATTTCTTTACATCTACAATAACATTGATGTCCGGCGTCTGAGAAGGTAATACGCTTCCCTTCATTCATTTGTTAAGGGTTAGCACAAGCGTTAAACTAATCTTTCTTGGCGAATTCGATGATGTAATGTGTATATAGCTGGATAACTAACTAATAGCCATTTCGTTGTTGTAGCATCAATACTTCGCACTTTAAGCAGCCTATAAATCTCCTCAGGAATCTGTTCTATGTTACAGTATACCAAATGGATAATTGAACTTTACTCGTGTGTAGTGCTGTTTGACTACCAAATTAGTTCTTCAAATAAGCTAAAACCTCTTTACTCACCAAGATTCAAGCATTACAAAGGCAACTAGGATGGCTCAGTACATTGGGAAAACTATATCGCTGATTTCTGTTACTGAAAATCGATATGTTGGTCTCTTGGAGGGTATCGACTCCGAAAAAGGTGTGGTAACGTTGAATAAAGTACGCTGTTTCGGAACTGAGGGTCGTAAACAATGGGGGCCTCAAGAGATCTATCCAAATCCCACAGTCTATGATACAGTCACCTTCAATGGTAATGACGTGAAAGATTTGAACATTTTGGACATCGGACTTGAAGATGTTCAGCCAGTGCTGCCACCGCCTCAAGTTGTAGCGGAACAGCAACAAAAGCAACAGGAACAACAGCAGCAGCAGCAGCAGCAGCAGCAACAGCAGCAGCATCAACCTCAGCTAGCTCAACAACCTCCGCAACAAGCGCCGAAGGCTCAAGTTCCTGCCGCAATGGCAGGATATGGAGTTTACGCACCATCTGCTACATCTACTGAGAATTCAGGTCATCCTTCTCAAAAATTGTCACATCCACAGCAAGAGAAGGAACAACAGACCACTAGATCGAAAAATAAAGATACTACTAGAGACTCCAAGCCTCCTGTCAAGTTCCAGCCCAAGCAGGAAACACGCACGGTAGATATTCCAAATGAAGATTTCGATTTCCAGTCAAATAACTTCAAGTTGGAGAAGGATCAGGATTCAACACAACAGCAAGCCGCTCCACAAGACGCTTCAAAAAACGATGAAAGTTTTTATAATCGCCAGTCCTCCTTCTTCGACACCATATCAACGTCGACTGAGACGAACACTAATATGAGATGGCAAGAAGAACGTGAACTTAACTTGGACACATTTGGCCAAGCTAGTGTTGGTAACAGACGTGGCCGGGGAGGTTTCCGTGGAGGTCGCGGTACTTATCGTGGCCGTGGAGGAAATCGTGGAGGAAATCGTGGTGGGTTCAGAAGAAACGAAAACTTCGACCGCGACAATTCAAGTAGAGAAAAAGTTGAATTTTAATCACCTAATGTGTAACTACCTGTTTCTGATGTAGTGCATCAGCCTATAGAGAAATGGCTCTATCCCATCTAAGAATGGATAACTGTGTATCTAAATATGTGTCATCTTATTAAAATCTTACATCATGCGGGAAACAACGATTTCTCTTACCATCATTTCTTATACTGCGACCACAATCTCGTTGCATCCCTTTACGCATGTCGAATGCGTCTTTATCGTCATGAGTTTTGCTCAAATTATTGGGATACTTGTCATCTGAAGAATTGTAATAACCTACAACTCTTCGGAAAACTGAGTATCCTAGTTTCTCATATAGCTTTACAGCCAAGCTGTTATTGCATTTCACAAACAGATCGATAAAGTTCACATTGTGTGGTTGGTTATCAGTTATGGTCTCGAGAGTATTACAAAGACTGGAGGCTAAAGAGATACGCCGAAACTCGGGAGCAATGGTGACTGCCGTGATATGGGAGTGCCACTCAGGCCCCTTCCCTTCAGTCTTGGCCATCATGTAACCTGAGATCTCACGTAGGTCGCTGTTTATCTTTGTTTTCGTTACCTCTTGACTCTCAAAAAAGAGCTCTGGCCATAATATCAGGTACTCTAAGTAAAACTCTAGCGGAAAATTCTCCGTTAAAATGTCCAGGTTGACATTGTTAAGCTGCAGCAGATCAGTAGCTTCAAATGGTTGTATCGTCGTCATTCAACTCTTTCTACATGATTAGCCCACCTTATAGGTTTACTGCTCGACTTTAGACAAAATACTCAAAATTCGTTGAAAATTAGGTAGCCTGGCGCCAACGGAATATTTCTATGTCACTGTTGGCGTAAGCTATGGCGAGTGTGTCCTCTAGCGAGTTCATTGTTTTCACTCTTTGACCGTCTGCTATCAAATGCCATGAATCGCAGTTAGAAACATCAATGGCGTATACTCCCGAATCGCTGCCGACAATGATGCCTCCGGTTCGATGACAGGTTTTTATGATGGATTGCGAAAACTGATCTTGGGGGATTACAGTGGCAATATTTCTAAGCACTTTATCGTAGTAGACTTGAGTTTGGCAATCAGATCCTACTTCAAAGCTTAAAATATCTGGTATTTCTAAAATGATGAGTCGCATGTAAGGAGTGTGAGATGTAGCTACGGCTACCATAGACCCTTCTTGTATCAACCTCAGATGTGAATTCTGAGAAACATGGCTGGATTTTTTGGCGTCGTTCGGGTTCAGAATTGCCAAAGACTGGATATTGAAAGAATTTAAACTGAACTTCGCACTGTTGAGTGCCACCTTGCAGTGTTCCACTAAAGTTCCGTTGTGCAGAGCGAGGATAATAAGTTGCGAGTGATCCTGTCGTGTGAAGAATAGCAAAGGTTGCTTCGTGGGTGTTTGTACCAGCTGAAATGAGGTACACGCGGTGATCAATTTTTGAGAACCTTTGAGCAAAACACTTGAGCTTGCGAGATCTATCAGGTGAATCTTGATGTAGTTGTCCAGGCCGAAACTGAAACATAAATACTGAGAGCTATTCTTCAATTGAAAGAAGTCAATGTGTTTGACGATTCGGGAGTGAATTTTATGTTTCAATTTGGGGTCAAAAGAATCATCGAAAATGGTAAGTGTCCCATCCATGCCACATACATAGTACATTAGTGCTTCATTATGGGGTAAAACGCCGCACTTTTTTATCACGCCCGATGTAGACTGGAGTTTTTTGGCAACTTCAAGGTCTGGACTGTAGAAGTAAACTTGTTTGTCGACCGTACTGACGCACAGTCGTGATCCAACGCTCAATTCGAGATCGATGGCCATTGCTGTCGGTTTCGATGGAAAATCCACTGGTTGCAGTTTTTGCGTGTGATCCCAGGATGGCAAATAGAACTTAGAGTCGATGGGATTGATGTCATCATTCAGGGACGTCTCGGCAAGTTTAGCGGCTATTTGGTGTTCGTTAAAGGCAATGCGCTCTGTCACAATGGTCTCCAAATCTTCGAAAGCATCCTGGCTCCGATCTACTGCTGATCTCCCGAGTCCAGACTCCTTCAGGAAATTTGACAATGCCTCTTCGTAGTCGTTTTTCGCAAGATACTGCGCAACCAGAATCTTAGTCATTCGGTCTACAGTAGCGGAAGTCATGTCGTACTTGTGATAAAGACTATTTAGCAAAGGTACAGAAAGGTATAGAGATATCTGTGAGCCGCACAGGAGCTGAGCTAATGTTTCCTGTTACTCTTACTTCCACTTCAGAGTATCGATGGTTGTCGCCGGCACGAGAGACGATCTGGCAACATTGGAATATTCAGTAACTAACAACGACGAGAGAGATGAGAAGAGCATTTGCTCAAGTAGCTCGAAGAAGAGTTGTCGCGGCCAAGCGTATTATTATCTTGTGTACGCATTGATAACGGCATCATGCCACCGATCGGCCGACGTGTTAGGTCCAAGTTTCGGGCGGCCCAATGTTTGGGAACTTGATGCCCCAAACAATAGTCTACATATTTGGCGGCTTGCTCACGAGAAATGAAACTACTCCGCCAGATTGTAACCCGGGATTCAGTGAGCACCATTGCGCTCGCTTCTAGACTTTAGCGGCGCGTACGACATCACTAAAATCGTGGTAATAACGGTATTAAAAATCATGAGTGAGCTCGCAAAGAACAGCATCAAACTGTAAGCCGGGGCTAATGGTACAGAGAACGCTTCACTTTGCTTTGTTCACAGATTTTTCAAAAGCCATTAAACCCGGCAATTATCTCCGCTGGCATGAGTTCATTCTTGAAGGGCTAGTCTTGTTCACAAATAATTCAAAATCTGTTTAAAGCATGGCGATTATCTACTAGCATGAGTTCATTCTTGGAGGACTCATCTTGTTGCCTGTCGGTTCGTAGCATAAACATAATTTTGGCGCATGACTGTGCTAATCAAGGCCTACTACTCAATCAGCAATGCGAGTTTCCACAGACCGGAGTCTGCTCAAGGGCGGTCTTCCCGTGAGGTGGAGTTTCTATTGTTACATCACCTAGCGTGCTTAAGCGCCTAATTTATTTTTAACAATAGAGAAGTAACGTCTCAGTTGCATTCAATCCTTGGGAAGCTGTAAGATCGTTAACACGAAGATTACCCATGTTCATACTGTACCTATTGGTAGGATAATATGCATCTACTCGTAGATAGGCGCGAGTACCTTTTCACGGGTACGAGATTTTGTCGTTTGACTGCTTTTATTCGCCACGTGCCTTCTTCCCACCCACACACATCCTCGTTTGTTCAATTTCTTAAAACTTCAATAAAGTAAAATAATTGTTTTTTGAAAAAAACACAGATTAATTTCAAACAAAACGCAACTCGCCAGCATTTGCGTCCCCTCCCAGCAAATTCTCCGGCTGGAGTACCTCGACATAGCCTCTGTAGGCTGTCTAGGCGGAACTTCCGCCTAGCTTCCAACAGCGCCCCTTACTGGCTACTGTGCCGTCCCTCCAGCCTAGGCCCGGTTCAATCTCAATCTCAGCCTAGCATCGACTCCAGCATCCAGTGTCCCCTGGGATCCCAGTTGTACTGGCTCCAGGTCTGTCCCACGTATAGTGAAAAAAAATCTAAGAACTGTGAGTGTTAAACATTGTCATATTGAATTCTCACAATAGACCTTAGAGAAACCACATATCAACAATCCAGCAAAAATGGGTAAGGGTAAGCCAAGAGGTTTGAACGCCGCTAGAAAGTTGCGTGTCCACAGAAGAAACAAGTATGTTTGAAGATCCCATGTTAACTGCGAGACTGGAGCGGTGGATGCGATTTGAGAAGTGCGAACTGCGAAATACAAAAACGTCAACCAAACGTTTGATAACCAGTTCGGATACACGCGACGGCTTCGGAAAACGTCTCCAGAGTTTGCAAACACCCCCAGTGCTCCCCATTGTGTATTTCCACGTTACTAACTTCCCTCGTACAGCCGTTGGGCCGAACAATCCTACAAGAAGAGATTGCTAGGAACTGCTTTCAAGTCTTCTCCATTCGGTGGTTCTTCTCACGCTAAAGGTATCGTGTTGGAAAAGATCGGTGTCGAATCCAAACAGCCAAACTCTGCTATCAGAAAGTGTGTCAGAGTTCAGTTGATCAAGAACGGTAAGAGAGTCACTGCCTTTGTGCCTAACGATGGTTGTTTGAACTTCGTCGACGAGAATGACGAAGTCTTGTTGGCCGGTTTCGGTAGAAAGGGTAAGGCTAAGGGTGATATCCCAGGTGTCAGATTCAAGGTCGTCAAGGTCTCCGGTGTCTCCTTGCTTGCTTTGTGGAAGGAGAAGAAGGAGAAGCCAAGATCCTAAGTGCGTGTGCCAAGCCAAGCCAAGCCTCGCGCGGATTCTTTGTTTTCCCAAATGTCATTACTTTTCACATGTCACAAACAATATACACACACACCCTCAACTCCTTCACTCCACTGTACAATGCTATGTACTTCAATCTATAATTGCACGTTTTAGATAACGCTTACAGTTTTAACGACCAACGCACACTTGTAGCCGAGCGTTACGCACGATCGGATTTGGGCTCTCGCTGTGCCCCTTCAGGCAGAGGTACCGATCTGTGTTAGCAGACCTGTTCTCGCGTTAACTTGCACGCACCTCGTCACGGTTTAGGTCAAATCAATCCAATACAAGATTAAAAGAGAGCCTGTTCCACTTTTGCTAAACCGTTACCTTGCTACACAACTACTTAGTTCTCTTGCCCTTTTTAGTGAGTCTCGAGTTCAACCTCTTATACATTTCACTATTGTTCAATGACGACCCAACACCGGAGGTTCTGGCATTCGAAGGTACTGAGTTCAAATTACTCACAGGCGCAAATTTGTAGTCCGTGGTGGCCTGTGAAGGAGCCGCAGCTCTATTTCTTCTCGCAGCAGCCAGCTCGTATGCCGACTTACCTTTGGTATCTTCTTCAGATCTTCTCTTTTTCAATTTCTTATTTTTGGCGCTATCCAGCATAGTCTTCTTCCGGTGCTGTTCCACATCAAACTCTAATTTCATTACCCGTTTGTCACGGTAATTATCAGAAGCACCAATGATCGGTCTTGTCCATTCGGCAACCATTTTATCTGCCAAACGCGCCAATTTTGGTTCGACTCGTTTCGATTTGGTGTAAAATATTACCACTTTACCAAGTCCGCTCTCCTTTAAGTGATCTGTTTTTATGGGTAGCGTTTCCAAAGCCGCAAAAAGGGACTTCTGAATTTCAAACGATGGTAGTGATCCATCCGGCAATGGCTCGAGCCAAATACGTACACTTTGCAAAAGATTATTGTCCAAAATAGTGTCTGCTAGATGTGCCTTTGACAACGTACTAACCACCTTGGGTAGCAGTTTTACTTTTTCCATAGCTATCGCAGATTCCTCAATACCTTCCAGTCTACGGTTTAATGTCTCGATATCCTTTTGTGCTGCAATATTCATCTCATCCTTGAGTCTGAGAATCCTTTCGTCCAAAAATTGTTCTAAATCATCTTCGTCTCTCCTGGTTCTACGCGATTTGGGTTTTTTCAAAAGCCTATCTAAACGATCCTCCAGCTCCTGGCGCCTTTTGGTACTCTGGTCCAGCCCCAGTTCCTCAGCACTGTTTCCATTGATAATACGCTGGGATTCCAGTCTCTGTTCTGTGGGAGCCTCGTTTTCCTCATCGGAGTCGTCCATATCTATGCGTTTCCGCTGTCTTTCTACTTGCCCATTTGTGTCTGCGACTTGTCCAACCGCCATTTCCGCGATGTTCTCGACAGATTGCTCATGAAATGAATTAGAACCCAAAGCTGGTGGTTCTTCGCTACTCATTGTAGTGTTGTTGGCAATTTGAAAGCCAAATTCAGCTTTTTGAAAACCTTGATTCACTAGATCAGTAAGCACAAAAGTCTCGCGAGCTACTTTAGGATGCTCAGCTCAATTTTTGAGCTTTTATGTCTTTGTTCAAGGTCTCCCATCTCCTCAGTTAATTGCAGAATAACAGTAGCTTGATCTTCGTCTTGCACGATCTAAGATCACTTTGAAAAATTTTATAAGTTCAACTAACAATAAATTTGCCAAATTATATTTATTGAGCAGCTCATTGTGACAAGCCTTGGTAATTATTGCATACTCTGGACCTGTACTACGTTTGATTGAATACTTGTATTCAAGCTCTTTAATTACTCACCACATTTTTAAGTAAATTTCTCATGTTCGGACTACCTCAACAACCACCTTCTGAAGAGGAAAAAAAGGTTCATCAGCAGCAATCTAACCAAACCTTGATTACTGCTGGCTATGCAGCCGCTCTACTATGGGTGTCGCCAATTGTGTGGCATTTTGTCAAGAGACAGTGGAAATGATGAGAACTTTTAGCAGCTCACTACTCACTATTTTACGAAGGTCAATCTAATCTGTACATACTTTAAGCATCAACGTTCACTTTAAAACGCACATAAGCGTACGAGGCTAAGACGCAAATGTCTCTACAACAATTTGTACAGTCCCATTGTATCGTGTTACAACTACGGCTCACATACAAGAGTGTTTCGGCTCCCAATGAAGCCCTCGTTCACAAAGCAATCACCTCAGAACTGCAGAAGTTTGGAAATGTGCTCTACTCCAGGTCCAATGCTGCAGTATGGCAGCAGACTTTGAAAAGATCATCGCCCAAAATTGATTTAATCATGTCGAGCAATCAACTTCATACTCTGTCCTATCTGTTATTCAACCTGCGTGGGTTTACTGTCCCTACCCAAAAAATCAACCTTTTGCCTCCTGATCCGTTGCCGACTCTTAAAAACTTTCCACAGCTGGTGACTGTGTACAAGGAACTACGAAATCGCTGGACCCAGAACAATCATCGCGAGAAATCTCGACCCCGCGACTTGCCGCCCTTCGTCGCTCTCGATCCCTGGATATTCAAAAGCCTGCCGGTCAACAGAATTCACACTTCGAAAGATTCATCCATGGAGATTAACGCTGACTCGCACTTCGATATTTACGAAGACCGTCAGGTCCAAGGGAGCCGGTTTTTTGACTTTAGCAGGTGGCAGCCTCCGCATGATAATGGATTTATACACACCGAAACCGAGGAAACCGATCAGTTTTTCGATTTTGCAAAAACGAAATTGGACTCGAGGAGACATATATTTGTCGAACCTGTCCTCTACCCAGACTATGATTGTTTACCACAAGAAATTAAATTTTGGCTTGAAGACATCGATGAAGATTCGGAAGACCATGGTGCAAGGTGGTCTAAAGGTCAATCTCAGAGGCTTGATTTTCTCCTCCACGGATTCAAAGGGTTCGAACGATAGTGAAAGTTCAGTTATGCATTATTTGTTGATAAATCGTTAACTTACATATTTGTCAACAGCTTTTTCGTCTTTGTCAAGAACATCTCGCAAGTAGCACAGGCCACGCTGTTGATTGCTCAAAATTTCGGCAATCTTGTTGACTCTATTTTCTACTTCTTCGTCTACCCTCTTATCATCGTGTCTGGATGAGGTATTCGATTGCGCATCGAATCCATTTTTCTCACTTATAGCCACCAAAGTACTATCTAACTGGTCTGAGATGGTTTTGGACCTTTCCTTTAGTACAGAGAGTCTTGCCCACAATTCATTATTCTTACCTAGCCCTGCAGGGTCATTGCTCCGCTTTAAAAGTTTCTCGAATTCCGACCACATTTTTTCTTCTCCAACCGAAAGCGGCAGGCCTTTGCTTTTCAGAATTGCCAGATATGAGCCCAGCTTGATGATTCTTTGCTGTATTTGAACATTCCTGCTTTGTGCTTTCAAAATTCTGGACGCTGTATCTAAATCATGCTTTTGTGAGAGTTGAGTCAACTTTTCGAGAATCTGGTTCAGTATTAGACGTGCTTGAGCAACGTTATCCCTTTGCAATATATTGCGTTGATTTAAGTCGTCAAAACCAAATGCTTGAACCGGGATAACGCTTGGAGACGGTTTATGCAAAAGAGCTTCGTCCCAGTCCTCTTGAGATACGCCAGGAGGCTTATTGTAAAGCATTGCTTCAGTTTCATTCACCTTGTTATAGAAAAACGTTCTCAGTTTACTTCTGGAAAATTGTGGGTTCCAAGATTCTTTGCATTTGACGATTTGTTCTTGGATCTGCTGAGGATAGTTTGATTGTTGAACTTGTTGCATTTGCTGTTGCTGTATCTGCATTTGCTGCTGCTGCTGTTGCTGTTGAAGTTGTGATTGGTTCTGCTGCTGGTTCGCGTTCTGATTATTGGAAGGTTGAGACCAGCCAAACGAGGGTTGAGTGGAGCTCACTGTTCCCGTATTCCCAAAAAGAGAGTTTCCCTGAGGCTGCTGCTGGGCCTGAGTACCAAATTGAGGCCCTGAATTGAATCCTTGTTGCTGCGTCTGGGTGTTATTGCCAAAAAGACCACCAGTAGCAGTCGTATTTGTATTATTATTGCTCGAGTTACCAAGCAGGCCACCCGTTGTTCCAACGGAAGGTTTGTTGCCAAACAGACCTCCTGATGTGTTGTTAGTCTGTTGCTGATTGTTGCTTCCAAACAAACCACCGGAAGTGCTATTTGTTTGCTGCTGATTATTGTTGCCAAACAAGCCACTCGATCCAGCGCCTGAGCTTTGTTGGTTACTGTTTCCAAACAAGCTGCCTGATCCAGTGCCTGAGCTTTGTTGGTTATTACTACCAAACAAGCCACCTGATCCAGCACCTGAGCTCTGTTGGTTACTATTACCGAAAAGAGAACCCGACTGGCTCGGATTCTGAGCTGCGGACTGTTGTTGCTGATTAGAATTTTGGCCAAAAGTCAACCCCCCGCTAGGTTTGTTACCAAAAAGACCTCCCGAGCCAGTTGTTCCTGTGTTAAACTGCCCAAGAAGTCCACCAGAGTTCTGTTGTGCGTTGTTTTGACCAAACTGCATTCCTGAAGACTGGCCTTGGGGATTGCCATTGTTTAGGCCACCCGAGAACCCTGTCGTTGTTGTTGCTGGCTTGCTGCCAAAAATTGAGCCGTTATTCGCAGCATTGCCTGCATTGGCACCTGTATTCCCAAAATTGAACATCTACCAGCACTTGTTATTGTATCGTAGAACAGCTTTATTATCGTGAACACCTTTTAACTAGAAAAGTTTTCTAAGTCAACTTTGAATATCTTCGTAATTCGTGACATATCTCGAAGGTCATCTCCCTACCTTAAGACTGCAACTGTTTGCTGACGCTGTGGCTAGAAAGATTGGAAGACATTCGCTCGGTGACAAATTGGCTATAGGGATTTTGGTATAATTGTCGCAATTTTTAAACCTAATGTATGCGTTTCACCCGGATTTGCGAGACACTTGTCACACAGAACGTGGAGACAGGCTTGGAACCGGGAAGTAACGTTGTGGGACTCTGATCTGAGCTGCAGTATGAGTGGGGATTCAGTGTCTTGCAGTTGCAGTAGTTTCGTGCGGTTTTCAGCGGTTACTTCGTGCATTTGCAATGCCAAATCTCCACACAACGTTGGTTCAAAGAACTGATCGTCCGCGCACAGCTTTTCCAGGGCTTGGCATAGCTTATGCGCCAATTGAAGCCCCGCATGTAGAGTCAGCGAATCTTGTAAAGCTACCGAAAGCTTATCAAGCGTTTTGAGGTAGTCCACAGTGTCCCCCACGATTTCTTTCGTATTTGAAATATCGCTCTCTGTAAGATTACTCAACTGAGTTAAAAACTGAGCAAGATCGAGCTTGACAATTTGCAGTTCAGGTCTCGTTTCCGCGGTATCTGAAAACTGCTTGCAAAGTTTCGCAAAGTTGCTATAGCTGCGACTCGATGCATCCAGCAGAGCCTGGTCCATTTCTTTAGTTAACCCAGTCAGGTCCCGGGTCAATATGTCTAGCGGCACATAATGAAAGTTGTTCTCCAGAAGAAAGCTATCTACATCAAACGTTGTTTCGTCTGTGTAATCAGCAAAGAGATCTCTGTTGATATTTTTCGAGACTGGTAGGTCCCAACTGTCGTCAAGCAATTCCATTTTATCGTTTTATGCTAACGTGCAAGAATCAGTCAAAGATCGTGAAAGTAAAGGTGATTTTTCACGGCTTAAAGTTAAAGCTGGTAAGGGTAAACTTGAATGCTAACCACTGCAGAGCTAAACCGGGCCGCTGGATTTGAGCTATCTTATCTTTGATGGCTTTCACAAGTTACTGTGCATCTCTGTTACGGAATGCAATCCAATTGTCGGAGTTGATATATAGAAAACGAACTCAGCTTTTAAGTGTTAGATGGGCTACGAAGTAAATGAAAGAATAAAGTGACAGTTCGCGGACTGATTGAATTGTCAAGTAGGGGCCTCATTGTCTTCAGCTTGAAATTTCGAGTGCTAAATTTGGTAGCATGTCAAATGTAACGAGGGTCCTTATAAACATATAATGGCCCAAAACCTTTGAATGACTTCAAAAAAGATGGCATATCTCAACCTCATGTCGTTTAATCTGCCTGATTAGTTATGATGCGACTATCGGGAGCCTCAGTTTTCCTTGCGGGATCATCATCCTCAGTCTATTGTTTTGCTTCAATGGCACCGATAGACTTCTGGCAGTTTCTTTCAAGAAAGGGATATTGACATATTTGTACATTGTCTTTTAGCCTATCGCTTCAAGACTTTTCTATGTATCCTATTCTTCTTTCTTGCATATCTTCATTTCCCTGATACTATTAAATCTTCGAATTCAAAAAACGCGCGAAAGTTCGTTACGCGTCGAACTAATTAAACGCTCAAGAGATATCAGAATTTATAAAGCTAGTCTAGATATGGCTTCGTCGATAGATAAATCCATTTTTAGTTCTGGCGGCAAGACCTTTGTGGGCTGTTCAGTTGATGGGACTCGGCTTTTCGCTGTGAACAAGCATGGACTAACTAAAGTATTGCAACTTGACACACCGGAGGAGGAACCTGACGTTTTGGAAACGTGTGTTGACTTTACGTCCATGGCAGTTGTCTCCAATTCCAAATGCATTGTGACGTCCTTTAAGGGAGACGTTTATCTGTTCAGCGCCCAAGAGTCTGAGAATAAGCTTCTTCTCAGGTGTGCTCTACCCGTACGCGATGTTGTGATTGTTCATAGTGGCAAAACAGTTGCTGTCGGTGGGGACGACTTGGAGGTCACGCTTGTTTCTTTAGCAGATGATACAGACCGAAACAAGATTACTTTGAAACTGGAAGACCAAGTTCGTCAAATGTCGTATAATCAGCAAATGAGTATTCTTGCCATTTCTCAAGTGAATGGTATAATTCACTTCTATTCTATGACTTCTACTATTCCGCGTCACGTCCATAGGCTCGAAAACTGCATTGCGTCCCACTTTTATAAAGATGATTTCCATGACAAGCTTTTGCAGTCTGTCAACCCCGTCGATGCTGACGATGATTTTGAGGGCGAATTTCAAGAACCAGAGTATTGCGATGAAAATCGGGCATGTGCGCGTGTGGAATGGCATCCGCATGGACTTCAGTTTGCGGTGCCTTGCCAAGACCGAGTTATCAAAATTTACAATTTAAAGGAATATTCGCAGGTCAAATCTCTAACGTATTCTCAGATAAAGCGCGAATATGTCGACTTAAAATACAGTCCGCAATCGGGAGCATTTATTGCAGCTGTCGACTTAGACAACAGGCTTACTATTTGGAACGTTGCTACAGGTGAAATTCACAACACAAGAGAACTTAGACAGAAAATCACCAACATCTGTTGGACTCTTCAATCGAACAATAGCCTTGACCTACATCTAGGTACTTGGACTGGCGACACAGTAACTATCCGAGGGGCTGCGGAGAACATATTGGAGAAACCTCCTCTCAGTAAAGATACCGAGCAATTGCAGAAAACGAATAATCTCTTTGTGAATTCTGAGGACGAGGATGATATAGATGCAGTTCCACCTTTAACGGGTAGGGAAGGAGAAAATAAGGGCTCTGGTGGTAATAATGAGTTACCTGGGTCTCAAGGTTTCACAGACGATGAGGCTGAAGGACCTACGAAAAGGATGTTTCACAACGATGAAGACGATTTCATTGATGACGATGACGGGGCAGGTTATGTGATCAAAAAACCAAAATACACCGGCCCTGCAGTAAGTACCATGTCCTTCGCTAAAGATACGAAGATACCAAAGTTTCGCTATCGGCCCTTTTCACCGGGTAGTACTCCTTTCGGGACCTCTGACAGACGCTATCTCACAATGAACAACATTGGTTACACCTCCACCGTAAGAAATGGTGTTGATTCCTCCTCTTCCCGTTACACAGTAACAACTTCATTTTTTGACTTGGGGCGCTTTAAAGAGTACCACTTTGAAGACCTGTTTGGTTACGATATCTGCTCTTTGACAGAGGATGGCGTTCTCTTTGCACAATCAAAACTTGGCCGTCTGCATTACAGAGCTCACAATGATTTCCAATCTTCGTGGAACAAAAGAGTACCGCTGCAAAAATCTGAGAAGATTACTTCAATAGCAGCAACACCCAGAAGAATTGTTGTGAGTACTTCACTTGGCTATCTAAGAACATTCAATCAATTTGGAATTCCATTGGAGATTGAAAAAATGGCACCGGTTGTAGCAATAGCCGCCCAAGATTACAAGATTTTTGCGGTGCATTTCTCTCCATATCACGGACTTTCTTACACGTTGTTCGAGCAAAATCCACAGACCGGCAACAAGTATTTTCAAAGAGAGAGCTCATTGCCCATCAAGCTTCCATCAAATTTAGACGATGACGAGGAATTCAGCGAGACTTTCTCGGCGTTTAATCCGTTAGGTATCAAATCCCTTTTCTTTTCAGCATATGGTGATCCTTGCATATTTGGGGCAGATGATGTACTGCTGGTATTATCAAAATATAGATCTGCTGCTGAAAGTCGGTGGGTACCTTTGTTGGACTCCAAGTTCGAGTTATGGAAGAGTTCGAACGGTAGAGAAATCAACCATTTACATGTGTGGCCCTTAGGACTTACTTTCAACGTCCTTAATCATATTTTGGTGAAGGGTCACAACATCTGGCCAGAATTCCCGTTGCCTTTGCCATCAGAAATGGAGGTCAGAATTCCTTTACTTATCAAAGACGAAATTGAAATAAACCGCGATGCTGATAATGAACAGGAAATGCAAATCCCCCCATACATGGCTGCGGAAGAAGAATTTGTCCGCTCAAAGGTCATGAGCGTGCTGCTCAATGACACTTTGGAGCACGAAGGTGAGGTCTACGGGAATGAGACTCAAATTCTTTTGGCTCTCAACAGCGCCTATGACAAATCGCTTTTGCGTTTATTTGCCTCAGCCTGCTCCGAGCAAGATGTTAGCAAAGCAGTTTCTCTAGCCCAAGAACTAAAGCAAGACAAGGCCTTAAATGCCGCCGTTAAAGTTGCAGAAAGAGCCGAACTCATGACCCTGGTGAAAAAGGTAAACGATATTCGAGAGTCCCGGTTTGAACTGCAGATAAACAACATCTAAGCTTCGATACCAAGGTTCGAAAAGGAAGGTGGCAAGTTAGTTCAATTATTATAACTGCGCGGAACTTCTGCTTTCAAATAAGCCCAAAATAACCGCCTTAACGGCCTCGTGATTCGAAGCTGTAAGTATGATTAACCTGCAACTTTTTTACCAATGTCCAAAAGTGAAAAAAAATTTGAGCGCTGCAAGTGAGTGTGATGAGCTCTACTGAAAGACAATAACCGACTGGATAAAGCTGCACAGGCGTCACAATGGCTCGTGTTAGGATAGACAGTAGAAAGCGTAAGAGATCGCAGGTCCCAGAACCTCGTAATCAAGCGGCTGATGAAGAGATTACAGACCCATCTTCTAATGAAGATGGAAGCGATGCAGAGGCACTAGAAGAGCAGAATGAAGACGAAGAAATAGACTCTGAGGAAGAGTTTGAACAAGAAAACGCTGCGGACAAGAGACGTCGTCTGGCTAAACAATATCTGGATAACTTGAAGGCTGACGCGAACGAAATAATGAACGAAACTCAGGAAAAACCAGATGCTCTTGCTGAAGTGGAGGAAAACTACAACAATTTCGACGCCCGCGATTTGGATCGTGAAATCGTAGCCTCCCGGCTGAAGCAAGATGTTGCTGAACAGCACGGTCGTATCTATAGATTCATTGGCGACAAATTGCTAGTTTCTGAAGCCAAGACCTCCTTCAGCAGAGTTGGTGAAAGAAGCTTAACTGCCATTAGTTGTTATCAGCCAGTCATCAACAAATTCTCGCATGAGGTTGCTCAAAACAAGAATAAGGGAAAACTATTTGCTTATACGGTTAGCAAGGACATGTGCCTGACCAAGTACGACATTACAGATTTCAACTCAAGGCCCAAGAAATTGAAATTCACTAAAGGTGGGCGTCGTTATGTTCCAGAAAGCAAAGTTGAATTCGAGAACACCACAGAAGGGCACTACGATGAGATTTTGACACTTGCAGCATCGCCAGATGGCAAGTATGTGATAACTGGTGGTAGGGACAGGAAGCTTATCGTTTGGAGTTCAGAATCATTGGCCCCCGTCAAGGTCATTCCTACAAAAGACAGAAGAGGTGAGGTCCTCTCCTTAGTGTTCCGTAAGAACTCAGATCAGCTGTATGCTGCTTGTGCAGACTACAAGATCAGAACATATTCAATCAATCAGTTTTCGCAATTGGAAGTCCTGTATGGGCATCAAGATCTCGTTGTCGACATTTCTGCTCTGAGCATGGAAAGATGTGTCACTGTTGGCTCTCGTGACCGTACTGCCATGCTTTGGAAAATTGCAGATGAAACTAGGTTAACCTTCAGAGGTGGTGACGATCCTGAAAGACTCTTGAGAAGGTGGATAAAGCAAAATAGTGAAAAATCTGAAGACGGTAAAGAAGTTAAGCCAAGTGAAGATAAGACTCCAGTGTTTTACGGCGAAGGAAGCATTGATTGCGTATCCATGATAGACGACTCGCACTTTATCACCGGCTCCGATAACGGTAATATTTCCCTGTGGTCTTTGTCGAAAAAGAAGCCAATGTTCACCGAGCGCGCAGCGCATGGAGTAATTCCTCTTCCAGAATCGACTCAAATATCTGCAGAAAGTAATAAGGAAAAACGCGACGAACAACTTCAGAACAAGAAGATATCACAACCATACTGGATAACTGCTTTACATGCTATTCCGTACTCAAATGTTTTCATATCTGGATCGTGGGATGGTAGTCTTAGAATATGGAAACTCTCTGAAAATCTAAGAGAGATTGAACTTCTTGGCGAGTTGCCCGGCTGTCACGGTGTAGTAACAAAAATCCAAGCCGTAGAGAGCGGTAAGCATGGTAGAGAAACCTTCCGCATACTGGCAAGCGTAAGCAAAGAGCATAGACTAGGTAGATGGATGACCCGTATGACAGGCGCCAGGAACGGTATATTCTCAGCAACTATTGAACAAACTGGCTTTTAAGCTGAGCCAGCAATTTAGCATAACAAGATAGCATGTAAGATAGTTACGAAGTTAATCCATCCAAAATATAATAAGTCGATTGCTTCGAGTGCCGGAGATAGTACATTTAAAAGTATTAATATATCATTACAAGTTCAAAAGCACAAAGTGCCTGTGATAGTACAAATTCGTGAAGGTTTATTGGTAGGCATTAGGGCGTAAGTCATGGCGAATTTCTGATATCAAACATCACGACAAGTTTGGTAGAAAATAGTATTGTGATAAACTTAGAGGATGCCGAGAACAAAACCTCCAGCGGCTCCAACGAATAGTCCATTTGCTACCAAAGCAACGCCTGCGCCATGACTCGATTGGGTTGGAGAAGAGCTCGAAGATCCTAGCGAGGAAATTCGAGCTATGGCCGATGTAACATTAGAGTTCGATGAGATCGATGAAATCGATGATGAAGGATAAGTAGTAGAGGAAATTGTGCTGTTAGCAGAAGCGACCTCGACCAGTCCTGAAGCATCTGCAAGCGAGTGACCTCTTAATTGAGCTTGCAAAGCTGTACTCTTAGTAGCGGAAGAGCTGGACGTGGAAGTCGGAGACGTATTCGCTTGGGGTGCCGAAAACTTAGATACAGATGCCAGTGACGCAGTACTTTGAGGTGCTGAGAGTTGGGAAACTGGAACTTGCGAGACAGAGATCAGAGACTTTGAAGTCAGCGATCTTGACGTCAAGTTTTCTGATGGTTGAGATCTCGAGTCTGAAGCTGTTGATGTAGAGCTTTTAGCCTGTACGCTAGCAATGCTAGCAGCCTTTACGGCGCTGACATACGATTGAGAAGCAATTGATGATTGCTCGGCAGATACGGAGGCCGCAGAAACCGAAGAAAAGGAACTAGCAAATTGTTGAGCGCTTTCAGACGCAACACTGGCTTCAGATACTGATTTAACGCTCTCGATCGACACTTTCTCGTCGGGGCTCAAACTCGTGGTGTAAACTTTCACGGTCGATGTATAAGTGGTTGTCACCTCTTCATCGTTTGCAAGAACGATGCCTAGAACAAAAGGAATAGCGGCAAAGGCAACCCTGGCTTGGAGTTTCATGGTGTATTTTCGTCAAGTAGAGAAGGTAAAAATAGGTATCAGCAGTAAAAGCTCAAAGTCTAGAATTGCACAACGAACTTGAAGGGGGAGGACCTTAATCAATAGCAGATATTAGGCGTGAGGCGGCTGCTAATAAAATGGCTCGTCTGGTTCAGAGATGTTTGCTTCGATAAAGATTGGACTTTAAAAACAAACCAGTATTGCTGACTTGGAACACAAAGTGCAAAGGTCCAATGAGTACATTTAATATAAGCAGCAAGTCGCGCGCACCTGTTTAGTTTTTTTTGTAGTAGTCATCGCTTTCCGCTGTATTTCGCTCTGTCTTCGCTCTTTCACTGGCGTCCTGGGTTGAGCTTTGGCACCAAGATTTCTAGAGAAGTACACAGAACAATCGGCAGTGAAATGAAGGCCAAAAGATAACGCATCCAATATACGAAGTGGTAGTCACTTCGTAAATCGATGCTCCAAAAGCAGGGTTCGTGATTGTTTAGGTTTATCTCGATTGGTGAAATAGGTAAACATACTTCACTTCCGTGTATAATGCTTCGAAAACGATTGATCATCTGTCTTTTTGTTCTACATTAGTATTTCACACTTATGTATTACCTAACTTAGGAAATCAAAAAAATAGAATGCCATCACCTAGAATCGAACGAGGGTTTCATCTGCCACAAAGATGTGTACTAACCACTATACTATGATGGCTTCTTGTTGAATAATGGGCAATGTTTTTTGCTTGTATACTCGCTACTACAAATGTGACTTGGTTATTGGAACCCAGTTTTCGACTACGATGTTTTGATGCGTCCTGCTTGCATTGAAATTCAGTTGGGATTGTTTTTCTTTGAGAGAGTCAGGACAGTGTGTGTGTGTTGCCATGAAGTTATGTTTTCGTGTTCCTTGGCTAACCCGCTCACATTACGACTTTTGCACAAGGTTCTTCCGCTAGTGTGGGAAGCCCATCTGTTATGTCAGGAAGCACTTTTAAGTAAATTAGATTTCGAAGCTTATATCTCTGAGGCTATTGTAGTATTCATTTAGCCTTACTTATTAGACAAGCACTCCGTAGTTGGCTTGCGGTCTATGCACACGTATATCTTTGTTGTATCAGGCGAGGTTCATGTACTTTAGTTAATCAAAAAAGCGTAGGAAATGTTTGCACAAGTAACGTTAAGTTAGTTTGTTTCTCTCAAAATTTCAACAAATTACAAGACTTCGTGGCCAAGCTGGTTAAGGCGTGCGACTGTTAATCGCAAGATCGTGAGTTCAATCCTCACCGAGGTCGCTTATTTTTAGTCATCACTTCTGAACAACTATCAAAGCAGTCGTATTTGAATATGATAAGCTCTGACTGCTGAATACGACTGTGGCTACTTTTTTCGTGTACCTGAAATTAATTCTTTAATGCAATATTAATCTATGAACATGAGTAAGTGAACTGTGAAATGATGATAACTTATGATGGATTTCCCACTCAAGCTTTTTCCTCTTGGGGATGTAATTCGTTTTCTTCAGATGAAGTGTCAGGTTTGTTGACACCCCAAGAGAAGTAATCCCTTCTAACTTCGACGTAGTCATATGCAAATTCTCCGATTTGATCCTCGTCTAAACCTAGCTGTTCTGCTTCTTCCGTAGCCCTGAGCTGAAGGCCTGGGATTTTGTTGATGATGAAGCATATAATGGCGGTAACCACGATCCCATATCCGTAAACAGCGCCGATGTACGCGATCTGTTTGTACATTTGCTTGTAGTTGTGAGTGATCCAGCCACCTTCATGATCGGTAACACCGTCCATACCTAATACCCAATCGGCAGCAAACAATCCATTAAAGAACAGGCCAATAACGCCGGCGATACCGTGCTCTGCTAGAATATCCATGGAATCATCAACTTTAAGGTAGTGTTTGATCTTGGTGGCGAAGTTACAAACCACACCAGCAGTTACACCTTGGATTACCGAACCGTACAGTGTAATGCAGCCAGAACTTGGGGTGGCTGCCACTAGACCACAAATAATACCAGAACAAAGTCCAACTGTCGACCACTTCTTTTCCAACCTGTAATCCAACAAACACCAAGTCATGCCACCCGCAGCAGCGCTTAGATTGGTGTTCATGAAGGCATACGCAGACTTTAAATTAGGAGTTAAGGATGTGCATGCATTGAAACCTAACCAGCCAAACCACAGCAAAGAGGTACCTAAAGTAACCATAGAGACATTGTGCGGTCTGAAATTGATCAAAAGACTTTCTTTACGTTTGCCCAAGAAGGCTGAGTAGACAAACCCACCTACACTGGACAAAATCTCCACAGGACCGCCTCCAGCCCAGTCCAGAACACCCCACCTGTAAGCCCACCCATCGGAATCCCATACCCAGTATGTTACAGGGCAGTACACCAGTGTGGCGAAGCAAAACAGGAAAACAGTGTGTGGGAGAAGTCTTCCTCTTTCAGCTGTGCAACCGGCTACAATGCTGAGAGTAACACATAAGAACAAGCCTTGAAAAGCCGCATATGCAATCTCAGGGTACTCACTGTCCTCAGTAGCCTTGCCGTAAACGTTTCTGAACCCAAATGAGTCCAAATTTCCGATAAACTTATGGTTAACGGAGGTTTTTGAAAATGCAAGTGAGAATCCCCAAAAATACCATTGAATCATACCTACGAGAGCAGCCATGATGACGATCCAGATTTGCGCAAGCGCTGACTTTCTGCGCGTCAACCCCGAATACAAGAACCCCAGTCCTGGAATCATAACGAAAACAAGCGCCGCGCCGAGCAGTATGAAAGCTACCGTCGCAGGCTCATAAGTTTCTTCCAATATGTGACCCATGCTGATGTATATGTACGCCACTTGAAGAAAGCTCTCCCCTCTATTGCAATCCTGGTGAAATCCTTCGTTAGCGTTACTAAGTCAGATTTCCCAAAGCACTCGCTTCTCTTTATAGTCTTCGCTTCCGAAATTCCTTTTTTTTTTCAGTATTTGGGACTCGCTGCTCTCTTCATCCGCCTAGCCCGATTTTTTGTCCTTCAAAGCTGCTTGCCAGATGAGCCCGTTTAAGACACTATGCTGAAAGTGTGTGAACACTATTCAGACCCTGATTTTTTGATTTTTCGACTTAATTGGTTTTCCGTAGCAGCTGTTTTGCTTAGACTGGAGATGACTTAATAGATAAGATAAGGAACACTCCAATGAAACTTTTGAAACCGCTATAAGGCTCAAAACCGCATTTTGTTGTACGCTCTTTGCGATGGATGAGCCTTGACGCTTGACATTGTGCGGCAGGGTCTGGCTTCTTTTTTTGCAGTATTTTTTCTCTCTCCGCCTCGTCATGAGCCAATAGAACTATGACATTATCCCGCATTTCAAGTGCTTCTGCAAAAAACTTATTTTCGGCTACGCAGCCTTGCACAACTCTCACTAAGCACTGTACAACCGTAATAGTGAGCGATCATGAGAAATAACCGCGGTATGAACATCAAACTGAAAGTGCCGTAAACAGAAGAAGCAGCGTTGATCAAAATTTGCGGAGACGGATAAAGACTAGTAAACATTAACCAAGCCCGCGATGATAATCACGTGAAATCTGCATGTGACGTTTCGTGTGAGGGTACTAAGCATTCCCGCCACCGTTTAGCCGCCCAGGTCACAAACAATGAAGGGTCTGGTCTTCTAGAGATCGCGATGATTAAGAGCATGACTGGCGATTATTCCTGAGCTTTCATTCGAGATTCAGACCTCGAGCCTCTCATGCGCTCTCGTTCCCGAAAAATTGAAGATCGGCGGACTGAGCTCGCTCCTTTGTTTCAGGCACCTTTCTAGTCTACTCTTCGCGGCAGACTCGGCATGGTCATGAGGTGACGTCTGTTATGTATGAGTTCTTTCGTGGTCCTCAATATTTGTGCTCTACTGTAATGTGCTAAGGATATGGGATGCCCATTATCAGATCGCTTGTATATTTATATATTTTGTCCCTTTGTACGTTTTCTCTGTCAGCTATGGAACTTCAAGCCCAGAGAGCCTCAAAGCAGATCACGAAGCGCATTGCTGTTCCATAGATCTGTAATAGTATCACTTCAATCGAATTAATTCTTACAGGGCATTTATGAAAGTAAGGGACGTCTTCCGCATCTTGAGCTGCAGTTTAGTTCCGAAATATTTGTATAGCACATGAAAGACTGGCTTGATTGGAATATCAAGAGTCATCGACTACGCATAACGTAGGCATGCTCGATTTGCTTCTCTACTAATGATTTGTTTTCGTATCACTTTCAACGTAAGTCATCGTGATTACGATATCGCATCGCCATCAAGGGTTGAAATTATGAGGCTCCAGAACGTCCGTGGCTGGCACTATTCATGCTCGTATTTCCGTTTGCTAGCACAACGGTGGCCGTTATAAGTCTGCGAGTATTACTCATCATGAACGGATATTCACTTTTCTCCAGATACTTTATTACGTTCTTGTTGAACCCTGTCTCAAAGAATATCTCTCATCAAATCGCTACTCTCACCGTCACCCGTTGTTATGCTCGTTATTAAAGGCCTACCTTTAGAGATACCACCGGATGTTGAGTTGCCGCCAGGGCTTTCACTTGCAAGGCAAGCCGCTGCCCACGCAATTGAAAATAGTCCTACCTCATCGCCCCTGCAGAAATTCGATATACTTTTACACTTCGTCAATGAACTTCTTAAAAGCGGTTCTGAATCAACAGATTCCCTTTTAGAGGAGAATGTATGCATTGTGGTGATCAACATGGCATATTACTACCAGCAAGTGACAGAAAGGCTAATAAAAAAAGCTTACACTGAGGACTCCAAAGAAGCTTGGGGGAACAGTGGCCTATACAACAAAAAGTCGATTGGGCTGCTACGTTATCTAATTGACTCGGGAATCGCTAATACCACGAAGTATTTAGGGTTAGTAGAGACTTTCACGAAGTGCTGGACATTGTCGCAACAATTAAGTATAGTCATGTTGTCGTTGTCCAAGCTAAAGTCTCGAATTTGTGGCAACAACACTGGCCAAGAATCTAAAAAAAGTAGTAGCAACCGGTATGACAGACTTCTGGAATTTCAAGAGTCGGATCTGAAGGACTTGGCAACTTCCAGCCTGCTTTACGCGCGATTATGCATTGGATGTCGTGACTCGTGTACAGAGTTGACGAGCACATCTGTAGGGGCTGCATGTCATCCTTTAACGCAATACCTGGATACGCTAACCTTCATTTTGCTGTCACTCGATCGTTACAAAAATGATGAATGCGGGGCCTCTATTGGCATGCTTGAGGCTGCAACTGAATGCCTTTCTCACGGCTTAATTACCAGTAAGCAGTTGAAGCTGATTCAAGAAAGCACAAAGCTCAAGACGAAGATGGCATTGAAATTAATTGAACTGAAATCAGAAAGCTCCAATCTGCGATCCAAGTTCAAAATATTCAAGAAAAACGATTTTGCAGGCAAGCCTGAATTGCATCCCCTCCTGCGGTCCACGCTTGAAGACTTTATTATGCCATTAATGATGCTTTTGCATTATCGATATGTAAAGACCAACGATAAAGTATTTTTTCAACCCATAATAAGAGATCGTGAGGAACTGGTCAAGGGGTGGCCGCATGGGAAAACACCAGATGTTACAGGCACAAGCTGGGCTTTCGATGGCGAACAGCTGAGAGAATTGGACACTTTGGGAGGATCTGAATATTACTGAGCAAGAGCGAAAACTATTTGCTGTGTGACTCTTAACGTCTGCGGTGACCGAACTCCTTTACAAAACTTCGCTTGGAATCAATAGTTAGTTCTTTCCCAACGAGTTTAAATTTGTCGCCTCCACACATGGTCTTCCGGATCTTTATCAAATCAGAATCTATAGGCTCACTTATTTTGCACTTGCAGTTAACTCCCTGTGTAGAAACTCTTACTAAGAATCTCCATTTAGAGACCCGAAGCGGGGTGGTGAGTGAACTGTTAATCTTTAGATGAATCGCCTGACATTTGACTTTTGATAAGTTAGAGTGTCTGGAACCTGCATTAGAAGAGGTTGAAATGCCAGTCTCGGGTTTGTTGCCCAAGAAAGCGTCCCAGGATTCCTGACTTACCGTGAATGGTAAGATACTTTTCCCATTTGAGGTCGTACCTTCCGCAAAAAGATACACGACTCGGTTTTTCAGTTGCGCGATATTGTCTACCTCTGCCAAGCTAGCTAAAACGGGCAATTCGCCATTGTTAAGCGTGAACTTTACAAACTGCCAGATAGTCAAGTGAAAAAAGCGAACGGTTTTCCCACGAACGCTAGGAATACAGAAGGCAGCTGGGCCCTGCGCCAAGAACCACAATACCACGCAATCCAATGGACTACTACAGTTCACCACATAAACTTCATTGACGGCTGGTAATTTGCTCTGCTTGTCTCGTCTCTTCACACCCTGAATTGCCACTTGGAGGTTCCAGTTGCACACAATTTTGGCGACAACGCCCCACAATGTTTTCGATACTCTTCCTGGCGCCCAACTTGACGCTAGAGCCAAAATAATTACCGGCAACGCGCATATAGTCTTAAGTACAAATTTAGAAACGCTGAGAACTGCTTGGAAGCCTTTTTCCTGCGCCAAATATGGCGGTGTTGGCAGGAAAGGCGCTATTCCAGTTCCCTTATCTCTCCAGTTGGTGAACTTCTCCATCAAGAGTGGGCAGCTTGTTTTATTTGTAATTTATTCTGTTACACTGACTGGATCGGATCTATCAATTTCATTAAGTTGAAATTTTGAAAAGTACATATTCAATTGAAAAATCAAAAAACCTGGTAACAGTACCTTTCCTAAGGGCGGCAGAATACTCATAAGGTTGTTCTGGCTACGTTCTTTCTTATTTTAACTTGATATGTCGCTTCCAGAGGTTTTGAAACGCGGGGATGAATTTTTAGCAGAATATCCTAGAACCAACGCATTGTGGCAACTGGGGTCCCACGCAACCTGTCTGCTAGCCGTCGGGATCTCGAAGCTAGTTCTGAAAACTTGTTATAATACAAAGCTGCACCACTTCGACAAACTTGAAAACGCCATAGAGCGCTCGGTGACGGAAAATCGTGGGCTAATGACGGTTATGAATCACATGTCAGTGGTGGATGACCCGTTTATATGGGGCGTATTTCCTTGGAGGATGTATAAGGATCTTGACCATATCCGCTGGTGTCTTGGGGCGCATAATGTCTGTTTTCAAAGCAAATTCCTAGCTAATTTCTTCTCCCTCGGAAAAGTGCTCTCCACCGAAAGGTTTGGAGGCGGGCCATTCCAAGGATCTATCGATGCCTCAATTAGACTTCTGTCACCTGACGACACCTTAGATCTCGAATGGACTCCACGCTGGGCTCAGGATTCGCCAAGTACACCAAACCAACCGCAGGTCTCATCAATTTCCGCTATGGCCAAGGATTACAAACCTCCGGTCAAGAGAACCAAGCCATCTTGGGTACATGTATATCCAGAAGGATTTGTTTTACAATTGGAATCTCCGTTCGCAAATTCAATGAGATATTTCAAGTGGGGTATTACACGTATGATCCTAGAGAGCACAAAACCACCTATAGTGGTTCCTATTTTCAGTACTGGATTTGAGAAGATAGCTCCAGAGTCTGCTGCTGGAACCAAGATTGAACGATACCTTCCCCGTAACTTTGGCGCTGAGGTCAATGTTACGGTCGGAGATCCCATTAACGACAAGATAATTGAAGCGTATCGGGAAGAGTGGAAGCAGCTGGTAGAGAAATATCACGACCAACAAAATCCGACCGACCTTACCACGGAGTTGAAAGTTGGGAAAGAAGCACAAAATTTACGCAGTAGGCTCGCATCTGAGCTCAGAGCACATGTTGCGAAAGTACGTCATGAAAGTCGCGGACTCCCCGCAGAAGACGAAAAATTCCAATCCCCAGAATGGTGGAAACAATACACGGAGACTGAAGGGAGGTCAGATCCTAGTGTTAAATTTATAGGCAAGAACTGGGCTATAAGAAGACTTCAAAAATTTCTAGAAGGGCAAGAAGACAAAGCTAAAGCCGACTCAAACAAAAACAATTCCGATGTTAAAAAGTGATATTTACTCCTCTGTAAATTTATATATGTATATAAGTATATATTCGTGTGCATACCCATGAAAACCATATTTGGGTTCCTAAATTCTTCTGCTTTCCGAATAAAGGATTTAGCACCCAAATTGCGTTCTCAATCCCTCCTTGTCATCTTAGTTGAGTTTACCTTTGCTGCGAATCGCAAAGAATTCAACGTTTCTGCCGTACTTTTGAGACATGGGGAAACATTGACAAACATAAGGGTTTTCGAGTCTCCCATCAATGAGTACTGTAGCAGATAGGTAAGCTTTGAATTCCTGAAGGGAATATGTCTCTTGGCGGCATCAGGAGCTCCCAGTGCGTGTATTACGTCTCCCAAACAGCTCAGCGATTTGTTTATATTTTGAGTTTCGCGAAGTCTATCAACTTGAGGTTGTGAGGCGTTGATCCTTTCGGACCCAGCCAAGTCGACCAGGTTTAATATGCCCGCAGACTGTTCTCCCGAAGTTGTATTATGCCCACGCAGTTTGATTATAAAAACGCTATGCGACCTCGAAGAGCGCAAATTTGCCTGAGTCGCCGCAGTTGACCTCATCCTCAGTGCACGCGTTAAAATTCCATTCACCATTTCGCGGTTCTTGAATTTGCAAGTGGTCACATTTGTTATTAACGTAGTACGGGCTTCAACATCATGTCTAATCTCGTGCTTAATATTGCTGTCGCACACCTCATCACTCTCGGCGTCGTGCTCTTTCAAAAGATCCTTGATATTTTCGTTGTAAATTTCGACAAATTGACCCGAAATCTCGTAACTCCATCCAATCCCTTTCAGTTTATCCACCCAAAGAAAAATATGACTCAACGTAGTTGGAATTATGCCATCTTTTGGGTTGAGCATTGTGTATGTTTTTCCCGATCCTGTTTGACCGAAGGCGAAAATGCAAACATTATATCCATCAAGGGAACTTTGTATCAGTTGGCCAATTTCGTCAAAAACATTACTGTTGCTTTCATGTACGCCGAAAACTCTATCGAAAGTAAATTTATGAGATTTTGCGTCGCGTTTTATGACTATACTTTGCGTCCCGCTTTCATCATTGAATTTTTCTATTGAGATGTTGGAGAGATTCTCCTGCTCCTTTTCCAAGTGAGGTCGCAGTCTACAAAAGACTCTTATGTTGCCACGTAGCTCCTGTAATTCATTGTTCAACTTTCGCCTCATGGTTTCCTCTTTCATTAAAATCTCACCAATTTGTTCAAGCTCAGAATTAGAGGTAATGATGTATCTCTTTAATTCGTCTCGTTTAGCAAGTGATTTTATTGTGAGCGAGCTTAGGTCATTTGTGTTTTGTTCTAGTTGTTCGTTTCTAGATCGTGAAGAATCTAACTTTTCTTTCAAGCCTTGTAGCGTTACTCGCAGAGACTCCAATTCCTCTATTTTTTTGCTCGAATTTACCTTGAGCTTGTTCGTCAGCGTATCTCTCAGCTCTTCAGACTCTCGGCTCAGTTTTGTGTTGATATTGATAAGTGCATTGAGCTCTTCCTGATGATGTCGTAAGCCCTCTTCTTTCTTCAAGCTGTGCTGGACCTCGCATTCATGTAGCGCGCCTTTGAGATTTTCCTGATTGTTAGCAACTTGACGTTTCAGCTTGACAATCTCTTGTTGCAATTCGTTACGGGCATCTTCGAGTTTCTTTATTTTCAAGAATCGCAGTTCTTCTATCTTTTGATGATAGCCGCTTTCTAAGCGATTCATCTGTGCAGTGTTCTGGGCGCGTAGCTGCTGAACCTCCAGATCGTGGCCTTTTTTCAAAAATTTGTCGCGCGTAGCTTGCTCATCACTTAATTTCTTTATGTCGTTGACCTTAAGCTTTAATTGTTGTGATTTGACGTGTTTTTCTTCCTTGAAAGTCTCTAGTTTGAGCATGAGCGCCTTGTACTGGTCTCTGCTATCCAGCAGTTTATCCTTGAGCGAATCCAATTTGGCCTTTTTTTCGAACATCAGGTCCTGCAGCTCATTGAGAACCCGTATATTTTCTCGATAGAACGCGGTCATATGAGAGGAGCCTTCGGAACCAGGGTTACCATTACCAAAAGTAGCCGCGGTGGACCCATCATTATTTTGTCTCTTGGTGTGTGAAACCATGCTCCGGTGTTCTGAGGCACTCACAAGCGGCTGTTTAGGCGACGCGCTTCTCTTACGATATTTGGGCGATCCGGGAGCATTTGGAGATGGTATTTTGGAGCCTGGTTCTGAATTGTCAGCTGTCCTGGTAGACTTTGTTGGCGTTCTAGGAACTCCAGAGTCCATAGTCTCCCTTCTAGCGATGTAGTTTCAATTTCCTAGAAACCCTTATAGATCATTAAAGGGAATGGATCAGATGAACTAAAGGAGAAGCAAAGATGTAAAACGAAACAGTAGAGTTTTCTCTCTTAGCTTTTGTACAAAAGCTATTAAAGGATCAGCAGTTTCACAGTAACCAAGCTTCACCTGGTTGTTTCGTGTTTGTTTACAAGTGAACATCAAACGCGCACTCGAAACTAGTTATTAGTCCTAGAATTGAAAAATTCAAGAATTTGAAAAATTTTAAGAGATGAGATAGCTCATCGCACTGGAAACTTCGAAGAACAAGTAGTAAACATATTCAAAATGGCAGCTTTGGGAGCAGGAGTTAAGGCGAAAGCAGGCAAAAAGAACACAGCGACAACAAGTGTGAAAGGTCGGGTTGAAAAACCGCTACAGAAGGGAATCCCAGAGAAGCTGGAAAATGATAACGTTGACGAAGGTCAAGAAGAGAACGCTGGTGAAGGGAGCGACGCCGACTCAGGAGACGCCAATAGTGCCGATGATGATGATGCTGGTAATGGAGAAGACGACTCGAGCGGTGATGAACTTGTGCTAGACGATGAAGAAGACGATGACTTCCCTAAGAAGAAAAAGGCGAAGCTCAACAAACACGATGATGGATCGTCGGGATTCTCTACTGCAGTGAATGCAATTTTGGGATCGCATCTAAAGGCGCATGCCCGTAAGGACCCTATTATGTCGCGCAAAAAGAACGCCGCGAAGAAGCTGGAGAGTGACAAGCTTGAACAGAAAGCTAAAAGAGCCATTCTGGCCGAGAAGAAAAAGCTATTAAACAAGACCAGAACGAAAGACATAATACCCACAGTAGCTGCGGAAACCGAATCTGGTGCTGACATTAGAGAGGTGCTTGAGAAGGAAAGGCGCTTACGGAAAGTTGCCCAGAAAGGTGTGGTTAAGCTGTTCAATGCGATCTTGTCAACCCAGGTTAAGACAGAACGGGATAGCGCAGAAAGAGTAGGCGACATTAAGAATAGATCTGAGAAAAAGGAGCTTTTAACCGAGTTATCCAAAGAGAAGTTTTTGGATCTGGTCAGAGCCGCGGGCGATTCTTGAGTAGGGCATAACCAAATATATATAAATTTTGCATTTTGTACCATAGTTTTACCTCCGAACACAAAGTTATGACAGGCGGCCACACAAGATGTGAATCTATTGATCAACAGTATTGGATGAATAATTAACGTTACATTACACAATGACTACAATATGCTAAAATCTGGCTAAAATCCCAGCCCACCATTTGAGTAAGCCATGGGTTTAATTTCAGGATGCTTTACCGCTTCAAAAGTCTCTACTATTAGGTCCTCATCATCATTTCCATTTTGACCAATGATACCCATTCCAGGGACAACGTGAATAATACCTCCCAAGTTGCCTTGTGAATCGCAATAGTTTGGAGCGCTGAAAACTGTAGCCAGTTTTTTTTCATGTTCAAACAGGATACCTCCCATTCTAACTTCGTGAGATCTGAATATTTTGGACAGTTTATTTTTCGCAAGAAAACTGGCCGTTATGTCAGGTCCAAATGAATGTCCGAGCCCACGTTCAGAAGGTCCAAGGCCATTACTGGCCTGTGGATCTGACCACAGCAGCTCCATGAATGGACCGTCCCTTGGTGGTTGAGAAAATCTATCAATTTTCTTAATGTCATCCAGAGTCACGGACTGATCGGCACTCAACCCGCCGTGCATAACAAGGTATTTTTCGTTGATGACTGTCGCCAAAGGAAGGGCCTCAAAACTTTGAGAGAACATTTCAAATATCCTTGGAGAGTACTTGTATTTGCACTCATCTTCAAAACCGTAGATTTTGTTCATGTTGTCTGTTTCGTGGT
Organism: Lachancea nothofagi CBS 11611; assembly: GCA_900074755.1. Lineage (NCBI taxonomy): Eukaryota > Fungi > Ascomycota > Saccharomycetes > Saccharomycetales > Saccharomycetaceae > Lachancea > Lachancea nothofagi. The sequence continues at coordinate 1,928,244 of LT598447.1, forward strand.
TTCCCCTGTTGATAAACATGTTATTGGGAAATAGAATCTTCAGACAGTAGTACAAAAGAGCCACTTCACAAGACCATGACCCACGGTCTACAAAATCGCCATTAAACAAATAAGAATGTTTGGAGCCAACTTTACCAAACGTTTTGAAAATGTTCAAAACATCATAGAACTGACCATGAGTGTCCCCACAGACTGAAATCTTGACGTCAGTCTCCGAGTCGTTGCTGAGCTCAACTACCGGTGGTTCTTGATGGAAAAGGCGCTCTGCGTGCGACACAATAGCAGCAACATATTTCTTGGGTAAGTTTTTGCCCTTTAAAAATAGATCGTTGACCATGTAGGAAATAAACTCTTGAGACATGTTGGTTATTAGAGCGCCTGTGGGTTCCTGTCTCTCGTTTGTCAGTTGTGAGATGTCAAGTTGGTGCCCTTGGTAGTTCAAAATGTCGGCATTACCATCAAATGAGGACAGTTGTACTTTGGCGCACAAGTTGACTTTGATTTCATCGCCATCACCGCTGATTGCTTTATTAAACTTTTCCTGTCGAATGAATTTCTCACAGGCCTCCAAAGCCTTTACAGCAGTGGGTTCCTTTGGCTTCAGGAGCAAAAGTTTTTTGAAATCTTTACGTGCAAGAGAAAAGTTCAACAGGCCTACGTGCGAAAGACCTCTCCTGTGGAGTGCTTTGATGTTCTTGGGATCGAGATTAATTGCTTTGTCACAATCCTCCACTGCTGTGAGGAAGTTGTCGAGCTTTAGTCTCGCAAAAGCTCTGTTCGAGAAATAAATCGATTGAGTATCATCTAATTCGATGGCTTTGGAATAACGTTCTACAGCTTCTGTATACTTCTTCTCCTTTATAAAAGCATTTCCCTCGTTTTTGAACACTAACGCATGTTGCCTTGCCTCTTCGTTGGCTGCCATTGCCTTTAGTTATCCTTACTCAACGAAAACTGCACTGATCGGAGAATTGAAATTTTTCAGATTTTGATTTTGTATGGATTTCCCTTACTCAGAATAGTGCCGGAATAACAAATAAACCATCTGTGGCGCGTGAAACTGATTGAGCAGAGCAACTGCTATGGTGATTAAATTTTATTCAACTTGTTAATTAATTATCAGGATATCTGGATAGCCTGTTTCTCACAACTTTCTGGATGATCATGAGTTTACCTTGGGATGGCGTATTGTCCCAAGTGGGTACAGGAAATTAAATATGCATGAGTTTGTCCAATAGTTTCAGAGCTTTGTGTTAATGTGGTGAATAGTATCTCAGGTGTCTTGTTTATTTATATTCCATACCTATAATCTTGCGACGTTGTATGATACATGATATGATTTCAGGGAACTTACTTTTGAAGACAAAAACATTAAAACGCAAAGTATATAAACCTCTGAAAACAATTGAAAATTCATTCTGAGCTAATTTCGACAATAGAGTTGACGAAGGCAAGACGATTCAATTAATGAAAAGACTGACAGAATGTACTGGTAATTTAATAGATTGAGCTCCTGACCTTTGTAAAACTCCATAGTCTTTATAAGGCGGCGGATTTCTAACAAATTGGTCTCTTGGCCCAGTTGGTTAAGGCACCGTGCTAATAACGCGGGGATCAGCGGTTCGATCCCGCTAGAGACCATCTTTTTATTTACTATGGAACATTTTTTGCAATTTGAGTCGTCAACTAGGCGAATCAAAGGCCTCGTATAATAGCGTTAGTGTCCGAATTGTGCGATTTAAATTACCATTCTACACATTTTAAATAATCCCCAAATGCAGCTCCCTGTTCTTCAAACTCCAAAGCTGGTAAGACTTTTAGTTTACGAGTAATTTCGGCCTGAAGCAAGGAGTCATAGGACCAATCCAGAAAATCTTCCATGTTGTAAGTGTGCTTTTTAAAAGGTTGGGAAAATATTTTGGCCAACGTTGCTACATTTGGGTGGTAATGATTAGTTAGCGATTCAAGTTCCCACAGCGAACTGTCGATGGCGCCAGTCAACTCTGGGTTAACTTCACCCATTTGGAACGGATCGACGTATTGTGCCTTGCGTTCTTTCAATAGAGCAATTTCGTCGAGAGTGGCAAATGGATCCACTACAAAGTCTGGGTCGTGGAGCATAATCATACAAGTAGGATGTTTCTTCATTAAGTTATACACGAACGGAATGACAGAAACAATGGCAGATGGTGGTGAATCCAAGGTTAAACGTGCTAGCCTTTTGATGAATGATGCGACCATATTAGCCGAAATGTGCGTAGAGGACAGGAAAAGATCGGTCAGTCTCAAAAAACGAGATCTGTGTTTAATATGCATCAGAGTAGGAGTAACCAGCTGGTAGAGTTTGGCGTAAAAGTTTGGGTATTCGAGGTTGTACCTTCTCATGAGTTCGAATAAACCGTTCAATGCTAACAATGAAACGACGTCATCCCCAAGATTATATGAATCGGTCAGAAAGTCCATGAGTTTCGTGGGTGTTTGGAAATGCGGTATGATTCTCTTGTGGAGAATGAGTAACGTAGTTTTATACTGAGTGGCTGGTAGTCCACTTAGATTCAAAAATGCGAGCCAGTTCTTCTCCAAATTAGATTTGTATTGGGCCTCATTCTCCATGGCCTGTGGAGGTTCCGAAACGTAGATTTCGAGATCCGCGTCTTTGCTCGAATAATGATTGTCATGATTCATAATAGAAATCCATTTGGCCATGAGCTGTGTGTGGTCAATATCCTCAAGCACTGCTGAATCCGTGATCAGTTGTGTCAGTTCCGCTTGGAAGTAGTATTGGATATCCACATACTTTTTGTAATAGCTACTAGTAAATTCAAGCACTATGGGATTCTTCGAGTGTCCGTCCGTCGCGTCAACGCTGCCTTGAATATTAGACTTGAAGATTGCTAGAATGAGTGCTTTGAGAGTCTTATTAGGGAAAAATGGAGCTCCGTCCCGAGAGGCCAAGAAAATGGCCTCTTGTTCTAGTAGCTGCATATACACATCGAGGCAATCAAGCGCCAGGGAAGTTTCAAAGGGTATAGATGAGATGCAGTGGAGCAATTTAGCTTTGTAGGATCCGTAGACCTTGCGACACCATTGGGAAAAGAGCTTCTCCTTTTCAGAGGTTGCTTTAGCAGGGTTTAGTTGACCTCTTGAAAAAAGCTTACGGAAAATTTGCAACAAAGCCATTGTCAAATACCGTAGTGCAGGTTCTTCTATTTCAAACTTTGATTCGTCTAACTGCGATAGGTCTGGATATTGAGACACAAGTTTCACGATATCGTTGTAGCTTCTTCTATCATTAGAAGACGTGATTCGCTTCGCGCAGGCCGCGATCTCATCTTTGGGAAGAACCATATTAGACAGTCAATGATCTAAAGACGTATAATTATGAGAGGTTTGAAGTAGGCCTTTTGTCTAAGAGGGTGTTTAGTTACTAGTACCTCATCGCTTGTATCTCATCTTCAGCTCATCTCGTCGGCTAAAATTTTTCGAAGCCAGCAAGCGTCACATACGTATAAAATTACCACCATCATAGAAATGGGAAGGTAGCGAGCAGAGATGATAACACGAATCAATTAAGTTAGTATCGTTGCAGAGCAGTTGATATGAGCCCGGGTTTGAGGGGAGTAGCACTCCCCGCCACTGATAGCAAGAATTAGACTAAGCGTCATTGTTGATTTCTATTTTGGCGCATTGCGCAGGAGGACGTCACTGGTTATGAACACGACAAAGTCCTTCCATCCAGACTGTCGAAAGGAAGTAGTAACGACACACTTTAGCTATACAGTTGGATGTGGCACAACATAACTCTTTTCTGCTATGCCCTAAGCAAGCTAGCAGCTATACCACGTCAAAAATGATAACCATAACTATATAAGTCAACAAATTTTCTCACTTATTTCTATGATAGTCCATATCCTTTTCTTAAATCTGTATGACCTTCCAAGTTTTATAAAGAAGACGATGATATTATTTGCGTTTCATTTCAATCGAACAATTCTGCTTGACTCAGCGGAGTAAGATCTGCTGGGCTAAGGTTTTAATGGAGAAAGTGGTTCCTGCGCAGCCCATTAATCTTGTTACATTCTATGAATGACAAGGACACTGCTATAAAATTCTGATTCTTATACCACCACGAAGGTCATGATTTCGGGTAGCGGGCTGGCCGACCAGCTCAGTAATTTTTTCTTGTTTAGTAAATCACGATTCAGCAGGAGCTGAATGAGAATATTTGAAGTTGCTGTTAAAGCTATCATTCTATCAATAGGTTCAAACTTTCTTTCTTTTTGCGATGTTTGCCCCGAACAAGGTGGATCCGACCATTAAGATCCTCGGTCTGGATCTGTATGAGTAGAGCATTAAATTCGAATGGATTTCGCTCCTCGGGGCTACAATATACAGAGATACGAGGAACTTCCGCGTCTACTATATATTCTACAGGGCGTGCGGCTCGGAATGTATCTCACATTCACAAATCTTCGCAGCTGCACCAACGGAGAGCAGCTGCTAATCTCAAATAGTTGACAACATACTGAAGCTATCCAACGAGGTAAGAATGAGCTAAAATTGTTGTCAAAGTAGAGACATGTGAACCTTTCACCGTCTGCTTTATGGTTGCATCTTGTCGCAAATATATTATCATCGAAGCAAGCAAGTATTCCATTAGCTGCCATTTTCGAGTACTCAATATCATTGAGTGAAGCGAAATCATAAAACAAAGAGGAATTTGTACAAAGTGTTGATCATCTACAATTCCGGAGCACTCACTAACACACAAACGTAGGCTCTGGCGAAAGAGGTTTAATTTGTTACCAGGCTACAGCGTCGACGGGATGGCTAAAAGTGATATAAAATGACGAGGTGCTGATGAACGCTCATTCTTGAAAGTGGGAATAATGCTGTTCGATTTCTAATCTCCTAGGGGCAGTGCTGAATAAATTGAAGCGCAGCACTAATAATGGTGTGGCAAGTTTCGCCTATCAAATCCCTGCTTTATATATATTGTCTATTGCGAGTATCTTGATGAAGGTTATTACCATTACGACTTTTTATCCTCCATCCCCTGATACAATGGCTGCCGACAGTACGTCCTTCCTGAGACAGCTAACGAAGGTGCATTAAATGGGTTGGAACGTCGCACTGAATACTACATATGGAAGATTATAATAAAATAGCACTGGAATGGTTTAGGATAAAGAAAAAGTCACAGTACTTCTATCAGCGAACCCTGATAGCACCGCCAGAGTCCAAATTAATTTCTTTCAGATATTGTCTTGTATGGCGGAGAAACGCGTTGACTGTTGATTGCGGATTTCGGCAGGAAGTTAGGACTTTGCCCTAGCCTTCAATAGTATTGTAAAACAGCGCGCCAGGGTAGCTTAGCACGAACCCTTTGGACGCACACCATGAACTGAAACTAACCAAGTCTAAATCAAAGCCGTACTATATCTTTCGACAAAAGTACGAGCTCCACTACTTAGCTGGAAATCTAAGTTTTTGCTTTACATACAGTCAAAGATGAAGACTCAACTCAACCCAAAAATAAAGTACCCACAGCATCTGAGCCCAAATATTTATTCCTATATATCTAAGACCACCATACAGAATCCGGTAGTTTATTAGCATCTCACAAAGCAGCTCACAATGAGGTCAGATTACTATTCGGTCCATTACTTATCAACTGTGCCATCCGATTGTTCCATGAAAAAAGAGAGTCGTGCATTGTACTATTGTCTACATTATTTTGGACCAACACAATCTTCGACTCATCAAGAACTCATCAAATACTTTCGTGTCGTGGCCAGAGATATGATACTCACAACTTCGCTTGACTCATAGGTGAAAAAAAAATCAGAAAAAGAATCATCTAATCGTCGACGCTTCCAAAAAATTGTAGAGTATTTAAAAACGTTGAAAAGCGGTGCACAAGACTTCTTTGAACGTTGTTAATACGATAGTTTTTGCTGCATTATAAACACACTTCCGTTTCAAACATGTGTGGTATTTTTGCGTGCTACAAGCACGAATCCGTGGATAAATTTAAGGCAGATGCGCTACAACTTGCCAAGAGAATTAGACACCGTGGTCCTGACTGGTCCGGAAACTACGTGAAGAACACAACACTCCTAGCTCACGAAAGACTGGCTATCGTTGGCCTTGGCTCCGGTGCCCAACCAATCACGTCACAGGACGGCGACTACTCGCTAACCGTTAACGGTGAGATCTACAACCACATCCAGCTCAGAGAGGAGTTTTCGTCTTATCCTTTCAGAACCGTGTCTGACTGTGAGCCTATCATCCCGCTGTATGAGAAATACGGCTTAGATGCTCCAAAGTACCTGGACGGTATGTTTGCCTGGGCCTTGTATGACGCCAAGAAGGACCGCATCATCGCCGCCAGAGACCCCATTGGTATCACGACACTATACATGGGCCGCGACTCTAGCAGCCCAAAGACCGTGTACTTTGCCTCAGAGCTCAAGTGTCTAACCGACAACTGTGACAGCATTACCGCATTCCCTCCAGGTCACGTTTACGATTCCGAAACTGACCAGCTAACTCGTTATTACAACCCAGACTGGTTGGACGAGAACCGCATTCCATCGGAGCCATTGGATCTTCTAAAGATCCGCCACTCGTTGGAGAAAGCTGTGAGAAAGAGACTCATGGCCGAAGTTCCTTACGGTGTCTTGTTGTCCGGTGGTTTGGACTCTTCTTTGATCGCCGCGATTGCCTCAAGAGAAACTGAAAAGGCTAACAACACCATTAACCCAGCTGAGTACGATGCTGAAACCAAGCACTTGGCTGGTGTCGATGACGCTGGTAACCTACACAGTGCCGGCTGGTCGCGTCTGCATTCCTTTGCTATTGGGTTGCCAAACGCCCCTGATCTACAAGCTGCCCGTAAGGTTGCTTCATTCATTGGTACGATTCATCACGAACACACGTTCACGTTGCAAGAAGGTCTAGACGCTTTAGACGACGTTATTTACCACTTGGAAACCTACGACGTCACCACTATCAGAGCATCTACCCCTATGTTCTTGCTATCCAGAAAGATCAAAGCGCAAGGTGTCAAAATGGTTTTGTCCGGTGAAGGTTCCGACGAAATCTTTGGCGGTTACCTGTACTTCGCCCAAGCTCCTTCGGCGGCCGAATTTCACACCGAAGCTGTCAAGCGTGTCAAGAACCTGCATTTCGCTGACTGTTTGAGAGCCAACAAATCTACTATGGCGTGGGGTTTGGAAGCTCGTGTTCCTTTCTTGGACAAAGAGTTTTTGGACTTGTGCATGAACTTGGATCCAAACGAGAAAATGATCAAACCTGCTGAGGGCCGTATCGAGAAATACGTGTTGAGAAAGGCATTCGACACCTCTGATAAGCCAGATGAGAAGCCATACTTGCCTCAAGAAATTTTATGGAGACAAAAGGAACAATTTTCCGACGGTGTTGGTTACTCCTGGATTGACGGTTTGAAAGACGCTGCTGAAGCGGCTATTTCGGATGAGCAATTCAGCCAGCCTAAGCCAGAATGGGGAACCGATATCCCAACCACCAAAGAGGCTTACTGGTACAGACTAAAGTTCGACGCTGCTTTCCCACAAAAGACCGTTGCCGCCACTGTGATGAGATGGATTCCAAAGGCCGACTGGGGTTGTGCTGAGGACCCATCCGGCAGATTCTCCAAGATTCACGACCAGCACGTCAAAAACTAAGAAGAAAATTGTATAGAGTATAGACGCCTGGGGCAAAACAACCTAAAATAGATTATTATTGTTAATATAGAAAGATAGACTCAACATCACTTGTCGGTCTTATCTCATGCAACTAAATATATCAAACTAGTCTAACCTTGAGAATAAACGGATCCGCAGAATCCGCATCCGAATGCCTTGAAATTTCGCGAGACACTTGCGAACCGTAACCGGCATGAGTAGATTGCGACGACACACATCCGTTTGCCGCTGACGGTTGCAGTTGCAACTGAAGTGAAGAACTCAGTTGATGACGATGTTGGTGATGGCCTGCGGATGCGTTCTGGTGATTGTGTACGAGTATGTCATGGCGAGTGATGACAGTTTTTCTGGAACGGCCGGAGCCACGCTCTGGTTGCGAACTCGAGGTTTGGTGCTGGCGCATGATTCTTCCGGGCGATTTGACGGCCTTGTAGGCGCCGCTCATGTATGCCCAGGTCTTGATCAGCGCGGACTTGGAGCCCAGCGCGAGATAAATTGCCACTTTCCCAGTCATGGAGAGCGCACGGTTATGGTGGTTTTCCTTCAACTTACGAGAGACGACGACGGTACTGATGCACAAACGGAGAGGGTCTGAGCGCACTCGCTAGTCTTAGCACGATTTGTATATTTTTTTTCAAGTGTTTGTCGCCGCGGAGCGAAAACAGGTTCTTTCGCGTTATTGCGACGGGGGGTACTCACTCAGGAATATAGAAGATAGCTCGACGACGACGACACTGCCGTTGTCCTGCTAGCATGGACTGGTTTTGAGCACTGAAAGACAGAGTAGCGCCCGAAGCCAGATCGTGAGGCACGAACAAAGCTCTCTCTATCTCAAAAGAATAGTCAACACACGCGCGAACTATAGTAAGCGCCTGGGTCAGACTCTGAAGTATCAATTTCTCAACACTCAATTGCGACAGCTCTTAAAGAAGAATTTGGTCCACTGCCAAAACCGATACACCAACTTGTCCTGCTACAACCGCATTTATATACAATTAATCTACAGGGTTTGCCCATGTTACTCAGGGTCCCCATCTCACTCGTCTCTGACAAATTATCGCCTAACTACGAGCGCTACACGGATCTTAACGGATTCAATGAAAAATCAAAATAAAAGACGGATGTCCAACGGCAACCGGTGTGATTAGATATTACGTTGTGACAAATGCGATGTAAACTTTTTTTCCAAAGCGTTCCGTAGTGAAGAAAAGAAGTGCAACACATCTGCTGCCTGTGACACAGGAAGCGGGATTCGTTAGTCACGAATCTCAGGAGAGCATCTCAGAAGAGTGTTTTGATCAACGGTTTAGTTCATACTATAAAGGAGGCAAATGTCAAAGGGATTCTCATGAAGACGCTGACGAAAGAGAGTGGGTCGTGAATGACGAGAACGGATGCAGCGCGGGTCTAAGTAAGTGCACATAAGCAATCAGGTAGCCATGGCCACGCGATAGCCGTTGTGTGACATTCAGGTGATGTGGTAGACGGGAAGATCCAAACCAAAGCTTGAGGGAGGTTTGCGTTGGCGACTGGTTCGCTAAGTGAGAAGTATTGAGGCAGTCTGATGCAGCAGTATAAAGATTGCCAGTGTCTCCTGGTTTTTCTATAATTATTAGGCAGTCTGATCCCGAGGCAGAACGCATGCTGTTATATCTCTGTTGAGTTCTTTCGAGGCAGAAGCTTGCTGTTATATCTGTTCAGCTCTTCCACGCTTCAGCAGCTCTTCCATGCTTCAGCAGCTCTTCCATGCTTGAGCAGCTTTTCCAAAGAGACCAGATTAGTACGTGGACGAAACAGTGAATGTCCCTACGTGGTTTTTTCAGTACAAGTGCAATGTCAAGTCACCGGTATTTATATAGTAGAATGTGAGGCGGGGTGCGAACGCCTGCAAGCGAGATGCATTGTATAAGCCGCTTCGTCGCTCTCAATCATTGGTACGTATAATCTGAAGTCTAGACCACTGGGCCAGCCTCTGCCCGATATCATTTAGCGCTCTTGTTTTGTTCATATCACTATGTACCTTTACGTCGTTATGCATCCTGGCACTATCATCACTAACATCCCAACATATGCCCACGGCTGTAATTGAAAAAACTAAGAGTCCGCAACACGGACAATTTGCCGCGTCATCTACGTTAATGATGGCTCGTAACATATCCATGAGTAAGAAGTAACACTACTGTATGGGTCATACGTTAACTTCACCGCTCAATTCTCGACTTTTCGATGCAACCGAACAAATTGGCGAGGCACAGGAATGGTGGTGGAAGAGGAATATCAACAAAAAACAAGAGCAGGGTGTTTCATACCATCCGTTGTTGTGCTTTCGTCTTCCTTCATTGGATGTATTCCAAAAAAAACAAAACAAAAATTGTTCACGACCTAATGATCACTGTACCTTCAAATTGCTAAAGGTCAAAGGGCGCTACAAATACATCAATGGACCATCCAGAGTTTTCAAAAGGGCTTGAAAAGGAGAACCAATTAAGTCTCATCGAACGCTCATCTTTGAAGCCCCTGTATATCAGCACAATTTCCATTGACGGTGACAACAAAGCAAATCCCTTGTCTGATGCAGTGTACAAATCAGTTTTGGACCCTGTACTTTCACAGCCTTTGCAGACGCTAGATCAATCGCTGAAGAACTTTTCAGAGATCAAGAGGAAGCTTATTCACACCGGGCTATTCAGAGATGTCAAAGTATCATTGGACAAAGAGACGTCTGGATTGGGTTTGAAGAATCTGCCCGAGGAAGCCATTCGAGACTACAGTTTAGAGAGTCCGATTTCAACTGTAGCCAGAATCCAATTAACTCCAATGCAATTCAATAACATGAGTGTAACCTCCACCACAAGCGACTCGCTATCTGCTTTTGGAGGGCGCTATTCGTTCATCAACTCTCTAGGAAGGGCAGAAGTATTAACACTTCAAAGCGAACTCAAGTTTACTCCTTTCCAAGGAAAAGTGGACGAGAAAACCTTTGAAGCTAAACTGATGGCGCCCCTTCAGAAAAACCCTTCACTCAAAGCTGTAATTGACGCTAATTTCGCCAAAGTCGACCTACGCAACAAAAACTTTGTCGAACCTGAAAACAGAACTCAGCAAAATCAAGGATCCCTCCATATCGGTGTCCAAAAGCATTGGTTTAATAGCAAGATTAAGTCGACGCCTGTGCTTTACAACGGTCTGTCCATTGTGGCAAGAAATTTAAAGGATCCAAACTCTTCAGCAAACCTTGAATCACCTCTGACCAAGAACAGCATAGTGTCGCACTTTTTGTTTGATAACAGGAAATTTTTCGGGCTTTTCCCAGCTTCTGGGGTAAAATTCTCCGTAAACAACGAATATGTTATTTCTCAAGATTTGACAAAGCACACTAAGACCACGGGTGGCCGCGAAGAAAGCTTTGATAAGCTTGCGCTAGCTGTAGAAGCCCAACGTCCTTTTTTCAAGAATAAAGTGGTCAACTCACTGGATTTCGCATGCGGAGGTATTTTCCCCACAGCTGAGTCGTCTGGTCTAGTGCACCACATGGACAAGTTTTACCTGGGAGGTCTTGCGAGTCTTAAGGGATTTGAGAGGAATTCGGTTGGTCAATACGGCGGTAACTATTTCTACAAGCTGCGCGTGGCTTCATCTTTTAAGCTACCGAACACGCCAGCCGACTCACCTCTGAGACTTCAGTTCTTTTTGAACGGTGGTGACGTTTCAAATGGAATGTCGACAAAGAATCTCTCGTACGCCGCAAGCTCAGGTGTGTCCTTGCTCTATAAGAGCTCTTTGGCCAACATGGACTTGACTTATGCTCTTCCCATTACCAACAGGAGTCAAGACATCGCCAAACCCGGATTTTCTTTTGGGGTTTCTCTATCGGTCTACTGAATGCTCCTTAGTTTCATACACGCATGTGCTCTTTCGATCCATTGTAGGCATGTGCGTAGGTCCTTGCGTCCAGCTGCTGTCGAAGAGCAGCGTGCTTGAGTGAGAGGCCAGTATTGACGATTGTCGTTCACGATTTGTCTGGTCTTCTTGCCCAGTTCTCCGCCTAGAGCAACCGCTGTGATCCCAGTCTCAAGCACGGTGCGGCTAGCGTCATAGCAGCTAATTAAAGTATGCAATTCTGGCTCTTAAACACATATCCATACCGCGTCAGTATAGTACTAAATGACATATAAGATATTCTTGAATATATTCTACTCCCAACTGAATGTAGGGGCAGAAAGCAGGCTCTCGCCAGTCAGAATAGCCGCAATTAGTTTTTTGTATAGGCAGATAAGACGAGCGCTTTCGATCGTCCAAGAAATTCATAACTATCGATGATTTTGCGATATGGCCAGATTCACCAGCGTACATAATGACGCTTATCTTCGAAAATTCATTGACAATGGGGACTTTCAGCGGTTCGCTAAAGACTTTGATACCAAGACAGATCAAAACGGAGATGAGAAAAGGCAACAGGGGCTTCGTGAAGCTGCTAAAATATAGCTTTAGAGTACTAAAATGAGTTTGGAATAATATAGACAAGCTTTTTGCAAGCTGAATAGCTGCCACACTGCGGTTTTTTCTCGTTCTTGTTGTTTAGACTGACAAGCATCACTACCAGCTCCCAGCGACGCGTTCTTGACCCTAAGAGGTCTGAAAACATGGAGAATCTAAAATTGACCGGGCAGGTAAAACCTTGAGAGGAAACTCATAAATATCGTGAGCCGTTTTTCTTTTTGGATTTTGATAAATCGTGGTGGAGTTATGAAAGTCGCGCTGAAACGTACAACACAAAAGCGCTATCTGGGATCCTGAACTGAAGCCTGAACCATTACCAAGGACGCGGCTTTGATACACGCCACACATCGCCCTTGTGTATACGGAGTTTTAGCCGCCCATCTCAAGTTTCCGGACAAAGTTTGATTTTGTCCGAATCACGTGCCATTTACTGTGTGAAGAAGATAAACTCATATAAAGTAAGTGCGAGCGAGAGAGCATCTTCTCAACTCAAAAAAAGTTTGACCTTTATCAAGAAGACATTTCCCGTGCATTCGGGCTTTTCTCTAATTTGCAGAGGACAAACAAATGGGTTCCAACAAGCGTTTGCATAGGCAATCCCTGTCGGAAGCCATCTCGGTGTCTCTGGGACTACAATCGCAACCCGTTGGAGAATCTGGATTTCCGTCATTTTCTCGCGCAAATGCGTTTGCACACAGTCTAACAAATTCACCACGCCTGGGTCGCTCCTACCTAGGCGCTCTGTCGCCACCGGTAATGAAGGAACGGAACTCAAGCAACGACTTTCCGGCGTCATTCAAACCAGATCAAAACCAGTCGATCCACAAGTCTCAGAACCTACACCGGCAAACGGCAGCTCTTTCCAACGACTTCGACGGTGCGTTCGAGTTTGACGATCAAGCAGACCTGCTGCAAGACAGAAATGAGTCCAACAAGGCCAACGAGGAATCTGCAGCGGTTTTGGCTGGCTTGTCGCCAACAAACAGTGAATCTGAGACTCCTTATCCAAATGAAAGCCTGGACGTAACAGACCTTTTGCTTTCATCACACCCAAACCAGGACCTGGAATATGGCGCGGTTGATAGATCCGACGAACAGTACATATCGCTGCAGTCGCCTCGTGACTCCGATTTCCAGGACGTTTTGCTGGACCCAAACGCCTCCACTATGGATAAAGTTACTTTTACCTCGCGTAGGGTAGTCATGTACATCCCCTCCGTAATACTGGGACTGCTGCTTAATATCCTAGATGCCCTATCCTATGGTTTGATCATTTTCCCTATCACAGAACCCTTCTTTGCGCACATGGGTCCTGCCGGGTTATCCATGTTTTACGTTTCCTGCATTATTTCCCAAGTTACCTATTCAAGTGGTTTTTCGGCGTTTAGAAATGCTGTTGGAAGTGAAATGATTGAAATTACACCATTCTATCATGCTATGGCTGCGTCCATCTCCACTAGTTTATCCGACCAACAAGATCGCGCTATTCCCACTACTATCGTTTGCTATGCATTGAGTTCCGTCATGACTGGACTTCTCTTTTTCCTGCTTGGAAAAATGAGGTTGGGCAAAATTGTCGGCTTCTTCCCTCGTCACATCCTAATTGGATGTATCGGCGGTGTCGGCTATTTTCTAATTATTACTGGGCTAGAGGTTACGACCCGTGTCTCCAAGTTTGAGTACTCTTTTGGATTTTTATCAAGTCTTTTCACAGATTTTGCCACATTCGGTAAGTGGGCGTTGCCAACGGTAATGGCTGTTTCGCTCGTTGTGATCCAGCATGTCTTCGAAAATTCATTGGTTCTACCAACCTTTTACATCGCCGCTCTGGTAATTTTCCATTTCGTTGTCGCCTTGGTTCCAAGTTTGTCTTTAGATAGTTTGCGCGGATCTGGCTGGATTTTCCCACCCACAGACTCCACTGAACATTGGTATGGATTCTATCAGTACTACAACTTTCGGCTTGTGAGTTGGCCGCTGATTTTAAAACAAATTCCGACCATGTTAGCGTTGACCTTTTTCGGTATTTTGCACGTTCCAATCAATGTGCCTGCCCTTGCCATGTCTGTGGGAGTGGACAAATATGACGTCGATAAGGAACTGATTGCCCACGGCTATTCGAACTTCCTCTCTGGATTAGTAGGCTCAGTTCAAAACTATTTGGTTTACACTAACAGTGTCCTTTTTATTAGAGCCGGTGCGGATAGTGCCATGGCAGGGATGATGTTGGCTGCCGCTACTTTTGGGATCATGACTATGGGTCCAGTTATTATATCGTACATTCCAATTTGCATTGTTGGATCATTAATCTTCCTCCTGGGCTATGAACTTATGAAAGAGGCTCTTTACGATACTTGGGGGAAGTTGAACAAATTTGAATATGCCACCATAGTCATTATCGTGTTTACGATGGGTGCGTTTGATTTCGTCTTAGGTATCATTGTCGGTATTTTGATTGCATGCTTTTCGTTCTTGGTAGATAGCGCAAAATTACAAACAGTGAATGGGGAGTTCAATGGCCAAGTAGCGCGCAGTACTGTTCGTCGTGATTACATCCAAACACAGTTCTTGAACAAAATCGGAGAACAAATCCATATACTGAAACTGCAGAACATACTTTTCTTTGGGACCATCTTGTCGATTGAAGAAAAGATAGATAAGCTTTTGGAAATAAGCAATAACGATGCCTCAAAGCAAAGGATAAAGTATCTGATTCTTGACTTTAAGAATATAAATGCGGATAACATCGATTATTCTGCAGCTGAGGGTTTCAACCGGATAAAAAGATTTACGTCTACCAAGAGAATTAATTTAATCATTTCTTCTATCAAGACCACTGATGTGATTTACAATGCCTTCAACAAAGTCGGCCTGCTGGACGGGGTCGAATTATTTGGCGATCTCAATAGCGCTCTAGAATGGTGCGAAAATGAGCTGTTGGTTCAGTTTAAGGAACTGCGTGCAAGACCTCAGTTACATACCGAGAAGAAGAGGGAAAGGACAATGAATAAAGGGCTTTTGCCTCTTAACACTCCGCGGAACACTCAGTTCGTTTCAGTAGCTCAGAAGTTACTGACCGATGAACAATCCATCCCTCATTATAAGCAGAGTTATCGTGAGAAACAACCTGTGCTGCCGCTGCTGTTCTCGTCGCTGCAGAAATTCCGCCCACAAATGATGTCTTCTAACAACAAAGTCAAGGAGACGGAGGAAAAGCTATGGGCAGGTCTGGGCAAGTACTTTGTCAAGAGAAGGCTAGCAGCTCAAACTTTGCTTCCGCACAGAGACAACATCTTTTTTGTCATTGAAAGCGGAATGGTTAAAGTTACGTACAATCTACGCCAAGGTCAACTATACGAGATCATGTCAGGCAAGACCTGCTATGGACGAATGAGCACCCAAGGTTCAGGCGACGATTTAATTTCCTGTGTGGAAGTGACTATGGAAACCGACTGTACTTTGTGGATTATTGACGAAGGAAGTCTTGCAAAGCTCAAGAACGAGAATCCTAACTTATACACGGAGATCCTACTAGTCACTTTGTCCATCAACCAAGAACGCTTGAGAGAGCTTCTGGGCTATTGCTTGGTTAGCAGTTGAGAAACCTGTCCAGGCTTTGGTGTACACGTGTTAATTTTTCTACTTTCATACGCGCGATTCTGAGCTCATTCCTAAGACGAATATCATGCTTCTGATTTCTACTCATATTGTACTGCTCATTCTTTTTTTGCCAAGGAAATAAATAGAGAAAATTTATTTCAACGTCCCTCGACGGTCCAGTGAAAAATGATGAAGTGATTTTTTCGCTGCTCTCGACACCAAGCGATATAATTTGAGGTGGTTGTTGCAGTTCTTTGCAAGTGGTCCTGTGTTGCTGAAAAACGGAAAAGCTCGGGAAACATTTAGAGTCCCTCACTTATCCGCTTTAGAAAATCCGAGTATTCTCTCAAGCCAAAAAGGCGCGGGTGACCCAACATCTTGAAAGAGTTGAAAAGCACAGCCAAAGTGCTATGAAGCTTGAATAGCGAAAGCAAGTGTGAACGATACTCTAACGGGCACAAGCACAGGCTCAAACGCAGACACAAGTTACATGCGTGCCACCACTAATAATGAGGACTTGACGAGCTCAGAGCTGGAGCTTTCGTCGCTCTCTTCGTCGGACTCTTTCGAGCCCAAGGCGTTTGAAGGCAAGCCGGTTGAAATCAAGCGTCCCGCAATTAAGAAGGTCACATCGGCAGCATCGGCGGGCCCCCACAAAGACATGGCCTCGGTAAAGAGCAACGGGACTTTTGAACCAGAAGACTCGCAGGACGTAGAGAAAGTTGTTACACACAACGTTACTGAGGGACGTTCCGAGACTGTCGACTCGCTGAAAAAGGAAGGTTTGGATCTTCACAAAAAAGCGGCTCCTGATTTCATTAATCCAGACGCAGACCCAGAGAACTGCGAGTTTCCAGAGGAGTACAACCTCGAGACTGACACTGGTCTTGTGAAAGCGGTTACTTTACAACAGCTTAACAGACTAGACAGTCGAACGTCCGCACGCAGCAATGTTTCTCAGAAAAAGTCTTTGCGGTCATCGTTGGCTTCATTAGAACTTCCAGACTCTCATAGTCTCAAGAGTAATAACAACTCGGGCCTAGATGCAGAAAAGTTGCGCAGAGCGGTTGAGAAGAACCAGAAGCAGATAGATAAATACAAGAAACGCAGAAGTGCTCATGGACTCACGGGCATACTAGGTAAGCTATTTAAATGATCGCGACAGCGCCTAATATTAATAAAGTAATTGTGATTTTGCGTTCTCGTAAAGTCAATAACTCTTTATTTTTTGCATCTCGCTTTTAAGATTGTTTTGCGAAAAACGTTTCTAACACTTGCGCTGGAAAGGGGAACGTGAAGAGAAAGTCCTCTCAAATGTGTATTCTGCTAGCTTCTTCAGCTCATCCTAAATACTCCCTCATACTTATTTCTAACAGAGATGAGTTTTTTGAGCGAAAGACCCAGCACACCTGTTTACAAAAAGATCAGTCCATACTGTGCCCCTTAGACATGGCAGTCGGTAACGATGGGATTCCCAAGCGCGGAACTTGGTGCGGAATAAACAAGAATGGTAAAATAGCCTTTGTTCTAAACTTGCGGCATAACAGACCACAAGAAGCCAATCTTTGCAATCCGGGGTTTTCGCGAGGAAGTGTGCCTACACGATTCCTTGCCGACCCTGGTCCTTTCAGTGAATGGTGTACTTTCGATAAGTTTGCTTCAAAGTACCCTCCTATTAGGAATGGTAACCTCAATTTATTTATCGGAGATTGTAAAACCCAACAGTTTACTGCCATGGACTCATTTGGCCTAAGCCGCCCCGTTCTAGCACCCGAGGATCCCAACCTGGTCATTTCTAATGATTTTATCGACTCCACCACTAAGTGGCCCAAGATTGAAGTTGCTGAGAAGCTTTTGCACAACCTTATTCACGAATATCAAGATGCGGCCGAAGATGAACTTGTCACCAAATGTCTTGAGCTTGCGTCGCATTGCCAGTGTGAATCGCCGAAGGTTTTCGAAAGTGACCAGCTAACGAACAGTAATATCTTTGTCGCACCTGTAGAAATTCCTTGTGGCGCAAAGATCGGGGCTACACTTCCTTGCGGCACATATTATGGTACTCGGTCGCAGATTGTAGTCTTGGTCGCAAGAAAAGAGCCCATTGTGACGTTTGTTGAACAAGTTCTTCATGACGCGGACGAAGATGCAACCAAGTATTCTCCTAGTAATCCGAAAGAGAGAATTAACTTCAAGCTGACATTGGATTCGCCTTTTTAGACTTGCCAAAATATTCTCGGATGACGACCTCTGCATCTTTCCTTACAAAAGCGTGCTCCAGCGTTGGGGACACATCAATTTCGACTAGGTCAGGAGTACTGCGGCTTTCATAAAATTGAATTAAGTCTTGGCGTGCATCGGCACTAACCCAGTGATCATTAGCACTAAAAAGCCACCAAATCTTTATGTTTAGGTGCTTGCAATGTCGTAAAAACTCATCTTGGAACGACCAATCTGATCGTATTACCTGCATTTCTTCAGCTGCCAATCCCAATGCTTGTTTAACAAATCTTGAATTGGTGATCAAGAGTTTAGTCGCAGCGCCTATACATGAATTGACATCGCCAACCATGACTGAGATGATACGTAAAGTCAAAAAAGTAGGAAATAGCTTCTCAAAAAGAATCCACGAAATCGTGGACACTACTTCGTGAAAGCGCGGTATCAATAAGTTTGCTCGCACTAGTTTCAATCCCTTTTCACTTTTATGTATATCAATAACCGTAGGAGTGAGGAGGCCAAGTCTAGTCACCTTCCCCATTAATTTAGCTGCCATTGCTATCTTCTGAACCATAAAGGCGCCCACCGAGTGCCCCATGATAATGAGAGGTCTTGATTGCCATGTGTAGTTGTTAATGACTTTGATTTTGTGTGTGATTTGCTCTTGTAAGGAATAAACTGGGCATTCAATGGTATCGCAGGAATTCATGCCTGCGTGGGAGATGCCTAGCATCTCCCATTCCGGGTTCTTCTCATGTATTTGATTAAGAAAAGGCTCATAGTACTCTATCAGGCCTGGATTTCCAGGTATGAACACAAATAGGTGGACATTATCTTTATCAGACGATATGAGTGTAGAATCAAGATGATAAATCGTGCTCGGAAAACCTCCTAGCGTAGATTTTTCAACAACCATTGATGAATTGAGATCGTTTCTTCGAGCATCAAATTTCCGAAGGGGACACTTTTTTTCTTCTTAAAAGTCGATTTCAAGATCCTTTTTGTCACTAAAGGCTATCGTATCTATCTATTATTTACCTTATAGTTCCAACTGTTCTATACTATATGCTGCAATGATTCCTTCGTTTGAGGCAGAGACATCCGTCTGGTTTTGATTCGATATGTTTTTGATATTTTTGTCTTCTAGCAGGTTGAAAAGCTCCACGTTTTGTTTTACCACTTTCAACTGCTGCTCGATGTAATCTGAAAGTTTGGCTAGAGTTTCGTCCCCCAATGAAAACAATCCCACAGAATCTAAAACTAGGTTTAACAATTGAAACAAACGAGGTTTATTCTTGATTCTGTCCTCATCTATGTTATCGTTCATGACAAAACTAATGAAATTGTTAACATCGATTTTACTCTTGGTTTTTATTGTTTCTTTGATGATATCTTTGTTAAAATCCTGCAAGATCCGCAACGACAAGTCCAAACATAATTCGTCATTTAACACCGTGAAAAGTTCTTGCAGAAGCTCGTCTAAAGACAAATTGGGGCAAGTGACAATGGCTTGTTTGAAAAGCCTAGGGTGGTCCTTGAGCCTTTGCAAAATGTCTTGGGTGTGTGACTTGGGGAATAGAGGATGGGTTAGCAGATATGGTAGCGCCTTGGGATATTGCGAGTTGAAATTCTCAAAAATGGTAGAAGCGACGTTGCGCAGGAAATTCTGATCATTGATGAATCGATCTGATTCCGTGTAGTAGTCTTGCTTTATTCCCAATTTTGGGAAGAAGATGGAATCGAATTTGTCAACGTTTCCAGCTGCCTTTCTGAGTTGTTCGAGAATTTGATCATAGTCGTACTCATAATTTTCGACATCGCTATTTTCATCCAGGAGCGGTTGTAAATGCTTGCTTTTGGTATTTTGGGGCGAGAAGCCTTTACCCATAGAATCTTTGAGTGTGCCGGTTCCAACGTCAATGTTGACAATGTCCAGCGAGCTGGTGGGGTTGGCTCCATGTTTAGTTGAGACACCTATGGCAATTGTTTTGTTGTTGGCGGAAAAATTTCCTGGAACCACAGCTGTAGTCAACAACTGGAAAGTTTTGACGTGCGTTAATTCCCTGTGGCTCAAAATGGCGTTATGCAATAAGTCGAGTAAATACAATTGATTGTCACAAGTCAACAAAGCTCTGTTTTGTGAAATGGGCTTGAATGAGGTTTCTCCCTTCGACAAAAAGGGTAACGAGATAGTATGAGAATGCTGGAAATAAGGCAAAGTGTAAACGTCTATGCTTTTGCCATGCAAGCGGTAGATCTTTCCGAACTGGTAAAAAATTTCCGAGTTCTTGAGCTGAAAATCTTCGAGAATAACGGAGCTCAATTCCTTTGCGGGGACAGCTGCATCAGGCTGAGCTAATTCCAAGAGTTTGAAGGAAACTTTTTTACCTTGGATGTCACTTAGAATGAAAACGAAGTCTTGCTTAGATTCATTGGTGAAATGCTGCACGAATTGGACATTCTTGTATGACGAGTCAAAGGAATACTGAAGTTTTAGTGAGTAATCATAAAACTGGACCAGACCGCTTCGAAGCACTGTCACGATAGTTTTCTTGGCTCCAATTACCTTGACGCTCACGGGCTGGTCGGAGACGGCAATCTTGTTACTAGCATATGTTTCTCCGAAGTGGGAATCGGATGCTGGCGCCGAAGAAACAGGTTTTTGCAGACAATGTATTGAGAACGTCTTGTTAGCTTGTAGCGCGTAGCACCATACCTCATCATCTTCCAGCTGAGCCACGTCGCACGCATTTACCACATTAGTAGACGAAATGGGTAGATTGTACACAAGCTTCGGCGTGGGGTTTATCACATACTGTGAAATCGCAGATCCGGAAATACCCACATTGATGTAATTTGTCGAAGGCGTCAAAGTGTCGGCAACTTGCAGCAGATTCGCCTGAGATGCATAGTTATTGAGAGAGGCAATCTTAGGAAGAGCCGTGAGCCTGAATGGCTGCGAAATAGAGGGCATAGCAGCTAGAGGTCTTCAGTTAACAACCTATTCAGCTCATCGCATCTCATCTCATCGCTCTGAAATTCGAAAATTTTTCAATCTGAATGTTTAATTGCCGTCCATGGTGATATTTAAATATCAAAAATGCTACTAATTGTAATTCAAACTAAAGTCAAGCTTACGTGCTAGCGCAACCTTGAAGAGGCTCGTAGGATTGAGATTGACATAGATTATGAACGTGGACAAGTATGCTTCGAAACTAAAAAACTTGAAGAGGAAGAGGATCAACTTGACGGTAAAAAACCGGAAAGAGATGAACAAAGAGGAGAAACTTAATTCAATTAATAGAAAGCCGGCTGTATATAGCATGAATGAGGAACCAGAAGAAGGAGGTTCAGGTAGCGCCGACAAGAAGGAACACGAGGACCAAAAAACGAAATTGTTTGGCTACAGCATTCGCGACTACGAGCAGTGGCAGAATCGAGAAGATCGCAAAGTGAAGATGGACTCTAGTCAGTACCGAGATCTCGCCAAATCTACATATGACAAGGAAGTGCAGCGAATGGTGCAGAAGGAAAAGCATCATAATAGAATAGAAAAACAACGTTTTAAGGTTAACAGCCGGGGAAAGCTGGAGGTCAAAGATGATCCGAACTTAGTAAATGAACTAGCAGAATCTTTGAATCAAACTGCGAGCGAGAGATTCTTAAGAACCCGAAAAAAAATTGACCGCCAAACGACTAGTGAATCGTCCTCTGGTTTTGTAAACGTGAAAAACAAGCAGTTCAACGACAAATTAGACCGGCAAGCCAAGAAAGCGGGGCACCGGGATAGCGATTAGCTTTAGGCGTCCTCGCTGTCTAGTTCGTTCAACAGTTTCATACTATTTTCCAAATCTTGGACACACTGTCTGTGGTATACCAATTGAAAATTGTGGAACAGCTTCACCAAATTGATGATTTCAGAACTATCTGTGATCTCTCCCATAACTTCAACTGCTTCAGTCGTGTTGGAAACGAATTCATCCTCCAATTTTTCCAACAATTTCTGTGCTTCACTCTCGGTACTATCCAATGTTTTCTCTACCCCTGTCGCATCCTCATTCTCCACCTTGGAGGCGGTGTCTAAAGTTTCGTTGGTGCTGTCAGCGGCAGGCTCCAAACTCGATTTTTCGACAGCACTGGCTTGCTGTTCCGTGAACTTTACTTCGTAGCGCATAGTATCAAATTTAAGTCTGGAGTCTTCAACTTTTCTGCGCAGCGTACGAGCATTCTTGAACTTGTCGTCAACCAAATTCGTAAGTTTGTGATTAAATTCCTTAATCATTAAAGTGTCCATTTCACTCTTTCCTTGGTCCATTTTGTACTGACATTGTGACCAAGCTTCGAACATTTTAATTAGGGGAGAAACATCCTCGTCTTCTTCGTCATCGTCATCAACAGATGAATTCTTTTCTTCTTCTCTCAAAAACTTCAAAACTTCAGCGGAGTCCTTCGCGGCTTTTGAAATGGCTTGAGCAAAGGATTTGGGCACCAATGCATCACCGTCGGACGATTGAGTGGTTGTGGGGGGCTTTGTTTCCTTCTTGGACGACGCGAAGTTGAAGAGACCCTCCTTGTTTGAGGACCACCAGTCCGAAAGGCTTTCACTCAAATTGGGTGGGTAGTCATAGCCTTCGACTTCGAAAGTCTTGGTTACTATCAACATTCTTCTACAAACTTTTTCCAAAGAATCGCATTTCTTCTCAAGAAACAGATATTGAGGTGGCAGCTTACTGATGTCCTCAATGGCCCCTAAAGTCTCTTGAAGATAATGTTTTCTGGCCTTCAAGGATAGTTTCGCCTGAGGGTCATCTAATTGAATGTTAGCAATTGCGGTACTCAAGGTGTTTTGGGTTTTGTGAGCCGCATTGGTAATGGTGTCTGTGAATTTGTTCAACGAAAAGCTGCTGAAATAGCTGGACATTGTTAACTTTTGATGTTGCAAAGAGATAGTTGTGACACTGGATCCTTATTAGTCGAATTTTAGATGAACTCAAAACCGCTCGTACAATGAGACACACTTACAACCGGTCAACTTAAGCATCAGAATTATGTATACAGATGTTTAGACTTCGAAATAGTAGTACATTTTAATACCTGTTATTTGTTTTACAATGATAGGTTTGTTTTTAAAGTTTTGATTAATTTTACAAATTGTCAGCACTTATGGCATATACGCTCAAGCTCGACTCTGAGCTGGAGTGACGTACTTGATCTCATTTTCGGTGAAATATTCATATAAAGAATTGTCTTTGTTGGTATTAATTGATTGAGTGGACATCACAGCCGCATCAGAATTAGCTTCTGGAACGGCGGTTTCGGTCGAAGTGCTTTTAATTTGTGCGTTTCTTTCCCTTGCAGCTTCGGCACCGTCTAAAGCCTGTGCTCTGTTATGATTTTTTTGCTTCAAGTCGTCTTCTAAAGCTTTATCAACAAGCTGAGTTTTCTCTTGCTCTTGAATAGCTCTCTCGCCATGTAGTCTGGTATTTTCCCTCTCCTTCAATTCGCGCTGTTCGCGTTCTTGTTGCAGCGTAAGTTCCATGTCTGCGGCCTTCTTGCTTGCTTCGTCCAACTCAAGTTGATGCGCTTCTTTAGCTTCAAGAGCGGTTTTGCTAGCTTCGTCTAATTGGCGTTGATGATCTTGTTGCAGCAGCAACACCTTTTGGTCGTGTTCATCACGTTGCTTTTGTAGTCGCTCCTCTTCTTCGCGCTTGCGGGCTTCTTCCTCGAGTCTTAGCTTTTCTTTACGCTCCTCATTTTCTTCTTCTAAACGCTTAGTAACTGCGGCAAATTCGGTCTTTTGATTAGCGGTTTCTTGTTTGATGAAAGTCAAAGAGGTCAACAACTCTGAGGTTTGAGCATCAATTGCATTGATTTGAGGTAGGTATTCTTTGTTTTTGATGCTTTCCACCACTGCAACATTGGCTCCGTGCTGTTGATCATGAGAATCCGCTTCGGCGACAAGTTCTTCTTTGCGCTGGTTCAAAGCCGCAATAGATTCTTCAACTTCTGTTTGTTTGGCGTTGAGTTCTTGAATTGCAGCAAGTTTCGAGTCCAAATCGGCGGTTAATCCATCCACACGAGTTTGATGTTCCTGGTAATCCGCATCAAGTTCGGCTTTTTCGTTTTGCAATTCCTCGATTTCGGCCTTGACCTGTTCTTGATTTCCCTCCACGGTTTCTTTTTCTTGCAATTTGGCTCCCTTAATGTTTTCAGTTTCTTTGAAAATGGCATTTTTCTCGACACTGTGCTTGGCATTAGAGTCAATCATCTTAGAGGTTAATTCGGTCTCGCTTACTTTGATCTTTTCAGCGGTGTCCTTCCTGAGTTGTTCCATGGTGGCCTCGATTTCGGTAATTTGGGCCTTCAAAGAGGTTAAATTATCTTGATACTCTTGGGCCTTGGCATCGTATTTGGCGGTGTTTTCCTTAGTATATTCGTCCATTTCTTGCTTGTGTACCGCTTCTTCATATTCCAAAGTATCGTAAAGTGCTTTGGACATGTACCCTTTGTCGAATTTCACAATGAACTCAGGATCATCTGGGGAGGCCACTGGTTGGCCACGCTTGTCAGAACGAGTCCATAGTGCAAAAATACCGGTAGCAAATGGAACACGGGGCGCTTCTTTGATGTCTTTGGGTTTGACGAGTCCAGCAGCATCGGTGTTGTCGCTAGCCAAATTCTCAAGGTCAGCTGGAGCAGCAGCCGCTGCGGATTCAGCCGATACCGAAGGCGCTTTGGAGAGGGCTACAGCGGACTCGGATGCAATAGGCTCGGCGGTAGTGGGCTCGGCGGCCACGTCAAGAGGGGCTACGGCAGTGGTTTCAGAAATCTCGAGAGGTTCTGGAGGGGGAACGGTAGAAGTGTTTGGATCCACGATGGGTTCTTTGGCGGGCATAGCGCCGACGAGTTCCTGGTCATTTACAACGGGGTCCTCAAGGGACTTTTCGACGGGCTTTTGATGTGATCCCTCGACAGGCTCTTCACGGGAAGTTTCGGCAGGTTCTTCAAGTGAATTTTCAGCAGGCTCGTCAAAGGACTTTTCAGCAGGCTGTTCGAGTGATTTTTCGACAGGTTCTCCAAGGGGTTCTTCAATAGGTTCTTCAAGGGGTTCTTCAAGAGATTTTTCAACGGGCTCTTCTAGGGATTCGTCAACAGGCCCCTCGATGGCTTTTTCCTCTACGACTTTGCCCTCAGCAGGCTCTTCGGCAGGCTCTTTTCCAAGCACCACGTCTTCACGGACATTGACAATCCTCTGGGAGTCCTTTTTGTACTGCAACGAGTCCTCCTTGCGTTCGAGCTTGTCAAGCTTGCGACGCTGGCGCTCGTCGTTGCCTTGCAAGTAGCGTGGCACCGCAATGTCCTTGGCGCGCTTGCGCGCGGCGTCGATCACTTTGTACCCGAGGTCCGGTCCCGTGACCCCGGGTCCCGACGCCATAACGGTGGGGAACTTTTGGGTCTTGCGCTTCTGCGCTGCGGCCAGCTGCTGAGAATCGCGAAACGGAGAGCTGTACTTGTGAGCGGCGACGGTGGAGTTATCCTGGGTGGACTTGTCGGAGGTAGACACGACTTTTTGCAGAAAACCCTTCTCCACGGGCTGAGGTTTATCACCTTTCAGCAACTCTTCAAACGGATCGTGCTTTTTCTTGAACATGTTGGGGGGGAGTGGCAGTGGGTGATTGATTGAGGGTGTGACTGAGTGAGTCTCTGGCAGTTACAGGTGTGTTTTTCAGTCAAGTCGATCCAATTCGTGTTCAGGGGTAGTAGCGGTATCTGGCAATTGAGCTTTTTCCCTTATTATATATATACGGGTGTGTGCATAATATATACCCACTATCTTTTTTTTTATTGCTAGCGAGAAGCGTAAACTATTCCCAAAGGGCACGGGTTACCCGGCCGATGACGAAAACAGCCGCCTATCAGCGAGAGAGCAGATGGGAGTGAGAGTGCGAGTGAACGTGGGCGTGGTGGCGCTGAAGGAGGAGGAGGAGAGGAGAGGTAAAGGCGTATGCTGGGGTGAGGAGACGACACAAGGGAGCGCGAGAGAAACAATGACGTATATACTGATACCAAGACCATAGTCCGGACGGAGCCGTACGAAGCGACCGTGCTTAAATCCCAAGCGTAGGCTCCGGCTTGCTGGGATGGTGTGTGTTGCGGGTTGATCGCTGGGTATCGAGTGCGGAGTGGAGGGTGTTGGGCTTCGAGCGCTGTGGGTAGAGCGGTGCGTTTCGAGCGCTTTGGGGGTTTTTGTTTACAATTTACAGTTTACGTTCTGTGCATGCGGCATCGAACTCGATGACGTGGCGGAAGAAAAACTTTGCAGGGAATGGGAACGTAGCACCGTTGAACAATACGAGAGAGGAGAGTAATTGAGCAGTACGAGCCTCAGCGAGTAGTGTGAAGAGTGAGGGAGAGGAGAGTGAGGGAGAGGAGAGTGATGCAATGGAAGAATACGAAAGCGTGAGGGAGGAGAGTACGAGCCTCAGAGAACAGGCTCAGCGATTGAAAGTGGCACTGTGTAATGTACGTTTGTAGAGCAAGACCGTAGCACTGCTGAACCGCGCTCTGCGAGCATTGGCCACTAACCATAAATAACAAGACTGTATCACAACAATCAACAGGACTGCAACTACAAACTTTCGTAGCAGACCCTAGTCACTACTACTTCTCACTCGCAGTACCTGTACACCCAATTCTCCTCAACATTGCAGCGTCCATTGCGCTCACGCTTGCCAAAGCCGCCGATAACCGAGACGAGACTATCCAGAAAACAGGTACCCCTACGAGTCCCCTACGAGTCCCCTACGAGTTCCGTACAAGGAGCTCTCTCTTGGCACTCTCCACGGCTTCCCCCCCCACCACCGCCGCGGTTACCCGCCCGACCACCCCTTTTGTGGTTTCTTTTCTCGTCTCCTTCTAATTTTTTTTATTTTTTTTATTTTTTTTATTTTTTTTTTTAATTTTGCTCTCTGTTTACGTTTCCCTGTCTTTCCCGAAACGGAGTTCTTAGCTTCCGGCCCGACCAATTGCTACCGGCAGCGACCTTATAAATACAGCTTGCTGCCATCGCTCTGGGGACTTTAGTCGAGTCCCCCTTAGGAATATTAAAAGAAGGTTTCTTGAAAGCAAGCCTCCTACTTCTCCAGCAGAACCAAAAGCTATCCAAGACTCGTTTCCTCGAACGCTTCGCACCTGCCCCGTCCCACCACACTCGCCCATCCACATGCTCTCCATTCTAGACAACTCGCTCCGCGTGACCAACCTGGTGTTCCTCACCATCGTGCTGGGTCTCACCGCCTCGCTGGCCGCCACCAGCAACACCAACAACCCGCAGGTCAACTTCGCCGTCTTCACCGCCGCCTTCGGTCTGCTGTTCGACACCCTGTACGCCATCCCCGCGAACTTCTTGTCCGCCATGGCCTGGCCCATCCTCATCGCAGTGCTCGACTTCTTGAACTTTGTGTTCACTTTCGCCGCTGCCACCGCGCTTGCCGTCGCCATCAGAACCCACTCCTGCACCAACACCGACTACCTTGACAGCAACAACGTCACCCAGGGCTCCACTGACCGTTGTCGCAAAGCCCAGGCCTCCGTTGCCTTTTTGTACTTTGCCTTCTTTGTCTTCCTTGCCAAGCTCGGCTTGTCGTTGACAAACGTGTTCTCTGCCGGTGCCTTCGGCGGCGCTTCCCGCAGAACCAACGTCGGAGTTCCAACCATCTCCCAGGTCTAAATGCCCAGCAGCTCGCACTAGCGGCCAGGAAGGGTGGAAAACCCAATGGAAGAAGAAACAAAAGAAGAATTCACCCTTCCCGCTTTTTCCAACTTCAAAACTCGAAGAACCCTACCAATTTTCCCTCTAATAATACTACTGTTCCAAACACTGTAACATTAAAATTCTACCAACAATTCGATTTCCTATTTTACTCACTACTTTTCTTGCCGCAACGTTGAAAGCGTAATTCAGCCAAGAATAGATGCACATCTCCTATCGCCAACACAAACCGAATTATAAAATTTCCCCTTCCTCCCCTTTTACTAGAAAAATCAAGACCCAAAAAAAAAAATACCTTCAAAAAAAATCAAATAAACTGAAATTTAATCGGATGCTAAAAGTTCGAACTTGACGACGCTTCACATCGCACGAATATTTCCAGTTATCAAAGTTCGATTTTTCTTATCTTTCTCTTCTGTCACCCTTTGCCATCCCAGCA
This sequence comes from Lachancea nothofagi CBS 11611, assembly GCA_900074755.1. NCBI lineage: Eukaryota > Fungi > Ascomycota > Saccharomycetes > Saccharomycetales > Saccharomycetaceae > Lachancea > Lachancea nothofagi. The sequence continues at coordinate 1,956,505 of LT598447.1, forward strand.
TTATGTTATACCCTTTCGTTCTTAAATAGTCACTAGAAATTGGAATTTTAAACACAATAATCCGGAAAGAAATCTCAAGTTCATTCTTCGTTTTCTTTCCGCACGCCACTACCACCTACTAATTTCTCAATTAATATATATTCAAAGACTACAATCACTTCTTCTCCTCAAAAACATATATTGATAGTGTGTATATACAAGCTTACTCTCTTGGCACAACGTCAAGCACATCATGGCATGCGTCTTCGAATGTTAATAACTGCATGGAAAGCGGCTGAAAAATTAAATTTCATTCATTTCCTCAGCGGCCTAGGTTCAAAAGCAACGAGTTGGGATTTTGAGACTCTCCAGAACTGTGGCCGCCGGGCAAGTATGTCACATTAGAAGAGTTTGCCAACGTTTTGGCAATTTCTTTCGATGCCTCGATTCTTCTGATCAACAGTAGCCCATCACCGGCTTTCGCCAACGCTTTTGAAATGTAGTCTGCAGACTCTGCTTCACCTTCAGCACGGATAACAGAGGCTTGTCTTTCTTGTTCGGCCAACTCGACCACAAACCGGGCTCTTTCAGCGTCTTGTTGGGCGATTTGTTTCTGTTCCACGGCTTTAGTAAACTCAGGGCCAAAAGTCATATGCGTTATCGAAACGTCCTCGAGTCTGATGTTGAACTCTGACGCTCTTAGCGACAATTCCTGACGAATACGTTGCGAAACCGTTTCTCTTTGAGTGATCAATTCTGCAGCGTCAAATTGAGCAACAATGGATTTTAGCACTTCGTTACCGATCGAAGGCAATACCCTTTCGTCGTAATCAAGCCCTAGGTTTTGGTAAATTATGGGTAGATGCATAACATCGGGCCTGTGCAAGACACGCAACGTCAAAGAAACCATTTGTAAGTCCTTAGTTCCGGTGTTGGTGGCGATATTCCTGGGTTTCGATCTCACGTCGTAAAGCACCGCTTTTTGTAACCACGGAATCAAGAAATGAGTCCCTTCACCAACCACTTGTTGTTGAACACCGCTCAATCTGTCAAAGATAACTGCTCTGGAACCACCTTTCACATCGTACATCGAGTATTGTAAGGCGGAGGCAGTAAGCCCCAAAGGTATGGCAATCTTAGCCAAAGAGTCTGCCAGTCTAGACATTTTGCAACTGACTCACTGGGTAATTTGAATTGACCGATATTTTCTTAGCTGTTCTCGTTGAAGGTGGCAATCTTTTGAGATGATTTTTGGACCTCCTTGCTAATGTCCTCGTGTCGTGTCGTGACACATGATATCGGGATATCATTGACTACATCCATTATACAAAGGCATTAACAGGTAGTTTACAATAAGAATACGAAGCAATTGTTCGTATTCGTCTACTAATCAATTAATTAATTGAATTGAATGGTCGAATGGAGTTCGTGGTTTCAACATCTTGCAGCAATTTGTGAAATTGGAAATTTAAGTGCTAGCAATTTGAAATTAAGACAAGGCTGTGGCATAGATAGTAAGAAAGGCATGAGCTATCAGACAGACTTGAAGGTACGTGGGCCACTGAATAGTTCATTCGATACTTGTAAGGCTGAAGATTTGCCAAGTCATCTTTTCTCAAAGTGACGCCACGAGACCGAAAGCATCTGTAAAGAATATTGTCGAACTCAAGAATATTGAGCAGTCATCGGGGAACTGCTCTCATTGGGGAAATGGCAGTAATGAATTCAAAAACAATAGTCTTGAATCTTTGGTTACTGCAATTCTTGAAAATGTTGTGTGTATTGTGAGAATATTTGAAAACCTGCTTAACAAAACAGTCGCAATCAAGATCCACGTTTAGTTCAACAAAAAGTAGTAGGTGAGAAGAGCTTCTAAGACATCTCGGCAAACGTACCAATATGTCAACTCTGCTATGCAATCACATGAATTTCGGACGGAATTGGAACGGTACTGTTGTCCATCACCACAGCGTCTTAAATGCGATCTAGGAGTTGACAATATCCACCATTGCTTGCTTAAAGGCTGCTCCACAAGCCATTTATTTGAGCTCAGTTTTACTCCGCTTATACGAATTTCCTACTTTACCTCATCTCATGTCATCTCGTCATTCCATTTGATGCACATATACCATTTACTTAAAACAAACTGATGTCATCAAGGTTAGTCAAGGAATACAAACTGATTTTCAAAACCTTGAGCCAAGATCCTACGTATTCGCATATTTTATCGCTTAGTCCCAGCTCAGACGAGAACCTACGCCAATGGGAATCGGTAATTAGTGGACCGCCCGAAACCGCCTATTATGGGCACAATTTTATTCTTTTATTTGAAGTGCCATCCAATTATCCATTGGAACCACCTAAAGTCCAATTCCAGGCCAACGCAGTACCCCACTGCAACGTGGATTATGATTCTGGCCGAATTTGTTTGAATATACTGGAGGATGCACACTGGACCCCGGCTTGGGATTTATTACACTGCGTGCATGCAATTTGGCTTCTGCTCGCCAACCCAGAGCCAGATTCGCCACTGGACGTTGACTTGGCGTGTTTGATTCGCGCAAAGGATTTTTCAGCTCACAATACGCTCGTGGCTTACTACCTGAACGGCGGATCACGAGGCTCTAAATAGAAAGATGTCGATGTGAGAAATCCATAATAGAGATTTATTCAACCCATTGATTGCCAAAAAAAACCATCAACATGGCTAGAAAGGTAGCTTGGAAAGAAGTCGGACCTGATGCAGGCATCTCGATACTATCGCCTGCTTATGTTACGTCAGGATCCGAAAATGTGGTTTTCACATCTGGATGTGTTGGCGTTGATGCCATCTCTCAAGAACTACCAGAAGATTTAGAGCTACAGACGAGAAATGCTTTACAGAACTTAAGCAACGTGCTGAAGGCCAGCGGATCCTCTTTAGACCAAGTCGTTAAAGTACTGCTTTTTGTAGCAGACGGCTCGTACGCTTCGGTTGTTAACAGGATATACCAGGAGTATTTTCCAAACAGTCCCGCCAGGTCGTGCATTGTAGTGAGTTTCCCTAACCCTAAATTAAAAGTAGAATTGGAGTGCGTCGCCGCGGCAAGGAAGAAAAGGTGGTTCAAGTTGTAATAAGGTAGATAGTGCACGCGGTTGGTGTTTTGGCCGGCTTCTTGTTTCCCAATTCTTTAAAAAATTTCCTAATTCCTTTATACAGACCTGCTATATATGTTTATGACTCCGCAATCGCCCTACAATGATCCAGCCAGAAAGTAAATGTTTGGTCTGAAGTGTTACTGGCCTTTACCCTCTATCCTTTTCCCGCAGATAGCTGATAAACTGATCCACCTGTTTAGAAAGTTTCTTGTCGGCAGTGATCCGATCAGTAGATTTGGATCTTTTACGGGCAGGTGAGAGTCGTGGTTGCAATTGCAAGGTATTCGGCGATGGCGCGGATGATTTTGTAGTGGCGATTGTGCTCCCATTTGCAATGCCAGTTTGAATCTCTGGTGCGACGGGTATGGGCGGCACATCAAACGGCCTGAGTTTGTTCACCACGGTTCGCGGCACCGCTATCCACTCCGAATGGTATTCCATGGCCATGCTGCTGCTGGACCAAAGATTGAAAGGCAGCAGTTTAGAGGGTATGCGCGGGTTATAACGCCAGGTGCCATTGACGCCGCCGGAACCAATGCCGCCGTTGCCATGTGGCCCGGCCATCGCGTTGTGTTCGATATTTCCACGAGCTGAGCGCTCCATCTCGCTGGAATCGTTTCGAAGCCGTTTGGGATGTTGTTTCCAGCCTGCCTCTTTGAAAAGCGGGTTCTCTCGCACAGGATAACCCACAGGCCGGTACCCACTGTACAAAATGTCCCGCGTCAGTTCTGCGGGTTCCAAATACTGCGTTGTGGGCACTTTGGGCAAGGTTCTGAAGATCTCAGAGCTTTTCCGTTTTAGCATCTTAGAGGCCTCTAGCGAGAACTGTCGTTTCTGTGCCATGGTCGATGAGTATAGGCGCTTTCTCGTGTTGTTTTATGGGGCGAAAAACGATGCAAGCGAAAACCGAATGTCAATCGATAGCTTTAGTGGCTACGCTTCCTTGTTCAGTTATCTTAAGCACTTGAGATGTTAATACACTGAGTAATGGATTGATTGCACCTGTCAAATTCGTTAATTTCACATATCTAATGTGAGCTTAATGCTCGTACCCCCCTTATCGGTAATATCGGTAATACCGGTAGTCTGAGCACATTTCCTAAAACGTAACTTTATCTGATACGGGTAAAGAGGCCAAAAGAGGAAACGTGATCCAAGATAGGGAAATTTCCAGATGGGAAGAATCAATGCTTTTTACTTCTTTGGGAAGTTAGCTACTTTAGGAAAGGGACGTTCCTGAAAGAGAAATCGAAGATCTAGTTCCCGAAGAAGAAGAAAATGTCCCCAAGACGGCAGATTAAATAAATAAAAAATAGGATTTCCTAAAGGAGCAGTGATCTCGAGTCACATGAAAAACACACCATAGTCACATGATCGACTTCAATATTAAACATTGGTAGCTTTCACCGCTTATTCGAAAGATATCACCAATTCTTCAACCTTCATATCCCTATCTACACAGAGACCTTTACGATCACGGCTATTGTAGTTTCTGTTGGATATGACGAGTCCGGCGAAAGAACCACGTTCTGAAGATGTAGTTATGGGTGATGCGGAAGACGATGAGTTGGACCATGAAGGCGAAGGCGAAGGTGAAGGTGAAGGCGAAGGTGAAGTTGAAGGTGAAAATGAAGGTGAAGGTGAAGGTGAAGGTGAAGGTGAAGGTGAAGGTGATTTCTCCACGGCAGACCAGACTCCGCTTTCGATGACCCCAGCTCCAAGCGCTGGAAATGCGGCTAATGCTTCCAAAGTCAGGAAGCCGGAACACCCACAGAACAAACAACAACTGACCAAGGTGCCCATGCATCTTTTGGAAAAACGTCGTCTGGGTCGTCTCAAGGCCGCAGAACAGTACGCGCAAAAGATGAAAACTATCGGAATCGAAAGAAGAGATAACCCTCTGCTTCACCAAAACGGTCTTTTCCGAGCCTTGTCGTTAATCAACCAGAAAAACTACTCGTCCGATTACCTGAAGCGCGATGACCAGATCTTCGCCATGCGCGAACGCAAGTCTCTCAGAAATGCAACAGCTTCTCAAAACAATCCAGATCTCGCGGCCGATGATGATGATCAAGAGAGCGTGGACGAAGAAAGCGAGACCAATACCATTGTCATCCATCCAGGTTCCAGGTTTCTCAAGATTGGGTTTGCAAGCGACGTCCTTCCGCAGTCCATTCCCAGTTGTATCGCCGTGCCCAAAGCATCCACCATCAATGGCAAGGAAAACGAAACTGAGGAATCTGATTCATCTGACCAGCAGGCCTACGAGGAGGTCAAAGAAACTATTCAACAAGATTTCAAAGAAAGAATGCGGTTTTACAAGCGGAAGGTGATGCCCAATTCTCACGAAGCGGTGGTGAACTTCAATTCACGGGTTCAACCTGAGAAAATACCAGAGCATAACGACCTTCATCGTGTGGATTGGATTCAAAACCCAACAAAAGTTTTTTATGGCGAAGAGGCTACTCGTTGTCTACCTTCACAATTTACGGTGAGAAATCCGTTCTGGAAAGGTAGATTTAACGTTGAATCTCCCAGTTACTGCTCGATCGAAGAACTTCTGTCCGATGTATGTGAGCTCTTGAAGTTTTCCTTGTCCCATGCCAAAATAAATATCAAACCTGCTCAAATACCTAACTTCAAGATTGTCGTAGTGGTACCAGACGCATACGACAAGACCTACGTCGAGAAGATGATCAGACTTTTGCTTATCGATTTGAAATTTCAAGCAGTGGCCATTATACAAGAATCACTTGCGTCTTGCTATGGCGCAGGACTAGGTGATTCAACTTGTGTCGTTGACATTGGAGCTACTACTACAAAGATTGCTTGCGTAGATGAAGGACTAGTTGTCGATAACAGTGTCATATCGCTTGACTACGGCGGAGATGATGTAACTCGGTTGTTTGCCAAATTTCTCCTTGAATCCAAATTTCCGTATACTGACCTCGATTTGAGCAGTCCTCAGGGCTGGAGCTTGATTGAGAACCTCAAAGAGAAATATACAACGTTCCAAGATGCCGACGTGACCATCCAGCTTTACAATTTTATCAAAAGAATACCAGGGAAACCTGGTGCTGAGAAATTCGAATTCAAAGTATTTGACGAAGTAATGACCGCTCCTATGGGGCTTTTTTTCCCTCACATTTTTCCTCTTATCAAAACGCACAGGACAGAAGAGGTCAACGAATATGTTACGAAACAGATGCCTCGGTCGAAGGACCTTTTCACTTCCAAAGACAACAATCCTAAATCAATAAGTCAGTTCTCGTGTCAAAAAGAGACCACATATTGTGATATGACTCGAGACTTGGATGTCTTACAAAAACTCCTCAATTTGCCTTCCGAAATTGAAGAGTATCAATCGGCTAGTACAGTCAATTTGGAACCCACTTTCACGGCGTTGGAGAAAGCTATTGTAGAAAGCATCACAAACGCATGTGCTAGTCTTGATAATAACCACACAAAGGCAACAAACTTTTATTCCAATATACTGGTGGTGGGCGGTAGTTCGAAATTTCCAAGCTTAGACTTCATACTAACGGATAGAATCAACATATGGAGACCTCGTTTACTCAGCGTAAACACATTACCCACATTTCATGAAAAAATCGTCAAGCAAGTAAAAGAGTTCGAGCAGACTAATAAGCTTGCTGATATCAAAGACCCAGAAGAGCTAGCTACACAAAAGAAGAAACTTGCTAAGACAATCAAATTGGAGCTCCAATCCTACTGGGAAGGAGTTGATGCACTGGGAGGTAACGAGAGTGTGTTTCCAATAAATGTCCTACCTGCTCCTCGCGAAATGGATCCTGCCTTACTGACATGGAAAGGTGGTAGTGTCTTCGCGCGGCTCAAACTCATCGAGGAGCTATACGTCACAAACAGTGACTGGGACGTGCTTGGTAGTAGAATACTACAATATAAATGCATTTTTGATTATTGATACATATAGCTTACCGTCTTTGCAACTGTGATAGAGTGAATGACATTCATATTAATCATTGAAGGAAAATTTTGTCCAACCTTGCTTATAAGAAGAATGTGCTAGACAAATCTTTGGCACAAATAAAGTCGTCCACTAAAATCTTAGGATACGAATTTGAAGCTTGATGATAAGTGATGGGCAGACCATGAAAGATAGAATAAAATGTATAATACAACGCATGCCTCATTCTTTCAAAATATGTTTTGTACTTCAAAACTTCGTTTTTTTAGAAGATTGCTCTTTCGGGTCATAATTGAGCAGTGAAAACAATCTCGAGGAACTACCTGTAGTCTCATCGCGACGGGCAGCATTCAAATCTTGGTCCCCAGCCGAAGGACTAGGGGGACGAGTCTTTTCAAGTCTCTCCTGATCACACGCATCTCCTTCATGTGAGTTTAAGGGCGAAGGACCTCTTTGGGTAGGGTTAGGACGCGGTGTAATTTGCTGCGGAGCTTTGTTGTGGTGTGGCATGCAACTTTGAATTGACATCTGTTGTTGCTGTGAGGACTGCCCACCTGATGGCGAAGTTGGGCCTGCTCCCGGCACAGTCCCATAAGGAAAATAAGGTTTATACGCCATGGCATTAACCGGAGTTCCGGTTGGCGTCTTGGCACTTGCTTTGGCAGGAAGATAGCTTTTTGGCATCTCAGCGATTGAAGGTGACAAAGGCCTTCTTTCAGTTCCTCTAGCGTCATGACTAGCATCTGGATTCGATGTTGGTAACATTTTAACATGATTTTTGGGATTGCTCCCGTAACTGATAGGCTGTGGACTAGCCATTGGGTGACCCATGTAAAAATGCTGCTGCTGCTGTGATTGTGATTGTTGTTGTGATTGTTGTTGTGATTGTGATTGTTGTTGTTGCTGCTGCTGCTGAGGCGGCTGTTGTTGTTGTTGTTGTTGTTGTTGTAGTTGAAGATGTTGCAGATGTTGTTGTTGCAGATGTTGTTGCTGTTGTATAGGATTTGGCGAGACACTTGTCGACACCGCGGACACGCCATGGCTCATTGGGGCGGGAGCGAGCGGATCCATTAAGACGCTCATATGCCTGTTCTTGCTTGAGGAGGTGGAGCCCTTCTTTTCAAACGGATTCATCATAAGGTATGGTGCTGAAGCGCCCGCTGATTTGGTGTTGGTGATTCCAAAATATTCGTTAGGGAGCCCTGCTGTACCTGCGGGAGCAAATGGTGTTGGATAGTACATATGTTGAGAAGCTTGTGGCATTGAAGCTTGCTGCGAGTTGGTCAACTGAGACAAAGCCGGCGAGGAAACAGAGTTTTGATTTGGGAGAGGGTTACTACGACTTTGATAGTAAGCAGAGTAGGGATTAATGCTTGAATAATCCGCAGCATTCTGAAAAGACCTTGGATTTTGCTGCATTGCCACTGATCGTTGTAGTCTGTACATCGTAGAATTTTTCAATCTCGTTATTTCGCCCACTAAATGCTCAAGGTTTTGTTGCTGAGCAGAGGCGTTCCGAGGTGAAAAGCCAGCTTCATTAGTGCTAACTTGACTAGACGTTGGAGTAGTTGATCTCTTGATATCTTCTGCTTTGCCCTGGTTGTTATAAGACAAGTGGGGCGACAACGAAACTAGGTTGTGAATCAGATCTAATATTTTAATCATATCCATATTATTATTACGAAGATCGTCAACTGCTGATTCGTAGCAGTTTTGAGCTGCGAAATTCTCAGGCCTGATCACCTGTGAAGCAGCACCTTGCGAAACTTCACTCATTTTATTATTTATTGGCGGTCGCTGTTGCGACTGCTGGATGTGCGATTGCTGCGGATTTTGAATTGATTGTTGTTGTTGTTGTTGTTGTTGTGATGGTATCTGCTGCTGAAAGTGAAACTGGGATTGTATTGGTTTATAGGCCTGTTGCTGCTGCTGCTGCTGCTGCTGCTGTGGTGGTGGTGGTGGTGGTGGTGGTTGTTGTTGTTGCTGCTGCGGATAATGAGGCGGTACGGCCCCAAAATAATCGACAGGAGGATATATCAAATTTGTTGTGCCCGGCGCAGAGGATGGAAGTGGAGCTTGGGGCATTGGGGGATAGGGATATGCATGCGTAGTATCGACAAAAGATCCTGATCTGCGTGGACCATAATGGGATTCTGGCCATTGATCGGATGACGATGGCGTGTTAATCAACGGCGTGGAGGCTGTGCTATTGGAGTTTTTGCGTATAGAGGCCTGGTAGCGTGATGACCTGCGTTTGATGAGTTTGAGACCCTCTACGTCGCCTCGACGAAATGCAGAAGAGCTATGTTTGAATTCCCAAATGTTGTTCGCGGAATGAGTGGAAGAGTCGGCGTGCGAGTCAGGACTCACACTGTTCCGCTTGGAAGCATTTGAGCCGCTGGCCGAGGCCTCGATCTTGGCTTTGGCTTGCTGCTGACCCTTGTGATCGTTGACCTTGTGGAAGCCATACATGTTGAGCTGCCGCACAAAGCTGGCGACGTTTGCATGTTTGAAGTACGACGACAGTGCCTTGCTGAAGCGTTCTGTAGGACACATCAGGAACGATGTTTGCGATGGGGCCCACCAGATCAGGTCCTGCATTGCGGTGTCCTCCAGCATGCTACACAGCTTGTGAATGAAAGCCGTGTTGGCCCCACTGCCGGCCCCACTGCTGCCACTGCTGGTGCTGGCCACGCCCGTGCTGCCACCCACACTGCTCTTCTCTTCACCCTCCTCGCCAGTCTCCTGGCCTGGAGCCGACGATCGTCTTCTCCTCAGCTTGTCTCGCGCTCCTGGATTTAAAGGCTTTCCAACGCCCATTGCTTGATTAATAGCCCTAGTACGCTCTCTGTTTGTTTTGCTTCAACCAATTGTATCCCGCTCCTAGACTGCTCAATACTTTATTATTCCACTACTGGTGCCGGCCTCGCTTTTGGTGCTGCTACTGTTCTTGTTTTTGTCTTAGTAGCTTTGTCTACTTCGTCCCTATTCAAATTTTTTCGACTGTTGTAAATCCATCGCCACAACAAACCGATCATTGTCTGAATTATTATCCCATCCATAATCGTCAAATTCCTGCTAAGACTGCCCCTAAAAGGTAAAATGCGCAAGGAAATCCTCAGCATATTCTCTCAGAGCCGACATGCTGCTCTTGGTGAATTGCAGATCAGTGGTGCGCTACAGTGTGAGTGGAGATCGTAGCTTTATGAACAGTTTGAGTATACTTTGCGTAAACGTACGGTACGTGGAGCGTTTTTACAGCAGCGCGCGCGATATGCTGTAAACACTTCGTGCAGTATGTGAGTGGAATTAGAACAATGGTCGTGGCTGTGAGGGTTTTTTTATGGTTCTTTTCTTTTGTTGTTGTTTTTTGGTTTGTTTGGGATTTTTTTTTTCATTATTTTTTTTATTTTTTTTTCCGACAAACAAAATTAGAGGCACGTGAAATTTGGACAGCGTCATCGTATACGGATATTTGTGTTGCTGTCACGTGGAGAGCTCGGCGATGTGGGATAAAGAGAGACAGTGTGCGGACACCAAGTGCGTGGTGGTGGTGGTGGTGGTTTGTACGTGGGACTATGTTGGATTGAAGTGTTGATTGGTGGTGGCTTGAGCTTGGGCTGCTGTGGTTGGCCTTGGTTGGATGCAGATCGTCATGCTTGCCAATTGCGAGTCTAAATTCAAATGCTCCCGAGAGTTTTCGGAACGTGTTTTGTCCACGATACGCCAGGATGCTTGTAGTGTTACTGTTTCGCTGTGTAAAGTCTACTCAATTTTCTCCTTCTCGGCAGCAAGCACGGATTGAAATTCGTCAGAAAATGAACCGGCGCCACAAAGTTTCCGTCACAAGCAGAACAACGAGATGATGCTTCTTCGGTGACACCACGATCCTCTAGATTAGTGTTTCCCTCAAGATATCACGACCAAACAGCATAATAATCAAAAGCAAAACGGCTTGTTAGCAGTGCCACCTCCTGCTACGAATTAGCCGCGCAAAAAAAAATCGCCCTCCCACACGCTTGTAAGCTTCATACCTCTTAGCCCTTCTGTTTGGTTGTCAGAATGTAATTCAGCACTGGCATTTTTCTTGCAAAAGTGTAGTTGTTTTTATACTCTTGTGGTGTATCTCCATCCCTTGATGAAACAAGCCTCCCATGTTGTTTATGTTCCATTAATTTTTTACTCGACTCGATTGTACCCGGCTTCTGGAATCACAAGCCAAACGCTTCAACTTTAAAACCCTCTCCTCATATTATTCCTCCCTTTAAGCTCGAAGCTTCAGTTTCTGTCTTGTTTCTCTGATGAATGGTGTAAACGAGTTAGGGATACCTTTTTTAAGCTTCAATTCCCGAGTCTTTCTTTGAAACTCTTACGATACCCAGCTTGCACCCAACACTATCGCGCATGTCGAATCGAGAGAATTCAGACACACCAATGAGTTGGTAACGCTCTTGTACTAAGAAGTCTATCTTCCTTAAAGTCGGTTTCTTTGCGAAAAAAAGGGAGAAAAGAACACAACACACTAGCCGCCGAGCTGTTTTTGATAATTCGAGAGCAAGATTAACTCCATAAAAGAGAGATCTAGCGCATTACATATCTATTTAACTAGGACACGCGTCACCGTCTGCTCTTTGTTGACTTTAAAAGTACTTTTAGTTGTAACACTAGAGTCTCACTGCTATTCCTTCAGTGTAAAAGATGCTTGAGAACATTACATAGCTGCAAGTCGAGGCCTTTCATCTTTGAAAACTATTCGATCATATACATCTGATTTATACTCATGTATGCTACATTTCGCATGTTCCCAGTGCATTGCCATTATCACATATTTCCCACCCATTAAGTCCCTCGACATCCAGTAAGATCAACACTCTAATTGTTGAGCTAGAGACACAAGAAACCGCATATCCCCTTAGCCCGCATGTCACAATATAGTCATTTCAATTCTACACCTCTTGAGGAGAGCTACTTAGACTTGACGATGAATGAAAAACAGGGCTCAACCCTGCGAAAGAAGGATTAAGAAATGACAATAAAGCTTCACTGTTCCAATAAAGAAATCACCGGCTGAGTTCTGATGCCAGTGATCAAAGTTGTTTCTCGAACTAGCTCCTCAGTATGTTTGGTGCCCATCATCCCTATCATGTGATAGTGTTACTATTCTTTAAGAGACATGGTTTTAAACCATCTTCCTAATCCAAAAGCCAGTTTCGAGGTCACGTACCGCGCCTATCCTTGATTCATTGCAATGTCAGAAGCCTCTGTCCAGTCCCTGCTTGACATGGGTATCACCCGTGAAGTAGCACTCGAAGCATTAGCAAAGACGAATGGTGATATTGAAGCCTCCGTGAACTATATATTCTCCGGCGAATTGCCTCAACAAGAACCGCAGATGGATACCGTTGAGTTACCATCAGAAGAAATAAAGGAAGACATTCAAACCGATTTTCCCATTCAGGAAACTACTGAGTACATTGAGGATGCCAATGCCCCTAGCGTCTCAAGTCCATCGGGAGATGAACCAGGTAGTTGGACCGCTCCAGTCCCAAGCTACGATGAGTGTTTAGCTCAACAAATCAGACAATGTTCTGACGATCCTCTAGTGGTGCAAGTGGGCACCAACAACTCTCTCATGGAGAATTACTTTGCCCTCTTTTGCCTTGCGGTTGGTTTCGGGTTTCCTCATGTTTTCTTGAAACCTGACTTCAAAGATCTGGTTTACGGAAAGGACTGGTACCAAGGCCAGGCTTTGAAACCAAAATTCAGGATTAAGTATGGGGTAGACAACACGGTAGCAATTGTTCCTCAGGAGGAGCTTGCTGGCCAAGACAATTTGGCTCTACAACCAGAACTCTTGTGGCAACTTCAAAAACTCTTGGCTGTTCAAAACACCACGGGTTGCCTAAGAAAATACGTAACTGCTAAGTTCTTTGCACGAGTATTGGAGCCTCTGGTTGTTGAAAAATTGAATAACTGTGAGCATCTGCATGACGTTTTACCAACTTTCATTAAAAGTATAGCGACTGACGTCGAACTATGTCCAGGAATGTCGTCGATAAAAAGTCTCTTCATTTCTACTGCATACTACAAACCCCCTTCCGAGCCAGAGCCTGTCGAAACCTTAGTCTCACTGTTACATTTCATGCCGGAAGAATATGACTCTAATCTCTACAAGATGTTCAATGCCCTTTTGTATCCAGAAGACGACTCTGACTGCGAGACAGACGATACTCAGAACTCTTTGGGAAACTTGGCCCCCATGATCACAATTGTATTTGACGAAATGGACGAAAGCACTGAGAGTTTAAATTTACCTAATGGGGTTGAAGTACCTCTGGAGTTCTACCCGCAACTCTACACTGAAAAGGCAAAAAAGTTGCTCATTAATGATGTCCTCACAAATGCGCGAAACGCGGAATTAGAGGCTCGCAAGGCACTACGCAGCCTGAATGAGCTCAAGAGTTTCCAGGGCAAGCATATTCACTCCTTTTTGAATAGTACGCTGGATTTTATTATGAAAGATACAGGCTCAATTTCAAATCAACCAGAAGTCGCTAGTCTTGTGAACTCGTTAGAGCAGGTCAAAGAGCAATTAGGAGAACGAAAGACGGATAGCTTGGCCGAGTACAAGGCAATAACGCACAAGCTCAATAACGAATGGAATCTTTCTCACCCAGAATTAGGCATAGTGAAGTCCGCGCATGATCTTGGCATAGTAGATGTGCCTTATCTACTCACCTCTGCAGTCTTATCTCCAGCTAACTATTTTCTTCGCCAAAGAAATGGCCAGTGGTATCATGTTACAGGCAAAATCAATAACAATGACATGGAAATTTCAAAGGTAACGCCTCTAGATGTCGTTTACACGATCCGCTCCCATACTAGAGTCGCATCAGAAACACCACTTATGTTTACCTACTTCAAGCAATGTGCCATAGAGAGCGACGCGACAGTTCAAGAAGCCCTTGACAGCAACGTGGGTGCCAGAAATTTTGCTTTACGAGATCAAGATACTATCGAAGCTATGAAGCCTACGAGTTCAGAAGATTTGATCGAATTATGAAGAATGGGTATTTACATTTTATGCGCGGCTTGCCACAACGAGCAGATTCACTTCCTAAAGTCACATGATTAAAAAAGGTACACTACTTCAAAAAACTATTATTAGCGAAGTTTGTTTTGGCACATCGTATTGTTTCTAAACCTTGATATCTAAGATCTCAAACTCAGTGGAAGCCGCTACTTGTTTGGTTTAGCTTCGAAGCTATACCCTGCTTGAACAAGTTTCCAGCGGTGTTCGGCTCGAAGTTTTCACGTTGCTATTGATCTGCTTAATTTATTGAAGGTCCAAGTTTTGATCTGGAAGTGGAAAGATTATCGGATGTTTAGTTCGCTACAGAAACGACGTATTTTGAATACGGTTCGAAAGATTATAATACCTGCGCTCATCTTGCTGTGCTTAGTATCGTGTTCATCGATCAAGACACATTTCATTAACACAGTAACGCCACGACCAATCGCCGATGGCTACAAAGGAGGAGTTATTGATGATGTTAGGCTTATTAAGTGCTTCCACTGGTTTAGGGACTGCAATGTTGTTTACGAGAAAACATATTTCAAACGCTCATTAGAACCTTGGTTAAGGGTTAATAAAAATTTGAACGATGACCGATTATTTGCAGCAGAGTTGGGCTTGTTGTATCGCACATTTCTTTATGTCCATCTGGGTAAAGCAGCATCAGAAAAAAAATGCATTTCAGATTTGGTGATATCCCGAGACAAATCAACCGTACCGGTCCAAGTGTTACAGGACATTAACGATAGAGTACGATCTAAGGATAGCTCCATGTTTCACAAGCATGATCATCAGAAGGGCTTTTGGGCCAAGTTACTGGGTGCAAAGGCTGACGGATTGACTGTAAAGGGAGAGGATTGGCACTACAAGGGATTGGGAGTATGGTGTAAGTTTTCATCATCTCCGACAGATGACGAAGGACAACTGGTGACCAATATACAGGTCTTTATCGGCGACGGATTCACCGACCCCCGACCAATGTGGAAGAGTGCTATTACAGGCATGGCTCGTGAGAAAGGTTTTCCACTTTCAGTGAGCGTTCAAAAGTTCGAAAAGAATGCCCTTCACACAGATAGCTCGGGTGCTGGTGATTTGTTTATGAAAAATGGGGAATATAAAATCTTACAGCTATCTGATTTGCATGTGGGAGTGTCTTCTCAAGAGTGTGGTATTACGTGCTCAGAGGATCTTAAAACCACCAGATTTATAAGCTACGTCTTGGCGGAAGAACATCCAGATTTGGTGATTTTTACAGGAGACTTAATCGACGGCTTGAACACTTTGGATTTCCAGGCTGCTCTCTTGAAAGCTACAGAGCCTATTATTTTGGCAGGCATTCCTTGGCTTATCAGTTGGGGAACTTCAGATTTTTCAAGGTTTGCTTCAAAAG
This sequence comes from Lachancea nothofagi CBS 11611, assembly GCA_900074755.1. NCBI lineage: Eukaryota > Fungi > Ascomycota > Saccharomycetes > Saccharomycetales > Saccharomycetaceae > Lachancea > Lachancea nothofagi. The sequence continues at coordinate 1,972,036 of LT598447.1, forward strand.
GTCAGATCTTGGACTTTGTCGAACAGCTGCCTTTTTGCCTGAATCGTCCAAATAAGAGGCTTCTCGAGTACGTTCCTCCACACACCACAAACAATGCACTCAGTTTGAGCAATGAAAACGGTCTGGTTGGTATACTCTATATTTTAGATTCTACCAGCAGTGAGAATTCTGCCGATTTCTTAGCATCTGCATACAAGCAAACCACAGATTGCTTATTTGGAGATCTTTTATATTCCTTGGCATTTCAGCATTCGCCAATCCCAGAATATCGTCCTAGCGGCGCATTCCCGATAATAGGTTCATATAATGAAAAAGAGCCATTGGATATCGCTCAACTTGGTGTTGGTGACACCCTAAAGAAGTTAGGTGTGCAGGCGCTTAGTTGTGGCAACGAGCATGCAAATGATTGCTGTCTCTTTGATGAAGGCATTTGGCTTTGCTATAGCGGTCAAACGGGAGTTGCAGGCCACTCTCCGTCGGATAGCGATCTTTCAACCGTAAGGTTGTTTCGTGTCAATGACCGTATAAAAGAAATTACAACATGGAAGCGGAATACCAATAGCCCAGATGAAGTCTATGATTATCAATTTTTGTTTAATGATAAACAGTAAGTATACTTATAGAGATATTTGACGACTTTATATCATTTGCAAATCGTTTAAGTTTGCTTCATTACAATCTGCTGATGACGGCTTCGGCGAAAGAGGAAGTAGAAGCACTACCACCCAAGTCAGCAGTTCTGTTTTCTGGGCTGGAAGCAATAGCGGTGAAAACAGCCTTTTCGATCTTGTCAGCGTGTTCAGTCAAGCCCATGTGGTTCAACATCATAACGGAAGACAGCAACAAAGCAGTTGGGTTAGCCTTGTTTTGACCAGCAATGTCGGGAGCAGAACCGTGAACGGCTTCAAAGATAGAAACTTGGTGTCCAATGTTGGCAGAAGGAGTCAAACCCAAAGAGCCAGCGCTGAGACCGGAGTTCAAGTCAGACAGAATGTCACCATACAAGTTGGGGCACACGGCAACGACATCCTTGTATTGGGCTGGGTCCTTGACAACGTTAAGAACGGTCTTGTCTAGGATTTCGGTTTGCAACTCGATATCTGGGTATTCTTTAGCAAGGTCTTGAGCAACTTTGACGAAAAGACCATCGGCTAGTCTTTGGATAGTGGACTTGTGGACAACCATAACCTTTGGTCTCTCGACAGCTCTGGCGTACTCGAAGGCGTATCTGATGACACGTTCGGAAGCATCCTGGGTAATTAGTTTGATGGACTGCACGACACCGGGCACGATAACGTGCTCGATTCCTGAATATTCACCTTCAGTGTTTTCTCTGATAAGGACGAGGTCGACGTTGTCATAAGCGGTCTTGTAACCCTCGACAGACTTGGCGGGACGCACGTTGGCAAACAAACCGAAAGTCTTACGTAGAGTCAAGTTTAGCGATCTGTGACCTTTACCGATGGGAGTAGCCAAAGGACCCTTCAAAGCAATCAAGTTCTTGTTTATGGAGTCCTGGGCGGGTTGGGGAATGGTAGTTAGTCCGTTGATAAATAGCGGACTCACGTCACAGGTTTCCCATTGGATAGGGGCCTTGGCAGCGACAAAAATGTCTTTGACGGCTTTTGAAATCTCTGGACCTACACCGTCACCTTCGATGAACGAGACCGTGTACTTGCCCGTAGCTGGGTCTGCCTTACCAGTGTAGCGACCAATAGAAGGCTGTTTCTTCGTGGCAAAGAGCCTCACCGAGTTTCTGACGAACTGTGACTTGAACATTGCGATTTGGAGAGTTCTATAACACTTGCTAATTCGAGAGGGGATCAATAATTGTCACTAAAATTGATTACCGAGCTTTTGGGGTTATCGCAAATTCGAAACTAGTACTGCTGAAGCTTCAATTTTCTCACGATTAACTCGAATAAAGAACCTGTTCTTTCTCGAGACTTACCAACACGACCCAGCTTGTTTGATTACAGCTTTTCCAGCTCATATATATATGCCTGCGAAAACCGAAGTTAAGGTCGTGATCTCATTCGCTCTTTCGGATCCGAGGTAGGCCATCGTCTCGAAAAGCTTCATCATGTGAATGCGCCGTGACCACACCTATAGACTCGATGGGCGAGAGAACGAGCCTGGAAAGTGGCCATCAATCGACACCATCAGCTCCATACTAACGCGAAAAGCTTGCGAGTGGTTGAGCGCGCAATAATAGTGGTGCCAGCAGCGTAAAGTCTTTGTAAAAACATTTTGTAAAATGTTTGACGATGTCGCGGACTACAATCCTAGACACGGTGATTCGACGAGGTGAGTTTAAGCAAGTGGAGCTATGAAGTCTTGTCCGTGCCTTCGTTCGTTTGCCACATTACTGCGTTTTTGGGAAGAACGCGATAGCTATGGGTTAACTGTGAAATTTGGCATATTTCGAATGGCGTTCAGGTATTGAGCAGATCTTGAACAGAGTGCTGGTATGCGAAGGTGCTGTGGCATTTTCTTGTGGACAAGTAATGGACTTTGGCAGAGCTACCAAGCTGCAGTTGAATTAATTGCAGTAGTTTTGGCCGCCTCAAAACGGACGTGTTTGAGCAGCATATTGGTACTCACAAGTTTGGCAGCGGATTTCTTGTACTAGTAGCTGCCTTCTGCACGTAAGCTGTCAGACGATCAGTGCAGTAGGAAGGTCGATAATAATGGGGTTCGGTGGAAACTGGCATGGAGGATGGAGTACATGGCATTAAGATTCGTATTGCAGATCACTGACAGTAAGATCCCCAGCATCAATTAGTTTCTTTGCTCAAAGTAGGCTTGATATCGGTTCACGATGGTACTGTGTGAACGCGATAACCGCAACTGTAGATGAACAACAAAATCTAAGCGAACATTTCAAAAGGACACGAGAGTGAAGGTGGTCTGTAGTCTTTTCTTTGCTTGACAAAGTATTTTGCGTAATGCTGTACTGCGCTCTATCAAAGCCTAGTCCTTTTCGGTCAGGTTTTCGAAGTCTTATTAAACCAGAATGCGTGGCATTGTTCAAAGCCTAATCATATCTTCTTCGCCGTACCAGCTTCTCTTGTCATTTACAAGGCAGCTCTACTCTTACACAACATTGAAGGGTTAGCAGCCAGTTTTGCAAAGTAACATCAACCTTACTTGATTTCACATCACGTCTACATTTCGATGTTTTTGCCGCCGAGCGGAATTCAATTCGAGATTTTGCTAAGCTCCATACCAATAAGTAGACTACCTACTAAAGAGCTTCAAAGTTAGTGATGGAACTTTGTTGACGTAGTCCAAGATCATACTACTAATGCTAAGTTTCTAGAGCGGATCATGGTTACGGTCTAAACTATGCCCGGGCTTCTAGCAATTTCGGCGATCGAAGCTTGCCCCTAGTATACATTTCTTGCGATATCCTCTTTGAATACCAATGTCTAGCCATAACCTTAATATTCAAACAAAGCTAACAGGTCTCAACACCTCTATAACTTAATATTGTTTCATCGGCTATCGAATCTTTCCTCACGAACCTGTCAATTAATGGTTCAAATAAACAAAACTATTTGGCATTTAGCATTTCGAACTTGTCTTAAAGGTGAAGAACCTAACTGTGAGCCATTTCGCAGATTACTGAATTGCTGAAATGATTGGCTCAAATACAGAAAAGCTACTAGGTACAGAAAATCACCGAAAACTGCGGGATTCAAGAGTTTTACTTGTTGGCGCGGGCGGTATCGGGTGCGAGCTCTTGAAAAACCTAGTGCTGATGGGTTTTGGAGAGATTCATGTTGTGGATCTGGACACTATCGATCTTTCAAATTTGAACCGTCAATTTCTATTCAGGCAGCGTGATATCAAGCAGTCGAAGGCCACTACTGCAGTGAAAGCTATTGAACATGTCAGCAACTCGAAATTGGTTGCTCACCAAGCAAACATTATGGACGTAGATAACTTTCCCTTGAGATGGTTCGATCAATTCGCTATCATATTCAATGCCTTGGACAATCTTGAGGCCAGGCGTTATGTTAATCAAATGACTCAATTTTTGCATAAGCCGTTACTGGAAAGTGGGACAGCAGGTTTCGACGGATATATCCAACCGATAATTCCTGGTTTTACGGAATGCTTCGACTGTACCACAAAAGAGACTCCAAAAACATTCCCAGTGTGCACAATTAGGTCTACCCCTTCTCAACTGATACATTGCATCGTTTGGGCCAAAAACTTTTTGTTTCCTCAACTTTTCGCCCCTAGCGGCTCAACCACGACAGAAGAAGACCTTGGTACCAATAATGCGGAAGAGATAAAAAGAATACAGCAGGAAACTAACGAATTTCACGAGTTGCAAGAATACGCAAAAGCTGGTGACGAGACTAAAATTTCTGACATCATCGAAAAGATTTTCGTTCACGACATAGAAAAGCTTCTTAAAATCGAAGAGTTGTGGAAAATAAGGGAAAAGCCCACTCCATTTTACAATGTAGTAGTGGGAGAATCATTGAATCCGAATCTAAATGTCGTTTGGTCCATTCAAGAAGAAGCTAATGCATTCGCCCACGCAACTCGGAAGCTAATGCGTCGCATGGTTGTCGAAAAGCAGATAGAGTTCGATAAGGATGACACAGACACTATGGAGTTTGTAAGCACAGCGGCAAACATTCGTGCTCATGTCTTCAATCTTCCTCGAAAATCATTGTTCGATATCAAGCAAATTGCTGGTAACATTATCCCCGCAATTGCCACAACAAATGCAGTCATCGCAGGCTTGTCTGCACTCGCATCTCTCAGAGTATTGAATCTGATCAAGAGTAAGTCTGAAATAAAGCCGCTGGAACTGAATATGGCATTTACAGCCAAAGCAAGCAATATTTCCAGTAACCGCTATCTTTCCAATCCGCAGCTGGCGCCGCCCAATCCTCGTTGTCCAGTTTGCTCAATAATTCGTGGTGTAGTACATATACCCTCGAGTGCACTGAAGACCACCAAGCTTTCAGATCTTATTGAAAGCATGAGAGACAAATTTCTATACCCGGGAGATATATCGCTTCTAGACAAGTCTACACAACGTCTATTGGCAGATTATGATTTCGAGGATCTTCTTGAAAAGACGCTGGCAGAAATTAACATAAAATACGGCACAATTCTTTCGATATCTGATGAACGCTGTGATGAAGAGGAATTGCGCTCCACGTTAGATCTTTACATCGACAATGGTGGCGATTCTAGCAATTTCGAACTTCCAGATGTTGAAGTTCCTTTGTATAAAGCCCTGAAAGCAGAAAACGATGAAGAAGAAGAAGAAGTAGAAGAAAACGTAGTCCAGCAAGCCTCTACGACTGGTGAGATTATTGTCGATCAAGAAGAAAAATCTAAGAAGAGACAACTAGATGATGCTTGGGAACCTGCTACTAAAATGCCCAAGATTGACGATGACAGTGGTGTCATTCTCCTAGATTAAAACATCTTCGTGTTCCGAAACTGATACTCTTCTATTCTTTACCCTTCCGCCATTTATTTAATCTAGTATACTTCTTTGATTAAACATCAAACCGTTACTCATGAACGTTTGGCGGACCGCGATCGGCTTCTCAACCGTTCAAACCATGAGTTTCTTCTTATTGATCTTGATCTAGCACGCGAATCACTTTCCTCGTCAGTGAATAAGGGAGAATTGTCTGTGTTGCTATCTCCTCGTAGTCCTAGAGATGCTCCCAATTCCTCGAATGATTTATTTATGACTTCTGAAAAAGGTCGCACTGCACTACTGCCACTCATGCTTCTTGAATCTTTGGGCTTAGGGAGAGCAAGCAAGGTTTGTTTCGGAACAGAACCCGAGTTGATACTCATAGGCGAATGGACGTCTTCTTCCTCTTCTTCCTCACATTCTTCCTCAGTTCCTGTAAATTCAGTGTCGTTCGACAGCACTCTGTTAAGCCATGAAAGACGGGAGTTCCTTCTGCCAGAAATGATATCCGACGGATTAAGCGTATGACTGAGCGATTTGCTATGCGGTCTATTTTTGAGAACATTTCTAGGTTTGTCTAGAAACGAAGGACTCGGCGGTGTTAATGCCAATTGCGCAGAGTCCAAACTTTTGGTCGTTTGTTCTGTCGGTGTTGCTGGTGACACGCAGCCGTTTTGCCTTGAAATGACGCTCTCAGGATCGGGAGACACAATAGTTTGGGGTATGGGAATAGCGAGATTGGCCTTGGACTGCGTGCAGTTGTCCTCTGCTGGCTCATTAACGATGGTTTGGGGTACAGCACGTGAATTTTTCAGTAAATGCGGTAGTAGCTTGTAGGAGTATTCGATAAGAAACTCTACCACAACTCTGGAAAGTTCATACTCATTAGGGTCCATATCGTGCTGTGGGTGCGACATTATTGACGGTTGAAAGACTGCCGCCAAGTTTCGAGCCGTCATTAAGTTCACGTCAGATTGTTGCGCGAAAAGACTGAGCAAGTCTAACAAATAGATCAAAAGTTGTTTTGAATCACTTGATAACGAGCTGAATAAAACCTCATATTCCTTCAACGCGGCCCGAATATCTCGTGTAAGTCTTTTCTTGTGGCGTACTGCCTTCATTTGCGCCTTTTCTTTGTCTACTTCAGCGGTAGCTTTTGGTTCCCCAGCATCAAGAGCAGGATCCTTCACCATTCCCTGAGCCAAATGCTTTAAAATTCGCGGCCTGTCCTGAAGTGGCTTTCGAAACTGTTCGTACATACTCAGAGGAACCAACGGTTCTTCCAGATTATTCAGGTACCTTCGTAACAAAGACGCCGCGTCGTGGACCGTGAACCCGTCCCAATCACTTAGCTTGGTACCGTAACTCGGAGGTGCTGAGAAAATGTACTGTAATTCCTTAACACGCTTGTTATTACCTGCAATGCGGAATATACCAGAGGTTTGCAAAGCCTTTGACTTCAAAAAGGCACCGCATTTAGCAACTAGAATAGGGATGCGCCCGAAACTTACCAGCTCGCTTTGCACTATGACCTCTGCGCTGGCCACACTTAGTGACTGCGACAACGGTACGCCGAAAACCTGACCCATGAACTGATTTCTGCTTGACAAGAACGAATCTCTGTAAGACCGATATTCCTCAGAATTCGGGTTGCTTGGTGGAGACGCCGGGCGCCTTGAGTTGTTGAAAGAACGTGAATGTGACATCAACACAGGTCTTAAGTTGTCGGAGTTGCTCACTGATAGAGAATCTGAAGACATACTTTTGGGATTGTTGCGAATCTGCTTCCACCATTGACTTAAGTGGTTCTTAGACGGGGAAACCCCGGAAACTTGCGAGTCCATATGCAGTCCTCACCAGCTTGAGTAGTGTCCAGATACAGCAGCTTGTTTCACGATGGTTTGAGACCCTGCGATTCCCGTTATGGACGTATGCTTAAGGTTGCAACTTGGCGATGGATTTAGAACTGAAACTATTTACAGCTAGTCACGTGACAAATACAGCAAACGGAACGACAAACCGCTTTGACACCGTTGACAAGCTTTCGAGAGAATGGCAGAAGTAGTTACTACATCTACAGGCATACAGACGTACCGGGATCAGATGTTTGACGTTTTAGTCGATGAATTTTGGACTTCGAAGAAAGAACAGTGGAAAATGTAGCTAGTTATGAAAAATTTGTTGACGTTATTAGTGCCGAAAGTCCAGCCGTGACAACAAGTGAAGTCTCGAAAGTACTTATCATTGGTGCGGTGAAACTTATCAAATTTGGTCCAGGTCAATACTCACTCCTTGTTTTCCACAAATGATATTTTTACATTTACTTGTTCAACTGAACGTAGTTTGCGGGGAACACACCTTGAAAACCGCCGTATCTACCAGTCCACCAGCCATTGGTATCGTCAGTGCGTTCTAGAATTTCTATGATAGCGCCGGCAGGGAAGGTCAAGTCACCTTCAGCCTGGGCTTGGTAGTCGTAGAGTGCAGTGACAGTCTCCGCGGCAGGGGCCGTGGTGGGAGGGGTATATGCAGCGTATGGTGACATTGGTGCGGCAGGGGCTGCTAAAGGAACTGCTCCTGGATAAGCCTGTTGTTGTCCTACGGGAGATCCCATGTAGTTAGATTTCTCGGCAGGATACTGTTGTGCCATGGGAGGTGTCGCATAGGCAGCCTTTTCGACAGGATATGCTTGCTGGCCAACAGCACCTGGCGCCAAGCCATATGGCGGTGGTGCTGCTACTGCATTAGGCACTCCCGCAGCACCAAATTGTGCAGCTTGTGGGGTCAAGGGTGATCCTGGACTTGTCGGAGATTGTGCGCCATACTTTTTTCTCGTCATTTCCAACTTCGCTTTGCCGTATCCGACTCTGAACCGTGTAATGGTCAAAGAATCCGTTTGCTCCTCGATGTTTCCTCGTTTCGCCACGAACGCCTCTACAATATCTGTATCGAGGTCAAAATATGGAATCTTCATGTCTTGCATGCTATTGTACAGACTGTAGAAAATGTTCAGTTGCATGTAGTAAAAAGACACAAAAAGAGGTTTAACAAACTCTGCTTCAAGGTTGAATAACACCGGAAGTTCATTTTTTAGCATATCGTTGTAATAGTCGTATTCTTGCTGGGCCACCTCCATCTGAGCCTGAGCTTTATACAACCTTTCTTCATCCTTCGCGTTGGGTTCCTTCTTGCCTTCTACCTTGCTGTAGGAATTCAAATGCCGGTCCAAATCGATCTTTTTATGATTTCTCTTGGTGGCCATCTTACGGATGTAGTCAATAATCTTCAATAACTCCTGGGAAGGCTTAACAATCTTCTCATCAATCAATTCCAGGTCAGGTTTCAACGTAGTTTGCAGTTCGGCCACCAGTTCTCGGTACTGTTCGCTGGCCTCGATACCTTCTGGATTGTCCTCAGGAATAGAAGCGGTAGGATCACTTATTTTCCCACTAATAGGTTTGAAAATCTCTTCCATAGCCTTGGCAAACCCTATTTGATGATTAAGCATCCCATTAACAGCTGAGAAGTAACGTTTTGACTCGTTACTAAGTTTTTGGGTCTCGCCCTCAAGTTCTTTGAACCTTCTTTCAGCATCTTCGTAAACTGCATCAGAGGTTTGCTGTCCCATATTGAACTTCTGTCTGAAATTTTGTGGAGCCCTGGTCACCGCCTTGGTGAGCCCTTTGAAACTCATGCTGGGCTCTTTAACCTTGCTAATTTGCTGAGCTATACTAATGAAAGATGGTAGTAACGGTTATGCCCCTTTTAATATAATATTTTCCAAATTTTCTTAAGAAATAGTAAATGACACAGAATATTGGCAAATGCCGGGTTGATACTAAAGAGGTCAGCCAAATCTATCTCCAGCTATCCTTCAAGCGTCGTTTATGTTTCCCTTAAAATTAACGGGAATCCTACAGGACCTCAAGATCTTATTTGTCTTATTTTTGGTTTAGTAAGTATGTGAGTGTGCTGTATAAACTTTCTTCTTGAGTAGACAGACATATGCTATTAAAATGCGCAGCTTGAAAGTTTTGCAGGCTTTACTGTCGTTCTATTGTTCGTTTTACTTGCATTCAAGCGGCCTTACCTATGCATTGCACATAATCCGAGTTTATTTCAGTGATATATATTGAAAAGAACAAGTGTTTCATTACAGCAGTCGGGCTCTCAACTGGTTATGAGAAAGTGCACAATAACAATGAATCACTGCCTTTGTTTTTGAGGGCTCTGCTTTTGTCTTAATGTTTGAAAAAGCTTATTCTTGTTTAAGACTAAGTAGGTCGTCTTTTCTCGAAGTACATTCTCAGTGTAGACCGGCCTTCGACAATTGCATCACACCCGCCAGTATGGATGTTGGATCTCCAATACAGAGAGAGCCCGAGGAAGGTTTTACAGATATGTACAGAACTCATTCTCAAACCACAGATACCACTGCCAATGATATCGACCTTCGACAATATCCGTTGAGTTGGAAAACAATCAGAATATATTTAAGCGCCTCTATTGGAGGACTCTTGTTTGGGTACGATGGTGGAGCCATAGCAGGAGTCTTAGTTGCGTTGAAGCCGGGAGATTTAGGACTCGAAACTTTGGAAGACTACCAGAAGGGAGTTATCACAGCAACAGCTGCTTTCGGGTCATTTTGTGGATCCATTTCTGCATTTCCCTTGGCAGATCGGCTAGGACGTAAAAAGACGCTTGGGTTTAGCTCTCTTCTATTCATAATTGCTGCTATCGTCATGGCCTCGGCGGTTCACTTTCCCGTGCTTCTCAGCGGCCGACTAACACTAGGTTTTGCGGTAGGAATTGCAGCTCAGTGCGTACCAGTATATCTAAGCGAGGTGTCGCCCAGCTCAGCAAGAGGAACCATACTTACGCTTAATACATTGGCCATTACTGGCGGTCAGTTGTTTGCGAGCACTCTATCATGGTTCATAATAGATAAACCGTACGCATGGAGGATTCTTTTTGCATTAAGTGCTGTGCCTGCTGGTATATTGCTTATCTTACTCGACACAATCCCTGAATCTCCAAGATGGTTGTTTCTCACCAACCAACCTCACCAAGCCCGAGAGTCTCTAACTATCATTTATCCCATGGCATCTGAGCTCGAAATATTGAATAAAATGGTTAAAATGGTTCGTGATTTGTCTAAACTTCGAGCTATTCAACGCGAGACGCAGCCGCTTATAAACAGGGATAGACCGCTTTTCAAAAGGTTCAGCACCTCCCTTGATTATGAAAACTACTTACGAGAAATTGCCTATAGTTCTAGAGTTTCAGACGTCCCTCATCCACATCTAAAACACAAAATGGATCCACGAACTCGCAGAGCACTGATAGTAGGCTGCATTTTGATGTTTTTTCAACAGGCTACAGGGTTCAATGCGTTTGTTTATTATTCGCCAGTGGTTTTCTCTCGTATTAACGTGAACGATCCGCTCCTCCCCGCAATTGCCATTGCAGGAATCAATTTCATTTTCACTGGAATTGCAATGCGGGTGGTTGATAAATCTGGAAGACGCACTATCCTCCTAAATACTATATGGATCATGACAGTAGCGCTGGCTACAAGTTGCACTGGCTTTCAATACAGCAGTTCTGCTTTGTTCCTGACATCGCTTTTGGTTTATGTAGCAGCTTATGCTACAGGCATGGGCGCGGTTCCTTGGATGAGCGTTGAATTTTTACCTCTAAATCAAAGATCTTTTGGTGCCTCATGCATTACTTGCACCAACTGGCTTACAAACGCTACAATTTCGGTACTGTTTTTACCGTTAATCAACAAATTTGGAGATAAACCTACCATGCTGTCATTTGCCTTGATGACGGCTCTAAATTGGCTATTTGTGTACTCTTGGTATCCTGAAGTCAAAGGTTTGTCTCTAGAAGAGATAGGGCAGGTTTTTGAAAATGGAATTGATGTCGATTACGTCTACAGAAAATATCACTGAAACTTGTCGGCAATCATGGCTATCAGCGCTTGCCAAAAGTTTTCCATAAGGTTTCTGATAATGCTTTCCCGACTTTTCTAGTTCCGGGCTCATCTTTTAGAGTACTTGAAATTAGAGCTTTTCCACTTTCATCGGAATCACAATTTCTGTACGCTGCAAGCAACATCTTTAGTGTTGGGAATTTAGCCTGAATAGAAACCGCCTTTTCTAAAGAAACACCTTTATTAACCATGAGCGCTCGAAGATAGAGTTCCTTGACGCTCATTAAAGACTTCTTGTTCATGATTTCTTGGAAACAATCAAATCTTTGGCAGCACTCTAACGTCTCATTGCGCTCAAATTGTTGCCGGAAATTTTGTAGCGAGGCAAAGTAATCCTCTTGATTTTTCAAGTCGTGGGGACTCATAACTAGTAAAGATTTTTTCAGATAGTGGCTCTCGATAACCTCCGTCATATTTTTGAGCCAAGTTACTGTGTCATCCGAATTCTTAGTTCTTTTCACGTGAAAATCATTATAGATCATTGTTACCCAAACCGCTGTTCGAATGGCATCTGCCATCCTTACTGCTGTGTCACTCACAATATCCTCCACAAGGTAATAGATATTCTTACATCCGGTTTTTTTTAGTCTATTTTTCTGCTCCACGAAACGATTATCCATGATACTCATGGCGAAATCGTCCAGCCGTTTTCTTTCTAACATGAAGTTCAAAACGCATTCCCTTTTGGTGGTTTTGTTTCTTGCAAGCCATATCATATCGCTTAGCGACAGTTGTCTTGTGTCAACTGTTATGCCTTTTTCCTGAAGTTGATTTGCAAAGAACTCACGGTCTTTTTTAGATTTCACCTCACGATGATCAATAGCCAACACAATCTCGTAAGCTCCAGGTTCCCATAATTCGTAGCTAACTCCATTCCACCTTGCCCTAATAATGTTATCTTTTATGCCTCGAAGCGAACGGCCTACTGCTGGAGTGTCTGTATGGAGTAAATTTGAGGTAGCACCTCCTGGAATTGAACGGCTTTTTTTGGCGATTTGAGGCGCCGCAGTTGGGTTGATATCATCCAGAACTGATTGTGAAATCACTTTAAACTGACGCGATGAGCCTGGTTCCATCAAGTCACTGTAGTTTGCTGACACCTCTAAGCTATCGTTGGCGTCGTTCGTTGGACCGTCATTCGATTGTGTATTACGTCTATCTTGATATGCACCCTCATCCTCAAATGTAACTTCGTCTGCCTTTTTCAACGTGTGGGCCATCTCCTCACCTTCTTTAGTCAAGATGTACCGTTTGGGACGTCCTTCCTCCAGAACAAACTCTCGAGCTAACAAGGTCTTCATAGCCGACCAAGCGCTATGGAAATCCCGGGAAGATGGATTTGGATTGAAACTGTGATCACAATACTTATGGGCAAGTGATACTACTTCATTCTTGGATGAACCGCTCCGATTACTTTCCAGCAGTCCCAACAAAATAGCATATGCTCCAGATCTTCGCTTAGGAACGTATCTCCGTTTTTTCTTGGGCCTATCATCGTTTTCGGCCTGATCGTCTAGCGATCGTATTTTTGTTCTCTGCCTATTCTCAATGTTTTGCACTTGTAAAGCCGGATCGTACGGTAACTCGAACCCAGTATCTTTGCAATAAGCATGTAATCGATCTTTTAATACATTTTTGATGCTATTTCCAATTCCTTTGACGGCCAAGAGTTCGTTAGGATGCCGAAGGATATTATCATGCACGCGGAGGTTTTCCAATGCCTTTGCATACACGATACCCAGCTTCTCGCTCTTTTGCACCGCTTTTTCGGTCTCTGTTTCAAGCCATTCGATATATAGTGGCTTTAAGTTGGAGGGTAGTGACATAGACGAGGTAAATGGCGAAGCGAGGAGGTCTAATGCTTTTCTCAGAAATGTCGATTTGGAAGGCTCTCAACTTTCAGTTCGAACCTATGTCGGTTAATAGAGCACCTCTACTTATCACCTGCAAACACGCAAAGCAGCAGATTTGATCTTCGTGAGGATTCAATAATTTCCTACGCCTTACTTAAATACTGAAATCCTTTTAAGAGATAGAAATATACAAATAGAATAAAATTGAGTCTACAAGTTATAAACACTCAATATGTTTCCTGAAAATATCTGAACGACAAGACTGTGAAAAAGTTTGGTATAACCCAACTTCTTACAATTTGTCGTAGTATTCTTGCCAGCCTGGGACAACCTCCTTCATACCGTGTCTCTTACGGGCGGCGGTGACAATTTCACCAGCCTTGGAAGCTGGGTCCAATGGGTCAGCAGACAAAGTGGCCCAGTGATCGAACACCATTTGTGGGAAAGCTTGACCACCAGTGGCTTGTCTCAATTGACCGGTGAAACCGAAAGATTCGTTAACTGGCAAGTAAGCCTTGACAGTGAACAATGGAGTACCTGGTCTTTGTTCTTCGGAGATGACTTGACCTCTCTTCTTGTTCAAGACGGAGTAAATACCACCGACGGCTTGTTCTGGACATTGAATTTCGACCAAGAAAACAGGCTCTTGGATCTTTGGCTCAGCCAACAAGAAACCAGCGTAAGTGGCTCTTCTCATGGTTGGGATGATTTGACCACCACCTCTGTGAATGGCATCGGCGTGTAGAGTAACATCCAAGATGTTAATTCTAACGGAACGCATCTGTTCACCGAAGATAGGACCTTCCTTGGAAGCCCATTGGAAAGCAGCCACAACAGAGTCCTTGATTTCAGTCAAGTATTGGACAGCCTTAGTTTGGTCAACAACGAGATTTGGACCGTTACCGTCTGGACCGAAACACCAAATCTTTCTGGCGTCAGTGACGTCCCAGTTGTAGTCATCGGCCATGATTCTGGCACGAGCCTTGAAATCATCTCTTGGGTTGATGGTACCAGCTTCAATGGCCAAAGAACATTCCTCTTCCATTGGTTCAGCCTTCAAGTAGATTCTGTTATGCTTGTTTGGAGACTTCGACAAAGCGACTTGAGAGGATTCACCTTCAACGGTTTCTCTGTAGGCAACCACTGGAGGAGAGATCTTCAATGGGATACCGGCGTGGTCGTTTTCCAAATCGGACAAACAAATTTCCAAGTGCAATTCACCGGTACCGGCGACAATGTGTTCACCGGATTCGGACATGTAGGTCAAGACACATGGGTCAGATTTGGACAATCTCTTTAGACCTTCAACCAATTTTGGCAAATCGTTGGCGTTCTTGACTTCGACGGCGACCTGCACAACTGGAGAAACGGAGAATTTCATAACCTTCATGTTGTGAGCGGTTTCGTAAGTGGTCAAAGTACCAGTCTTCAACAAGAACTGGTCAATACCAACCAAACCGACAATGTTACCGGCTGGACAGTCATCGATAGGTTCGACGAATCTACCCATCATCAAAACGACTCTTTGGACGGCCTTGATGAACAAGTCATCCTTCTTACCTGGAACGTAGTTTGGACCTTGGATTCTGATCTTTTGACCGGACTTGACGGTACCGGCGAAAACTCTACCAAAAGCGTAGAATCTACCCTTATCGGAGGTAGGAACCATCTTGGAAACGTAAAGCATTAGGTCGGAAGTTGGGTCACAGTTCTTGATAGCAATGCAAGCTGGGTCATCGTTTGGACCTTCGTACAATTGTTCGGCTCTGTAGTTTTGAGCGGTAACTGGAGATGGTAGGTACATGATGATCATTTCTAGCAAAGCATCGGCAGCTGGCAAGAACTTACGCATGACAACCTTTAGCAAAGCCTTACCTTCAAGGTCCTTTTCGTCACCCTTTAGGTTGATTTCTAGCTTGGTTAGCAAGACTGGAATTTCGTCCTTCTTGAAGTTCATGATGGCAGCAAAGAGTCTGAAGATAGGGTCTAGAACGAACATGTTGAAAGCACGCTCTAGTGGCTTACCGTCAGTGTCGGTTTCCTTGTTAGTCCACTTCTTAGTCTTTGGGTTGAAGTAAGAGTCACCCCACAAACGCTCCATCATCTTGATCTTGTCAACACCGAACTTCTTAGAGTAACGGTTGGCAAATTGACGGATGGTGAAGGCCCAACCGTGCAGACCGGAACCAAAGGCCACGGTACCTTGCGATGGGTACACTTGCATGTCACCTAGCACCTCATCGGCGTAGGTGGAGATGATAACGTTGACGGACTCAACGGTTCTGGCAAACGATTGGTACAAGTCCTCCTTGGTGACTTGCAATTCCAACAAAGCACGATCCACCTTGTTGATAACCACAACAGGCTTAATACGCTCACCGAGAGCTTGTCTTAGCACGGTTTCGGTTTGCACACACACACCTTCGACGGTGTCGACCACGACTAGAGCACCATCGGTGACTCTTAGGGCGGCAGTAACTTCAGAAGAGAAATCGACGTGACCTGGCGAGTCGATCAAGTTGATCAAAAACGAGTTACCCACACTCTTTTGCTTGATGTCCTTGACATTGTCATCAGACATCTCCGAGTACAACGAGATAGCGGTCGACTTGATAGTAATACCACGTTCTTGTTCATCCTTTCTGGTGTCGGTGAAACGAGCTTCACCGGCCTTGGCAGCCGAAATAATACCGGCTCTTTGCACCAAAGAATCGGTCAAAGTCGATTTACCGTGATCGACGTGTGCAATAACAGACATGTTACGCACGTTAGTGACCTTGTCCATAAGGGACCTCATCTGGTCCACAGTGAAAGCGACCATTGTGTTGTGAGTGGATGCTGAGGTGTAGTGGAGAGCTAACTACTAAAAAAACAGTAAAGAAGAGTAACAAATAAGAAATAGAAGAGAAGAGAAGACTTTTACAAAAAGCGTTTACTGAAAGTGTACGAGATATATTTTCCAGGGATAAGTAGCCTCGCCTTTTATTACGGCATCACTTAATTAAATTTTTTTTAGCTGCTGTGAAAGACAATTTGCGTGGGACCCGAAACAAAATAGATATATTGCCTTTTTGGGAACACGCGCTGCGTATAGTTCTGGAGGCGGTGGCGGTCCGTATAGAGACTGGAATCTACGCCGTAGGCTGAACGGCCTGTCAATATGGAATTTTAGGCTCACGCGGACTTAACATTAGCACGTTTTACGTATTCTGAAAGGAAGCTTGATCAATCGCGAACGTGTCGTGAAGGGGAGCCATCAGGGAAAGGTTGGCAAAGTTTAGTAACGCCTTCTAGTGCTCTACTTGCAACCGGTGATGAGAAAGTTTAAACGTGATTGGTGATGTAATAATGCCTGTCGTGCGTAGAGATGTTTGTTTCTTGAGACTCACGTTGCCAGCCGTTGAACCACAGCGCCTTGTAGGCTTGGTGAGCGAGAATATTTGTTCGGTAGCAGCCGTTTTAGCGTTCTACACACACCAACCAAGAATAATACAGAATTATAATCTCTGTCACTCTGTACCATTGCGTCGCTGCTCTTGATTACCTTATTGAAGCCCCTATCTCAAAGTATACAGTTTGGTTGGCTTGCGCGATCTAGCTCTTGAGCACTTCTTCAGAACTACGGCCGCAAAGGATGCCGAAGGTACGGTAGTATGTGAACAGTATTGGCTTTCGACTTCGGCACGTGGGTATAAATCGACCCCAGCAGTATTGTTGGCTCAACGTGCCGATGTTGTTAAGGCAGCTCCGAGAACCCAACCGAGCATTGGTATGCATGTATTAGTTGTTGTTGGTCGCGCAACTCTACCACTTTTTGGGATGCAAGAAACGATAGTGCCCAGTCGATATAATCTATATGACAAAACAGTACAGAGTGACAAGGCTGGATATTCAAACCGCATGCCAATTCAGATATGGTAAAGAATGCTGAAGTTTAGACGCTGATGTTGAGTAGTGCCACTAGTCATACCGTTCAATATTTTCGCGCCGGAGGAATAGCGACTGGTGCATTTAAGCGAACCTGGAAAAGTGCTCATTATCAGAACTCGTTATCTAAATGATTGTATAAATACCGACGGTTTACTATCCACATCGATATCATATTTGTCATATCTACAACGAACACGGAGAGATATTCAAAACTATGTTTAACGAAATGAGCTACCCACTCAATCATGGAAGAGCTAAACAAAAAATAAAGCAAGCTTTGTATCGATGAATCAGATTCGCCTCAATAGTAATTAAAGTAGTGAGATTCTTAATCTAGTATATCATTTCATGTCGGCGGGGTATCCCTGTGCCAAAATTTCACTCTTTATAATAGAAAAATCACGGAGGTCAATAAATTCTAGTAAGCGAATTAATATGTCCATTGGCACTACTTATGATTACTTCACCGAAGATAGAGATGAAGAAAGACGATAATATTATACACATCAGAATAATGACAAACGCTCTTTTCGGATGCACCATAGTAAATCTGTGCTAATCTACAGTGTTGCTTTTGTACTGCAAATGGGTAAGATTAAATGTTCTTAAACCTGTTTTGATAATTATAATATTCTGCACCAATCTATAAGCCTATACCATGCCCAAAGTGATACAATGCAAGATGCTAACGTACATATAATACAAATTGCATTTACGATGTTCAGTTGCTAACATTAAATAGGCTTTCCCTAACGAGTGTGTCAATATGGGCACTTAAATGTACGGTGAATTCATTTTCCCATCAAGAAATGACTGAAAGATGACGATTTACCACCAAAAGAAGCCAATTACAGAGACAAATTTTACAGGCAGCGTATCGGTGTATCGCTAATGTTATTATTACAAACAAATATTTTCAGTAATTAAACTGATCTCTTATTGCTCACTATCAGCGATTCAAGATTAACTCAGCTTGTTAACGTATACTGCGAGTTCGAAAGCCTAAATAGAGAATCGATAATCAAGGCAAGACCGTGCGATAAACAACATTCATCTGATATGTCAAAACGGTATACGGTGCAAAAACCTCAACTTTTTCAAAAAGAACTAACTCATACCCACAGTTAGTCACGAATTAGAACACGTCGTAAAGTTGCACTATGGGAGAGTCAAGAATCTCAAATAATAAAAGCCACAATTTTAAAATGGTATCTTGGCCATATTAATCTTTTATCGCCATTAAACTCGCCTCTGGTATTCCGCCACCTAGTTTCGTTGTTACCATTGTGCCTCATTATGAATCGCTTCCTAAAGATCTTACGCAACACCGTCCTGCGACAAAGCCTTTGGGGCCCAGCTGTACATCCTGAGCCGCATAATTGCAGCATTATCAAAAATCTGCCTCTTATACATCACTTAGGACATGTAACAACCTTTTCAGATCAATCCAGACATCTAAATTTTAGTTTCGTCAAAAAATGGGGTAAGCTCTATGCTCTCTCGACTGGAAAAACTGTGCCAATATCTTTGCTACTTCTCGATGTCTTTTGCTGTTCCTGCCTGAGGACTCCAGTAAGACTAGCGACCCACCAAGTGGATCTCCATCCGCAAACCACCGTTTATGACAAGACCTGAAGCAAGCGCTCGCTTGTATCAACTTCTCATTCCTTCACTAAAATGAACTTGATCCAAGTAGATGGGCTGCACTTCTAGCATCCAAAGTATACTGATCTTCTGTAATCTCGTCAACACCTTGTTCATTTTCCAATGAAGCGTCAAACTCTGTTTTCAAAACCGATGGTTCAAAAGCGCGAGATCTCCGATCATTGGTCCAACTATCGCCTTGCGCACTTTGAGAAGGTTTGGTCGCCGTGGATCCATCTCTCACAACGCCTGTGCCCCGGCCAAGTCTCGAAAGGCCGCCTGCTTCGTCAACAGCCCTAACATCGGAACGAATCCTTTCCAGAAGTGAGAGCTTTTTGCGTTCATACTCGATCTTGCGCACTGTGTACTCTTTGATACTGTTGATCAAGGTTTTGTCATACCATTCTAACCATTCACGTTTCTGAAGCAACATATTTGCGGTAATTCGGCGTAGCTTCAGCGTCAGTTCATGTTCGGTGGTTGTAGCGACCTTCAGCGCTCTAATGGCATCGTCCACTTTTAATGGGCTCACATCCCTCTTTGCACGCAGTTTGCGGGCTTGTTCTTGTCTAAATCTTGAGTTTTGTTGTGCTTGTAGCAAATCTCGCATCAAAAAGTGACGATTCGTAAGAGATTCTTTTACCACATACGTGTCTTGGGCTATCCACTCCAAGCCGTCATATAAAGTGGCCACATCCAAGGTTGCCATCACACTATCAATGTCACCGACGGCTGTTAAAGTCTTCCCGAATTTGATGTAAAACTTACTATGTGATTGTGTTTGCGATGGGTCTTGGGCCATCTCCTTAAAACCTTTACCTACCGCATTTTCGTCTTGAGAGACGGATTTGCGTAGTTTACTAAGTTTCAATAATTTTAATTGAATATCTTGGCTCAAGTGGCGTATGGACTTCACTAGGGGTCTAAACTCGGCCAGTTCAAGGCATTCATCAAATGGGGGGGTCAATTGTTTCAATGTCTTTCTCTTCAAGCCAGAAACCGGTAGTTTGCTTTTCCCTACAGGTGTATACGTATTGAAATCGCTCTCAATAAAAAATGCAATTTCCTCGCTTCGAAGGATGAGTGGATCTGCTGCAATCCGATCAAACCATTCTTGGAAGTTCTTCACGGTCTTGTAGTAATCTTCGGAGTTACTGATCCCATAATTGGTATGGGCTACAGGCAACGCCGGAACAAAAGTTTCTGGAATCGATCCATTCAAAAAAGTGAATAGGTTTTGAAACTCGGTCATAGTCTTTTTGATATTTCGGTGCTGTGGTTTGCGAAATGTAGGCAAGTTCGTAGAGACATCAAATTTTAGAGTAGGGTTCTCCTTTTTGTTTGTGAACGTTCCTATCCTTTCCAATCCAGTGACCTTCACTACCAACTGAAATTTGTTTGCCTTGCGTTCCGGCACCAATTCTAAACTCATCTCATCACTTTGAGGGTTTTCATGCTGCACTGTGGGAGTACTAGTCTCGCTGGGATCATCAGTCTCATGAGCCCCACTTTCTTGCGGGATTGTCGTCGTTTCTCGAGGTTCTGAAAACGGATTGTTGTCTATATCGTCGTAAGGGTCGTATGCTACAGCAGAAGCCATTGATGAAGGTGATTGGGTGGTTTTTCGATACTAGTTTGTCTCTTGTTGACTAGTATCGGTTTGTCCCCAGATAGTCTAATTTAAAAATCTCAATATTTCAAGAAACTTAAACAAGATCGCTAAAACAAAATTGCCACATAAAGCCTATTCCAACATCCAGCGATGGGACTTCTCATGAAATTGAATCCTACGCTACCAACGCAAATTGCCGTGAAGGCAATTGTGTTCGACATGGACGGAACGCTATGCATACCGCAAACCTGGATGTTCAGTATGACAAAATCCCCAAATCCCTTCTAATGAAAGCTTGAGACTAACCTTTACAGGAGCCATGCGCGAAGCCGTGGGACATCATGACCCGCAAGTTGATATCCTGACGTTTGTAGATAACTTGCCCTCGCAGAGGTTGCGGGACGAAGCCAATTTGCAGATCCAGAAAGTAGAAGCGCGCGCTATGGCGGAAATGAAACCGCAACCAGGGTTGATAACGCTTCTGGAGTACTTGACACGAAAAGGTGTAGACACGAGTATTTGCACGCGGAATTTAATCACTCCTGTGCGGCACCTGATTTCGAATTTCGTGCCCGCTGAACACGATCGATTCCACCACATATTAACACGAGAGTTTCGTCCCACAAAGCCCAACCCGGACCCGCTATTACATATTGCTCAGCTGCTTAAAATATCGCCGGCAAACATGATCATGGTTGGCGATTCGTACGACGACATGGAGTGCGGGGCGGCAGCAGGATGTGCCACTATCTTGGTGCGCAACGATACTAATGGTGCGCTTCTCGAGACGCGAGGACACTTGATTGATGCAGTGGTCTACGATTTAGCAGACATTATACAATTGTTGGAGCGTGGGTTTAGCAAGAAGGTGCGGACATGAGGTTCCATGTCACAAAAGCGGGAACAAAAAACGTCAGACACACGCAAGTGTTGACTGCATTGCAATGAGATTTTTCAAAAGTAGGATAGAAGCAAATTGTAATACTGTGTCTTTATGAAAGTAGTGACAAATGAAGATAGATTGTTTGACGCTCAATTATTGAAATGTGTGACTAACTTGTAGCACTCGCTTTGCCAGCTTCGGAAGGTTTAATACGAGATATATCAAGATATATAAGATGTGAGATTGGTCCCTATCGGCCTGATACAAGTCTCTAAGGTTGTTGGTGATGTAGTCAGGGGACATAGCTAAGGGGGTGATAACAGAAACAAGCGGTCGCTAGCTGTATTTCTCCGAGATTTTTTGACTGGGTACATGATTCCGGCGAACATTTAATCGACGAAGCGTCCGTCTTGTCGATCTGTAAACAAACTGATTATTGCTTCCCTGGTTAGAGAGCCTCTCTAGTGCCGTACATGCGTTGCGAGTCGAATAAATATCGCATATGTCACATTGCGCTCTCCTGGCCCAATCCGGATTCCGACAGCAGGCTCCTCTAAACAAGTCCCTTCACATGGGGCTCGTGACATGCAGGTATCGAGACTACAAATAAACAAACGAGGTCGCGATGGGAAGCTAGTCTTGAATAGCCTGTGATGACTCTAGTAAAGCCATTTCAATAACAACAACCAATGTACAACCTTATAATACATGCACGAATTAGACTGGTGGGCGCACTAGAAGCCAACACAAGAAAGACTTTTCAACGCTTTGTTTCCCGCATTATTTGCACGGACTAGACTGTTGAGCGCTCCAGTACAAAGCTCCTCGACGCTTTGTTTCTTGCACTATCTGTCTAAAACGTTGCATAAGAATCCTCTGGTATCTACAGTGCTCATTCGCATGCTCTCCGCTATTATCACTTTGTACTAGTGTGTCGTCGCCCACTTCCAACGAAAACGTCGACTTATCTGGCAGACAGCAGCACATTTTAGATACAGCGCAGATCTGTCTCTGGGTAACAAGCGCCTCGCACGTTCTCCTCATACATACGTCTACGTCTACTAGCATTCTTGCTCATCATCACTACATACTATTCTGTCGTCCGGACTTTTTTTTGCCATAATCTATTTGCTTCGATCGTAGAGCTGCCATCCAACAAACACAGTTCCAAA
Organism: Lachancea nothofagi CBS 11611; assembly: GCA_900074755.1. NCBI lineage: Eukaryota > Fungi > Ascomycota > Saccharomycetes > Saccharomycetales > Saccharomycetaceae > Lachancea > Lachancea nothofagi. Next base: position 1,994,589 of record LT598447.1, read on the forward strand.
TACTGTCTTAATTACGCCAACCCACAAAGCCGAAGTCTATTTGTTGTGTCGTTGATTCCCGCTGCGGTGATCCAACCAACTCCGCTAAAAAATCCTCATCAAACCACACCACCCGGGTGATTTTCAGGATTTTTTTTCCCACAGGGCCCAGTCGTTCACGAGCAGAAAGGAAAGGAAAGTACAGCCCATTTGGCCCCGCAGTTCTCTTGTTGGCGTTGACTTCGGTATCACGCCATCCGCTAATTAGCATAGAATGCTGCGATGACCATTTTGCCTTGCGGCCGATGTCCACGGGAGTATAAAAAGTCAGGTTAAATAGGTATGTCAACGATAATTGAGGATTAGACAAAGTACGGACTTTCAAGTATTCAAGCGACTGCGATTTGTGTATCGTATTTCGCAACTGGTTCTGAAAGTGTAATTAATAGCAAGTTTTAGTTCCTTAAGGTGCTATTATTGTAGTTTTCAAGTTTTCAAGTTTTGGTGATGACTAGCGAGACTCGATTTGATGACGCAGATTTTGAAAAGGGCCCTACGCAGGCGAGTTTCGACGAGCAGGCCGAAAATACAGGAAGTCGCAGCCCCATAGTTTCGAGACTGGTACATGCGGTGTCGGTGGATGGAGATTACGTGCATTTGGGGGGGTCGACGTACCGCAGAACAGAACTCGCAAACGCTTTTGCAGGGGAACTGAACCCTGGTATTCATCACAGAAGACCTTCGAATCTGGCAAACCCAGTTCCACTTGGACTGGCGTCTTTCTCATACTGCTGTCTGGTGCTGTCGCTCTTAAACGCGCAAGTTCGCGGTGTGACTAATGCCAAGGTGGTCATCAGCGCCAGTCTTTTCTTCGGCGGGTGCATCGAGCTGTTTGCGGGTCTGCTGTGCTACCCTATCGGCAATACCTACGCCATGACGGTTTTTGGCTCCTTTGGCGGGTTCTGGATCAGCTACGGGTGCATTCTAATGGATCAGTTTGGCATAGTGTCGTCGTACGAAGACGATCCGCAAATGCTTGCCAATGCGCTTGGGTTTTTCCTTGCCGGCTGGGCTGTGTTTACGTTTCTGATGATGATGTGTACGCTCAAGAGTACCTGGGGTTTGTTTCTCCTGTTTGCGTTTCTGGAGCTGACATTTTTAATGCTTACAATTGGCACATTCATCAGCAACGAGAATGTGAAGAAAGCTGGTGGTTATTTCGGTATAATGAGCAGCATGTGCGGGTTTTATTCCCTATACAGTGGTGTCGCAGACTCTTCGAATAGCTATTTCCCCGTGAGAGCCTATTTTATGCCTAATGCGCCTACTTTGTGAACGTGAGCTGGGGGATTTACGATGGGTCGTCCGTCGTCAAACGTCAAATGTAAGGAAAGGGCCGTGTTCTACTGTCCTCTCCCATCTAATATGTACACTATAGAACGCCGAATAGAATCGGTAAAAATAACGAGTTTCATGAGCATAAACTTATACCGCGGTTGTTAAGAAGCGATGAGCTAGCTAGCTTTCAGAGAACTTCGAAAGCTAAAAAATTAAAAAAGAACTCCGCGACGGGGAATTGAACCCCGGTCCCGGGCGCGACAAGCCCGAATTCTAGCCACTAAACTATCGCGGATTTTGGATGAAGTATATAATTCTAATAACAATATACCTGGTTTAGCTGACCACTTGGCTCTTATCTGAAAATACGTTAAAAGCTTCGGAGATCACAATCCAACCGTGAGTGACTACTGCCAAGCGGCTATCTATTGGAGCACTCGCCATGTCATATTCCCAATACGCTAGCTTCTTGGAAAATGAAATTAGGCTTTTGCGAAACCTTAACGTTAGAGAAATTGCACGTCTAGATGAACTTGGTACTCATACGTCGGATTCCTTGCAAGAACGACTTCAGCAAGAGCTAACAAAACGTCATCAGGAGGTGTTTAAAACTCTCAATCAAGACGATGTACTTTTGAAAGTTCAAGAACAGGAACAAACCGTCTTGCGGGAAGAATTACACAGAGTCATGGCTTTAGTTGGTGATCTACCGAAGGATAAAATCGGATCTGATATTATTGACTTGCAGGAGGCCCAAGATGGTAAGTTCGTTTCAATTCAGCAGCTGATGACAGATATCGACAACTTGCCGCAAATATCGCTCATGGACACCGAAGATTTGGAGAATGAGCCGCTGTTAAGCGAGTACAATAAGCTGAGAGATGGTTTGAGAGATAAAGTGAAAGCCATTAGAGACGCTGAAAAAAGTTTGCCACAGCTGCGACGTCCTTTGGATCAGTTCAGGAGTTTGGAAAATGCCGTGGACCGGCAATTTGGTGATACCACTAAATATTTCGAAACTTACCAAGAAAATGTGATTGCACAGGCGCAAGAAACTGCCAAACTAGTAGAGGTAGTATTGAAGAAGAACGGTAAACTGCCGCAGAGCTCAATGGATGGATTGAAAGAAATAATTACCATGATGGAGGCAATGAAGTAAAATTGCGATTTGCTTTAGCTGACATGCAGCGGCAAAAGTCCCTAGAAAGCGGACGAAAATACCTAACGGAAATCACAGTTCTCAGAGCTTTTTTGGCAGCTAAGGAATTCATTAGCCTTGTCGATCTTAAAGCATTTCATTACCATTTCGCAGAATGCAATTTAGTAGAGTGAGTATTTGAGGCTTGTGTTATGGCACTCGCTCTCAAACGCTCACTAGCAAGCAACGAGCCCCACCACGGCCTACTTTTTGATATAGGAAAATCGATTAGAAAACTATACGATATACAAATTTTAACAATTTATTTGATTGTTTAATCGAACAAACCGAAACCCATGTCGTCGTCGGACTCTTCTTTCTCTTCTTCCTTCTCCTCTTCGGCGGCCTCGGCGTCAGCACCACCGGCAGCAGCACCACCAGTGGAAGCAACAGCGGCACCACCGGCTGGGACGGAGGACAACTTGGTTTGACCTTCAGCGACAATTTCCTGGATGGAGCCCTTGCCTTCCAAAGAAGACAACAAGGCGTTGATCTTGGCTTCTTCAGCCTCAACACCAACGGATTCGATCACAGACTTGATGTCAGCAGCAGAAGGAGAGGCGTTACCACCTTGAACAAGCAACAAATAAGCGGCCAAGTACTTCATTTTCAGTATAGTTTTATCAGAGAAAGGACTTTAGACGATAATAGAATAATCAAATTAAGCAGGTTGATGCAGACTATTCCTTAGGCTTGTAGAAGTAAAGATTTAAAAGAGAGAAGAGAGGAGAAGAGAGTATGAAAGACTGCTGAAATTTTTCACTTTTTCCATGAGTCCCATCTCAGTCGAAGAATCTTGAAAAAAATGATAAAAAAATTAGAGTTTCGTCAAGGGCGATTAGTCGGGTAGATTGTTGGGTAGAGAAACAGGTAGATGGCGTGGAGAGGGCACCCCCGAGTAGCTGGTTTTCACAAGAGCTGGAGGATAGCAGAAACAACTTCAGTCCAATAACTAGCGCGGTGGACGTATGAGGCGTGGTGTGGGAGGCAGTGGGTTGTTCGCGCAAACAAACTCCGTCGCAAACAGGGAAACTAGCTAGACCTTTCATACAATACCATAAGATCTGGACGGAGGGCATAAAAGTCCTGTTTTCCTCTAGATGGATGCGGCATACCCTGGACAAAGCGATTGGAGCGCTTTACCAATGTCTCGAACTGGACTCTACCGCTATTTGTCTGATCCGTGAGACATGATATCACGCCGTATCGCTTCTTACCTATCGTATTTTTTTCCACGAATGTGGCTTTATCAAGGCCTTTCTTTATCTTTAGCCGATCTCAAGGTAATGTCGTATCTTTTCGTCTCATATCAGTCATAAATATCTGGCAGTCGTATTTGTATATCTGAAGTCTTCATTTTGTACACTCAATAGGCTCTCTACCAGGCCTTTAATGGACTTCCAGGATGCTTTAAGCGACATTGTGTACGGGTCTGTAGCTGGCGCTGCAGGTAAACTTATAGAGTACCCGCTGGACACCGTAAAAGTTCGTATGCAGACGCAGCCGGCACACATCTTTCCGACAAGCTGGTCTTGCATCAAGTATACATATGCCAAGGAAGGTCTGTGGAAAGGATTCTACCAGGGTCTTGGATCGCCGGTAGCTGGAGCGGCATTGGAAAACGCGGTTCTGTTCGTTGCATTCAACAGAGCCCAGAATTACTTGAAAACCCATCACCACGAATCACTGTCGCCTCTGTCGCAGACAGTTTGGGCTGGTGCCTTTGCTGGTGCTTGCGTCAGCTACGTGTTGACGCCCGTCGAGTTGGTTAAATGCACTTTGCAAGTTGCGAATCTCTCCGAATCCAAAACCCGGCATTCCAAAATCGGACCCACCATAAAGCATATTATCGAAACCAGAGGTATCAAGGGACTCTGGCAAGGTCAGTCTAGTACTTTTATTCGCGAGTGTGCTGGTGGAGCAGTGTGGTTCACCACTTACGAAACTCTCAAACACTACTTTGCGCATCGCCGTGGTGAGAACAACACTGAAAACCACACTTGGGAACTATTAGCCGCAGGCGCCTCTGCAGGTGTAGCGTTTAATGCCAGTGTTTTCCCAGCCGATACAATCAAATCTACAGCGCAAACCGAACACCTGGGGATTGTCGATGCTACGAAACGCATCTTAGCCCGCAACGGTCCTGCAGGTTTGTATCGTGGGCTTGGTGTGACACTTTTAAGAGCAGCTCCGGCAAACGCAGTAGTCTTTTACACTTACGAAACGTTGTCAAAATTATAGACTCATGATATAATGATTATTTTCTGTTAAGACCTTTGTACAATACCGCAAACAATCTAGTGCAGCTCAGAAACAAAGTTGTAAAAGAGCTTACTAGGCTCTATTTAAGATGCGCGTTCTTCTTCTTCTAACTTGAGACAACAATCTCACCAACTTCAGACTCCATATTACGAGTCCCTCTTTGAAAAAAAATAAAAATGCAGCCGTGAGTACACTCTGTATTAGCTTTATACCCATACCACGGTACAGCTCACTGACGCCATTCTTCTTGACAGTATTGATCATGAGCTGAATCAGAGACTTCTCAGTCGAAGATTTATTCTCATTATTTTGGAGGTGCATTCTGGCCTTCATAGTGACGTAAGGATATGTCGAGCCTGTAGCCACAAGCTTCCCTATGGCCCCCAATGCAAATGCCCAAGATGGACCCAAAGTGCTTTTCTGATTCGACTCCAGAACTCGATTCTTTAGTTGTTCAAAAACAGTGTACTGGATGATTGGGTTGATCACTAGGACTAGTGCTGGCTTGAGGCCATTGAAAAGACTTGCAGGCCCTTCATTTCGCGCAATGTCTAAGATGGTACCCAGAGTACCGCGCTTACTTGCATTTACGGTCATCCGCGTGTTAGCAACCCACAAGGGATTGGATGTTGCTGCATTAACTGACCCCGCAATACTCCCTACAAGCATCGACTCGGCTGTATTCAATCTTTGCTTTCCTTTGGCGCTCAAAAGACATCTGGAGGAAGCCTCGTAACAGTAATAATAGACAAATGTCGAAAGTGTCATTCCCAAAATGGCACTTTCAAGGCCTGCGAAAAATCCATAGACGCCTTGTTCCTGATAGACTTCCTTGGCAGTTTCAGCAAGACTAAGCTTCTTTTTAAGTTTCTTGGATTCATGGGATTCATTGGAGCCCTGAGTTTGAAGTTTGGTAGTTACAGCGACCAAGGGATAAGTTAGAGCCATTGACATGGCCCCGCCAGCAGCACCGGCAAGAGCATGTGTGAAAGCGTCAGCTTGAGACACCTTAATTTCCGCGCCCATTAATAGCTATTCAGTAATGATTGGAAAGGGTTGAAGTGAATCCGTTAAACCCACCCCTGTAACTCTGTGATATGGCCTATGGCGAGCAATGATTGAGAGCCAAGTGAAAGAGAGCTATCGCAATGCTCTACAAAATCCGAGTTTGTGATGGATGATAAAAGGAAGCTAAGTAACTATCCAACTTGCCTCTTCTAAGTGCAACTTTAAATTCAAATTTTTAGGTTGAAGATCCAGTTTTAAAAGCTGAGTTTTGAATTAAAGACATAAATTAAATGAGTTGTTAAAACAAATAAATGGTTCACAAACAAGAGCTTCCCAAATTTGATATTCACTTGTTTGGCAGAAGTTCTCTCGTGCAAGTGCCACGTTAATTTCACTATATATCAATTTGCAGAATAATAAAATAGCGGGCTATGACTTTGCAAAATGAAGGACTTGAAAATCATCCGACGCAAACACGAAACCGTTTCGTGGCACTTCCCTAGACCTAGCAAAGTCAAGTCTTTTACTGCTATGTGGTCAGCTCTGTCCCAAAAGTACATTGTCCATTACAGGCTAAAGTCACTCTAGCAGTACGTTCCATACACGTGATAGGAATTGATGAGTTATTGTTCGCTCCTACAAGTTAAATCTTCATGTTCTCAAATTAAATATCAAATAGAAAACAATGGCGACCGCTAACCCTTTCCGCAACGTTGGGTACGTTTATGCCTATAGAATTTTGTTTTGACGCCGCACTTCAAGATCTTTTACTAACAACAGTCACAGGAGGAATGGAATCTACTTGGTTGGAGGGCTGATCGTGTCTATCTTTGTGAGTAAGAAGCTCATAAACTCCAACAAAAAAACGCAGTTCAATCGCATGCAGGAGCAGGCCACTTCAAAGGAAGATTACTACAAAAACTCGGCACACGTAAAACCTGGTTTTCCGTTACCAGCAGGAGAATTGCAAGACACTAGAAAAAGCGAATTCGAAGGATCGGGCTTGAGTTACTTGAGCAGAAAAGGAGGGGACAAACTAGGCTTCATGGACAGAAAGAGCGGCGGTGCCTGATCGTCCCATAGAGTATGTGCAACTCGGTATAACTTGTATAATAATAATTTTGTTCTCATACATAATAATATAAATGAAGAGTTTACAAAGTTCAGGTCCTTCCTAAACACCAGCGTGGAAGTTCCTCAGGGCGAGGGTGAATACATTGCCTCGTGTTTTCCTTTTTTTTGTTCGTATAATAATTACAACTTTTTGTTCACCAAACCATGTGTTTTTTGATGTTCTTGAACAATCGATCTAATCTTTTTTTCCTCGAAATAGTCAGCCATTTCTTGATCTAGTTGCTCAAGACTCTTCTTCTCTGGCTTAGCCTTTGGACTTGGCTTTGGCTTTGGCTTCTTACCTTCTTTCTTTTGTTGCTTAACAGCCGCGACCTTCTTGTTTGGTCCCCTCGCAGGAACAGGTTTACGTTCAGCTATAGCTTGAATTCTAGAGGCTAGCGGTTTCTTAGATGGATCAACTATTAAGCTTAGTCTCAATTTTGATCTGCCGCCATCGATTGGAGCACCGTGAAATTTCTTAACGGCCTCTCTAGCCTTTTCAGCATTCTTGAAAGTGATTGTAGCCATACCTGTGGACAAACCTCTTTCGTTGTAGCTCAAAAGAATTCTAGCAACACCGCCAACTTGGGAGGTAAAAAATTCCTAAAATTTAAATGTTAGTGGTTAGTTCATCCATGTTTTAAAAATGCATGTATCATGGTAGAAGAGCGGATTTCACAAAGCTTTGAAGTGTCATAGCATCAACATGTGTGGATTCATACATCAACGAATAAAAGGTGCAGTGCCTGCTCAAGTTTTATTTCGTCGAGATGAAATTTGCATGTGAGCCTTGCATGTGCCCATAAATTATTGCGGTGTGAAAAATCAGACGTTATTCCTAATAACATGGTTGTGGTAGAGAAGACTTAAAAGGGATTTCAGTAGGCTTCCGAATAGCTGACAATTGATAAAAATGAAGGCGAAAATGGTATAGCAAACATTCTGACGAAAGACTCCTAAAAAATCGTGAGGATGTTGCGCGCGTCCTATTAAACCAGGATAAGATCAGTTGAGTCTAGATCTTTGAGGTTTAGCGACACAGCATTGGAGATATCAAACCTAATTGCTCCCCAATACCTACCAAAAGCGTGGCTGTACTTGTCACCAGCTGCATCGAAAAGCAAGGTAAGTTGCTTGTCATTGAGCAGCATAGAGCAAATATCTAAGCGACAATTCGTAACTTCATTTGTTTCAAGTCTCGTGCAAACGCACCGAGACGTCATGTTGTTCGTTCTTCCCAGTCCTTTATAAGCATTCCCGTAAGCACAAAATGTCAAGTTTGAGGTTGAGTTTTAGAATTGAAAAAAAAAACTACCGCATGCTTGGGCTTTCAAAGCGATTCCTCAGTGGCAACTATGCGGTTTTCCTTCCGTTCCTTCATGCTGAAGTTTCAGGTCCAGCTCTTCCACTAGCATAACACTGCGTCTAGTAGACATACTCTGACGGCATCCTGCTTGATGTCTCTTGGCAAACCCTCTACGCTCACCTTGGTACCATAAGCCTGTTCCAACGCGTTGGCTGCCTTCACAGGCGCTGCCCTTTGTCTGACGGCAGAAACAGGGCCACCACGACGGTTTCCAACAATTTGCTTAGAAACCTTCTTTGGTGCCTTCTTGTTGGTCTTTCTGACAATTTGTTTCTTGTTGGTACCAATGATCTCGTCTAGGGACCTGTCCAAATTAGCTGACATCTGATAAAAGATAAAATGAGGGTAAGGAGTCTTAGGAGTCTTTAATTGATGCAATTGATGCTTTGTAGAGCTCAACTGTTCAATTTATTACACAATTTGTATTGTAATCGCGTAGTGTGTGAGGTAGAAGTGAGAAATTGGAAAAACCGAAATTTTCATCTTCTTATATACCTGAAATTTTTTCAGAATAGCTAATTTGATTGTGTCCTTTGTGCATGTGAGAAGCACATGAAGATACTGGCCTGATAGGTGCGTTTATGCCTAACTCAAAAGTCCGAGTATTACTCTAAATCGTTGTTCCATTGTTGTGCCTCTTGGCGGCAGGCAAATCTAGCAAAACTTCTTGAGCTGCCACCTACTATCCCTCAACTGCACCGCTGCTGTGAACTTTCGCAGTAGGAGCCAAGGGTTCAAGATGAGACTAGTTTACAAACCTAAGACGGGCCTGGTTTCCAGTGTTTACGCTTACTCGGATTGTGCGCAGTCTACCACGCTATAGATACGTATCAAAAAAGAACATAAGAACATCGAAAAGCCATTGTACTCTCGCAAAGGATCTCTAAACTAGTGTGGAATGTGACACGTAGCTATCAGTACTTGCTCACCGACGGCGGGCAAGCATCAAAAGCTACGATTGCAAGGGAACGTAGCAGTTATGAAATATGTATTTCCTTTTCTTGTGGTCCGTCCTGCTTTTGACAGGTAATCACATCATGGCAGTAGCCACCCCATTTGCAGAACATGCCGTAGTTCATTAACCGGCAGTGCTTACCGTCAACCAAGATAGTAGAAGCTAGCAAGCGTACTCAATATATTGCACGACATCAACTATTTTGTACCAGAAAGTCAAACAACCTCCAGCAATTAAAAGTCTAAAAATCTAATGGCACTGGGCGAGTTCAGTCTACACTGTTGCTTGAATCCAGCTCATCTCACTCTTCTACAACCATAAAGTCACGTTATACGGAATACCGCCAAACCTTCCACATCCATTACCCAAAGAATGTCATTATAGCCTCGATCAAAATCTCAAAATTGGCCTATCCATAGGTGCGAGTTGCAACCGATGTTCAGCCATTCACATGCTATAAGATCAGGTCTCAGTGGGCGTCTGCGGCAGTCGCACGAGGAACACATAGACCACCGATACAATGCTCAATACATTATCTCAGCAGAATTTAATAATAAAGTTGGCCCTATAATCAAGCATCAGTACCCAACCCCGATTCCCGGATTCAAAGGGCGCCCAAACTCCAAAACAGGCGCGGTGAACCTAGCGAGTTTAATGATACCCAATAGCATAGAAAGCAAACTCGGATGCGCAGATTTCACTATCTTCATACTCTACAAGGACAAGTATACCAGAAATTACCAGATCTTCCCCGTTTCAGAGTCCTCAGCACCTAGCAATACGCGAGCAAACTTGACAATTCTCGAGGAAGAAGAGCACTCAGAGAGCAGAAATTCTAAATTACTGGATGCAAAAGAACCACCTTTATTTTTTCTGAATGTCGTCAATACGCTCAAAGATGATTCTAATGACCGAGGAGCCATAATCCGAGCGATAGCTCTGGGCACAACCGTACGAAATTTTCTCATATTCAAGCCGCTTCTGGCAATGACTTTGGATCTGTACATGCGTTCTAATGACAACATCCTATTACTGGTTGACTGCTTTAATATGATTAATAGCTTGGACTTATCTCTTGCTAAAAGAGTAATGTCAAATAGCTCTCTTCAGACACTTTTAAGTTCCATTAACGATGAGAGCGTCATTTCCGAAATTTTCAACCCAGCTTCTCACAACCTCCCTCACTTACTTCACCTAAACACGCTCCCGAAAACTGATAACTTTGGTAATAATATAAGTTTCAAACGACATTTGATAGAATACCAATTCACAAAATTCAAACCAAAGTTACTCCCGCCTGCATTCTCAAGAATTTCCTTACAGATCGACATGATAAATTACGATCCGGTAAAAGTTAATATAAACTACAATGATCATGTCCTAAAATTTCTATCCAAGTTTATTTTAAAACTGGATAAACTGCTTGGATTGCAGTTCTCTTGGAGACTACTGGTCAATTCCACAAAGTTATCAAAAGACACCCTTAGCCAATTCATCATGACTTTGTCTAATTTCATCAAGCACTTTGATTTCCATTACTTCGAAAATGCGCAAGTCGTCATATTTCCCTATATGGACATATCATTTATTGATGCATTAAAGGAACAACTTATTGCTCATGGTACCAGACGAACTTTCACCATTGTGGGAGTAAGTAATCCTATTTTCGAATGGCAAAAAGATGTATGGGATTTTTACTATGATATGGATAAAGAGGATCTTCAATGCCGACATTTGGCCCCTCCATCATTGGCTACACTCTCAAACAATTCACAAGAGAGTATGAAGGGATCAAAAATAAAAAACATATTCTCTAAGCGTGCTTCTTCGGCAATGCTACTATCCGAACCTCCGCAAAGATACGGCTTGACCTCTAAAATGATAACATACTTGGTACGAGAGCAACACGACAATGAAACGATTTTGAATGTATTCAAAAGAATAAACATTTTGCAGCTGCTGAGTTTACTGAAAGATCTTGAAAATGGATCTCGAAGAGAATCAGAGTTAAGTCTCAAAGACGAATATGTTGTAACTTACAGAGACTTTATTATTTTTCCTGAATTCTTCGAATATGGTGCGTTGAAGCTGATTCGCTGCTTGGACCAGCTAGAGCAGGATTTAAACTTTATACTGTTCGATGGTAAAGAATCATCACAGGGTTATGAGTTAAATGCATTAGAAAGAGTTTTTGCTTCGTTAAAGCAAATCAACAAATTCATGGGATCAAGCACCGCAAATATTGATAAGTTCATCAACATAGGGCTAAATTTCCCGCTCACCTCTGTTCGAAACGGGGAAAGTCTCTCTACGAAAGATTTCAACGAAGTCGATCTGGAGGCGTTTTTTGATGATTTCAAAGTTTCGAACTCTATGGAATCGTTATACTCACATCACAAAGGTGTTGTGGACTACTTCGCGATGAAGCGCTTCCTTAGACTTCTGTTTTTACCCCTTGTTCTTGATTCTGCAATTGAGAGTTCTGCAGATTTTATGGATTACTTTGATTCCCAAGCCACTGGGCCAGGAGATGCCGGTTTATACCCAAAAAGACTGTTTCACTCAGAAATCAACAGCTCTCCCATGTCAAGTTGGTACAACGAATCCAGTCTTTTTCAAGACAATTTTACTGACGAAACAAGAAGTAAAACTATTTCTTCAAGAAATGGCGACAGCAGTAGAGACTCTTTCAGCGAATGCGATTATATTGTTCCCAGGATAAAAAGGGCCAGCATTGCCGTTATTCGCAAGCTTCAAAAGCATCCGTTGGGAAAAATCTTGATTAAGCACAAGCTGAACCCAATGTTTAAATCGATATATGACACACTCGAGGAAGATTTTGCTGCCAAGAGGAAGAGTCATAACGAAAAAAGATCAAGCTTGATGAGACCTCAGTCATCAGTTCGTGATTCTATGAATGTATCTCCCAGCAGAATGGAGCTTCTTAAAGATCTCACAGCAATCTCACAGCAGCAAGAAAACATTAAGCTTAAAGCCGCTACAGAAGGAAGACCAGCGAGGGCTTCTATACTGGACACTTTGAACCGCCTAACCTCAGATTTCAATGAAACGGCGTCATAATTACCATAGACCAATTCGTTTTCTTTCATAAATTGCTTCACAGACCCAAGTGATGCCGAATGATGGAAATGGTTGCTTGAGGAAAGAACCTTGAAAATCGCAAAATAAATGCTCACCAATTCTGCAAGTGCTAATTTTGAGGCGTCTTGCGACATGAAAAAAAACGGGGAAGAAAAGGTAAGAACTTAAGAATTTCGACTATACAGTTGATTTCCGTCTTGCAAACTTCAGCGATGGTGAACTTTGCTATGGTAACGCGTAACAAATCAAGTTATGCTATGTTATTATTCATAGGTGAATGCTCGACTTATTGAAATGTGACTAGCAAGGCGAAGTGTTGAGAGTGCCTGAAAATCTCTTCAACATAATTAGTGCTGACAGGCAGCTGCCATGACTTTCAGTTGTTCAGGAAAATCCATAACATCAAGCACTACCTCAACTAATCTAATGAGCTTATTGTGAGGGGATTGAAACAATTCAAAAAATTCTGAGAGGTTCTCAATTGTTTCAAATCTCCGGCTAAATGTTTGTTTCTCTTCAAAATCGCCCAACACCTCTAATAGCTTCGTCCACTTCCACATCATAATATCGTTATATGGCCTTGTTGGTCCTTTTATGGCTCTTTCAACGGTGTAACCTTTGTTGTTCCAAACAAAGAGCTCAAGTGGAACCTTATAGCGCAAGAAAGATGTCAATTCTTGTATAGTCATCTGGGCTGCCCCATCTCCTTCGCATAAGATCAATCTAGGAGGGCAGGCCTCTAAATTACCAACTTGCTCAGTGTAAATGTGGTCGAGCGGGTAATCTTGCATGCCAATTCCGACTCCAAGTGCACAAGGTAGTGCCATTCCAATAGAGAGATAAAAGCTTTGAGAGATGTATTTCAAATTTGATGGGAAAACATAGTCACGAACGCCAAACTGAAAGGAGCCTGTCTCTACAATTAACACGTCGCCCGGCTTCATGATATCTGGGAATGTTTGCTGCAAGTAGAGTTGAGTGATAGGTGAACGAGGATCAGGATTGTACCTTTCCATTGATGGTGACTGGGTTTCAGGATATTCAAAGTTTAATTTTGTGATATCCAGACCTGCGCTAACTCGATCTAATATTTCACCAAAATACGTTCCATTGAACATCAAATGTTTACCGCTTTGTTTGCCATTGACAAACCGAATGTAGTTCGGATGCAGTTCCACAAGCTGGGTATTAGACCCAAATTGATAAGAATAATGACCAGTATTCATTTCATTTTTCACCGCACCCCAGTGCAAAATTAAATCGCATTGCTGAATGTCACTTATGGCCTGTTCATTGCTTTCAAGCCCATTGTAGCAGCCTTTGAAGTTGGGGGAAGCCTCATTCAATATTGATCTACCCATGGCAGAACTAAAGTTCCAGAGCTGGGCTTTTTCAACAAAGTTGCGCAACGACGAATTTAATCCATAGCGGTCACATAGCATATCGGCTATTACAGCCGGCTTTTTACTTTTGTAAAGCTGCTCTAGAATGAGATCTGTGCACCTGGTAGTATCCGCGTCATCAGTGGGTATATTAGAAATCACTTCCTGTAGTGAGATTAATGGACGATTATTAAGATTCTCGCACGAAACCAGCATGTCTGGGAAATCTGCAGGTATGAAAATATAACCCGGTTGGCTGCGACGATAAATTTCGGTGATTACATTGTCAATCTGGTCGCATGCCGTGTCAATATTGTCCAAGAATGCGCTAGAACACGAGACCCGTGCATTGACCATATCGTAGTACACACGGTGGTTCGGTGGCTCGAAGTTGGAGCACGACATTGCGGGAACAAGGTGGTGCACGTTCTGGGAAGCGTGTGTGGGATTCTGGTGAAAAAGCGATGGCGTCACACCCACGACGTGCAGAACTTTGACGTTTTCTGCAAAAGCGCCTGCGATGCCGTTCAGTGCCGAAAGCTCGCCCACTCCGAAAGTGGTGACCACGCATCCGATAGTGTTGGAGTAGCGTGAGTACCCGTCAGCTGCATACGCCGCGTTCAGCTCATTGCAGGTTCCAATCCAGTTGAGTCCTTGATCCACCACCTCTGGCGCGTACATGTGCTCCAACAAACTCAAATTGAAGTCTCCGGGAACTCCGAACACGCTTCTGGCGCCGCACGACACCAATCTTTGGAAAAAGTATTGTCCCAGCGGGATTTTTGCCGGGTTCTGCCCGCTTGTAAGGCAGGCGCGCGCCTTTTGGTCCTTCAATACAGCAACGGGAGACATTCGATGCTGACGCTATATTGTATATATACTGTTAGTTGGCGCTTCTCAAAACTACAAAGGTGGGACTATAGAAGCTTTACAGATGCAGATCAACGTTCTCGAACTGCCGTCTTCTCAGATAGACAAAACAACAATCACAAGAGAGAATTCAACTGTCAAACTTGTCTACATTCAAAGGTACAATTATATGTATATATATATATATATATATATTTTGTTTAATAGATAATTAGGTCTATCCGACGGTTTTATTAATTTATGTGGAGTAAGGGATACATAGTGACACAAAAAAATGATGGATCTTGGCCGAACCCCGACAAAGGAAAAGTGCCAGAATTGTGTGAGGCGAGGTCAAACAATCACAACTGAGACGTTTCATCAATCCAGTTCAATACTTAACGGGAGTTTTGAAGTTTCGTTGTGGTAAGAAAAGCACACATTCTTTACGGAAAGTGCAACGGATTCCTTAATTGTGGTCAAAAGCTGCTACTGCAATTAGTTGACGTCGGAGATGTTGGGAAATTCCAACAGGAAGGTTTTCAGGTCAGGTTGATTCGGGTAAATTACTTCAAGAAGGAGTATTGAATTGTTTTAAATATGAGGAGAGGATCAAGGAGCAACGCGTGGCGAAGTACTGTTTCTTTGGTAATAGGTTTGAGGTAGTAAAAGAATTGGTCCGGGCATAGGCTCCTGGCATCATTTTGTCTTGACTAGGGGCAGTGCCAAAATAGTACAAAGTGATAACGAGAAGCGAAACACCCATGACGACACAGATTGTAGTGAGATACTACGAGGTGACATAAACCAATGAAAAAAATGAATAAGCCAGGCCCACATTATCCTCACCACGCAGTTTCAGGGCACTGGCCACTCCATTTATCTAGAGGACTCCAGAATTTGACTAATAGTAGCTCAATTCTGGTCGTCCCAGAAATGTATGCATGTGCTTTGAAACCTATCGTATTACAAGGTAATGATCCCACCTGGAAGAACCGCAGAGATGCCACTACAGCTGATGTTTACTCGGGATTTTTATTATCGCTGAATCTTCTAAAAATCAGATTGTATCCTCGCACGCTTAATACCTGAAGGTCCAACCAAACCAAATCCATGCAATATACGCGTCGGTACCGTCGTTAACAAGGGGCAAACGCACGTACAAAGCAGCCATGAAAACATGTAAATTCTCATTGTGCTGATCGAAGCTACGACAATGAGCTTCAACGGAAAAATGTAACGGGATTTTTTTTCTCGATGGCTCGCGTACATAGCCTTGGCAGTATCTTGGATGCTCGCTTGAAATTGCAGAGAGGAACATTTCCCTACCTCGTGAAACTCAGGGCGATATTTTTGGGCCTCTAATATCTGCACCTAAGTCCACGCATTCTGAGAAGATCACACTACAAATAATCTGTTGATAATTCCAAGAGAAGCCCCCCGATACGCGTTCAAAATCAAGATTGATGCGTTTTTGATCATTACTACAAAATACAAGCAGACGCTATCAACTCTTTTTTGGGCAGCCAGCATTTAAACTTCAACGACTGGTTTAATCCACCGAAAATATGGCAAGGTAACAAACCACATGATTCACATGTCAATGCTGCAAGTGCTCATTGTCAAAATTCAAGGTAAGATAGAGATGCTTCTTTACACCATGTTCATCACTAATCATGGATCTTGACCTTATTATCCACATCACTATCAACGAAATCTTATATTATACGCATTGACTCTGGCTAAAGTAATTACGACCTTCCCAGAAGAATACATTTGCATGTAAATAATTTGGTATAATAAAAATTGGTTAACCAACATCTCCAGGTTAAGTTACAAGTACTTGAAATCTTGTAAAGCTTCTAGCACTTTATCTGGTAATCTATCCACCACATTTTCCGAAAGCTCCAAATAGTAGCGCAAAGGCATTGTCAACTTATATCAGTGCTAGCAATGGATAACAGAACTGTCGGAATTCTAGGCGGTGGCCAATTGGGCCGCATGATCGTTGAAGCGGCCAGCAGATTGAACGTCAAGACAATAATTTTGGATGCTCCAAACTCTCCTGCAAAGCAAATCAACGCTTTGACCGAACATGTAGATGGCTCGTTTTCTAATCCAGAGGACATCGAAAAGATCGCTGCCAAATGCGACGTTCTTACCGTGGAAATCGAGCATGTGGACGTTCCAACTTTGCAGAAAGTCCAGAAAGTTCACCCAAAACTAGAAATCTATCCGTCCCCAGAGACCATTCTTTTGATTCAGGACAAATATTTGCAAAAGGAACACTTGATCAAAAATGAGATCGCTGTTGCCGAAAGTGTGGCTATTACAGAACCATCGGAGCATTCTTTATCTCAAGTGGGCCAGAAATTTGGTTACCCCTACATGCTGAAATCCAGAACTTTGGCTTATGATGGTCGCGGTAACTTTGTCGTTAAGTCGGAAGCGTCAATTCCCGAGGCATTAGAAGTTTTAAAGAACAGACCCTTGTATGCAGAAAAGTGGGCTCCTTTTGCCAAAGAATTGGCCGTTATGATTGTTCGTTCAATTAAAGGCAACGTATATTCGTATCCAACAGTGGAGACCATACATCAAGACAATATTTGCCATTTATGTTACGCACCTGCTCGTGTTTCTGACTCGATCCAACTAAAGGCAAAACTTCTGGCTGAGAATGCCATCAAATCGTTCCCAGGATGTGGCATTTTTGGTGTCGAAATGTTTTATCTAGAGAATGGCGAATTGCTGATCAACGAGATTGCCCCAAGACCTCACAACTCTGGGCACTTTACCATTGATGCTTGTGTTACATCACAGTTTGAAGCGCACGTAAGAGCTATCCTGGGCCTACCACTGCCAAGAAACTTCACATCTTTGTCGACCTCTAATACTAATGCCATAATGTTGAATGTGCTAGGCGACAAAAGCGTGAAGAACAAAGAGTTGCAAACATGCGAACGCGCACTCCAAACTCCAGGGGCTTCCGTTTATCTTTATGGAAAAGAATCCAGACCTCAAAGAAAAATGGGCCATATTAACATTGTGAGCTCTTCGATTGAAGAATGCGAGCGTAAGTTGCGCTTTATTACCGGTGAAACTGATAAGCCACCATGCTCAAGTGCAGTTGATGATCTGGAAACACCTATTCCAGGAATTTCCAAAAAGCCAGAAATCGGTATCATTATGGGCTCCGACTCTGACTTACCAGTTATGAGTGCTGCCTGCAACATACTAAATCATTTCGAAGTCCCATATGAAGTTACTATAGTATCTGCCCACAGGACACCTCATAGAATGAGTAAGTATGCCATTGAGGCTTCTGAGCGGGGACTGAAGGCTATTATCGCAGGTGCTGGAGGTGCCGCTCATTTGCCTGGTATGGTCGCCGCCATGACCCATCTACCGGTTATTGGTGTTCCTGTGAAAGGTTCTACTTTAGACGGAGTCGACTCATTGCATTCGATAGTTCAAATGCCTAGAGGAATACCGGTAGCTACGGTGGCGATCAATAACAGCACTAATGCAGCCCTTCTTGCTGTCAGGATCTTAGGCGCTTACAATCCTGTTTATAGTGGCAAGATGCAAGAGTTTTTGCTCAAGCAGGAAGAGGAAGTTTTGATCAAGGCTAAGAAGTTGGAGTCTCTTGGGTATCAAAGCTATCTAGATGGTAAGTGATGAATGCTTCAATTAAATATACTTTGTATTTAATAGTTAAGGATAAAGAAAATGCAAAAGGGAGCCGGCACGCACTTGACATGTTTTCAATTGTGTGAACTCAACATTACCACTAAGTTCAGGAACTGGGAATTAAAGTTTCCAACCAGTCCTCCAAAATTTCGATGTTGGCTCTCAAATTAGAACAATTTTCAAGTACCGCTCCGCTTAGGTTAAGGAACTCCAAACATAATTTAAAGTCATTTGCCATGTATACCGAGTCACACAATCTGTTTAGGAGTGATATACTTCTGCCATCATTGGTGATATCAATAGCATCAGTATTGAATCTTAGGGATTGTAAGAAATCAAACTCAAGGGGGTTAGAAGTTGGAAGCCCCAATGAGGAGATTTGTGAGCCATGAGAATATAACAAATTTAGGCCACTATCCTCTTCTGAGATTCTTGAGCCCTTGCCGAACGCGAGGAGGAGTCCTTGTAAAGGTACAACAAGACATATTAGCTTTTGCAAAAGTAGTGGGTAATGCTGCCAAATTTCTCGTCTTTGCGATGGATCTGGGCTTTGTCTCGAAATGCTGCTAGCTTGTAGTGAGGGATCCCGCGTAATATGCAGTTGTTCGTAAGGGTAATGCTCACGCATGCTAGCGAGCAAAGGTTCTAAATGAGAATCCGTAGATTCTTCCACAGCCAAGCTGACATATTTTGATGTACTCATAATAATCTGTGAGTCTGAAACAAGTTCTGTCCAGTTCACTAAAGTGGAGTCAGCGAGATGAAGCAGAGCAACACAATCTTGGATAATCAGAAATAATTCCAATAGTCCAGGCAAATCTATTTCGAAGCGTTTCAGAAAGTCACCATTTAGTGCAACCTGAGACTCGTTCATGTAAGCTCCTGGAAGTGAACATGATTTCATGCTGTGTGAGCAAAAGCACGATATCAAAGGATAACGTAACAACAAAGCTTCAAAGTGTGTGGTTAACAGTACTGTCTTTGCCTCCAAGGTAAGGAAATCCACTAACACCACCTCGCCCCACTTACGGAGGAGTGTCTTATTGACAATCTCCTCAACCAGTACTTTTTCGGATGCGAGTTTGCCTTTATCGACACACACATTTGCTTCTCTTCTCAAATCTATTGCAGCAAGCAGATTCGCAGCTGTATTAAACCCGCCAGATTCTTTCCAAATGGTTCTGCGTTTCACGGATGCAGTCGGAATTTGTATTTCATCAATGTTTTGAAATCCCATCGAATGGTAGGGAAGTGTCCTCGGAAATATAAGGTCCTCCAAATTATACATTCTGGAATTCAAAGAACTTATATTTGAGCAAAATGTTGCATCAGCGAAATACATCCTGCCGCTGTGAATGGTGAAAAATAGCTTCCATAAAATCATCAGATATGACTCCTGTTGCTGTCGTACCTTTTGAGGAGAGACGGTTAATAATTCCTCCAAGTCTTCTTCCGCGAAGCTGGAGTAAATTTTTGAATGGAATGCAAGCCTGATCGCTTTCGTGAGACATTTTTCAGTTAGCTCCCGATCGGAGGCAAATCTCAAGTGGAAGAACGCTAATAATAGTAATGTTTGAAGTGAAGACAATAGATCCAGTTTTTCCCAATGTAGGTCTACCATCTTGAGGTGGAATGACTTAACAGAGTGCCTATCTTTTTTCAAATATGAGGAACTGCAAACGAGAATGGCATGCGATAGTGCAGTGTTGTTACTCGGAGTAAACTGTTGCAAATATTGGGATTCACTGTTTAATAAAGTGAACTGCGGGTGTACATTTTCGTAAAATGACTTGAATCCCTTATAGCAGTGATTCCAAGTTGGAAACCCGTACGCTTGTAAATCGTTGTCGGTAAAACTGTTAACGGTGAACTGCTTGCTAGGCGCGTCCGCCACAGAGTCCACTGCACTTGAACAAATAGATGTAACATCTGTAGAACGAGGACGTTGGGAAGAGTCTTCGGACGCGTGTAATATGTTGGCCAAAGACGGTACCATTTTTTCTGAACCACTCGCGGTAGGTCTATCAATGTATGAATTGGTAACAGACGACTCAGATTTGGAGCTAGAGCCCAAATCCAAGGCCTCATTACGAGATATAGGATAGTCTCGTGAATAATCATGTGTGTCGTAAAACATCTGGGACTTTCTGGATTGCTCGTGGGCACTGGAGCTGGGTGAGCCATGTGGTGGAGGTGAAAACCCAGTAAAACCGCGAGAATCGCTATACGGATCGGGGTACCGATAACTATTGTGATGATGGAAGGGAGGTGGTGGAAAATGGTGTGGAGGAAAATGATGTGGTGGAAAATGGTGCGGTGGGAAATGATTTGGTGAAAAAGGCGGTGGAGGAAAATGGTGGTGTGGAGAGCCAGGTCCACCCTCAAAAGAGCGGTGATGCTGGTGGTGGTGGTGGTGATGGTGATGGGGGTGCGGACGAGGTGGATGGGGTGGGTGTGAATAAGGGTAGAACTGGTGTCCTGGGGGAGGGCCCGCATGGGGAGGCCCTTTCCAATGATGGTAGAGATCTTGGTGCTGAGGTTTCTTAGGCACTCGACGACCACCCCGGAGACTTGCGACAAAAACACACTCCGTACCCGAGTTGGCGCAGTTGGTACACATCGCTTCCGACGATCCGCTAGGTCCCGGTCCCTGGTTCAAAACCTCGCCGTCACATTTTATTTTTTTCTCTCGGCATGCCAAACAGGCTCTGCGAGCCACTTTGCGCTTCTTTTCCCAGGATGAGTAGCCGGAAGGAAGCGCGGAAGCTGGCGAATGCATGGTTTCAAAGTGGTATCCTTCTTGTTGTGTGAAGTTTGGTAGAAGTTTTACAGCCCTCGCTCACGATCCAGATAATTCGATGTCAAAGCGTTTCTGAGCCCAAAACTCTTCATGACAAATCTTGAAAATGATTCCAGTGGATATGCTTAAAGATTCGACTGAGTAGAACGGTTGTGCATCTGTTTGATGTTGGCGCTGACCCAAAACCTAACCACTCGCCTTTATAAATGCTTGTGTATCTAAATTTTTTCCCACGATCCTATGATGGGAGACGACCCATCCGAAATATGACCGTGAATTTTTTTTTATGTGCAAAACTCTGAAGCGGCTACTCCGGAGTTTTGATGAACTGGTGCTGAAGGTAGCCAGCGCAGCTTTACAAGCTCAGTACCTTTTTACTGTTGGCTGCGACTCTTTCATAACTTGTCTCTCTTTCGACCAGACCGATAACATAATATTCAAATTGGCGCCAGTGCACGTGAAAAACATATGACCCAGTGGAAAGAGTTTTGGCGCCAACCCACCCACGCTTCTCTTAGTGTCTGCTAGCGTCTGCTAGCACCTGAGCTCTTCCGCAGTCAGATCCCGTTTGATGCGAAAGGGTTTATTACGCCAGTCAATTACGGACCCACTCATTGCCTTGATCCAAATGGGCAAGGCGAGTAGCTCGCGGAGAAGCCAGATCTTCCACCAATCTACTAAGCTCCGTGGAGCCTCAGCCCGTACCAAAAATTCGGGTAGGTCCCTACGCCGTAGTTGGTCGTCGGCATAAATGGTTCGTAGTAAAACCAAGTACTGAAGTCTGTCTGTAATGCACCACAACGAGCAGTGAACAGCGAAGATCCATCCGTAGCTCAAACCAAAGGCCCAACTCAGGCCCCAAGATCCCATGAGACCGATAAAAAAACATTCCGTAGTTGGCTCCAGAAGCGTTGCTGCCAAGACCATATACTTGCGAACCCGCAACCAACGAACACGGCGATCTATAAAATTCTGCAACCCTTGGTCGCGAATTCCGAATTGTAGCGGTTGCACAACCGCATCAGTAGTCATACCAGTACGCCCACCTAGCATATCCCACAAAGCTGTGCCAATCATGTTATCTTCACCGATGTAAGTGCTGAAGAATTCAATTCCATGATGATGGAACTGTATTTGGCTAGGCACTTCCCTTTCAACAAGCGCACCAGTATCCTTATCAAAACTGATCTCTGTGAACGGTTGCCTAGTGTCTATTTGAGCTGTACTTTCCCATTTCGCTGCAATTGCGCGCGCTTCTTTTTGGATTATCGGATCTTGAAACAAGTTAGTATGTCTTGAAGCCTCTCCAATGAATTTCACAGCATTATCCAAGTCTGATCGACGGTAAAGGTTGCTTTTGCCATTAACACAAGGAGCTATACTCACCTTGTTGAACCCGACGTAGAATTTAGCATGCGAACTGAACATAAACATCTCATCCAAGCGTGCACTGAGCGGCACCGATTCAGTGTTCTGGCTAATGCTCAATGCCAATGGAACATGATGTGTCAAGACGACTGGCCGCGATGTTGTCTTGGTGCCATTGTCTAGTGATTTGACCAGACTTGCAACACTCCGGCCAAGTGTACCTGGGGAGCACCATACGTTTGCATCCAGAACCCATATAATATCATTCTGAGCATTACGGTAAGCCTTGGAAAGGTTGTTAATCTTTGGATTGGGCCCGTAGTAGTCCTCGAATCCTTCTTTTCCTACCAATAATTTAAGGTGGTATTCTGTGTGCTTAGCAATGAGTCCACGGATGATAGGTATGCAGGGATCGCTGCTGCTTTCGACGCAAAAGAGGACCTCGAACTTATGACTGGGATACTCTTGCAAAACGCAGCTTTCTAGACAGGACAACATTTCTGTCTCAATGCCTTTACAAGGCCGAATAATGCTAACCGCTTCTTGTGCATCTTGCGTACTGGCTAAGCGTCTGGTGTTTCGAAAATTTCGCATTATCTCGATCCACCCAGAATAAGCTAGCGCTAATACGGTGAAGTACCATACTAAACAAATTACCGCGCTGATCGCTTCTATCCCATTGGTAGTATTACCGGTTTTAACTGAAGTGTCTGTTGCAATCAACCGCGATGTTGTTGAAGTACTTTGGCCCACGACACTTTGCTGGCTGAACTCAACAAACGGCGATAATATGAGGGCATTGAGTAAATTCATATCCAGAGCTCCAAAAGGCAAACACTGCTCATTGAGCGGTTATTATTAACCCAATATGTTAAAGAATCGCTGGACAAATTTTTTTGCCTTGCAGAAGAGGAATTAGAAGTTGAAAAGAGAAAGGTACCAAAAGAATGAACTACTGGTGGTTGTTTACGCTACTGTTCCCGTGCGTTGTAAAGATATGGCCTTTGTGTTGATCAATCACTTTGACTTCATACATAGTGAGAGAGCCTCTGATATACTTGAAATCTTAAAATGTGCCCTTCTCGCAACTAGCATGTCATGATACCAGTGCTGACGAGGACGGGCCGTAGCCTAGTAGTCTTGTAGCTCTATATATTTTTCTTTGTCATCTTATTCGCTCAGAGTAAGTCATCTGTTTCGACTTCAAGAACCAGTGTGACTTAAGTCCAAAAAGACGAGGGTAATTTCTAAGAGACATCTTTCGTTGTGCTTCAAACCGGTTCACATTAGTTTCCTTGCACTCAAACCCCATCATGGCAAAAAGGATTAGTGGTCTGCAACGCGAAGTACTTCAGGTGTATAGACACTGCATAAGAGCGGCTCATCGGAAGCCCCTAACAAACCAGCCAAATTTCGTTAGATACATAAGAACAGAGTTCAGCAAGTACCGAGATATCTCTCGCAAAGATTTCAGCACCATAGAACACTTGCTCAGGGTCGGAAATCGTCGCTTAAAAATGTATTCCGCATCGGAGGTGAAAGACATACATTAGAATTCCAACAGATCCAAAAGCCCAAAAAGTGCCTGGTGGTGTTAAAAATCCATGGAGCTCAGCTGCAATTACTTCTGCTGTGTTTATCTTGTATCCAAAACCCTACAAATTATGTAAAATACACTAATGTTAACAAAAATACCAATTCGTTCTTACCTGAAGAGCTGGCGATAGTTGGCCAGTACGAATGACACCAAATAGTTTCGTTCCCTCATGTCCGTGATGTCTTTTTCGCCACTATAGTCTCGAATAATACCTGGCGCAAATACTAGTGAGAGATTATGCAGGTTCATAAGATTATAATCGCTGTATCGAGCGACAACGTCAATGTGTTGAACCAAGACTTTAAGCAAACTGTAGTGCTGCTGTGGCAACTGTTGCAGTATGCCGCACAACTGTTCAACAGCGTTTTGAAGTAAATCCTCGAATTCCGTGTTAGAACTCGCCTTGAGCGGTAGAGCGTTTATCAAATTGTTTTCACGAACAAATTCCATGAGGGGCTCATATACTTGAAAGGTAAAGACCGGGTTCGGAAGTTTTCTCAGATATCTCTTGAGTACGCCAGATACGGCATGAATGTCTTGGTTTAATTGCTTCTCAAGCTGATCTGAAATAGGTTTGTTAGGCTGCCAACGCGCAAACTCAGACTCAATTTGTTCAATGAGAACCTGGCTTCCGGACTTTCTGTATAACCCATCGCTCTTCAAAAACGCCTCCTTGGACTCAATGTGTCTAATGCAAGTGTTCATTATCATTGGTATTTCGCTTTGCTCGAAAACACAACGAGATATCAAAGTTGACCCATATAACGAGGCTCCATCTTTCTTAGCCGGAGGCGATGCTGACAGTGCTCTAGATTCACTTTTTACCGGTAGCATCTTCATGTCCTCAAACTCGTTGGGATTCTGTAACACGGGAGGGGAAATGTCAAGCTTATTTTGCCCATTGGTGTACCCTGGATTGGGTTTGCCTGAAAACAACTTCCAGAATTTAGGCTTTGCCGTAGTGACAACATTTGCTGTTGCCGCATGACTTTCCCCAGATTCCTCAAAGTTATCGTGTTCCAAATATTCGCTAGATTCCAATCCGCTAGGAACGCTACCTCTTTCGCTTCTTAAAGATCGAATCTCGCCTTGTAAAGATTCTTTTGTGGATTTTAATGAATCGACATCATGTACTAATTTAGATTTTTGAGAGTTTAGTTGATTGACTTCGAGTTTCAAGCGGCGTAAAGAAAGCTCCATTTGCAAGAGATCTTTTCTTAGAAAATCATCATTTGTCGGGGTGGCATCATTATCCTCATCTCTTTCCTCGATCTGAGTATTACCAACAGCCGGACTATTAGTTTGCGATGTTGCACTCTTAATAAATGATGATTGTGTATCTAGCGGGGGAGTGCGATAAACTGACACACCTGCAGTACCACTATTAGACCGAATGTGTTGCGTCAAATCACTACTACCCCCACGGGCATGAGGATAGATTGTGCTGTCACTTGAATGCTTCGGCGTAGCGCGTTCGGTTGAAGAGGGCGACTTTGTGGCGGCATGAGAAGCCACTCCCCATCCGGAATGAGTATCGTGGTCTTGACTCTTGAAAGGTTGTCCATTGCTTCTTGTATCCTTTGATTTAGGCCTTAGGTTCATCATTATGCTTTTTGATCTTAAAGAGAGCGACCTACCAAGCTTTTTAGCGTTGCCACTGGAAGATCTTTTATGGTGACCGAAAATAGGCGGCGATTGCGGCATCTCAGATGTTGGGGGCTCATCACTTTTTGATGGCATGCTATCGTAACATACTCCAATAGGCTCGTCTTCAGTGCTTGGAGTTCGACTATTTGATCTCGCCAATATCCCCAGACCTGGGCTTTTTGGTTCATCCTTAGGTTCTACCTTCACAGGTGAGTTCAACGTATTCATTACATCTTCTTCGTCCAGCACTAGACCTTGTCGGTACGCAACAGGTGACCTGTTAACAACGTCCTCGTTAGAGTTCCTCAAAGGAGTTCTATTGAGAAGAACTTTCTTTTGTTCTTTAGGCAATTCCAAAAATTGGTTAATGCTTCCCTCAGTGTCTTCGTCCTGGTATTCATCATTTTCCAGGGTAGTTTGCAACATGTCATCAATTGACAACTGACTCTTGTGGGTCTTGCGAGGCGTGGCATATGTTGTGGTCTCCGCCACCTGCTCGGGCTCAATTGATGTCTCTCCACTTTCAGGCTTAACGGATTCTTCATCAGCAGTGCTCATATAATCACCGTCAAGTAAGAACTGGGCTACTACACTCTCGGAATTACTGCGAATGGTGCTGTTGTTGGTAGCAAATTCAGACGCATCGTGTTTCTCAGCTGTTATTAAAGGTTCACCGCTCGCAGACGTAGCTGCAGAAAAGTCCAGTGGCACGGTAATTGAAGATGCACTGGAAACGGGGCGGTCTACGATGTTGGGAGAAGAATTGAGCGACGTATCCTCTCTCGAGAATGCTGAGTACCGAAGATTGTCCTTAATAGGAGACAAGGGTCTTTGAGTAGAGCGCTCTGGAACCACCACATCTGGATTCGTGATAGAACTGCTCAGATCTGGGTTACTATCACTTGGGGGTATCAAAGGCAGTTGCTTTTTTAGCCGTCGTTTGCGCTCTTCGTAGTTCTTACGCTTCTCCAAAAGCCGTTCATGACATCCTATACAGAACAGCCCGCGTTTCGTTTTAGCATAACGCAGATCGTCAATCTTACATTCACATTTGCAACATTTGAAGCATTCGGAGCAGTACGCCTCATTCGACGACGCGAGGATGATGGCCAAATCATCGATTTTTTTGCCACAGCTCTTGCACGAATCTGAGCACGTATAACATATCAACGCCCCTGTGCCCAACACCAGAAAGTTGGAATCACAGCTCAGAGGTTTTTCGCACTTGTAGCATGAAAAACAATGCGTGTGCCATCTGTCACCTCCCAATTCATATGCATGGCCCATGACCAGTTGCCCTTTACATCTCACGCAAGTTGGCGTTTCAGTAGGTGAGTTTCCCATGAATGTATGCAGTTAGATCACCAGCGATCCCAATAATTGATCTGATTTTAAAGACCTTATCTAAGTTGGTAACCCCAAGCCAGGAACTGCAGAAACTATTGAAGTCCCAAGCTATCAAAGCTCAGAAGTGAAATGTTAATTCAAGAAACGGATCTCAGTTTCTCACTGCTTTTGTATCTTTTCTGCAGAATGTCATTTCTGAACTAAATGTATTAGAGTTTTACCAACAAGAATTGAAGGACATCTCAACCTACGACTGAGAACGCCAAAACGATAGCAACGTCAAATTTAGAACAGAGGATGTTAACTTCTGTTTGGTGAAGATACGCAACGATCGAAGAGCATATGCAAGAATTGATAGAATGAATAACAATAATTTATGGAACTTGTGGCCTTGAAAGGAAATTTTCTTAATATTCTTTTCAGATGACCATCTGTCTAACGCGCCCTGCCAAATGAAAAGAGCTCGGAAAACTTGAGAGGCATTCGATTAGTAGTCACAATGTAGCTATGAAACTCTTCGGCTATAAATAATCTGCGTTACTCTTTCAAGAAAGTAGGGAATGACACTGTCTTGAAATAATCAAAAGTTACTCGCCAGTAGCCTTGAATAAACTATCACAATTTCAATAGTCTTAAATTAACTCCCACAGCTTCCATAGCAAGTATGGGCTTCCGCATTCTTTACATTTCAAATTGACGACATGTCGCTGGCTTTGGAACTTCTCCGCTAAACGTGTCCACCTCCGATACAACCAGGATATGTGATCCTATTAGCTAAATTTCTAGAAGTGACACGCGGTTTCAAGTCAATGCCTCGATAAAACAACAGGACTTGCGCTTTTCTATTCTCACATAGTGCCCTTCAACTCAATAACATTTTTTTGGCTTGGGGCACACATAGCCGAGTTGTCTTCATGCTGGCTCCTTTTGCAATTGAAAGGGTTTTTACTCTATATCTTAACACTACAGTAAAGTGAAAGAGTACAGGGACAAATCTGAGAAAGTTGGCTGCAGTAAATTGATAGAGTACAGAGACGAACCTCAGCGAGTTAGCCGAAATGGTCTGACCCAGAAAGATCCTCACCACTTGGGCATTATGAACTCACTTGCAAAGTGTTGCAAGCTTTTGAACTCCCACAAATAGTTGCGGGAGGTTTTGACTTGGCCTTATGAGAATTGAATTACAGAAATAGTTTAAATCTCCGAAGTCACATAGTGTTTTGGAAGGAATACTCATTTTAGCTGGCATGTGCGTTTGTATGGTAGACTCCTGTAGTACAGTAAACACTCATGACGCAATTGAGCAAAGAGCACTTTTGAAGCTTGATTCCCCTATTAACATAAACATTTGATGTCAACTTTTTGTTGACCAAGCCGTAAACATTAAGTAGCCAATACTCGAAATGCCCAGACACCAAACTCAATGAGCAATCGCCACTTTAAAAAGCTAAAGAAAAGCCGCGAATAACAAGTTGTGTAACTAAATGATAAGTTGAAAGTTGTCTCAGCATATCGGCGGCTAATTAAGATCTCTAAGATGTCAATAAAGGAGGTCCCCAAAGGTACTAACTGTTTTGACAAATATGATAATCTCATATATAAAAGGTTAGTAACAATGCTGAAGCGGGCCTCAGTTGGTGGCAATGGGCTAAATCATACGGAACTTTTCACACCGACCTTGTCACGTCTTCTTACTATCACGTGGGACATGATGGAAGGTGTTTTGTTTCCAGTTGAGAAAAATATCAATCCTACAATATATAAAGTTTTGAAGGTTAAGCTAGTTAAGACATAGAAAATCATTAAGACATGTCCGGCGTCGAATCAAAGACCACTGCCTCTGCACAGTTTTTATCGAATATTATCGGCCAGGCCGTGGTTGTAAAACTACACAACGGAATGTTATACCAGGGTGTATTGGAATCTATCGATGGGTTTATGAATATTGCATTAAATCAGGCTACAGAACATTACGAAACAGATGAAAATGGTCTTCTGCATAGGTATGACGGTGACGTTTTTGTGAGGGGTACTCAAGTACTCTATATTAGCGAGGCATGATATATGTGTATGTAATAAAAAAAATGGAATAATACTGAGGATTAGTGATAGTTCTGAGCAAGAGGTACGAAAAAGATACGCTTTGCCATGAGGCACAATGGCCGGACTTCTGACGTTGTGAATTTTCTCATGCCCCTTGACGAACAGCAGAGGTTGGGCCGTCATCTTTACGTATCATAGGCATTTTCGACTTACTATTGAATATTCATTGGCTCAAATACAATGAGTCTGGTTTATATAGGTGCATGTTATCATAGAGAGAGCAGAGCTTAATGTTCGGCACCGCCCTTGTGGTGTCTCAAATGGAAGTAGTATTCCATGGAGTAACCCATTCCGAGCATGAAGAGCGCCAAATGCAACAATGGCTTACCACTGGCATTGTCTCCATCAAAGTACTTGGCCTTGTACTTACCGATAGGGCCGGATGGTCTGAAAGCAGGGGCAGCACCCTGAGGCAAGGACTTGTAGAACTGGACGACTTGCGAAATGCGCTGAGCGTTTGGAGCGGAACCTAGGTTCTGTGATGAGGGTTAGTAACGGTTTGCAA
Organism: Lachancea nothofagi CBS 11611; assembly: GCA_900074755.1. Classification (NCBI taxonomy): domain Eukaryota; kingdom Fungi; phylum Ascomycota; class Saccharomycetes; order Saccharomycetales; family Saccharomycetaceae; genus Lachancea; species Lachancea nothofagi. Next base: position 2,024,198 of record LT598447.1, read on the forward strand.
CCTGATAATATGGTAGGGGAACGTTTGTTCGATCGCTGACGAAGCTTGCAATCGGCACTATTCACGGTGCCTTATCATCGCTGTAATAGAATATCGGCATGTTTCAATAGTGAACCAGCTTTCGGAAAATTCTTTGAAGGCTTAGCTGTAACGTAAAGCACGGATACCGTCGCCAATTCAAGCATATTTAAATCGTCCACCACACTCATTCCATTGGGACCGGATGGTCTCAGAAAAACTCAAATAAACGTACCTTGGCAGAAACAATCTTTGGAGGAATCAAAGTAGAGAGAGCACGTTTGGCGATCATGATTGTCTTTTCTTCGATCGTTATCGTCAATGATTTCTGATTCGACCTTGTACTAGTTCAACTCCTTTACAATAATACACAACATATCATTTTTTAATGGGAAAAATTTTGGATCGTGAAGAGCGACATCGAGAACAAGTTTTGATTGGTCCTGAAAGCTCAGCGGTAATGAAACATTGAGACTTGAAGCCAAGCCTTACCACATCTTTCAAACCTGATCTGCGTGTTTCATATAGCAGAAGACTGATGTGAGACGTCAAGAGGTATCAAGCAATGGTCTGCTTCTCACTTTCTCAAAAACTGTAACATTTCGTGGGTAGATAGGAATTTTACCCTTGGCTTACCCTGTAATTGGCCCCTACTTCTCTCTTCTTTGTCGATCTTTTCCCAGTCGTCCCACGTAGTATAATTAATTCTAGATAGATCGACGTCTTTGTTTTTCGGTAAACTACCCGATTCCAGCTCTGCGATAACCGCATCGGCGACTTCGAAAGCGTCCGACATTGTAGAAGCGATAACGCCACTGCTGCCTCTGCGAATCCAGCCCGCAGCAAATAACCCCCGCACAATAACACCATTGGTGTCCAAAACGTAGCCATTTGTGTTCGCAATACGATTCGTAGCAAACCCAATCTGGAGTGCATCAAACTCTTCCAAGGCACTACTTCCATATCCCAATGAGGTGATCAGCAAATCTAGGTCATAGTTCAAAGTGTCACTTTTGCGCTGCTCTAATTTGTTATCTTGAGTCAAAATATTGCGACACAAAGTTAGAGATTCAAGTTTGCCTTCTGAATTCCCGTTAATAGTTAAAGGTGTCTTTAAATAGTCCATTTCCCAGGTTCTTGACGGGATGGTTGAAGGCGGTCTATGCTTTTTGTAATTCTTCTTTGTCCTTTGATCAAATGGCAGCATGTACTCGGAAACCATTTCAACTCGACGCTTAAAAACTCTTTCTGCATTCTTCATGTCAAATTGGCTCGCTTTAAAGAACTCAGGACTTATTGTACCTCTGATACCAAACCTTTCGAGTTCCCACAACTCGCGGAATTCTTTATTGGTAAACTTGCTGTGAGAAAAATCTCGGCGCGCTATAAGCTTTACATTTTCAACTGGCGCCTCATTTAGTGCCTTGAGTGCTTCCGGATTAATGTCGGTGTGAGTCCATATATCTTTGATTTGATTACTCAACAGGACGCGAGTAATATCTAGAGCGACGTTACCGTTACCTATAATACCAACTCGACGAACTTTAGACCAGTCGAAAGAGCTGAGCTTATCTTTAACGCCAGAATATTCGGGATGCCCGTTATACCAGTTAACTATTTCTCGACTGGTGAACACCCCAGCGGTAGTATTCTCACCAGGAATTCCAAGCTTGTGGTCGCCACTGCAGCCGTAGCTTAACACAACGGCATCTTGGGTTTCTAGCAGTTTCTTCAGTTTCACATCTCTTCCTACATCAACATTTCCCACAAATCGAAAACTGTGACCTTTGCCTGTACCGTGTGCGAATTCTTCGGCACATCGACTGAACGTATCCTCACAGTTCTTTACTTCGGGGTGGTCGGGAGCTACACCATACCGGCTGAGTCCGAATGGCACTGGTAACTTTTCCCACAATGTAACATCTAATGGAATTTGGGCTTTCGCTAACAGTCTACAAACCGTGTAGAACCCAGATGGGCCAGAGCCCACAACCGAAACGGATTTTCTTTCGGTTGTTAAGAATCTGAGACCAAATGTAGTCTTATGCGCAATACGTAGCATGTCCCTGAATATGGTTGCTCAGTGCATCGGTTCTTTTCAACTTGGCTTCGAAAACAATTATTAATTAACGATTGATTCAAGAAGATGTCAACTGCATTAAAAGAAGCAGTAAAGTCTAGGTTATAATCATTCACAAAACTTCTTTCTGGGACGTTATAATAGAAGATGTGGTATTTGTGACCGGGGCGCATGAATATCACAGTTGTTCCATCGCCTTAAAGGAACTTTACCAAAATGAGAAATTGTAAGATCTATAAGACTGCTGTTCAAGCTATTAGGAGAAGAATGCATTAGTACCATGTAGCTCAGCAGCGCTCTCGGCCCCTCAAGAGCTGCTGCGCGATGTTAACTCAATCGATCAAATGTTGTGCATTTGTTGAATAGAATGTCACTTCCTAAAGTATTATCGATCGACCCATGATGCCGAGCTGTGATCTATTCCAGTGTCTGCCTGTCTTCTGGATTAAGAAATGGGTAATAAACCATGAACTTGATGATATGCAAGCTACACTTTTTTTAACCTCCAAACCGTGCGTGACAAGGGTCAGTCCACGTTGCGGATATATTGACAAGATGTACTACATTTGCAGAGAGTGTGGGACGAAAGTAAAGGGACATGGCCTTGGCACTAAGATCACAATGGCTGATCTCCAGTTCAACGACAACGCGACAAATTAATTTATACGTAAGCTAGCCTGATAACTAGCTTTTCAAACACTCTCAAATTAGTTTGCTGCCAAATTGAAACCGCACCCTAAGCTTTCAACTCTCTCATCCAGAGCTTTTTTGCTTTTCTTGGCAGGATGGCTCATAAAATCAAGCTACCAGCTATAAAGCAAAGCTAGAGTTTTAACTATGAGCTAAGTAAATCCTGCCAGCGATAATCGCAATGGTTATCTTTTCGAAAGCATGTTTTGTCCCACTTAAAGTTTTAGGTAGCGGCATTTTCGCTCAGTAGTCAGAGCCTCTCGCACATTCCACAATCAGGATATATCAGCCGTTCTTCAATTTCGAAATTTGTTCATCGATGGTCTGGAAAGTCACTAGCCATTATTTGAACTTTAAGCTAAGTTTTATAATGTGGAGATCAGGATGCCGAGTGCATTTCCACATGAATTTCATGTATTCTGGCCTCGCTTAAGGTAGCCATTTGAGATCGTTAAATGTTTGAAAGGCCTCAAACTGGCCAGATGTATTCATTGGGACATAAGGTTATTTCCCTGCGTGCACTTAAAGCTAGCGAGTCTATGCATTTTACTTAAATATTTGGATGAAGAAGGTTAGATGTGCATAAGACAAAGTATAGGTTATCACACATGATTCTTGAAAAAAATTTGGAAAATGGCCAAATCAACGAAGCATTCAACAGACGCCTAAGTCAAGATTTATTGACCAAGACGTTCTTGTTTGCTAACTTTGACAGTAGCAGGAAATGGATAATCCCAATGGGGCAAATCCTAATGCGCCCCCGCCTTTTGATCTCGAGAAACTAAGAAAAGAGTCTGATGGTTCCATGTCTGGCATGGCCACTAACCTTTTCCATCAAGTGGTCCAGGGAAATCCTTATTTCGCTGCCGGCGGTGGACTTATGGTTCTTGGATCTTGTTTAGCCCTTACGAGATCGGCCGTTATAAGAGTAAGCGGACTTCTATACCGTCAATTATTGGTAGACATGGAAATTCCATCAAAGGACAAATCGTACCTGTGGTTTCTGGAATGGATGGCCAAACATCCGCATCGCTCTTCAAGGCACCTTTCCGTCGAGACTAATTTTATTCAGCATGATAACGGTGCCGTGTCAACCAAGTTTTCGCTTGTCCCGGGTCCTGGTAATCATTTGATTAGGTATAAGGGTGCTTTTATGCTCATAAAACGCGAGAGATCTGGTAAAATGATTGATATGACTAATGGAGCTCCATTCGAGACTGTTACTCTCACAACTCTTTATAGAGATCGGCTACTCTTTCGCGACCTGTTGAGTGATGCCAAAAACTTGGCTGTGAAAGCCAAAGATGGCAAGACTGTCATTTTTACATCATGGGGTCCTGAATGGAGACCATTCGGCCAACCTAAGGCCAAGCGATTATTACCTTCTGTTATCTTGGATAAGGGTATCAAGCAAAACATTTTGAAAGACGTTAAGGAATTCTTGCAGAATGGTAAGTGGTATTTCGAACGCGGTATTCCTTACAGAAGAGGATACCTTCTATATGGACCTCCGGGGAGTGGCAAAACGAGTTTCATACAGGCGTTAGCTGGAGAACTGGATTATAACATCTGTATCATGAATTTGTCAGAAGCCAATCTAACCGATGATCGTCTGAATCACCTCATGAATAACATACCGGAAAGAAGCATTTTACTGCTGGAAGATATTGATGCTGCGTTCAATAAAAGATCCCAGTCATCAGAGGCTGGCTTTCAATCGGGTGTAACGTTTAGCGGACTACTGAACGCCCTTGACGGAGTTGCGTCATCCGAAGAAACTATCACTTTCATGACCACCAATCATCCAGAGGTTTTGGATCCTGCCATAATGAGACCAGGCAGAATCGATTACAAAGTATTTGTCGGCAATGCCACTCCATACCAAATTGGTGAAATGTTTATGAAATTTTATCCAGGTGAAGAGAAATTTTGCCAATCATTTGTTGAAAAGGCGACCTCTCTTGATGTCTCTATAAGTACAGCCCAACTACAGGGTTTGTTTGTTTTCAACAAAGATGCACCAGAGTCTGCGCTGAAAATGGTTGAGACCTTGAAGTTTCCAAACCATGTTTTTTAAAGTGATGCACTTCTGCTGCGAACATTTTGAAAGCCTTTCAAAAGCATAATGTGCGTCAGCTGTAATTCAGCTTAAAGAGTGGCTAATTAAGAGAGGCTGAGCAGAGATGGAAAACTTCACATACTTCTGAATTTACCTCGAAATACAGTTAAACTCCATTCAATATTACTTGCACACTGGGCCACTCGCTTTGAAAAGTCTGATATAAAAGATGGTGCAGATGAAAAGTTATGTGTGATAAGTGATATTTTCACTGTAAGATTTTGAAACATCACTAATTAATTACCTTGTAAATAATATGTTCTAAACAAAAAGTTCAATATTTAGCGCCGTTCTACTTTCACTCTAATCTGCTAGCAAAGCAGAAGCTGCTTGGCTAGGAATCGCCATAACAGTTACGGCTTTCAACCTTATACGTTTCGTGGTTTAAAGATAGGGAAAATGGTGAATAATTTTAGATTTGCCGCTTATGATAATATTGCTGCACAGGCCATCGAAATGAGCCCAATGAGAACTATCGAGGACTCTCTGAAAGAACTTGAGAGGTACTTCTCAAGTGACAGGGATAATATAACTGATTCAGAGCACTTATCGCAAGTCGATGATTTTAACTCCAGTACTCAAAGTGATTTTGGCACATCGGGGAGTGATGATTTTGGGCCCTTTAGCACGGGGTCAAGAAGCTCTACATTGGCTAGTGCGGACATGAGTCACTTTGCCCTGGATCCTTCACAAAGTTCTCAAATGTCACACCAGCATGTCAAGATACCAGTGCATCCCGAGTCCAGATATTTCGTTATTAAATCCTGTAGGTCTGAGCATATTGAAATTTCTAATATTAAGAATGTTTGGTCATCTACGGAACTGGGTAACCGTCGGCTATCTAAAGCATTTCAAGCTCGTAGTAGTGGCGCTCATATTTTCCTGCTGTTTTCCGTCAATGGTTCTGGTTGCTTTTGTGGACTAGCGGAAATGACGACTGACTTGCGGGATACTCAAGACGACATTTGGATGGACAAAAGAAGATTTAAACGTGTTTTCTCAGTGCGTTGGTTGATTACGCACGACATTCCCAATAATAAGTTTAGACACCTTCGCAACCCACTCAATGAAATGAAATCTGTGACGCAGTCAAGAGACACGCAAGAGATCCCTTTACCTATCGGAAGATCTATCACAATGATCTTCGAGGAATCCGTTAAACTGACGCAGTCATTTTCGGCAAAAACGACATATTGAAACCTTTTAAGGTGAAAAACATAATTTTATGATTCCCTTTCTTTCACGAAATAAAGGTTGCGACCAAAGCACTGATTGCCATGCTCCATAAATCATTCGCTAAACATTCGTGCCGCTCGTTTTCTGTACTCAAGAAACTGAAAAATCTGGAGAAATCTCCATCTAGCAAAGTGTCTCATACTCATGATCAATTTAAACCTCTGTCGGAAGCTCAAGTCGCTTACCTGGATCGAGCTATAAGAGTAGACCAGGCTGGAGAGCTTGGTGCAAACTATATTTACGCAGGTCAGTATTTTGTTTTGGCTAACAAGCATCCACATCTGAAACCCGTTTTACAGCATATGTGGGATCAAGAAATTCATCATCACAACACATTTAATGATTTACAAATCAAACGTCGCGTGCGGCCTAGTTTGCTAACACCACTTTGGAAACTTGGCGCATTTGTTATTGGAAGTGGCACTGCTATTATATCACCGGAAGCAGCTATGGCATGCACAGAGGCAGTAGAAACAGTTATTGGAGGTCATTACAACGATCAGCTAAGATGTTTAAACAATCAGTATGAGATGGACAAAATCGACGGTACTAAAGGTCAGAGTCTGGAAATACAGAATCTGGTGTCTACCATCAAGCAGTTCCGGGACGAAGAATTAGAACATTTAGACACTGCGGTCGAATACGATTCTCACAAAGCCGTTCCTTATATCGTTTTGACAGAGGCCATCAAGGCAATTTGCAGATCAGCTGTGTGGACCGCAGAGAGGATATGATCGATCAGGAAGGGCACAAAGCGGGACCGACAATAGTGGGAAAACCAATCATTATTAGATCTTGGAAATTAAAAGGGCAATTTCTGTACATTATATTTACGTCGCTAATATAACACCTTGTTATAACAAAAAAATACATTTGAGCCTCGAGAACGGCGAGTCTTCTACGATAAACCCTTGCTAAGGGGATAAATCCTGAAGGAAACGCTTATCCTCAGGACTGTTATACCAATCCATCGTATAGGTTCAAAGCGCTCACGATTGAGGGATCGACTTTCGAAGCTTCGCGAAACTCCTCCAGGGAGATCTCGCCATCTTCGTTCTTGTCCATTAGCTTGAATATTTTCTTCACGCGCAGCTCTGGCGTCGCCTCGTTATCTTCCAGCTTGACCATCGACCCTATCATCTTGTAGATGCTAGAAACTATCGTGAGCATTTCATCGTAAGAGATGGACCCATCGTGATCTAGATCGTAGAGCTGGAAAGCCCACACAAGCTTTTCCTCTAGAGTTCCTCTTGAAGTTGTGCTTAGAGCCGATATGAATTCCTTGAAATCGATGGTGCCGTTTTCGTCTTTGTCAAACACCTTGAATACATGGTTTGCGAACTCCTCGGGTGCTCCGAATGGGAAAAACTGCTTGTATATCTTGGTGAACTCGTCTTTGGTTAGTTCTCCAGATGGACAGTCTCTGAGAAAGCCCTTATGCCATTGTTGAATTTCGCGACGATCAAAGTATGTGGATTGTCTGAGACTGGTCAAATCATCTTTGGAAAGCTTGGAAGTTTTCGCACCCATGTCTGGTAAATAATACAGAGATTAGTGAGCAAGATTAAGTGCTTGTGAATAACTTGGTTATGTTCACTGTTGACTTTCCTATCTTGAAAATAATTTGAAGGTTCTGGTTTGGGTCATTTTCATCGACATTTTGTAATAAAGCATTCTAAGCCCTTATTATAAGAATTCGACGATGGCAATCACACCAAGCTACTAAGCCGCTCTCGACACTTGTATAGTATCATGCTTGGTAGTGTAGAGGGTCTGAGACAATGAGGAAACCTCACGCCACCTGGCCACGCTGTGGCAGACGGCTGAACGCTGTTGAGTTTCAATTTTTTTGAAGCACAAGATTACAGGCATTCAGCGTCTTATTGATTGCTAGCCAAAGGTTGGAAGATTGGGCCATGTAATCGGTTGCGGAAAAGCTATCATTATCTGCTTTTATAGACTGATGAAGTCTGGTGCTTCAAATAAAGCCGTTTAAAAACCTCTTGCGACGAAAAAGACCTCTAAATTAGTGCTAATAAACCATTGAGATTGGAGAATGCAAATCATGTCACTGTAATGCCGCTGGTCTCGCCTTGATCAACCGTCTGTGTGCTATAATACGCAGCCTTAACCATGAGAGTATTTAGAGTAACTTTGTACGAGCGTGGAGATTTCACTAGTGTTCACATCTCCCTGGGTAGAATCGAACCTTTAAAGGGCCCCGATTGATTTACCGTCAAAGGCTGACCATCACAAGCAATGTTCAAAGACTTCCAGGACTCTTTAACGTCCGAATACCCATCAGACGACCTTGGGTTGCTGCCGATGGAAGATGAGCCTGAGCATTCAGTGTCAGAGACCCATGACGATGGCAAAACACTTCTGTATCCCGATGCAGGAGACATGTTTCCCTTCAAGACGGCTGAAAGACTGTTAGATGAAGTAAAACTTGAGATGAGCTACAGGAACTCTCAGCACGATTTTCGACTTCGTGACGGGGTCTTGAAGTTGCCTGTCCTGGAGTATTCGAGGAGGAGACCAAATAATACCTATAGCATAGGCCATCTAGTGGACCAAGTGGCTCTCAAGACCCGCTACGAATATGAATCCAAGAGCTGCCCGCAATTGAACCGAGTCTGTGTGTTTATGGGGGTTTTGATTGACCATTCCGTCATCCCCACGACTCCTCAAGAGGTTTTAGAGGTCCCCATTTACCATTTGAAATTAACAGTTAAGACTCGAACACATTTAGAGCGCCTGCGCAAACAAGCTGGTGTCCGGCACTTTCATCTACTTTCATCTTTGCATCCTGCAGACGCAGCCGATTTAATGTTAGCAGATTCATCAGATCCGCAGCTCATTGAGTCCGCTGTGTATGTTTCGAATGATACTAATAAGCTTGTCTGCATTGAAATATTCAGATCTGAACTCTCTCACATCGATTTAAAGTCATTTGACCCAGATAGTATTCGGCAGCGATATGAAAATGCCTGCCAGAAATTTCCGGACTTGGATCCAGAAGCCGTACCGTCACAAGCCGAGTGCTTCAGTACACTTTTGAAAATATTTAAAGGTCCGCTTAGTAGACAGGGTCCTGGAGACGTCTTGAAAACCATATCTGCTGACAACAAGTTTTTGAACTCTCAATTAGATCCTAGCTGGTTAACTGACAAATTTCAGTTTCAACTGTGCAAGGCGCAGTCAGATGAAGAAGACCAAAATACGTCCTTAGAATTTCAGCCTCCCGATATGACTGATTATGTTCAAGACAATTCAGTGAGAAAGCTTCGAGAGTCTTATGTTCGCAAGTGTCTCGAATTAATCTTTTTGGGTAAGCTCTCCAGTTCTATGATGGCAAAAAATTGCCCAACGATGGAAAATAAGGCTCGCTCATTTCAACTCTACCAGTTCAACTACACTTCTTCCTTTTTTTACCATGTCTTGGGTGAAAACAGAGGCATAGCTGACCAAGAAAATAAGGATATTGACTACAACTACAACTTTGTTAATCTTTCTGCATGCAACTATTACAATGAGAAAGACATAATCAAAAATTACGAATGTCAAGTCAAACTGGATCCTGAGAACGCCGGAATCTACTTTGATGCGCTCACGTATGTTGCGAATGTAAAAGGAAATTATCACCTGATTGCGTATACTCGCAAGCAAGATGTAGTAGGAAAAGAAAGTCTCGACTCGGCTCTCTCATTGTTTGGAATTGACTCTTTCAATGCCAACCTAGATGCTATTACCGATGATCTACTACTAGGAATTTACAGAAAAGAAATTTATCAAGCGGGTACTCAAAAACGCGCGAATCTTAAGAACGCTTTGAGGTTAATAGCGAAGGCCAAAAATAGCGAGGCTTTACGATTCTATGCCGCTTATGAGCCTTATGAGAATGCATACCAGGCATATCGTTTGCTGGAAATTGACGAATCTGTAGACGTGGATGTTATCGAGACGGCATACACTATAAAGATCGTCGACTCGCCTGGCTTAAAGATTGACTGCGATAGAGCAATTTATACCCTTGCGGTTAATAAACGAAGCATGCCATTGTTCAATTTCCTTAAGGAGCAATGCCCATTATTTCAAGAGTATTACTCTGCTGACAATCTCAACTATCGGGAGGCTTTGGAACTTTTACAAGTGAATGAAAACGCATCTGACGAAGTCGCTCTAGAAGTCTTTCAAAGAAAATGGTTTCATGAAGCCGTTTCTTCTCCTGATCAATTTTTAAAGTTAGGTAGCGCTTTGAAGAAGATCGGCCAAGAGCGCAACTCTCTACTAATAGATCGGTATCTGGAAACTGGAAGAATTGACGTTTCATGCCTTCCTGCAGGTAATTGGCCTACCGGTTTGAATAATATTGGCAACACTTGCTACTTGAACTCTTTGCTGCAATACTACTTCTGCATTTCACCTTTGCGGGAAGCCATCATGAAATATCAGAGCACTTTGAGCGAGTTTCAACATTCACTTGGCCATCTTGGCGCTAAAAGGCGTATTGGTGGGCGGGAAATTAGCAAGCCCGAAGTTGAAAGATCTGTCCAGTTCGTCTATCAATTACGTGATTTGTTCGCAAATATGGTTCATACCAACAGCAAATTTGTTACTCCCACAAAAGAACTGGCGTACCTTGCATTCGCCCCAAGCAACATTGAAGTTGACTTCGAAGAGACGCCGCCGCCTAAGGAGACCGGGACAGACGAAGATATCGCGATCATTGATCTAACCAATGATAGTAGCGAGGATGTGGACATGTCAAAACTTCCGTCAATGGAAGGCCAAGCTGACTCTAGAAATGCCGCTGAAGACATAATACTCAAGGGTGCTGAACCTTCGGAGCCCATGGTCACCTCAACTAGAGTGACAAATATTAGCGCTGACCAACTTGAGAACGCGCTGGAGATGGGGCGACAACAAGATGTGACTGAGTGCATTGGTAATGTGCTTTTTCAATTGGAGAGTGCCTCTGACCCAATTAATTTGGATGAAGACGGAGAACAATATGATTTGATAAAAGAGCTATTTTTCGGCAAACTCAAACAAAACTTAGTTCCTCTGAATGACGTTCAAAAGATAAGAACCAAAATTGAGCGATTTGTGTCTTTACTGATTAACGTAGGAGATCATCCCAAAGACGTTTACGATGCATTGGATCAGTATTTTAAAGATGATATTTTGCAGCTGGATGACGGTCATGTGAAAAGGAGTGTATCGGTAACACAGCTTCCTACCGTATTGCAGATCCAAATTCAAAGAGTCTATTACGATCGCGAAAAGTTCATGCCGTTCAAATCAATCGAGCCTTTGCCCTTCAAAGATATAATATACATGGATAGATACATGGACACAAAGGACCCGATATTATTGGCAAAACGGGAAGAAGCTGCAGCGATGAAGTCGGAGCTAGAATCATTGAAAATGAGACAGCGGGCTTTGTTGGAGAAGAATGGCAGTGGGATGAGCTTTAAAACGTCGTTATTGGAGACCAAAAAATTCTTGCAATCAGAAGTTTTGAATCAGCATGCGATTAATATTCCAAATAAGACAGAATCCCTCACGACCATCGATTCCTTGATCTTAAAAATTGATAACGAGCTTGCAGAGCTGTATCAGCGAGTCACCATTTTAGACCAAAAACTGAGCACTCATTTCAACGATTTCCAAAGCCATGGTTATTCATTGTTTGCAGTTTTCATACATCGTGGTGAGGCCAGTTATGGGCATTACTGGATCTACATAAAAGACCACGCTCGCAATGGAATTTGGCGCAAGTACAATGACGAGACGGTAACCGAGGCGCCCGAAAGTGAGGTTTTCAATTTTGCGGCAGGAAATACCGCAACACCATACTTTCTCGTGTATGTGAAACAAGGCCAAGAAGATGTCATAGAACCTCTAAAGAGAGTCGTGCTTGCGGACTAAAGACACCTTACACGCCAATTAAATATATATTTGCTTCATAGCATGCGGAGCTACTTTAGTAGTCATTTTAGACGATATAACGAATCTTAAAAATTGAGAAAAACACTTCGATCAGAGAGGTGTACCTTTAATTCTGAAATTGATCCAAATCCTTCACCCTTCCTGAACGTTGCAGAGCAAATTGAGCACCCTATAAGCGTGCTAAATCTATATCTGTATTTTTGAGTAGGAGTATACTTAATTCAAGTGGCTTTTATTTATTTTACCGCTTGATCTTTGCCAAACCCAGCTTTATTTGCGGAACCAAACCACGAACACCGCCAACAACTATGTCCGGACTTCAGCGCCGTCGCGTCAACAAAAGTGACTCCGACTATTCATCAAACTTTAACAGCAACAACAATAATACTACCACCAATGAGGAAGATGAAAGTGTTAACAAAAAAATAGCTTACGACCCGGAAGAGGTGAGCTTGAAGAATAACAATACCGTTCCTAAACTTACATTAATGGAGGAAGTGTTGTTAATGGGCCTGAAGGATAAGGAGGGCTATTTATCTTTCTGGAACGACAATATTTCGTATGCATTACGCGGATGCATTTTGATTGAATTGGCGTTACGGGGGAAAATTCAAGTGGTCAACGACCCAGCCAGGAAGCGGTTCGACGTGTCCGAAAGACTTGTAGAAGTTATAAACGGTACTAAAACGGGTGAGGTATTGCTAGATGAGGCCCTCAACCTAATGAAAAACGACGAGCCTTTAACAATCGCCAACTGGATTGATTTGCTCAGCGGTGAAACTTGGAATTTTATGAAGATCAGCTACCAGCTGAAACAGGTGCGCGAAAGACTGGCTAAAGGCCTCGTCGACAAAGGCGTGTTGAGAACAGAAATGAAGAACTTTTTTCTGTTTGATATGCCAACTCACCCAGTAGTCGACTCCAGCTGCAAGGAAGCCATCAAACGTAGAATACTATCAGTTTTGGTTTCCAGAAACATGCAGCTCAATACTAACGAATACTTCCCCAGCACCGTATCGTTTAAGCTTATAAGAACATTGTCTCTGATCTGTGGGGCTTACGGTGCCAATGTCTTAGAGAATGTGTTGTCGAGTCTTGACTACGAAAAGAGAGACCATGCATTCGCCCGCGCTGATGAACTACTAGCGCAATTTTCTCAGTCTCCTTTCGCGTTGGATAAACAAACGGAAACAGGTATTTCTGTCAATTTAAACAAAGATGCTAAGGAAGAAGTTGCAGAGTTTCCGGAGGCAAGTCTACGACTAGAAGTTGTTTCTGGTGTATTTGAGGTATTCTCTAGAATGGACACTTTATTATGAGTTTCATCGCATCTTAAAGGAAAAAATAAAGCATAAGTTATGTTATAAACTTTACAACGAATATTTATTTAGTTGCCTTTGATTATGGCGACAAAAGGGGCGTTAAAAACCCGTTTGGGTACGTCTTACGGTAGAAGAGAGCTACTTGTGGTAGAAGGTAAATTGTTGGCTCCGCCTTTTTAACAATTTTAAGTTCTTGAGTAAATCGTCTTGTCAGTGACCGGTCTTTGTTGCGATAATCTTCGCCACAAGACTCCCACCAAAATCCTCCCCCCAGTTGATGGCTCAAAACGTATTTTGCTTTCAGTGACATGGAATCAGGATTATCGTACACAAAAAGATTTGTGCTGCTCTTGATCGGAGATTTCTTGATGCAAAATGCAGATACTGCCTCGGGATCAAAGTGTTCTTGATAACCATTGGGTGGCAATGTCTTGTAAAGAGAAATGCCATCCTCTCCTTCAGAAGTACCTTTGACACCGTGAAACTTCATATTGACGACTACATTATCATTGTCTTTAGGGGCAGAGACTTTTTTGAATCCGCGACCATACGCTGGCATTCCAAGAATAATTTTGCTGGAGGGCACGTTGAACTTGGACATCAACATTTGGACTGTGTGATCAGCACTGGTGTCAGCACTATGGTCTCTCTTTGATCTCAGATCCATGTCATACAAGTTGCTCTGATACGCAGTGCGCTCTGACCAACTACCACTAAAATCATATGCCATCAAGTTGAAGTAGTTTACGGACTGTTCGATCTCCGAGAGCGGCAAATGCTCGAGATTAACAGGGTCTGCAGAAATTGCGGTAGTCAAAAGGAAATGCTGGCTGTGCTGCTCCGAGCCAAATATAGCATTCTCCAGCTTGTCAAGTTTTTCACGAAGCGATTTCATCATTTCAAGGTAGATTTGGGGCTCCTGTGAATTGTTTTCCGGAAATTCCCAGTCGATATCAATCCCATCAACGCCATATTTGAACATATTTTCGATGCAGGAATCCAGAAATTTTTGAAGTTTCTGGGGGTTGTCGGCAAGGCTTTTGAAGGCACTGCGGTTGGACCAGCCCCCCACAGACATGAGTGTTTTGAAATTATTAACCTTAGCAGGACCTCCACGGGAAACGAGGAAATTTGAATACTTCAGGTAAAATAGCTCTCCAAGACATCCAAGGGGAAGCTTGCTTTGTGTTGCTAAATCTTGATCTTTATACGTTTTTGTGAAGTTCATTTCTTGGAAACTGAACATCATCTGTTTGTAAACATCCATTTGAGAATCAGACCACTCATCGCTAGAGCGGCACTCTCCAGAGTCTGCATCCACCACAAAAAACGAATAAAATACATGTGTAACTTGCCTAAAGTCAATGTCGTGGGGGAAATGATTTCTGGCTTTGTATGGTGACCAGTTTGAGTAATAAACCCCGGACATGAATCCTTGGTCGCTGTACTCCAGTTCGTGATCCTTATCCTGTGTAACACTCATCATGTACTTACTGCGGACTACTGAGTTGTATTCGCTTGTTATGATCTTTTTATCTGCCCACTTGAATATATTTCCGAGGAACAAAGCCTCGAGTATAATGCCAATAATGCACAGAAATACTCCTAATTTTCGCCAAGCTCGATGTTTTCCGACGTCAGAGCTTAAGTCAGACATCGACGACAATCGAAATTCAAGCAAAATTTACAACGGATTTATAAAAGACCATTGCGAGGCACTTGTAGTACTTTACATATAGCAGTATAAATACCTTTCGCCGCTGACGCCAGGTTTCGCCTTTAAATTAAGAACAGCGGTCATTATTCGCGAAACTGACGCTATAATTTTGAAAAATTGATAATGAAAGCTTCAAAATAATCAACATTTATCAACGTAACTGGAATAAATCAACTCGAAATCACACTAATTGAGACGCTATGAGTAGTGTTGAAAGCGATTCTGGGGCTTTGCCGGACCAGGAAATCGATCAAGATGAAAATATGAAGACCGCAATTGAGGTAGACGGCGAGGAAATGGAAGATCTCTTCGGAGACGAAAGTGATAGAGATTCGCAGGATGAAGACGCAGAACAAGCTGTATCAGAGGATCGAGGCACTGTTCAAGATCGTCTGGATGATGATGAGGATGAACAAGCAATGTACAATCGTAAGTTTTACGGTGACAATGTCGATAATTCTGACGGTGAAGGATCGCAGCGCGAGTTCAGAGAAGCAGATGTGGACGTGATCAAGCATATAGTGCCGTACTCTACAGCTCCAAAGGAGGGCGAGAAAGGTATATTCTACGCCAAAATGCCCCAGTTTTTGACCATAGACCCTATACCATTTGATCCACCAGCGTTTCAAGAAAAGCTAGAGCAACGCGCATCACATTTGGCCTCTAAAGAGGACCAAGTGGATGACAGACTGATTGATGAAAACACAGTGCGTTGGAGATACTCACGGGATAGTAATCAGCGGGTTTTTAAGGAGTCCAATGCCCAAATTGTGCAATGGTCCGATGGGACATATTCGCTACGATTGGGCGACGAGTATACGGACGTGCTGATAAACGACACAGACAATACATACCTGGCGGTATCTCACGAGCAGCAGGAGCTGATCCAGTCTGTTAGGGGAGGAAACATCTCCAAAACGATGATGTTTATTCCTACATCAACGAATTCTAAAAGTCACCAGCGCCTCACAAAAGCCGTTGCTCGCAAAGAAGAACGCGAACACCAAGGTCCGAACACGTATATACTGCGGGTAGATCCTGAGCTGGAACAGAAGGAGCTCGAAAAGAAACAGAGCCAAATCGTGCGTGAAAGACGGAAGAGACAGCTGCGAGAACAGCAAGAGCGAGAAGGTCTGGATTCTCCAGAGCCCTCTGGAATGATGTCAAAATCTCGGGGTATGTCTTCTAAACGCCAATCTTCCTACGATAGAAACCAATACGACGAATATGAAGACGATGGCTTCATGGTGGACGACGAGGACGAGAATGAGGGAGAAAACCAAGATGATGAAGACGAGGAGGAGGAAGAAGAGGAAGAACTGGCAGGGGATGAAAGTGATAATGATGACATCAACGCCGAGCGCTTGAAACAACTCAAGAGAAGCGGTGCCTCGCAATATCGTGAAGACGTCAGCGGTGACGATAAAGGCGGTGACCAAAATGAAAATGACGACGAAAATGATGATGGCAGCGGACTAAAAAGGCGTAAAGTCGCTCTGCTCGATGAAGAGGATGAATAAAAACCATACTGGCCCATCAACAGCTAGGAAATCCTTTATTGTACATAATACGATGTCAACACCTATAATAACTAGCATGTATCAGTTACCCGGATTTTAGAACCGTTCAAAGTTTCACACTTAGTTCAAATCCCAACTCGCCCTTTTAAGATTCTCTTAGCAAAGACGTTAGAGAAACATCATTATACAACACTATACAATCCACTATGTCTTGGCAAGGTATGATATACCAATTGAGTCCCTTGGGCAAATTCGCACCCCAATATTTGTCGCTTACTAACTTTTAGCATAGCGTACACCGACAATCTTTTAGGCACTGGCAAGATTGACAAAGCGGCCATTTACTCCAGAGCTGGTGACTCTTTATGGGCCGCTTCCGGAGGCTTGAACCTGCCTGCCAACGAGATCACAGAAGTCGCAAATGGTTTTGAGAATCCTGCAGGGCTACAAAGCTCTGGCTTACATTTGCAAGGCCAGAAATTCATGCTCATTAGAGCCGACGATAGAAGTATTTACGGTAGGCATGATGCTGAAGGTGCCATCTGCGTGCGTACCAAGCAAACTATCTTGGTTGCTCACTATCCACCCGGAGTTCAGGCTGGTGAGGCTACAAAGATTGTCGAACAACTTGCCGATTACTTGATAAGCGTTTCTTACTGATCTAACACAGTTCGCTACCGCTTTTTGCAACTAAATACCCTAAGTCTACATATTTTCAAGAGCTGATAGCTAGGCAGAGATTTTCGAGACGTATGGGTCAATCTTTCAGTAATATTTAGTCTATTTAGGAGCACGGACAGCGCATCCGAATGGATAGATGATGATATTTTCCAAATCCCAAATATCTTGCTTAGCGAAAACATCACTATAGATAAGCTCTAGCGCTTCCTCCTTGGTCTTCGCTTCTATTTGTAGATGAGAGCCTGCGAAATTAGTGGGTTTTCCATCGGAGCCCACTTCATGATACAAGGCGCCGGCACATTTTAAGACACCTTTACCAAATGATTCGGTAACACCCTCCAAGTGCTGAGGTCTACAGGTAGATCTATCACTACCTTTCTTGTCGAAGACAATAGCGCACCATTCAACCATCTTTTTGGATTATATTGTTACAATAATTGTCAATTAGCTGGTAAACCTGCAATTGAGGTTCTTATGATCGCGATTAATCAAAACCAATCCGGTTATGTAGTGATTATAGTTCTGCCAATCCCACTTTTACATGTAGAAGCTTTTTCGTTCGTTGGGACATAAAGATACTCAAACACGTTTGTCTCACGTTTCTAAGTCCATCTAGCGATGAGCCCAGGCAACACAAACTGGCCATACCTAGACAACCAGTATTTGAGTGTCGACGTCGATTCAGTCATCGTTGAAAATTGGATATATGCGCATTGCTGTTCACGTTAACAGTCTACAATTTATAATGTCTAGAAAATTGACGTAGTCATTTACAATAGCGATTATTTCATTGGGTCTGATTGAGTAAAAGCAAATCAATCAACTACTATTGTTAGATGTAGCTGAAACTAAATAATAGTAAGGCTATCGTAATATCGTAATCTTCGTAATCTTCGTAATCTTCAACGACTTGGGTATTGTTAACCTTGGCTATATGACACAATGTCCAAGACCAAACCCAAACTGGAACACCTTTAATCCTAATGCAACGGACAAAACTTTCTTGATGAGGATTTTTCGCAGGGAGATTATGGCGTTGTCATATTTTTGGATTCGTGTGCTGGGTATTCGAAAAGTTCTGCTCCAGTCATCAGCACTCCGTCTTTTCTGTGCTCAATGTAGTTCGTTACCTTGGTTAGCGACAAATGCAAAATATGAAATGTGCATATTCTGTTTGATTGGCTATACCTCAGTTGAATTCACTAATTCTGTGCAGAATCTCTTTATTCTTGCCCCCGTCATGCCTTCGCTCATTTTTACGACGCGACGATGCTAGTTTCCTGGTCTTGTAGCTCGCATGTCCTTTCACACTAGCTTGTCCTTTCTCGTTGCCATACAAACTTGTGACAAAGTCCGATCCGATCAAAAATACTGGGCACAACCATAACGAGCTTTTGGGTATATACCTTACTATGGCCACCATTTTGATGGCAGCTTGACCCAATATTGATTTACAAGGCTGATTAGAATGAACAAGCCAGACAGGCTTTGCTTGATGCGCAGTTGAGAGGCAAAAAGACTAGTTGTGCGAATAATACATTGTTTTTACAATATTCGTAAAGTACAGAAATTTTTCTTAAGAACTTGCGATGAGATGAAATGAAGGTGCATTAAGTAAAATGATGTGAAAACTGTGTGTTTGAAGTGTTCTACAACGCTTATTGCATATCTTAATTCTACCTGGTCGGCTTCACAATCCACAGTGTTTTAACCATTTTTCATATTCGCGGTTGTTTGCTAAGTTTCTTAGTGCGTAAATGATCGATAATGTCCGAAGATATAGTACGAGGATTGCAGAAGCTGAGTATCAGAGGTTCCAAAAATGAGTGGAGTCTGAATTGTAAACAATTCGAACACATCAAACCTGCAACACATTCTTCTCAGAGTCTGCCGTTCTTTGAAGAGGTCGAAGAAGTGGGCACACTGACGCATTGGCTTGATACAGATGAAACTGTTCTTAGTAGTCAACAAGGTCTGGCCAATTTGGCGGATGATCTGTGTCACTTTATGCAGGATGGATCTCGCCTTAGTATTTCAAAGTACATTGGCCACGACATGCTCAAAAATTACGATAATTTCGTGCCGCTTACCACAGATCAACTTGAGAACATGACGGGTGTACGAAAGTTCATAGATCAGTGGAAAGGTAAAAATGGTCAGCAAAAACTAACAATCGTATGCTCCAGACATAATCTCATAGATCTGATAATGGCACCCTTCTCGGACCAAGCTGTCCACCTTAACGCTATCCACACAGGTGGCTATCTCCACATCTTTCCTGATAGGCAAAGCGTCGAGCAGTGCACAGGAATCCATTCAAAAGATGCTCGAATTAAAAAAATATGCTACAGTGGTTTCGAATTGGAGAATTTGATAACAGTGCCACCGACACCAAATCGTCGATCTGCTTTCTACTCAATCGTTCGTGGAAAAATAGATTCGAACATTGAATGTCTCTTCAAAGCCGAGATGGATTGTATAGATCCAATAGCCAATACCTACACCGAAATTAAGTGTTCTTCTGGCCTAAAACCTAGAAACACTTATCATCGGCTTAAACTGTTACGAATGTGGGTACAAACCTCACTCATACCGAGTACAGACCTGCTGATAGGTATAAGAGATCCGTACTACAACCAGCTAGCTTCGTTTGAACGGTATACCAGAGATCAATTGTATCGTAAGTTCAATAATTCAAATTTGAACTTCATACGACGCAACTACAACTACAACGCTAATGTTTCAGTGCAGTGGTTCGACCACATAATGAAATCGATTTGCAAGCTCATAACCCCTCACCTCCCGTCAGACAACTCTGAACTGACCTCCTTCAAGATAACCCTCACAAAAGATCTATGTCTGAAGCTTCGCAAGCTAGACAACACGCCGACAAATACAATGTTCTAGTTCTAAGTACTCGAGACAATGTGTAACCTACTTAGTCTTTTACCACATATAGGCGTTTTCTTATATCAATTCCCCGTGCGTGCATAATGTGCTATAGTTTCTGTTAAATCGCGAGCAATGCGCTCAAATTAGAGATTCTCAGCGGCGTTGAAGTTCATTTCTCATCAATCCTTTCTAGTCAATATGTAACGGTAGGTTTAACTGGACCCTTGAGCTTCAAATTTCTTCACTATTTTCACGAACAAATAATGAAATACTTCTTTACTTAAGCCATCACTCAACAAGAGTTTTAAGCTCTTATGGGGCATTTATGTGGATTCTGAGGTATGAATATGTTGCTGAAAATGGGGCTAAGATCAAAATCTCTTGTTGTTTAAAGCAAGCTACTCAGTACGGCATTGGGCGTTCCACCAAGAGCCCACTGCATATCAAAAATGATAAGAGTATTTCTCGCCAACACGTTCAGCTAGATGTCGACGACCATGACGTTCTGACGGTCAAAAACATAGGAAAGCTGACAAAAATCAGTGGCAAATCGGTCAAAGTGGGCCAAAGCGTTAAGTTTAGTTCGTTAGTCAAAGCCACTTTTGAGATGGGAGCTTCACCTGTCGTGGGCTCGGTTGCTTATGAGAAAGAACTATGGAAAATTCCACACGATTTGTCTGCCTCTGACACGGTCAAGAAGCAATTAGCACTTTATGGTGTACTTGCTACGGACTCGCTTTCTCCTAAAACTACAATTCAAATCATAAAACATCATCAAGAAAACTACAGTAACTGTTTGTTTGCACTGCTAAGTAACATCCCCATTCTGCGCGAAGGATTCATTGATGAATTCTTGAGAGTGGTAAGCACCATTCAGAATGATTTTGATTCTAAATGGGATGAAATAAAAGAGCGGAATGTGCAATTTCCGCAGTTCAAGACTCAACAATCTACCTTCAAGGGCCTCAACTTCCTAGTTACCAACAGGGGAGCGTTTGCAATTTTTAAACACATTGTCGACGCTGGAATGGGTACTCTTTGGCTCTGTGACGATATCTCAAAATTAGATTCCTTCGTTCGACAAAATGTGCGATCAGAAAAGATAATTATCCTAATTCATCTCAATGACAGCACGTCTTCGCTACTGACGCTAGGCGAGCATGGCATTTCAGGCATCAAAGAAGCCAAAGCATTGAGATTGGAAGCTCAGAGGCTGGGTCTCAAGACGTACGATGTGAACGATGTTGTTAATGCGGTATTGATGAACAATATTTCGTCACTGCTCGAGAGAATACCAACGCAGGACCGACCATTAAAAAATTTAACAAATGCTTCGTTGCGTGAAAAAGCCCTTCAGGCCCCAGATGTCAATTCCCAAGTAGTCCGTTCTCCCGAAACAGAACAATCACATTACCCTGCAAAGCTGAAAAGGGCTAATCGCCAACGCATTATGTCTCTCAATAGCTTGTCTTTTTTTGGTGGTGGGTCCTCGCTTTCAAAGGATGCAAATTTGAGAGAGAAAGATGCCGGTACGTGCGATTCTCGACCAGCTGAAAATGAATTCATCGCACACGACGTCGACGAACAGCCGCCATTAAAGAAACCCCATTTAGAGTCATCGGATCCTGTACCAAATTCACCGACACCCTCTGACTTCAAAGACATCATTCCCCCTTCGAAAAGATTGCATGATTCAGATACTGCTGATAACATCGAAACATCCTTATCCGGTGTTAAACGCGCACGTTTACCTGGGAAGAAAGAAGTGTCAAAACCTCAGGGTAATCAAGCCGCCTCTACCAGCTGTGATGCAGCTGACAGTTCTGTAAACATTCCAAATGAGAAAGAAATCAAAAATTCAGTATCAATAGTCCAAAGCCCCATGGAGAATGATAGCTTTCCCGTGGTCAACAACACTTTAAGAGGTGCCAAGCGCTCGGTATCGTTTGTTCGGGCTATCCAGGAAACGAAATCGCATGAGGTCGACAGACTAAAAGAAAAAATGGCAAATGTTCAAGGTGAGGAGCTCACTGAGGAGGCTATAATGCGACTTGACAATCTTGCTATTGTTGAGACTAAAGACCTTCTCAGATCTAAAGATGCATCGAATAACAGTTTAGACACAAGTACCAATTCTCTTTGGGCAGGCAGGAAAAACTTCAAGAAATTTGTCAAACTACGGCCTTCACGATCGTCAAAAGCAAGCCCCGGCAGCGTTAGCGACTCTATTCGAAATAAAGCATACTTAATCACGAGGGAGTACGTTCCTATGCGCCAGTACGATGGTCGAAGATCTGCGTCACCCGATGAAAGCTTCTCGAATACAGACCAACCTGCAGAGGAGGAGGTCACAGCATTAAGTGCTGCTGAACAACTGGACGCAGATTTTGGAGTTGAAGTTAACGACGAACCCAGATTTTCTTTCACCAGTCAGCGCCATCACAACCATATTCAACAAGCCGCTCCTGACAGCCCACGTCCTGGCAACGATCAAGGGCTCTTCATAGTCGACGACGATGATTCTCAAGAACGACATGGCCCAAGTACTCCGCCAAAAAACAATGTTCCCAAACCAGACAGGCAGGCTACGCTCCAGACGAAGCCACATGCGAAGTCCTCCAGAAACATAGCACCTGGGGACAGTGACGACGATAGTGATGATGAGCCGCGCTTTCAATTTCAATCTAGGAGGAATTTGTAGAAAGGTTTTACATCATAATCATGCATCAGTTACATTAACACTTATGTACATACTCTTTTTGCATAGCATAGCATTTCTAATTTACAGACATAAACTAATCGAACGAGAACCAAGGTGGGTTATGAGTTCGCTTAGGGCCTCGTTCTTGAGCGAGTTCGTGGATTCTGTTGAAATCTTCGTTTGATAGCTCAAATTGTTGCAAGTTGGACACGATCCTCTCCGGCGTCTTGGATTTGGGCAAAACAGCATAGCCCCGTTTCAACCCCCAATTGATGAGCACTTGAGCAGGTTCCACATGATAGCGCTTTGCGATTTCACGGATGACAGGTTCGTCAATGAATGGAGCACCATCAGAACCAAGCGGAGAGTATCCTTCCATCAAAATGCCTTTCCCTCTGCAGAAATTAAGCATTTCATCTTGCGGAAGAAAAGGGTGAGCCTCAATCTGGTTTGTTGCTGGCACAATCTTGTTTTCTGGGGAGTCAAGGATTTTTTGTAAATGCGCAATAGAACAGTTGGAGACCCCTATGGCTTTAGTAGTGCCTCTGGCTGGAAGTTGTTGCATTAACTCCCATGTCTTCACATGGTCCCACTCGGTGTCAACGTCCGGTTTTTTGTCAGCATCCATGGGAATTATCATGACGTTCTTGGTCTTCAAACGATCGGTCTTGAACGCCAGGGGCCAATGCATCATGAACAAGTCAACGTAGTCCAGTCCTAGCCTTTGCAAGGATTGTTCTAACGCCCCTGCAGGGTTGCGATGCTGCGTGCTCCAAAGTTTCGTAGTCACGAACAACTCCTCGCGTGGCACTTGCGAATCTCGAATGGCTCTTCCAATAACCTGTTCATTCATGCACACGGCTGCAGAGTCAATGTGTCGATAACCGGCCTCTATGGCTTTGAGAACCGCCTTGTAGCCATTATCCTTGGACGAGCGCCACGTTCCAAGCCCAAGCAATGGAATCCGGGCTCCTGTGTTGAGCGTAGCAGTAGCAGTACATCTCTTTAACACAGCAGACATTCTCGAGATAATGGAGTTGGTACTTCATGCAAACTTACTCCTAGCCAAAAAAAAAATAAACCCAGCTCCTTTTAATCAAATATTCTCTGAAATTAGGCAAAAGACAACATTAAGGGAGGCAATTGAACACACTATTTGCGATTTAGGTTGTATCTTATAATTTTCTTTCGATAGCTCATTACAGGAGGAAAAATCTCGAAATTCATCTCTTCGTGACTAACCTAGGCCAAGTATCGCCGACATAGCTTGTAGCTGGCGTGTTGGGCTTTTAGCCACCATCTCTGTAGCAGATTCTTGTGCTTCAAGTCTTGTTCTACATCGTTGACATCCACAATGTACTTAGGATGACGAAATAGTCTCTGAACGAAAGCCATGATGATAAAGTTGAAGTAAAATCTGGACGCCAACGCTAGCAATGTGATCAAGATGGTCAGGAAAAATTCAGCACTCTGAGATGCGCTCTGGGAATCGAGCGTGTCGCCTCTCTTGTACTTGGATTGCAACTCGGGGGTTTGGGATTGTTGAGTTTGGGAGTTGGGGTCTGTAAGCTCGCCATGCTGGGCGGAAAACCACTGTCCACTGAACCACAGCGTGAAGAAACAAGTGAGCACAGTGTCAGCGCAGAAAACCACTAGCGTGAGCGAATACATCAGCAGCTGTGGCTTGTAGATCTGTACCAGCGCCGACGAGTATACCAGCACGGTACAAACGGAACTCAGATACAGTAGCCATTGCATGGTGTCGAGCGCGTGCCCAGTAAATAGACCCAGGATCCCGTAGAAACCGCTGCACTTGTTCAATAGGGTGAAAGCGAGCGCCAATTCGACGCCCATGTAAAGGGGAAACACGCCTAAAAACAACTACACATAGAAGCACATAAATGGTTAAAAAGCTGGTCCTGAGAGATCGCGATGCGATGTGGAACCGCGTCTGATACACGAACGGTATATCGGTCGATCGCGGCTGAAAAGGCTCAATCTATACATACTTTGGGGAGGTAAGCCATTGCAAACGTTTGGGAGGTCTTGAAACGGGTTTTAACGAAGCCTTTTTTCGAATCGAGGATGGTCTGTGAGTTTTGAAGATGCAGGATTTGAAAATTTGAAGATTTTTGAAAAAGACGCCCAAGTAGTCAAAAGCTCATCGGGTAGCTTTCATTCGTATAACAACGCTCTCGTAACCATTTCAGGCAGATCAAGATGGGCCTAAACACTCAAATGCAAAATCTGAGTGTCTCAGACAGGTTTGATCCACACCCTGATCATATAAATACGCAGGTTCTCGACAAACATGCGCATAACATCAAGACCGATGAACTCTCTGTAACCAGGGCCAAGACTAGCAAAGACAAGGCCAACAGAGCGACCGTCGAAAATGTACTAGATCCCAGGACGATGCGGTTTCTACACGCACTCACGAGCAGAGGCGTTATTTCTGAGTTCAACGGTTGTCTGAGCACCGGGAAAGAGGCCAACGTTTACCATGCTTTTGGCAGCTACGAAGGTGAGGACAGAAAGACGGGACATAGACGCGAACTGGCGATTAAGATCTACAAGACTTCGATTCTGGTATTCAAAGATCGTGAGCGGTACGTGGACGGTGAATTCCGTTTCAGAAACTCGAGATCCCAACATAATCCTCGTAAAATGATCAAAGTTTGGGCCGAGAAAGAGTTTCGCAATCTCAAGCGTATTTACCAAAGTAAAGTGGTGCCGGCTCCGGAACCGCTGGAGGTCAAATCCAATGTTTTGGTCATGGAGTTTCTTAGCAGAGGCGATGGGTTTGCCTCACCTAAGGTGAAGGACTATCCTTACAAAGACAGCGAGGAGATATTATTTTACTACTATACTATGGTTGCGTATATTCGGCTTCTGTACCAGGTTTGCCAACTGGTGCATGCAGACCTGTCGGAATATAATGCGATTATTCACGAAAAGAAGCTGTATATCATTGACGTCTCCCAAAGTGTTCAACCCGAGCATCCGATGAGTTTAGACTTTCTACGAATGGATATCAAAAACGTCAACAGCTATTTTGAACGAATGTCTATCGATATTTTCTCTGAGCGGGTTATTTTCCAGTTCGTAATATCTGAAACTCTCGACAAGTTCACCGGTGATTACAATTCTTCGGATGATCTTGTAGAGTACATGGCTCGAAATCTACCGATTAAGAGCACCCCAGAAGACGAAGCTGAAGACGAAGTGTTTAGGTCACTACATTTGGTAAGAAATTTGGGTGGACTAGAAGAAAGGGACTTCGATCGCTTTACTCTTGGGAAGTTCGATCTCCTAAAAAGTCTTATTGCAAATGATAATAAAAAGAACGCTAAGAACTTTACCGCTTCAGAGCAATTCGAGTTATCGTCTTCTAGCGACGAAAACAGTGATTCTGAAGATGTAAGTGGCAGTGATAGTGACGAAGAAGATTCCGATTCTGATTCCGACAGTGAGTATTATGAGAAGAATAAAGAGCTAAAGGGTAAAAAGTATGAGGACAAAGACTCCAAGAAACAACGTAAGGATGACGCCAAAGATGCGAAACGAGAGAGGAGAAAGACTAAAGTAAAGAAGCACATCAAAAAAAAGCTTATCAAGAAGACGAAATCGAAAAAGTGAGTTCATGTCATGGTGTATATTATTTTTTAAATATAACCCAGATACCTATTTACATGGAACCTCCGCTTTGATTTTGACCTACCAACCCTGCCAATTCCAGTAACGCCCTATCATCATTGATGCTTTTTAGATTGATTCTTTGTCTTCTCTGAGCTTCGGCTTCTTCCCATTGCCAGTTTTTCATTTGCTCCTCGAGTTCCTTCTCCCCGCCGCATCCCCATACCTCGATATCCTGTATCAAAAACTTATGCTCGCTGGTTCCATCCAATAAGACACCAGGGTTCATACTTCCCCCGCGACCAACATTTCTGAACGCCCCAAATTCTAAATTCGAATCAATTGTAAGAGAGACGTTACCGGGAATGTACTTCACATTTGAATTTTTTACGACAGGTTGAGAGCTCCCTACTCCAAGCCCGCCACCCAACGTGTTGAAACATATGTTGCCAGACCTGCTAGCTCTATAAATTTCTTGTACGGGCGAGAGCTGCACTATTGTGGTTTTATTATCACCAAATAGCTCCGAGTTGGTAATTCTCCAGGGCTGGTTGACGTAAACCGCGAACATTAATTTTTTTTTACCTGTGAACGGAGGCAGGATATCTTGATCTTCATCCTTCAAACGTGGATAATCGTCCAGAAATTTCTGAAATCTATGATTTTTAGAGTTAGCGTACTCCTTGTCGTCCGATATTCTTGTTCCGTTGATTAGCAAAATGGATGGCGCCATCCATTTGAAGACTTTTGATTGAAATGATCTCATCGAAAAGCCGCTATCTCTTCCAACATATAACTTCTGAAGCCTAGAAAAGACCAGCTCTTTAGGCCAAAATGTAGCAAGCTGTGACAACAGCGGTTCAGTGACAAGTTTGGACTCCACAGCTGGAATATTAAGATCATTGATGTCCACAAGATCCCTTTCTAGGTACAAGACGTGCTCCATCATAATTGTTAAGGGTAAGAGCAAGTTTGGACATGCGGACGAAACGGTAGCTTGAAACTGTGCGTATGTGACTACACTTCTCAGAGTGTACTGTGAGGTCACTATTGAGGGATTCATGGTTCTTATTAGGTTTAGCGCGAAGACTTTAAACGAATCCCAACCTTTTGAAACGTCACTTTCGAGTCTTGAGTTTTTCGTCAAAGCAAACTTGGACAACCGCAACATCAGCGTCACGAACTCCAGCATTGCATCTGCCGGCACTGTGAGCTCTTCAATGCAAACGTTGTTGAAAGTGGCTATGATCTTGGGCACATCAAGCGACTCCTCAGAAGCAGGAGTGAGCGCCAGTTCTTTAACGTTTTTATTGAGCGCCAAAGCGATATACACCAGCTTTGTAACGTCATAAGATTTGTTATGAACGTATTTCACGCATCTTTCCTTGCTCAATAGCACGCAGCTTTTTAAGACGCCCACGTACGTTACGTTTTCGTAACAGTCATTAATCATAGGAAAATTCGACAGTGTTTGGACGAAACTGAACAAAAGGCTGGCGAGATTTTCATTCACATTCTCCAGTCTCAATAATTTCATCAATTCGTCACTTGTAAGTGTGTCTTCTAGGGATTTCCCTTGAATATTGGCTCTAAAGGAAATCAACTCCGGTGCTGTGACAGATTTAATTGCCCGCTTGTCGTAACTCATCAATATATCCTTTTCATTTTCGAACTGAGGCTTGCTGCCAGATTCGACCGAAGCAGTCTGGCCCATGGTAGAATAATGTCAATGATAATAGCTCCTTATGAACTTGGGGCAAACTTCAAAACGTCTTCCTTTTAAGGATTTTACATAGGTTTAGACGCTATTTTAATAATTGCAGGACTCATTTTTTACGTTAGCCGCTAATGTCCAGTAGAGATGAAAAGCTGTGAGAATGAATAGTCTGTCTACACTATAGAAACTCCACAATACCACAAGGACCTCAGGCTGCTGCTTGAGTTTCCTTTGACTCTTTTTCTCGCTCTGTTCGTTCTCGGTCGATGTGCGGGGGCAGTTGAATACGAAACAAACAAGTGTTTTGATGTTTTACGATGTGTGCAAAAAGTCCTTATTACCGCCTCAAGACTCATTTCAATTCATTGAATATCAATCTGGACTATTATTGTGACGCAAAGTTCAAAAATGAACTATGCCATTACGTGAACTATATAGTCAGCGCGAAGATATCCGCTTCCTTTACGAGAGTGAAATAAGCAATTGAACAAGACCGACACAGACGGTCAACAAAGTACTCTAAGCCCCGACATAACAGAAGCAAAAGGCCCTGAAGTGGTCTCGAACTGCATTTTGGGGAGCTGAAGCAAAAGCATAAGAATGATAATGTGTGCAACAAGGACTTTAAGAGCAAAGGTAGATGCATGAGCAAAAACCAAAAGTCTAACAGGGTCAAGAACGGTATAAAAGTTCCTATGAACAAAACAGTAATCGAGTAAGTATCATTGGATGAATACTCAACACTTTTTACATTGCATTTGAAGCAAAAAAATAAGAGCATTTGTTTGTCAGGCCAGACAACTTCTACGTTAGTGCCTGCCACCGCTTTTTCTATTTGTGGGCCGACTAGAAATGAGGCGTAAATTTTAAGGCATTTGATGTTCCCGAGTGTTGAATGTATTCAATACCTCGATTCAATCACAAAGGCTTAAACTGGGGCTGAAAAATCTTGACTTTTACAATCTCAGAACCAAACGAAATGAAAAAAGGCTCATCTGTAAGATTAAGGTCAGGGTCTTTTACATTGCGCTGGTTGGTAGTAACTTGCGGTGTCCAGCATATGCGTTTCACGCATTGCGAAGATGAAATCAATGACATTTCCAGTTGCAAATTCAATGATGACGGTCATTCCTAGAATGCAGTTCATTGCCTATCCAGGTAACCGCGATAACCTCTTATTTCTCTCAAGCGCTCATTTCCAAGCTTGTTCGTTGAGTGTAACTCATCATGTGGGAAAAAAATGGTAAATACAAATTTTACAAGCTCATCGCATGTCATCGGGTCAATACATAGCACCTTTTACTAGAGCAAGTGGTATCATAAAGCATCATCCAGTATGTCTAAAGACTCCAGTGCAAACAAGGAAGGATCTAATGATCCCAGATTTGCGAGTGTTCATAACGACCCAAAATTCAGAGAGACCAAAGCCAGAAAGTATAAAATCAAGCTGGATGACAGATTTAGCAAGAAAGATTTAGAGTTCAAGCGTAAGGCCAGAGTAGACAAGTATGGTAGACGGTTGCACGATGAAGATAGCAAGGATACGAAAGATTTTGAAAAATATTACGAGAAGGAAGAAGAGCAAAAGCTAGAAGAAAGCAGTAGTGACGAAGACAATGTGGTCGATGGCAAGGTCGCTGAAAAAGGCTTGCTTTTGGACAGGGCCCGCGGGGAAGTGCCCAGTGATTACGTTTCCTCTGCAGATGAAGGGTCGTCTTCTTCTGAATCTGAAGCGGACACCGAAGACAGTGACGTCGAGGGCGAAGAATCCGAAGTCGAAATCGAACAAAGCAAGCCCGAATCAGGAGAAAGCAGCAAGACGCTAGCGGTTGTAAACTTGGATTGGGACCACGTCAAGTCGGAAGATCTGATGATTACCTTCACCAGTTTTGTTCCCAAGGGCGGTAAAATTGTCAGGATCGCAGTCTACCCTAGCGAGTTTGGTAAAGAGAGGCTTCAACGTGAAGAACTCGAGGGCCCACCGAAGGAGATTTTCAAGAGCAAAAAGAAGAGTAAGAGCAGTAAAGGTGACGATAGCGACTCCGATGTGGACGTTAAAGATCTGTATGAAGAAGGCGATGCTGAAGACTACGACGTCAAATCATTGCGTCGCTACCAGTTGGAAAGACTCAGATACTACTACGCTGTGGTTTACTGCAATAATGTCGAAACTGCTGTAGCTATATACAAGAACTGCGATGGCACTGAGTTTGAATCCACCGCCAACATGTTTGACCTCAGATACGTTCCAGATGAGATGGATTTTGACGATAAACCTAGAGACGAGTGCTCCAGTATGCCAAAGAATTACAGGCCTGCGCTATTCAGCACAGATGCACTCCAGCACTCCAAAGTGAAGCTGACTTGGGATGAAACTCCGGCAGATCGTGTCGCTATGGCTAAGAGAGCATTTACGCAAAAGGAAGTTGACGAAATGGACTTCAAAGCGTATTTGGCCTCTGATAGTGAAGATTCGGAACCGGAAGATAATCAAGATTTGAAGAATAAACTTAGGTCGCTGGCAAACCTATCAGCTCAAGTTGGTAATAAGTCTCTCTTTGACAAGGAAGCCGAAGAAGGAGAGAGTGATGTGGACATGCAAATTACGTTTGCACCTGGCCTTGCAGAGGGTGGTGGAGATGCCGCTGAAGGTGCAGAGGACAAAATTGAGGAGAGTACAGTTGATAAGGTGAGACGCAAGGAAAAAGAACGTAAAAAGATGAGAAAGGACAGAATTAAGGAACTCAAGAAAAAGGCTGAGGACGATAAAAGACAGAAGCTCAAAGAGTTGAAGACAAAGAAACATTCACCTGTTGAAGAGGGTGACAGCAAGTCTGCTGCCGAACTAGAGCTGTTGATGATGGACGACGAAGAGGATTCCTCCAAGATAAACAACAAGGCACACTTCAACATGAACGAAATTGTGAGGTCCGAAAAGGAAAAGGGCAAGAAGTCGAAGTACCAGGACAAGAGGAAGATCACCGAGGATGAGTTCAAACCAGATTTGAACGATCCTAGATTCAACGAAGTATTTGAAGACCACGATTTTGCCATTGATCCTTCGCAACCCGAGTTCAAAGGTACGACTGCCATGAAGCAAATCTTGCAAGAGAGAAACAAGCGGTCATACAAGAGCAAAAACAAAAAGAGAAGTGTTGATGACTTGGCCAAAGACACTGGTTCCGATCTCAAAGGACTAGTTAGCAAGATTAAACGGTCTTCCAATATCAAAAAAATGAAGAGGCAAAATAAGTAAAAGTTGAGTACAGGCACTTGATAAAAAAAAATTGTACATAGAATCTAGTAAGGCACAACCATCGGGTTATATTAAACATCCAAATTAATAGGAACGACGAAATGTTAGATCTTGGTATTAGCCACGCTTTGGCGGCCAGCCAATTTTCAAGTACAAAAGAATAAAAATAAAAGCCCTGTAGGGGGCTCGAACCCCTAACCTTATGATTAAGAGTCATACGCGCTACCGATTGCGCCAACAAGGCTCTTAAACTTGATGAAATGGGAGGCAAATGGAAAGTTTACATTATTTTTGTACAGTCACATTTTTTATACGTCTTAAGTTTTAGAAGGCGGCAAAGCATTACTTCATGGCCTCAATTTCAATCGGCATTTTATCAATAGACTAAAAGATGTCTTTGGTCGCCGGTTACAGCTCCGAATCCGATTCAGATTCCGCAGGAAACCTCAATGGATCTACAGTAGAGAATTATAAATTGACAAGTTCAAGTAGTGATGCCAGAGGCAGAGGACACTCTGCAAATGAGCTTAATACAGATGCAGAAAATGTCAAGGTCAAAAGAGGTCATAATGGACATGAAGAGTTGATTCATGTTGACAAACGTAGGAAACGCAAAGGGAAAGGTCCTTGGGCGTCTTGGTCATCTTCTGAGGAAGATGAGGAAGATGCAAGTGCTGATCAGGCTAGCCTCGAACGCAAGGCTAGCACAACAGATACAATCTATCGAGAACAAGACATCGAAATACAGGAGCCAGACGACGACTCTAGTACTATCCTGGAGAAAAGTAGCTTTTACGGAACTTCAGTGGTAGACTATCAAGGCCGGGGCTTTTTACATCCTCCTATGGACGTTAACGTCGATTTCACAAAAGATCAACTGTCTTCGCGCAACTACCTGCCGAAAAGACTAATACACACATACCAGGGCCATCAAAATGGTACCAATGTGGTACAAACACTGCCGCGTACGGGCCATTTATTTTTGTCAGGTGGTAATGACAACAAGATCAAGATCTGGGACATGTATCACGATCGGCAATTGTTGCGAGACTACTCCGGTCATACCAAAGCTGTTCGGGATGTGAATTTCAATAAAGACGGATCTGAATTCGTTAGCGTGTCTTTCGACCAGCAAATGAAAATTTGGGACACTGAGACCGGTAAGGTCAAACATAGATATAAATTCGCGAGCACGCCCAATTGTGCCGAATTTCGTCCCTCCGATTCTAGCGAGTTGATTGTGGGACTTTCCAATAATGAAATAAGACATTATGACTTAAGAATCCCGCATAAACAAGGTCTGGTGCAGATTTATGATCATCATCTATCGGCTATTATTGCATTGAAGTATTTCCCTGATGGATCGAAACTTATCTCTTCCTCTGAGGACAAGACCATGCGCATTTGGGAGAACCAAGTTAATATTCCCATTAAGCAAATAAGCGACACTGCTCAGTATTCAATGCCTTACATTGACATCCATCCGGAGCACAATTATTTCGCGTCTCAAAGCATGGATAATGCTATTTATGTATTTTCCATGAAACCCAAGTATAAGCGGCATCCAAAAAAGAGATTTGAAGGTCATAAATGCGCTGGTTTTGGTATCGGCTTCGGGTTTTCACCAGATGGTCAGTTTATTTCTTCGGGAGATACCCAAGGCCGAGTTTTTATATGGGATTGGAAAACAACTCGATTATTGAAACAGCTTGAAGTGCCTGACAAGAAAGCCATCGTCACAGTTGCATGGGCGCCGCAAGAAACAAGCAAAATGCTTTGCGCTGGCAATGGCGAGAAAATATATTTGTATGACTAAATGAGGCGTGAACTTACATGAATTTACTTACGGATCTTAAGCATAGAATGATACTGACTTGGATTTTCTCGCTTGGACTTCACCAATAGCTTCAACGAAATCTTCATGCTTGACTTGCGTCTGGCCATTTCTTAGAGCTATCATACCTGCTTCAACAGAAACTGCTTTCAATTGTGCACCATTAAATTCGTCTGTAGATCTTGCAAGTTCTTGCCAGTTAATGGAATCATCTGTAGTCATTTTTCTAGAGTGAATCTGTAAAATTTGAGCTCTTGAGTCTTCTGAAGGCAATGGGAACTCAATTTTACGATCCAATCTACCAGATCTCAACAGGGCTGGATCGAGAACATCAACTCTGTTAGTGGCAGCTAGCACTTTAACTCTATCATCAGAACCAAAACCATCCAATTGATTCAACAATTCCAACATGGTTCTTTGCACTTCCCTGTCACCAGATTTCTCAGAGTCGAACCGCTTAGTACCAATGGCATCAAGTTCGTCAATAAAAATAATCGTGGGCGCCTTTTCTTTGGCCAATGCAAAGGCATCACGGACCAACTTGGAACCCTCGCCGATGAACATCTGAACTAATTGCGGAGCCGCCAGTTTCAAAAATGTGGCATTTGTCTGGGCAGCACATGCTCTTGCTAGCAAAGTCTTACCTGTACCTGGAGGACCATACATAAGGGCTCCTTTGGGTGCCCTGATCCCCATACTTGTGAATTTTTCGGCCTGCTTTAAAGGAAGCACAATGGCTTCAACAAGTTCCTCGATCTGTTTATCCAGCCCACCAACGTCAGAATAGGTTTCGGTGGGTTTTTCGTCCACCTCCATAGCTTTGACACGCGAGTCAAACTCCGAGGGCAGTGTGTCCAGCACTAGGTAAGAGTCCTTGTTTACGCCAACCAAATCATTAGGTTTTAGTTTTTCAGGGTCAACAAGACCCACCATGGGCAGAAAAACGGTTTGCCTCGACGAAGTCTTTACGACAGCTGCCTTACCCCTGGCAGTGTTGTCCAGGTTTACATTTCCACCTTGGGTTGTCGATTCCCTATGTTGTTCATCTTCCAGCTCGTCCATGTCCATGATTTCTACCACATTTGATACCAGATACGGCAATTGGCGATTATTCTTGATTTTCTCTTTGTTATCTTTGATCTTCTCCAGCATTACATTGTTCTCATGCGATAGTCTCTGCAGTTCTGATCTGAATATCCGAAT
The DNA here is from genome assembly GCA_900074755.1 of Lachancea nothofagi CBS 11611. Lineage (NCBI taxonomy): Eukaryota > Fungi > Ascomycota > Saccharomycetes > Saccharomycetales > Saccharomycetaceae > Lachancea > Lachancea nothofagi. The sequence continues at coordinate 2,058,775 of LT598447.1, forward strand.
CTCGTTATCCAGCAGTTTAGTCCTGGTTTGTAGCTCTGCGGTGGGTAAATTCAAGATCTCTTGGTCGATTTCGACATCCCCTGGCAATTGCTGTGTCTCCAATTCCTCTAAAGTTGCCATCTTGGTGTGTGATCAGAGCTGGTCTTCTTGTGTTGTTGAAGAGCGGTTAAGATACAATTCAAAGGTTTGCCACCGGGGGAACTTCAAGTTGATGGCGCATCATATCCATATCATAATGTACGCAGTGTAAAAAAAGTTGACATAACTACTAGTTATAAAGCAATCTGAAAGAACGGGCGCGAAGGCGTCAACCATTAGCCCCTGTCAAGCGCCGTATGTTTGTTACTTCGAGGACCCGCCATTGCAATCTACTTCAGGGCCATTCTGGGGCCTTTCGAAAAGTGGGCAGTTTCGTATAGTCACTTTCGACGATATTTTTGGGCAGATTTCGCCATGGCATTGTAGGCGTACCCACTACTCTCATCACATCCAATGTCTCTAGTTCACTTGAGCAAATTACGCCCGTAGGACGTCTCTCTCTCTCTTTATCTTTGTTTCTTTCTCTCTCTTTTCTTATAGTATACAGGAAGGACTGTTACGTAAAACAAAAAAAGCTTTTGCTCGCTTCTCCATTCTTATTGCTTATGCTTTTCCAACTCGGACCGCAGCTCTTTGGTGAAGTCGTCGTCCACTTCCACGTCGTCCCAATCTTCTTTCCAAAGATTCGACTGCACGTTTGAAGCTTCTTTAACTGTTTCCGAATCTGGCCATGTGTCGACCGGAAAGTCTTCGAATTCGTCGTCCTCTTCTAGCGTTTTCTTGTGTTCTTTTTCTAGACTCATGGTTATTGGTATGTAAAGTGTGGCAGATGAGTGTTGAATTGTATAGAGAAGAAGTTCAATTCAAGGTATTAGAGGGTTCTTATTACTTGCACAGACTTCTTTGCCACTATATTTATATACGTTTATACGACAGTGTCGAATAGACGAGTATGACAAGAAATCTAAACTTGAGCAAGCATTCAAAGCGGGAGTAAACGCACGCATTAAAACAGAGTGTTTCATGTTGACGAGATAGGTCTTTTTTTCTTTTTGATATTACAATCTGTTTACAAGCAAGAACTTTGTGCTACGAGTCTAGCAACCTTGATTGCAATGCCCATTAGGTCAAGCCCGTCCATTAAATGTCACAAAATTGCGATGCCTTCTCAAGGTCAACTCCAATAGCTTCTACCAAGCTCCAAAGAAAGCTGGAAATGATCTTTTTTTATTTTATCATTTTGTACTAATGTGTCATGTAGTTTTTGAAGTTCAATGTACCATAATTTCTTCCAATGCACAAATGAGGCTTTTCTTCGCAGCTGTTTCTTGCGCATAGGGTCTGCACAATATTATCAAGAGATTCCATAGCCTCGAGTCACTGCTTTTATTTTTAATATTCATTTCAACACTACTACCACGAACTCCATTTCAATTGTCAAAAAAAAAAATTTGATCTCATCTCATCGCATAGCTAGAAATTGGAATCTCACTAAGAAAACTTTCCATTCGTCACGCTCTTGTTTACCGTGAACACATATTAGCAAGCTAAGTGTGCAGGAGCTTCCTCTTCTCTTTGAAATCACATAGGCCTTGGTTCTAGCGCGAAAATGAAGGAAGTAGTAGTTGATATAGCGCCCAAAAGGATCAAGGGCCTAGAATTCAGTGCTCTCTCTGCAAGCGATATCGTGGGACAATCTAAGGTAGAAATTTCTACTAGGGATCTCTACGATCTAGAAAATGGTAGAAAACCAAAAGATGGTGGAGCTTTAGATACTAAAATGGGAGTGTCGTCCTCGCACGGTGAATGTTCGACATGTCATGGTAACTTGGCCTCATGTCACGGACACTTTGGACACATCAAGTTATCGCTTCCAGTGTTCCACGTCGGCTACTTTAAGGCGACCATCCAGGTCTTGCAAGCGGTGTGCAAAAGCTGTGCTGCCTTGTTACTCTCAGAAGAAGACAAGAGACAGTTTTTGTCCGAGCTTCGTCGTCCCGGAATAGATAATCTTAGAAGAATGGGTATCCTCAAAAAGGTTGTGGATCAGTGTAAGAAACAAAGACGGTGCCTGAAATGTGGTAACTTGAACGGTGTGGTTAAAAAAGCCGCCGCGGGATCAGGTTCCGCTTCACTCAAGATTCTGCACGACACTTTTAGATGGGTTGGCAAAAAATCAGCACCAGAAAAGGATAAGTGGGTTGGTGACTGGAAAACAGTTTTATCTCATAACCCTGAGCTCGAGCGATACGTGAAAAAATGCACTGATGACCTCAATCCTCTAAAAACCCTCAACTTATTCAAACAAGTCGCACCCGAGGATTGCGAATTGTTAGGTATTGACAGTTCAGTCAAATCGGGGAGACCCGAAACTTACATTTGGCGATATTTGCCTGCTCCGCCGGTGTGTATTCGTCCCTCGGTAATGATGCAAGACTCCCCAGCATCTAATGAAGATGATTTGACTGTGAAACTAACAGAAATTGTGTGGACCTCTTCTCTAATCAAGGCTGGGCTGGAAAAAGGTATATCGATCAATAACATGATGGAGCAGTGGGATTACTTGCAGCTAGCCGTAGCAATGTACATCAATTCGGACTCAGTCAATCCCGCCATGATGCCAGGAGGAAACACTGGAGCGAAAACTAAGCCTATTAGGGGTTTCTGCCAGAGACTTAAAGGTAAGCAAGGACGTTTCAGAGGTAATCTTTCTGGTAAACGTGTGGATTTTTCAGGCAGAACTGTTGTATCACCAGATCCGAATCTATCCATTGATGAGGTGGCAGTTCCAGATCGTGTGGCCAAAGTTTTAACATATCCAGAGATGGTCACTCGTTACAATAAACAAAAACTGCAAGAGCTGGTTATCAATGGGCCAAATGAGCATCCCGGTGCCAATTATGTTCTCAAGAAGAATGAAGAAGCAAGGCGCAACCTGCGTTTTGGTGATAGAATGAAACTTGCTAAGAATCTGCAGTATGGTGATGTAGTTGAAAGACACTTAGAAGATGGAGATGTGGTTTTGTTCAACAGACAGCCGTCTTTACACAGACTTTCGATTCTATCGCATTTTGCTAAAATTAGACCTTGGAGGACCTTCCGGTTGAACGAATGTGTGTGTACGCCTTATAACGCCGATTTTGACGGTGACGAAATGAATCTACACGTCCCGCAAACGGAAGAGGCAAGGGCAGAAGCTATCAACTTGATGGGTGTAAAGAACAATCTGCTAACGCCTAAATCTGGAGAACCGATCATTGCAGCTACCCAAGACTTTATCACGGGTTCTTATTTGATTTCTCACAAGGATTCCTTTTACTCACGGACCGAATTTGTCCAATTACTCTCTATGATGTCTGATGGTAACTTACAATTCGATTTACCTCCACCATCCATCATGAAACCTCATTACATGTGGACTGGAAAACAAGTTTTCTCCCTCCTTATAAAACCTAACAAGGACTCCTCGGTCGTCATCAACTTAGACGCGAAGAACAAAGTTTATATTCCACCAAAGAGAAAAGAGTTTCCAAACGAGATGTCCCAAAATGACGGATATGTCGTGATTCGTGGCTCTCAAATTCTGAGTGGTGTTATGGACAAATCTGTCTTGGGTGATGGTAAGAAACATTCGGTATTTTACACTATTTTAAGAGATTTTGGGCCTAAAGAAGCGGCATATGCTATGAATAGAATGGCCAAACTGTGTGCGCGGTTTTTGGGTAACAGAGGTTTCTCTATAGGTATCAACGACGTGACGCCTGGGTACGAATTAAAGCAGAAAAAAGAAAGCATGGTCGAAGAGGCATATGCGAAGTGTGATGATTTGATTGACCAGTTTGACAAAGGCAGATTAGAGACGCAACCAGGTTGTAATGAAGAACAAACCCTGGAAGCTAAGATTGGTGGTCTACTATCGAAGGTCAGAGAAGAAGTAGGGGAAGTTTGCATCAATGAGCTGGATAACTTGAACTCTTGTTTAATTATGGCCAATTGTGGTTCCAAAGGTTCCACACTTAACGTCTCCCAGATGGTGGCAGTTGTGGGTCAACAGATTATCTCTGGTAATCGTGTCCCTGATGGTTTCCAGGATCGTTCTTTGCCTCACTTTTTGAAAAACTCCAAGACTCCTCAGTCTAAAGGTTTTGTTAGAAACTCGTTTTTCTCTGGGTTATCACCTCCAGAATTCTTATTTCACGCTATTTCTGGGCGTGAAGGTTTGGTCGACACAGCTGTGAAAACAGCAGAGACTGGTTACATGTCGCGTAGATTGATGAAGTCCTTGGAGGATTTGTCTTGCCAATACGACAACACCATTAGAACCTCTTCCAACGGTATTGTTCAATTTACTTATGGTGGTGATGGCTTAGATCCTATAGATATGGAAGGTAATGCACAGCCAGTTAATTTTGTTAGATCATGGGAACACGCTAACAATGTCACATTCAATCACAGCGACAAGTGTTTGCTTCCTTTTCAAATTATGCAACAAACTAACAAGATTCTCCAGCCGCTAGAAAAGAGATTGATAAGATACGATAACTTAGGTCACAAGCTGGACCCAGCGTTTCAGGATATGCCTGAGTTTATTGATCAGCATGATGCTGAAAGAAACTTCTACCAGTCTCTGAGAGACTACCTATATGAGAAGGCGTCGCATCTCGCTGCCATTAGAACAAACAAGAACTTGAAAGCTCATTTGGATGAACCGGCTGTCGAGCTGCAATCAATGGATCTGGACGAGAATGTTTCAGATGCCACACTATTAGCTGTCTGGCAGCTTTGCAAAATCAGTTCGGCCTTGGTAGAAAAATTCTTGGAAATCGCCATCTTCAAGTACCATAAGGCTAAAGTCGAGCCCGGGACAGCTGTGGGCGCTGTGGGTGCACATTCTATTGGTGAGCCGGGTACTCAGATGACTTTGAAGACTTTCCATTTTGCTGGTGTTGCCTCAATGAATGTTACGCTAGGTGTCCCCCGTATTAAGGAAATTATTAATGCCTCTAAAGTGATTTCAACCCCGATTATCAACGCGGTTCTTGTTAACAACAACGATGAAAGAGCTGCAAGAGTTGTGAAGGGAAGAATTGAAAAGACTTTGTTATCAGACGTGGCATTTTATATTCAAGACGTGTACAAAGACAACTTGTCTTTCCTACAAGTGAAGGTTGACCTTGGAACAATAGAGAAACTGCAACTGGAGTTGACTGTTGAAGATGTCGCCGTTGCCATCACAAGAGCTTCAAAGCTCAAAATATCTGCTTCAGATGTCAGCATAGCTGGCAAAGACAAAATTAACATCAATGTGTATCCTGAAGGTGCCAAGCTCAAATCTGTTTCTACTTCCGCTAAAGAACCTCTAGAGAATGAGATATTTTATAAGATTCAGCACTTACGTCGTGCTCTGCCAGGCATTGTTGTCAAAGGGTTGCCGGACATTGCTAGAGCCGTCATTAACGTCAAGGATGATGGTAGAAGAGAATTACTCGTGGAAGGCTACGGATTGCGCGATGTAATGACCACGGATGGTGTTATAGGGTCGAAAACAAAGACGAATCATATTTTAGAAGTTGTTAGCGTATTGGGTATCGAGGCGGCAAGGACTAGTATCGTTGGAGAAATCGACTATACCATGAGTAATCACGGTATGAGTGTTGATCCTCGTCACGTCCAGCTTCTAGGAGATGTCATGACATACAAGGGTGAAGTACTGGGTATTACGCGTTTTGGTCTGAGCAAGATGAGAGACTCTGTTTTGCAGCTGGCATCATTTGAAAAGACGACCGATCACTTGTTTGATGCCGCATTTTACATGAAGAAAGACGCCGTCGAGGGTGTCTCTGAGTGCATTATCTTAGGTCAAACAATGTCCATCGGTACAGGTGCTTTTAAAGTGGTCAAGGGGACGTCGATATCCCCGGAGGATCTGAAACCAAAGCCAGCTCTATTTGAAAGTTTGTGTGCCAATTTCACAGCCTTAAAAGTAAATTAGCAAGACATGCATATATTAAATCACACAATAAGAACAAGAATTTTTGAACTTGTAACTATAACTTGCTCTGCGTAAACTTCACATCTTCGGCACACCAGGCACACATAATATACCACAAACTGATAGGCGGTAAATAGGTGAATTGAATTCAAAAAAAAAAAAGCCCTGTAGGGGGCTCGAACCCCTAACCTTATGATTAAGAGTCATACGCGCTACCGATTGCGCCAACAAGGCTCTTTAATTGTTGAAGAACGCCTACACTTACTTGCTACATAACGGTCTGACAAGTTCATATGACAATACCGTAGTGTTAAATTCATTAGATAAAATGAGATTCAAATGGCCAACCGATTAGTCCAAATAAACAACCTGGTTGTGATTTGCAGTGTCTTTTCATTCTACACTTAGTAGCAGTCATCAAACATATAAATATGATAGTCCAAGTGATATGGTAAGATTTTCTTATGTCAAGTAGATCGGCTTCTACGTCCTACAGTTATCTTTAGCACATTCACATGAGGTCTCAGATTGATCTTGCTGTTACTTGGTGTCCGAATCCATCGTTTTCTTGGGATGTTTCGGCCATCGCGCTGCTGTGTCGGGCATCTAATAAATAGAACCTTACTATCTCTTGTAAAATCAAGGTCCAAGCTTACAAAACGAATATCGCGATGACTTTATCTTTTTGATCTGGACTATTAATTTCCTGACGGTTACAATTCTAAACATGAAACAATAGTAATGGGAGTCGCAGCGGTTACATAACTACTGTGCAATCTCGCTACGAAAAAAAGACCTAGAAAAATCTTAAACGGCAGTCCTACGTTGGCTAAAATCATGGTTTTATACCTTTGCCTAAAAATTTCAAGAGGATTCTACAATGGCAAGAATTGTGGTGTCGCTTACGTTCGCGACTTCAACGCCGCCTAGAATTTCTTGCCAGAGAACATTTTTAGCAACTGGACTCAATACGTTCAGATTGCATGCTGAGATCAACGGTCATGTCACAATGAGTAAAATAGCGTATATCTGCATGAGACTAAGTAGACTGACTTAATCTAGTAGCACTTCGATAATATCGCCGTCTTCCAGATCCACGTTTTCGACTTTATGCGCTGAGTCAAGTTTCTCATTGTCAAAGATAAAAGTCACGTTAGTTTTTGCTGAAAGGCCCTTGCGCTCTCCATAATATTGGGCAAGCATGGCGAAAGTCGTATCGCCATGAGCGTTCACGTATATTTTATCGTTATCCTTAGCCATTAAAGCAATTTTGACAGTCTCTCCTGGTTCGTCACTTTGAGACTCATCGTCGATAATCTCCACACTCTCTGAAGCAGATTTTCGCAGGTCTTTCTCATATTCTTCGATATTTGGATCTTCAAAATCTCTAATGGACGCATCTGTCTCAATTAATCCAGATAGAACTTCATCTTCGTGTCTACTTTTCTCATATGTGGACTCGTGTTCCTTTTCTTGATCTTTTGGTACTAAAAAGAGCGAAACGTCACATACTTCTTTCTCGCCTTGTATTGGAACCCGCAGTGAATTGCAGGTCATAAAGTTTAGGATTTTGACGCCCTTCCGATAGACTGAAACGGCGTCAGCTTCGTAGTGTGATCGAAGTCCCTTGGAAACGTTGTATTCCTTCATTATAAGTCCCAGGGCCATCGGGAGAATTTGTGCGAACGAATGTGTGCCCTTTACCTTAGCATTTACCTTTTTATCATCACTTCCATCGATCTTGGAGACGAATTTAATATTGAAAACTCGATCAACTTCTGGAGGAGAGCATTCCTTTGTTGTGCTTGTAGTTCTCCCCGATTCCCTGGCGAGCTCTTTGAAAAACTGCTCGTCCTCGTCATCTTCAAGGTCAGCTGCGCGTCTTGTCTTCTGTTGCTTAATAGAATCGGTAGATATGTGCTTGCGTTTTGCACGCGAAATTCGAGTTGTTTCCGGCTCCTTGCGTGGGGAGTCACTCAAAGACGTCTCAGAGCCGCTAAGTTTACGCTTCGAGTTATCTCTGTGTGGGCTAACTTCCTTGTGGTATTCATTCTCAGATTCATCACTCTTAGATGAATCACTTATTATCTCAATTTCTACTTCCGGCTTTCGCGTGGACGGCGACCTTTCTTCGCTTTTTAGGATCGTGAGAGAGTTCTTCGAATCAATTACATTCTGAACCACTACTGGTGTTTGGGTCTTGGTATTATTGGTGATCCTGTTGGCAGATATATAATCTCCATAAAAAAAGTCGTCGTCATCCGTGTCATCGTTGTTGTATTCATCAACTTTGCTGTTATCGTCATGCTCTGTCACCAGGTTTACGTCCTCGTCTGATGTCTTGTTCGCTTGAATCGTGGATGAGAACCTGGGCAGTTTTTCTCTTTCCGCGTGTACAATTCCTGTCGGTGGTTGGTCTTCAATGTATCCTCCAATTGTTTTATTGGCATCCGTAAATGACATCAACTCCTGTATATCACCAGTAACCTTAGCTCCTTTAAGTGCAGTATGGGGACGCTGCTCATCACTCATTTCGGCGCTTGGACAAAAGGCTACAACTTAGTGAGTCTATAGAGCCGTATTTGTTTACTTGGACTTTCATTTGGTATTCACATCCAATGCTTTTATGGCGCCCAGCGCTAATACTTATTAGATATCACACGGTACGTATAAATATATAAGACCTAACCGTCATCATCAAGTCAAATTGTGGATCGCATACAGAGCAGACCTATGTGTTTATTCTTAGTTCTTGCGGTTGACGAAGCCTGTTTCCAAGATTTTTGTTCCTTGTCCAAAAAATTCGCGGAAGAGATCAATCTGCCATCCGAGATCTTCTGCCCCTCCAGTTTCTCGGATAGAATGCATGCTAAGTATCGGATTTCCCAGATCCAGTGTCTGTATTCCAGTCTTGGACGCAATTATTGGACCGATCGTAGAGCCGCAGGGTGAGTTGTTAGCGACAACAAATAACTGCAATGGTACTTTGCTCAAATTAGCAAGAGACTTTATGAGCACAAGGCCAGGGGAATTGGTCATGTAGCGCTGATTGGCATTGATTTTAATCACAGGACCACCTCCAATCATGGGTTTGTGTTTAGACTCATACTTGTTGGCGTAGTTGGGGTGGACTGCATGGGCTACGTCCGAGGACAGAAAAAATGATTTCCTAGTGGCCACCTTCAATTTCTCAGCCTCGGTTAATGGCTTTGATAGGGTCGAGTCGTTGAATCCCAAAGTCGCCAACCTTTCTAGGACACTAGGCAAGAAATTTGAGTCAGCGCCTTGGGCTGAAGAAGAGCCTATTTCCTCGTGATCGAAACTAGCCACCACCTTGACACATTTACCCTCTTTGTCGTCCTGCATAGACGCGGTGAGAGCATGCAAACTCGTGAAGCAGGATGTTAAATTGTCAAGTCTACCAGAGAAAACAAATTCGTCGTGCAAACCACCAAGACATGCAGCTTTATGGTCGTATAGGGTTAGTTCGAAATCTTCAATTATATCAGAGGTTATTTGCAATTCATTCGCAACTAGTTCAACCAAATCGCGATGATGCCTCTCTACCACAGACTTGATCGAGAAAAAGTCATCAATTTCAGGTTCACCTGAAGCACATGAAGCGTCTTTCTTCAGTTGCTTATCCTCTAATCCAGCGATTGGCAGCAACTGATTTTCTTTGTCGAATTCAAACTTCTGGTTCACGTCGCGGTCCAGATGAATAGCAAGTGTTGGTATCTTAAGCAGCGGTCTCTTTAGGTCCACCAATTTTGAAAGCAATTGATAGCCCTCGTTCGTTTCATTTCTGTACACCACTCTCCCTGCAACGGAAAGATCAGAGTCGAACCACGAATGCCAGATCCCACCACCGTAACATTCTACGCCTATTTGGTCATATTTCTCGTTATTTCGCTTCGATATTGGCTTGATCTTCAATACTGGAGAATCGGTGTGGGCTCCAACAATAGCAAAGGGGTTTCCATCGACGTAGTCTTGACCTAAAACAAAAGCTATTATTGCAGAGTCATTTCTGGTAACAAAGTAAGCGCCACCACGGGACAAGTTGCCTGACCAAGGTTTTTCTTCCTTCAGCTCTTGGAAGCCATGATGAAGCAAGTGATTTTTCATATTTTGAACAACATGGAAAGGAGTAGGCGAGGCATTGAGGAATTTGACAAATTCTTCCGGGTATTGTTCGTTTTTGGGCATTTCAAAGTTTTTACGAAGATGCAGTCTTAGCATGAACTGTTCCAAAAACGGTTTTTGTCTAAATAAGGAGTAGAGAGTGCTTCGTTGAGATAAAGTTTTGATAACGATTATAGGTCAACTAAAAAAAATAAACAAAAAAACATCGACAAACAGACAAAAACTTCATTATATATTCGGACCCTTATAAAATGCATTTTGCGCCTTGTTATGGACATCTTGGCCAAAAGTGAGCGTCTTCGTATTATTTGAGAGTGCTAAATGTGTGGTCAAGTAAAAGGACCGTGAAACGTTTGAAGAATAGTAGGCGGCATCTGTTCGGTTGCACGTTTCCGTTATGCCAACAAATTAATAGAAATGACACTACGGAGTTACTTTTGCAGGTGTCTTAGTCTTAGGCAGGTGATGTGCCACACAAGTACAAAGTGATCAACTGTTTCCTTTTAATATTATGGTTATCTTTCTGCAAACCAGTGCAGAGACGTATGTGGTTCGCATCTTCTTGCTCATCAGCTTCCAGACCGCTTGTGTTCGATTGTGAAGTGTGGCGAAGTTTGAAAGATCTACTCTGAAGTACCAAAGTCTGGGTTGCAACATTCTTTAGTTTGCTCTACGCGCCAGTAGTTAGCATTCAAACTAAATAGTTACCTAGTTTTAGTAATGTTTTCGCCAATGGAACCTTAGACGGGTTTTTTTATTTCCAAACTGATACGCCCGAAGTTGACTTCCAGTTATGCAATGTTAAAGTAAAAGTCGAAAGTATAAAAATTTGTGGACGTCTGTCGAAGCGACCCAAGAGCATAATAAATACCATAACGGCTGCGATGTTATTTTAGAAAGAACACTCCCCAGGGCCTAGTACAGCGGGCAAAAGATTTACATTTATTTCGAGTATCCTACTATTTCACTTTTCAACTATTTCATTAAGACCAATAAATCAATAGCATTTCTTCGAACTTGACGTTCATTGATCAATTTCTCGAACAAAACTTTATTGACAAGCCTAACAAGCATGACAGGCCAACATTGGAGCATGAACTTTCAGACTTCAGGAAACAACAACGTCAATAGTGATACTATAGTTGACTATGTGCTCCTATTCGAAAATCTCTGGAAGCGGTTTATCTCAAACTAATAACATCGTGTATTATACAAGAGAGTTAGCTGCAAATGGTCCGTGGAAATGACGGTGCTGTTAGCAAGAGAGTAGCTAAAAAGCCGAGGACTTTAGACACGTTCCAAAATGTGCGCGTTGGCTCTCCAAATCAAACATCAGCTGCATTAGCAGTACTGAATACAGAGCTGAGCACCAGAAATTCAAGGCCAAGACGTGGTGCGTCGAAGAAAGCGGCACAGTCTATAGTGGATTCAATTGATCCAAATGTTGGCTCTGCAGACGAAGAAGAAGGAGAAGATTTTGTACCCGAAGATGTAGCTGAGGAGGACGAGGAAGCAGAAAATGAAGATCAAGATTATGAACACAACAGTGATCTTATAGAAGTTGAGAAGCCGGGCTCTGTTAAGCCACCCCAAGACGATTCTGTTTCTCGTCTTGTAAGCGATACTAAATCAAACAGAGTTACAGGTGGTAAGCGTGGCCGAAAACCCAAGCAAAATGCATCAGTGAAAGTTGAGATGCAGGATCTAACACCAACATCGAAACTTGATAACAAGCGTAGAGTAATTCGTGCTTTGAAAGATCTCACCTCTGCAAGAGACAAGATTGAGCGCATTTATGGACTCAATCCGCAGAAATTGCTCGGTCTTGCGAAAGTAAAAGAAGGTTTCGAAACGGGACCATTTGACTTTGATCTCGAGGTCATTCAAAAAGAATCGAAATACTTTGTAGACTTCTCACCACCGTGCGCCAAGAAAGATATCACGCATTCGCTACCGTTGACTTCATCAAGCTTTCATTCAATACAAGAATCGGAGCTTCAACAACTTCTTCCTCTACGTGAATCAGAGATTCGTTTGCAAATTTCCGACCTTGACACGCATATTAATACTGACCAGAAGATCGAGTTTCCAACGTTCCCATGCGGCAAACGCAAAGGCTTTGTTTACAATGTTGGGGGCCTTGTAACAGATATGGCATGGCTTTCGCGGGATGACACTGATTCACTGTTTTTAGCGGTTTCGGTTTCCTGTAACTTTGACGATCCTGTCGATCCTGGCCTACGATGCTTTGGTGAAGAGGAACACATCTCCGGGATAACTATATTTGAACTAGATCCTCAAACGCTTTCGTTTGAGAAATATCAAATGATTATACACAACTTTGGTGAGACCTGGAATCTGAAGTGGCATTCAGGATACAGAGACGAAGGTTCTTTGGGGGTCCTGGTCGCGTGCTGCCAAGACGGCTCAGTCAAATTATTCAAAGTAGACCGCTCACAGAAGTACGAGATCCGGATGGTCGAAAGTGCAAATCTCAGCGTATCAATACCGCAAGCCCCAATTTCTTGCTTCGACTTCACATCGCCAGATTCCATCGTTTGTGGATTTCAAAATGGCAGTGTAGCAGAATTCGAATTAGGATCCGAACTGCCGTCGTATTATCGCAAGATTCATGATTCATACATCATTTCCATTGTCGCGGCGTATTCTAATTACGAGGATACCGTAATTAGTACTACGTCTGTCGACGGATTCATTTGTATTTTTAGCCCAAAGAGCATACAGACTACTAAATGCTCTATTGGTCGTGTGCGCGGAGGTAACAGTACGATTGCTACCTACTGCCCACCAGTATATGGGATTGTTCATTCTGACGGTGTGAATTCCGTTAAGGCATTTTCACCTAGAGCCGCATTTGCTACGCACCAAATTTGCCAACATGAAAATACGGTAAGTTCGCTTGCAGCGTCAAAACTACATCCATTTTTGCTATCGGGCTCAGCGGATGGCACTCTAATGATAAATAATATGGCAAGAAGGTTCTTAACGGGAATTAAGAACAATGCAACGGTGTACAAGTATCTCAAACTATGGGAATGGGATTTTAACATAAAGGAACAAAAATATCGACTCGATCCTAACTATCTGGTTTACAGTTTTAGTGTCAACGAGGTTTCAAAAGCGAGGGTCAGCCCTCACGGAATTAATATCGCATGTGCTAAATGGAATGAAACTAGTAAGGGTGGTAAGTTTTACTCGTTTGTAAATAATGCGGGTTTACTAGTAATTGAAGAGTTGGGAAACTAACTTTAGAACCGGTTCTGTGGTTTAATACTTTGGAAGTGAGGGGTTCATGTCGTCGATGTATTTGAAGAATCCCCCTCGAACATCCCTCACATTGGTGATGTTAAACTGGTCCTTGAGTAGTCTGGTAGCTAGCTGGGAGTCGTTACCATGTCTACATATAACCAAGACTTCACTTTGACGATGAACCGTAGGAATGCAACTTTGTAAACGTGTAATGTCTCCTTCCATATCTCTTAATTCTTTCACAGTCAGGTTATAAGTATTAGGCAAGTGTGATATGTTGTAATGATGATGTGGTCTTACGTCGAGAAGTATGTGATTCAACTCACCTGGAGACAGGTAAGAGGTTTCCAATTCTTTTACAGAAATCCGCTCCTTCGAAGAACACACATCATACTTTCTTTTTCCGCAGAAGAGCTCATAATCAACATCTCCTGCCTCGATAGCCTTTCGGCTAATGGTTCGATTGTCGCCACAGGCTTTGCAAGATGTTTGCCTGCCTCTCATTTTAAAGGTGCGTAAAGTTTGTACGGGAAATCCAGAATACTGCATCAAAAATGGTTGGAAGTTGTCTAATGTGTAGATGTCAAGTATTATTTTAATAGTCTCGATCGCCATCATCACACCCACGAGACCTATGCAGGGACCGATGACACCCCCTTCCTGACAGGAGGAAACAGCGTTTGGAGGTGGAGGAACGGGGTAGAAGCATCTATAACAAGGGCCCACATCTTTGAAATTCAAGATCGACAATTGGCCCTCAGATCCAAGACCAGAAGCGGAAACTACAGTCATTCTGAGATTAACTGCAACATCCGAAATCAAGTATCTTGTCAACGGCGTATCTGTGCAATCGAGAACAATGTCGTAGTGTTGGAAAATATCGAAAGCGTTGCTGTAATTGAGCCTTACTGGATATGTATCGATCGTGACATGGGGATTAAGTTTCAGCAGGACTTCCTTCGCAGACTCGCACTTTAGCATACCGACTTTGCTCGAATCGTGCAGCACTTGTCTATGCAAATTTGAAGTTTCGACAACATCATTGTCTACAATTCCTATTTGTCCCACACCAGCACCAGCTAAATACGGCAAACAAGGGCACCCGAGGCCGCCAGCACCAATAACGAGAACCTTACTGCCGCGCAGTTTGAGTTGTCCCGCAACTCCCCCAGTATCTTCTACGATCATTTGCCGACCATATCTCTTGAATTCTTCCAGTGACATGGGAAGCTGGTTTTGGGCACTTAGCTGCTGCTTAAGAGCAGCGTTTTCTGCCCTTAAAGCTTCTAGCTCATCAAAAGCCTTCGAAGATCCTAGGTCACTAGGCATTTGACTTATAGTTGAGTTTTGGAGACGCTTTTCTTAGCATACACTTGCTTTACAAGTGTGTTTTTCAGCGATGAGCCTGAAATAATTTAAACTAATGAGGAAGAACAAATGACGGAGAAAGCTTTATACCTGTGGCTAACAACCTCTTGCTTTACATGTATCAATAACATACGATTAGCATCCTTAAAATGGTGGTCAGGTTTAGTTAAGATTTGTCACATTCAATTTATCTCAGTTCGTCAGTATCTATGGATCACAAAACAATCAGCATACAATCCGCACGTACTTGTCCTGGGCCGCAGCATGAAAGGTACTAGACATCTAATGTAAAGCAAAAAGTCTTCTGCAAAATCCAATTCTTACTGAAGTCACAGCAGTTGTCGTAGATATACACCATTTTTGTCTGATTTCATGGTAACTAGCTGGAAATGATTTGCTGTCCCTCCATTAGATTCACGTTACTCTTCTTTCAAAACTCCTTCTGGAATGAAACACATGCAGATTACTGATGAGTGTCTTTCAACAAGCCTTATTTTTCGACAATGTGCAGTTTCAGAAAGTGTTAATTGAGAGCGTACCCTTTTACAATTTTATTGTACACAACTTTCAACCAGGGGAAAAGTTTGACATTTTGTATACTGGATTTGAGATTTTAATATAGCTGAATTTGTGTCTTCGATTACTTTTCTCATTAGCGACTCAGTAGAAAAGACAACGTTATTTTCACAGTAGTCCTAACACCAACAACTGTTACATAGACGTCGATTATGAGCGTTGACACAAACAGCGGCTATGGCGCACTGTTATTTAGAGTTTGATCCTTCTGTCGCATTATGGAACTGTGCGAAAGCAAAACTCTACTTCGGTTGTTCATTCTTAATAATTAGCCGCCCAGCTGAAAAAAAATGGTTAGAAGAAGTGCATCTAAAATGGTGACAAGGCCGAGTACCCAAGACTTGACTATCTCCTCATGATTAGTTATGTTGTCATGAAAGCAGATGGACGTGATACATTGCAATACAATATTTGTTACGCATGTTATGTAGCGAAAGACACAAGAGAATTTTATCGTGGGGGATTTTGTACTTAGGGCGATAGACTTAGTGTCGAAAATCAAATAAAGTACACAGTTCTAAGCCTAACTTTCAGTGCATGGTCGGGTATCTTGAACGTATTGTCGATACTGACATGTTCAGCCAGTAGTAATGCTTTTGTCAACTTATGTCAACGTGCCACAGTCGGGAGGTGATAAATACTAAATGACCGTCTACCAACATAGGCCAATCCTTCACAACAGTCAGGGAGGCAGACCAGTCGAGCTGTTTTATACGCTTGAAACTTACAACACTAGCAATGGTCGAAAGACTAAAACGAGGGCTTTCGTAAAAATAACGAAAGCTATTCAACCCGCTACCAGATTAAAGAAAGGCGCCTGCTTCTGCATTTACCTTGGATCTTATCCTTGACAAAGGCTGGAACTAATTTTGGGTTTAGTTAAGTTTGCGCCTGCTAACATCTTTCAACCATCTGAGCTGAATATAAAGAGTTCCCACCAGTATGAATGATTGCAGAGCACACCAAAATAAAACCTTGGATTGAGCCCTTTGGCTGAGTACCAAAGCATTCTTTTCTCGGGCTTTTGTAGCGCGCTGTTCATTACGCAGTACTTCTAAACGTCCTGCAAGACGTCGCAGTCTAACATTAGCATCCCGTGCTTGTTGAACAATTTCTACATCCGGCAAATGAAGCACTGAGATATCGAGTTCCAGCTCTACCTTAATTGTGCACTTCGGTTCCGAAATGTCGGAAGCTATGCAAATTTTGTGCTCGCCACTTTCAAGTGCGGTGAATGTGAAGTCACCTTTAGATCTTATTTGTTGGCTCAATGCCTTGTGATCATTGTCAAAAGTCTCATAGACAGTGGTGACCAGATTGATGTCAACGGTTTCATTTGGATCGATAGTGCCGGCCTGGGGAACGGAATCAAATTTGGCATTTAAAACACTGTCCTGAGCCAAATTTTCGTAAAAACATTTGATATCACCATTTCGCATGTAGAGATGGAGTCCGCGAATCTGGCAAATGCTTAGTGCTAGCGAAAGAGCTTTCAAGAATCTCATCACGTAGATGTTTGGTTTTGTGTATTTTTTTTACTGACGTTGGCGTTATTCAATGAAGAGCACCAAATATTGTTGAAATTATCTGGTGTCATCTAAGGACGAAAAATGGCCTTATAGTTCTGGCTTGTCACTTATTGAATGCGGTAAGTAAACGTGCGCAGACTCCTCCAGTAGAGACGGGATTGCGCATTCTTGGCCTTGACCTTGATTGTTTAGAGTGTTTGTGTCACTCCAATATACTGGTTTATTATGCGTAATTTGTTGAAGAAAGTGGTTGATTAGGCTTTGCTCATGACCGGCTAGAGCTTGACCGAATGACGAAAGCTGGCCTATGTGGCTGTCCAGCTTTTCTAGGCGCCATTTGAGATAGCGGCACAAGTAAGATTGAAATGACTCAATAGCTTGTGTCAGCTTTCCATTATACATTTCCAAAATCTGCTCTTTATCGAGCCTTTCAGCTTTCTCTTCACCTTCTATGTTGTGATGATAAGTCCATGCTAATTGAGGAAGCCCTATAGCTTCTGAACTGCTAGATTCTTGTTGCACTATCAAATCCTTACAAGCATCGCTATAATCATCGGAATCACTACCGCGTGCCTCACTGAAATGATTTGCGATGCGCTGATGAACGGATCGACTATAAGTAAAAGCTGGACAACTATTTTCACGCGAGGGGCCGTTTAAAAATGGAATGAGTAGCATTTGAAATGAATCTATGCAATCGTTAATGTAGACTTGCCTGTCTTTCCACATGAATTGGATGCACGGCTTTATTTCAAACCATTTATAAAACAGATCGAGCTCGCCATTCAAACTTAAGAAATGCTTATCCAGACAGAGGTTCACGTAAATGACGTTTTGAGGAAAGGAAGCTGGTGAGAACCCGTAAACTTTTTCGAAATGTACCACTTCCACCACCGGGGAGTAGCTTATAAATACCTCGAGAATTCCAGTCTTTTGAGAAACTCTATCTAGATCCAAAAGAAGAAGTACGTCGTTCGTTTTACGATCAACATCAAAGTGTGCATTAATCAAGCGGTTGTCGTGGTTAATGTAGTCGAGGACGGGAACTAAGGTTGTACGGACGTAGAAATCGTCACATCCTTGGTCGTCCTCATGCGGGATCTCTAAGCACCGGGATACTACACTGGCCATGATTTTGGCTACAAGTTGAGGATTAATTTCGGCCTCAAAGTTACATCTGCAGAATTCGACTAGTGATTGGAAAATTCTATGCATATCGCTCAGACCATACTGGGCCATTAACTCAAGATCTAATCCGGAACAATAGCTGGAAAGGTCAGAGTAGAGTGACCTGACATCAGTGTTTAGTAGAACGTTGTTCAGGTACGCAGATATAATTCCAGGAAGTGCGTAGCCAGTCGTCTCAAGTCTTTCAAAAATGATAAAGTACACGATCAGTATGAGAGTCTCTGAGAGGTGTTCCAGGACTACTGGATTTTCGCAGCACAAGCCAAACATATGCTTGACCTGATTGTTGGTATCTTTGAACTTCTGCTGGTTCTCGTGCTGATTTAAAATATCTAGGACCGTATGAATAGAAAACGTTCCAGTTTCAGGAACTCGTAAGAGCTCCACCATATTATCCCCAGCGTCGGTCAAGTTTAACAAGTCGAAGTCTACAAATCCACCAATACATTTTGTTTTATCAGTGATTGTAGATTGACCCAAGAAAAAGCCGGGCGCAGACTTGATCCCGTAAGAGCTCTTAAACATATCAAAGGTGCTGATAGCAGTATCGTCATTGTTCAGTGGTGCGATTCCCATACTGATAGAATCCAAGATGGTGCTCAACAAAAAGTATAAGCGTTACGTATTGGGTATGAAGGAGTTAATCAATTGAACTCCTGAGATCCGATGATGTTAATAGCAGGGCAACGTCACGTTGAGAATAGGTAACCCCGTTTGAGGAAAGATCAAAGATGCGTATTTTGTTCTAAAGTTTCTTTTAATTAAACTCATCTCAGTAATTAAAAAATTTCTGAAATGCGATGCCTATTACAAGATCCAAATAGTGGACTTCGATAGCCTCCAAGATCACATTTTAGAGTACAGAATGGTGAGTTCAGTTAAATTGAGTGACGCAATCAAACGCAAGCGGGATTTGCAAGACGCAGAATCCGACATTGACATCAGTAGCACGGATTCAGAAGATGAGTCTGACAAGAACGAAGAAGAGCAAGAAGTTGTCAACATTGACTTTGACTTTTTCAACGGCAACAAAAATGTGGACTTTCATGCCTTCAAAAATCTGTTGCGTCAGCTTTTAGGACCTCAGGAATCTAATAAACTACAACTTAGTGCTCTAGCAGACCTAGTTTTGGACTCGCCCACAACCACTATCAAGACCGATGGACAGGAATCTGACCCATACTGCTTTCTGTCCTTTATTGACTACCGCTCGCACCGGGATTCCGAATATGCTCGCTACCTGGGCACGCTGGACCCTCGGATTGGAAACTTTTTAAAAACTATCGACAACTCCAACCAAACGTGCGCTCTGGTACTGAGCGAGAGACTCATTAACATGCCGCCTGAGATCATTGCACCTATATATAACATTACCTTGGAGGACGCCTCCAACAGTCTTGGCAAAGGGAAGCATTACGATTACTACGTCATGGTGAGCAGAAAGTTCGAAGTCAACGTTGAAGCAGATGACGATGATAAACCAGGGCAGAGCCGCAAGCGTGTTAAGTCATCTGAAATTGACTACTTCCACGAGGAAGATCGTTTCCTCGAGCGCAACGCCAAAATACACTTCGACTCCGAGAGTCGGAAAGGTCTCGTATCTTCCTACGTTATTATTGAACACGCCTCACTGGTCAAATCAATTCAAGAAGTTGCCAGTGAAGTAGCTACTTGGTGAGACAACAAGTGTTTTGAGATTTCAAAGCATCATCCATAAACTGAAAATGTGTTGATAGCACCTAGTACGAAGTAACTTTTCATGTTGTAAGTAAACTGAACATCTACTTTTATTTGTAAAAGAGTGAATAAAGAGGCGTTAAAAGAAGACACTGGAGCTCGACTACTCCCGCTGAAACATCGCGCTATTGGTGAAATTAAGTTCTAGGGCTGTTTTGGACCAAAAAAACCGGCAAAAATTTCGAGTTTAGCGCGTCCCATTTCTGTTGTTCAAGTGATCTGCTAGCGCACAGCGTTATGGCAAAATTCGACAAAAATGCCACCTCAGACGACGGCACAAAGCTGGAACAGCTAATTTGCAAGCGTAATAAGCTTATAACAGAGCTGTACTGTGTGTCCAGGATACAGGATTTCCTGCATATCACAGACGAACAACGACTAACGTCACAGATCAACGACTTTTTGGAAATTCATGATATACGCAAAGGCTATCATTTCGATATTAATACGCTTCCAAGATTTGCTCAAGTTGAGCCACCATCGGAGAAAAAGCCCATCAAGAGCAAAAGCAGCACCCCAGTTGACAACTCGAAGCGAGATAAAGAGAATACAAAGCATGAGAAAGAGGATAACAAGAGGCACATTGACAACGACAAAGATATTTTAAAAGACCCGCGAAGTGAACCTGTACGAGACGTCCATAGCAAGAATAAGATTGTACAGCTATCACCCGCAAAGGATGATGGCATAGAGGCCGAATTACAGAACCTAGGCCAAAGCGACACTGAAGATGATCAGCTAAAAGCGGGCAAAAAAAGACCCAGAGATGAAGAGACTCCACAAACATCTGACTCACACAACACTATGGCAGACTCACGACATATGAGTCCCGTCCTCGACTCTGCAGGCACTTATAATGGTATCAAGCGTCAACGAACAAGCCAACCGCCTCGGGAGACTAAGAGAGAGAGCGCACCCGACATTAAGCACACAAACTACTTAATTAGAGAGTTGAAAGAAGTTCCGTCTGAAGCCAAAGTACTCTTTCATAAAGAAAATATCAATGCTAAGGAGAGCATTTACCTAGTCATGAATGAAAAAATCCCTTCCATGATTCCACAAGCTATTCCATTGTCGGAGCTGAAGTTTAACTCACAGACTCTGCCCTTAATAAAGCTGATTCCTACTGCACACAAGGTTCTCACCTCAGAAATTATGAATATGGCTTTGAACGAATGTCGCATCGCCGTAGTAAGCTCCAGAATCGAGGAGCTGCGGAGGTTAGGGTTGTGGTCGCTAAGGCAGCCCAAAAAATTTATAGACCCATGGAATCATCTTAGAGGCACGCAAACACATCGCGGCAAGCTTTTAGAGGAAGCTAAGTGGATGTTTTATGACTTTGACGAATCCAAAAAATATAAAAGAGCAGTTTGTTTGACCATCGCGCAGGCCGTCATGGACTTTTGGAATTATGGTAGCATTTGTTGTTTGAAAAGGGCTTCAATTAAACATCTCGACCCGAAACAAGAACAAACAGGAGATGACCTAATAGTGAAGGAGACAAACTTTGAGGTTGAAGCTTCACCGCAGGACCGAGAAGCACAAACTACCTCTACTTCTATCGGAGAACCCAATGGGAAAAATGCGATTGACGTCGAACTGCTTCTCCAGCGGCCGGATCCGAATTTCGAAATCGGTGCTTTGAATGTACCTGATACAGACGGTAGCGGTTACGATGAATATAAGAATAGCATGCCTACTCCATTCAAGCTACACGTTTCCTTTGATGAGCTTGATTCTGTCGAGAGAAAAATTTTGAGCGATGCTCCTGTATATTCAAAACTCTCTTGTGACGATGATGATAATAATAAGGATCCTCCAAATGTTGATGTACTGTTCGAACCAATTTCAAAAGCGATCGTCTTGTTAGATGATGATAACTATTTGAAGATTATTGAACGGCAGATAATGGATGAGGAGCCCTCATTAGTGCCATTTAGCAAAAGACGAGGGATGTTTTATGGTAATAGGCGAAGTCACTATCTGCGCCCTCCGATAGCTCCATCGCTGAGGTACCTTAGGTGCAGGACTCCAACAATTTGGTTGCCTCAAGATGATCAAGATCTGGTTAGAAACATCAACACATACGCCTATAATTGGGAGCTGATAAGCGCACACATGTCATCGCGCCCAACAAGGTCGTACTGCTCTAACATTGAAAGGCGTACCCCCTGGCAATGTTTCGAGAGGTTCATTCAGCTCAATGAAAGATTTCAATTCATTGACATGAAAGGACCTCGCGCTCACAATGCACAACTTTGGCTGATAGAAGCGCATAAATTACAGCAGCAACAGAAGCGAAGAATTTCGCCACTGGGTGTTGGCGAGGAATCGATTCAAAGGGGGCACAAGAGGTTAAGATGGGCAAGTATGTTCGAGGCTATGAGAAAGTGTATCAAAAAACGAGAAAACGCACCTAGGCCCAACCCGACTCAACCGAGAAAACCACTTGACTGTAAGAATACGACGGTTCCAACCCCGGCGGAAATGTCGCAATTGAAGGCTCAGCGCGATGACGCTCTTCGAAGAGACATTCAAATGAGAAGAATCGCGAAGCAAAAGCTACAAGCTGCTGCGATGAATCAAAAACCTTCACCCAACAGCCCTGGAAAGCCTTCTGCCCAAAATGCACTTTCTTCTGGACAACATCGGATTTCAAGTAATGGCAGTGGCCAGAGTCGTGGCATTTCCGCAGACAGCAATGTGAGAGTTACCACACAAACACCGAAAACATCGCATATGAAGCAGATTCCGAAGACGACTGATACCCAATATAGAGCTATGATGGCCAAACAACAGCATCAACAGAGAATGTCGCCTACCCACAGCGAGAGACTCGACAGCGAACCTACGAGTGACAAGCTTCTCTCTCCAACGCCTCAGGAAATTTTACAGAAGATACAGCATGGAAAATAAAAGTTCTGACTTCCAAAGAAGGCAGGCTGAAACTATTTATATTGGTACGGATATTTAACCATACTTTGCTTCTATACAACTTAAGTACAACGAGCCAGATAACAGTGAGTACGATGGAATAGAGGTCTAAATCTGTGGGAGAGTAAAAACTGCCGTCTCTTCAACTGGCGTCGAGCTAACAACGTATGAAGCCTTCCATTTGACCTTCAAAGGCTTACTTGAATTTGCGGGTGCGTTCTCGATGGAGCCAAATTGAAATACTTCGTCTTTACCTCCTGCAGATATGAAGTTACCGGATTGGGGGTCCAGCTTCAGAGCCATTGACTTGGGAACAGCCACCATAAAGGTAAGTCCCGAGATTGGCACAACTCCCTCGTTCGAAAAGAATGAAGATATTTTTATGGACGACTCAGACTGCCTCGAGACCTCAAACTCAATTTTCAGGTGACTAGATGAAGAAACCAGTACTCTCTCCGCCTTAGGACTGTTGAAAGCATCTGCAAATCCGTCAAAAGCGAAAGAGCCTGAGTTGGAATTTCCTTGACGTAACGGAGGTGGCGGCGGTGTCGAAGACGATGCGTTTGAGAAGCCTGCTAAGAGATCAAAATCTGAAGCAGGCGTTACCTGCGAAGTGGGTTGAGCAGCGCCAAGCGAAATACTTCCACCTAGTCCAAAAGTTTGAGATGGCTGGGAAAAACTCAAATTATTCAGATCACCTAAAAGGTCTTCCACAGGGTTGCCAGATTCGCCAGCTGGCGGAGGTGATGATGAAGGTTCTTCATCATCTCCAAAATCGATTAGATTGAGCTCATTAGCTAAGGCGCCACTCGAGCGTCCTGCAGGTGCGGATGATGAGATCGAAGACACTTGGATATTAGCAGCTTCGCTCGTATTACCTGTCTTCAACAAAATATACTTTTGGACCAGTTGATTAACCGTATCATTGAACTGCAATATGTCTTGAATCAATTCATCGTCGTCATGCTCCTCCTCAATAATCTTCTGAAATTTAGGCTGCGAGACCTTCAATGCACTATACAACTCTACCAATGTCTCATTGTCCATGTTTGGTTGCTCAGACGTGCTTAGCATGTCTTTGAAAAGATCGGCTTTACGCTTCAGTTTGAACAGTTCCTCGTTGATTAATTGTTTTGACTTGATGACGTTATCCTCTTTAAACCCGGCCATCACTTTCATGAGTTTATTGGCTTCTTTCAAATCTTCTGGCCGGCCGCGTCTGATAAGTTCTTCCAACTTGGCAGCTTGGGCAATTTCTTGCTCTTTTTGAATTTCACTAGGAGTTTTTAAATGGTCGCCAGGCCTCAACACGGCAAGGTCTTCTTCTTTGATCTTGGGGAAGATATACCCCTTATACTTAAGAAGTCTGTGCATGTCTCTAATGTAACCCATATCTTCTTTGTAGCTCGCATGCTTGCATATAGTTTGGTACCACTCCTCAATCGCAGTCAAAACCAATCTCTGGACCTTAGTGAATCTCAAAGGTGGTCTTTCAGGGAATCGCTTTACTAATTCATTGAGAAACTCCTTACGAGAGATCTGCAAGTGAAATGGATACCCACAGTTCTTCACCAACACGTCGAGTAAGGCCAGTGCGAAAACCGCAGTATGTGTGTCGCGACTGTTGATGAGCTTCACGATTGCTATGGCCGCGTCCCTTGGCGCAGCCCCTTGCTTAGCATTGATAAAATCGGCCACATCTAGGTTCAGTCCGAGATCTGGTTCGGCCAGGGTCAATCGACAAGCTCTCTGTATCTTTCTTATGAGTGAGTTTCCAGGACTTGGTTGAGGCCTTCTAACAGGCTGATCTGTCAAATAGATACCTTGCGACATGCGTAAATGATTTCGGCTATTTCTTTTAAGTTACTGAACAATTTGACCTTTACGGTGCAATCTTTGCTTTAAGAAATTTGGTACTTTCAGATTTGCCAGCAGAGTTCAGCAGCACCCAAAATTGCTAAATATTGAACACAGTCCTAATTCAGTCACAGCCAGGTAATTGATAGTTTCCAGGTTACCTTAAAATAGTTATAAGATATCAGAACTCTAGTGGCCCCTATCGAGATTGTAAACTATTAATTTTTTCAGAAGCTGGGAAAAGGTGATAAAATCGAAAATACTCTAAAGTTGACGTTCCAATTATTTCAAACCTAAAGGAAGGAGAGCTTTGACGAGGCTAGAATTATGGTCAGTGAAGAGCTGGAATCGGCTCAGGAGCCGAGGGACCCTTTCCGGATAGATCAATTGTGTGTGGACTATGATTATTTGCTTTACAAGATTCAGGATTATGTGTCATCAATACAGCTGAAAACGATTGAAATATGCGAGCAACAAAACCGTATCATAGAGGAGGGTATTCTGAAGGAGATAATAGACGTCAATGTGTGCGGATTGCAGGAAGTTTTGCTAAAATGCGAAGAGCTGGAAGCGCATTTTGATATGCTCGATCAGATAGACGTAATTGCGCAGTCGTTTGGACCTAGATTGCAACAAATAGTCAAAGAACACAAAGAACTTCAGCAGCGCTAGTTTTACCAAGTCACTCTATCTTGATCCAAAACGATTTTCTGCCGCAGGTAATTGATGCGTTGCGCATCCCAACGGAGTTTAAGCGCCGCGCGCTGGAACCTCACAGCAGCCAAAACCATTAGAGCGACAGTTTTGAACCGAAGCCGTCCGCGGTACGGAAAATCTGGCCAGATGTCTGCTAATGCCTCGTTTTCTAACTTAATGATATCGAGCCTTACATGACGAGAACTCGCCCTGAGCACCCGGTTGAGATACCCATTCATAACTTTTAAGTCGTTGTTGTGCACGACTTCATGGTTGTATCGCAATTTGTAGTAGTCGACTTGATCCTGCAGCGACAGCCTACCCAAATCCGGTGTCGCGGAACGTGGGATGTGTTGCTTACTTTCCAGCATTCTCTTTTCTAATGCCAAATTTTCATCTTGAAGCATTTTTAGCTCATCCAGCAGCTTTTGCCTCATAGTGCGATACTTTTCTTCCCATTTAATACTCAACTTAGAGTTATGCGAATCCGAATCAGAGCCAAGCTCGCGGTACTTGACGAATTCTTTCGTGACGTACTCTAATCGAGAAGCTAATTTTGACAGCTCCCTCTTTTTATCGACCTCAGACTCCTGGACTTGACCCAGCTCTTTGCTGAGCCTTAGTTTTTCCATGGACAAATCGCTACATCTTTGAACCAGCTCATCTATTTCTTTCTGTTTCTCAAGGGCCTTTCTTTGCAACGAACCTGCTTGTGAATCGCTGTGCTGTGAGAGTTCTTCATTTTCTTGCTTCAGTAGCCGTATTTTGTTCTCCAATAAGGAAATTTCCCGGTCTTTAGTTTCTCGCAGTGATTCAAGTTCTAGGTTCAAAATACTGACCTGTTTATCAAGTTTTCTTTGCACTAACAGTGGCTCTACATTCGAGCTCTCTAACTGAGCTTTGAGCTGCTCCATTTCAAGGCGATGATTCTGATGAAGAGTATTCGCTGCTTTTTTTGCCAGATCCAATTTATTCTCCAGTTCCTGTATTCTAGACCTCAATTTTTCAATTTCAGAATCCTTTTCTAGTGTCTTTCTAACATTTCCCTTCAGCGCTGGAGATCTCGTAGCTTGTGTCACAATTCGTTCTCTAAGGCTGTCATTGTCCCTTTCTAGACTAGCCTTCTCTTTCATCAACTGCTGGATCTCGATGGTTAGAGCTTTGAGCTCTGAGCTTTGCGATTTACCTTCTTCCAATGCTTTTCCGGTCTTGACATGTTGTTGTTGAAGATCGCGAAGTTCTTTGTCCAGTGCCCTAACTTTATTGTCCCTTGCCTTGATTTCTTTTACAAGGTCATTAGATTTCGTCTTCAACGTTTCAACTTGACCTTGATATTGACGATTGTCAGCAACAATTTGAGCATTTTCTTCTTTAAGCTCCGAGTTCGCAGCATTTAATTGATTGATCTGTAATTTGGCGCCTTCGTCATTGGTATCAATCCCTCGAGAAACATAATCTAACTCATCTTTAGTCCTCTCTAATTCCTTTTGCAGTTCTTGAATCTTTTTCTCAGACTGGCTTAACTTGGTTTCTATCTTCTCAATATTTCGGACCTGCTCCTCAGTTTTTAGCTCAAGCTCTTCACGAGCGCGTTTTTGTTCCTCCAGTCTGACACCAAGTTCCTTGATTTTTATCTCGTGTTCCTTAATCGTGTTTTCTCTTTCTGCGATGGTAGATTCTAAAGTCCCAATTTCTTGTCGTAGCGTTCGTGTCTTGGATTCGAATTGTTCATTTTTAGCGTCTGAGCCGTCGGATGTAACGCGGAGTCGATCCTCCAGCTTGGAAATTATCTGCTTAGAGTTGTTGACACTGTTTCTGTACTCATTCAACTTGATTTCAAGCTCTTTTAGTTGAGCTTTGTTAAGCTTGGTTTTTTCTTTGGATGCCTCCGGATCTTTGCCGTCTATTTGGTCAATTTTTAACTGCAGGGCCCGATAGGAAGTAGCAAGCTTTTGATACTTAGATTTCCAGTCTTGTAGTTCGTCGATTATCGCCAAATTCTTTTTCAATTCACCTTCATCGGTTACGTTGTTCAAAAACTTCAGCAAGCTATTGCATTTGACCCTAAGGTTGTAGTTTTCCAAATTAAGTTTGTAAAGGGAGTCCTGCTGCTCTTTGAGTGGATTAGATGCTCCGGCGTTTTCACCATGTCCTTCCCCATTCTGCATTTCATTTGCACGGTTCTTTCGCAGACTCGGAATACCTGCTTGAGACGGCAGAGTGTCGTCAAATGACGAGTCGTTGAAAATCCGAGTTGAATTGAGCGTGTCGTCACGTTTACGCGTCCTTTTACGGGGTTCGTATTCATCTAGACCAGGACTCTGGATCGATTCATTGTGTGATAGCCTTTTTCTAGATTCTCTGTCAAGTCCTGCGCCCGGAGAGTTCTCTTTTCCCTCATTAACATACCCTATCGGCGTGAACTCATAGTTTATTCCCGCTTCTCTACCATTAGGAGTGCCAGGAGATTCAGTCATATCGGTATATGTTTACTACTGTTTGACGAATCTATAGAAGCTGGAAGATCTGTTCTGTGTTTGTGCGACGCGACGCGTATTGAACTTTCAACATTTTGAGATCGTACTCAAGATAAAAAAGGCGAGTACACAATAATGTCAGCAAAGAATAAAACGAGTATCGGTTGGTTCCGAGGTCTAAAGTGTAGACTACTTTTGATAACACCCGAAATTCAGAGCGACATGAATTTCAACTCAGTCCACAGTTCACAGCGGTTCCAGTAAAAAACCAAAAATATCTATATATTGAGTCTTGCCGAATTTGAAGCTCGAACGTTGCTTGTTTAGCCAAAATCATGCATACCCTCCTCAATTGTTGTGTGTAAGTCTATGTTGCTGTTTCAGTCAAGAAGGCATTTTTCTTACAGAGCCTTGGTACACTCTATGAAATGATTTAATGATCTCCGTGCGCTACCAGAATGGATAGACTCTTCTGCTTTTTGAACTCCCAATTCCCAATTGTGCTGGCCACTTGTCAAACAATATAGTAGCGCAGTGTTGAGCAATATGTAGTCATATATGCCGTTCTCACCCTTACGGTATTTTCCATCAAGTATGGTCGTGAGAATTTCTGCGTTTTCTTTAGGCCCTAGAGAGGCACATTCACTCAAGGAATGCTCTTTCAAGCCGAACATGACTGGTTCAACTTCAAAAGAGGCTATACTAGATGAGGGAGCAGGTTTAGTATGCCATACTGTGGTCCTTCCAAGTGGCGAGACTTCGTCCAGCCCCACATGGCCCCAAACAACAAAAGTTTCACTGTTAGGATACACCATAGCAGCAGCACGCGCATATTCGAGACCTAGAGATTTGGAGTAAACACCAAGAACTCTTTTTTGCACTGAGCCAACTGGATGTAAAAGTGGACCTAGAACGTTGAATATGGTTGGGATTTTCAAAAGCTTGCGCAACAGCGCAACGTGTTTCATACCATCGTGAAAGAACGGCGCGAGCAGAAATAGGAACGAATTCTGATTCCACAACTGCGGCACAGTCCGGCTGTTGATCTTAGATGTGTCACAGCCTAGAACCCCGATGAGATCACCCGCCCCACTGTTGGACGTTGAGGCTTTCCCGCCATGCTTGCAGACCTTGATGCCTGGAATTCCCGATGCCACGATGGCAGATGAAGTTGATACATTGAAGGTATTTTGACCGTCGCCACCGGTGCCAACGATGTCAATAGCGGTAAAAGCCGAAGATTTCTGAGCTGCATCAAGAGTCACGACGTGGGAGTATTTGAGAACGGCTTTCGCAGCTTCGGCTATATAGTCTGCTTTCAAATCAAGGCCTGTAGTACGCAGACTGGTGAGGAAGCTTGCAATCGGCACGTAAACCTCAAGAGAATTCAGCGTGTCATTTGCCAAACTTTCGACGATCAATTTTATCGCGGCGTGAAGGTCTTTAGGAGTCAATGCAGGTGGCTGTTGCAACAGCAGCTTGGTATATTGCGATATATCTTTCATCGCGAAATCTGAAGGCAAGAGAAGAGCGAATTACTTGCACACTTCAACCTTCTTTCTATTTTCGACTGTGAGTGGATAGCGTCAACAGCTTCGATTCGAACACTCATATTTCGCTTAGCACATTATACGAGCACACGACGCAATACTCTCGCACTTTAATGAATGAGGCCCGTATATGTGATTCATCATCGTCTATGCGATAATTCTAAGATATTAGGCAATATATGACAAGCACTCTCAGCAAAGCGAGCAGTCGCTACCTAACATTATTGAATTGTAAATATTTTTTTGACAATCCGTCGCCTGTGTTAATGTAACGTACAAGATTTATATATGATGTATAAATAGTCTGAGGATATCTATATTTGCTTCAAGTTCCAGTTTGGATTGAAAGGAATTGGTCTATGATTAATAAAGCGGATTTCTGGGCTAGGAGCAGCAGCAGCTAAAAAACGCGAAGAGATGAAACACTTGAGGATGGCAATTAACCAAGACTGCAACAAGAATTGCAAACACAGTGGCTGAATTTTTCTCAGGTCTTTTAAATGCTGTCACAAGATACAATATGAGCACTTCACAAATATTTGATGCGCTGATATTCTTGTGTCACAATAGTATAGAGTGACCTGCATTAACTCTCATGGGAACGCTATACTGTGACCTTAAAGATGGCATTTAGAAGAGAAATGTTCAAACCGGCGCACAGGCTAGCAATATTATGTGGCTAGTGTATTATTTTTGATCTAATTCTACATGGCCAATTATTGATCACCATATACGAAACATGTAGATCAATTCAAGTCGTGTTTCAATCATGACAGGCCAAATGTGGCCACAGCTGGACAATGTTGGCTCTTGACTCAGCTCGTCTACTCAAAGGCCTGGTTCAGTTAGATCCTTTGGCATTAGTGAACTACTGGTTACCCTGTAAACACGCCTATTGCAGTTCTAAAAAATTTAGATCTCGTCTTTCTCGCCATAGGCTCGAGGAAATGAAAAATACCTAAATTCTCAACTCTCGATCTGAAGAGGAATTTGAAGGTTGAAAGATCAATTGAACCGCTTAAAGCCATATAAAAAACTACACAAGATGTCTGTTGAAAATGTCGTGGTCGGTGTATCGAATTTGCCTAATCAACGGTACAAGATTGTGTCTAATCAAGGTGGGATTTTTACTCTGATGGTATGTGGTGAATCAGGTCTCGGTAAGACCACATTTATCAACACGTTGTTTCAGACTACCCTAAAACACGCTGATCCTCAACAGCGTCGCAACCAACCAATCAAAAGAACCGTGGAAATCGATGTGCTACGCGCGATCCTGGAAGAAAAGAACTTCTCGCTCAGAGTGAATGTCATTGACACGCCAGGGTTTGGCGACAATGTCAACAACAACAAGTCGTGGCAAACCATTGTGGACTTTATCGACGAGCAGCACGACTCGTATATGCGCCAGGAGCAGCAGCCGTTCCGCGACACGAAATTTGATCTCAGAGTCCACGCCGTGTTGTACTTCATTAGACCTACCGGCCACGGTTTGAAGCCTCTGGACATTGAAACTATGAAAAGAATCTCCACACGAGCCAATCTGATCCCTGTGATTGCCAAATCTGACACACTTACTGCCAAAGAGCTACAGGACTTTAAGCTTCGGATCAGACAGGTGGTTGAAGCTCAGGAAATTCGCATTTTCACCCCGCCATTGGACGAATCCGAATCTCCGGACCCAGCTGTCATGGAGCATGCTAGACAGCTTATCGAGTCCATGCCTTTTGCCATTATCGGGTCTGAAACAAAGTTTGACAACGGCCAAGGTACCATGGTTCCAGCTAGAAAATATCCATGGGGTATAGTTGAGGTCGAAAATGACGCTCATTGTGATTTTCGTAAGCTGAGAAGTTTACTGTTGAGAACAAATCTCCTCGACTTAGTTCTTTCCACCGAGGAATTGCACTACGAGGCTTACAGAAAACTACGTTTGGAAGGTTCTGGTGCAAGTGAAGACCAATCTCTACCAGCCAGAGCCCCTGCCAGAAAACTTTCACACAATCCACAGTTTAAGGAAGAGGAAAACGCCCTCAAAAAGTACTTCACAGATCAGGTTAAGGCCGAGGAACAAAGATTCAGACAATGGGAACAAAACATCGTCAACGAAAGAATTAGATTAAACAGCGATCTGGAGGAAGTACAGGCAAAGGTAAAAAAAATGGAAGAGCAAGTGAGATCTCTGCAGTTGAAAAAGCATTAAGGAAGGTTAAGTAGATCTAATGGACAGCAATACAAGACCTTGAAGGTTTCTGTAATGCGTCTTGAGTATATAAACAGATTTGAGATTTGAGTAACCAAGTTTACTTTGAAGGAAGCTGCTAACCTGCTCGAAGGATCTATTGCATTTTTTGATTCTATCTCTGTGAGTTATTCTTTATATTATACACTCTATTTATTCTTGTTCGGCCAAAAACTTTTCGGCATCCAACGCGGCCATACAACCAGAACCTGCGGAAGTGATGGCTTGTCTGTATCTGGAGTCCTGGACATCTCCGGCGGCAAAAACACCAGGGACAGAGGTGATGGCGCTGCCAGGAACAGTCTTCACGTACCCGTTTTCATACAAATCGACTTGTCCAGCAACGATTGAGGTGGCTGGAGTGTGACCAATAGCGTAGAACAGGCCGTTGACGGGTAGGTCGTATTCCTGCTTCGTTTTGTTATTCAAAAGTCTGAGAGCGTTCAAAAACTTACCGTCACCCTTGGCCTCGAGACCCTCAGTGTTGTATAAGATTTCAATCTTCTCGTTCTTCTCGGCACGTCTCTGCATGATGGTCGAGGCACGTAGATGGTCCTTTCTCACCAACATGTAGACTTTGGAACCATACTTGGTCAAGAAGCTTGCTTCTTCACAGGCAGAGTCACCACCGCCAATCACGGCTAGAGGCTTGTTTCTGAAGATGGGCACGGCACCGTCACACACGGCACAAGCCGAAATACCCTGCTGCCAGTAGGTTTCCTCGCCGGGGAGGTTCATTCTTTTGGCTGAAGCGCCTGTTGCTAGAATCAAGGCGTCTGTGGTATTAGGCTCAGCGTCTTCGTTGAACTCAGTCCAGTACTTGAATGGTCTCGACGTCACGTCTACCTTGGCCACGGTCTCAGTGATCACTTCGGTACCGAAACGCTCTGATTGCTCTTTCATCTTGTCCATGAGCTCGCTACCGGTGAGACCCTCTGGAAACCCAGGGAAGTTTTCGATCTCTGTGGTGGTGGTGAGCTGGCCACCAGCGGCCACACCATTGGCGAACATACCCTCGTACAGTGTGGGCTTGATTTCCGCTCTTGCGAGGTAGATAGCGGCGGTATGGGCGGCTGGGCCTGACCCAATGATAGTTACTTTGTTGTGGACCATTCTGGTATTCTTGGGAAGCGATCTAAGCTGTGATATGTGGCTTAAAGCTCCTTTGAGTGTGCTTTGAAACATTCCAAATCCCATCATAATGCTACATTTCAATTTCGAGATTTGCATGCGTTCTTATATACGTCAGGCTGAAAAATATATACGAATATCAAAACTTACAAATACAGCGGTCTGGATCTCGAATACAGAGTTTCGAGCAAGTGTCCAGAATTCGGAGCTTACGAATGTGATGTGATGAGAAAAATAAAGTGACTTCTAGACGGACGATTTTGTAAAGTTAGTCAGTGAACATCGAACTCTCGAAGACGAGGCTTTCCGCGCAGAGCATAGAGAGTGTAGTAAAGAGTGCATTACTTAGGGCAATGATGGTCGCGGATGTGGTGCGCTCGTGCCTTTGAAACCGGCCGTGCTCTAGAACGAATATTTATTCTGGCATATCAATGTTAAGAGGACATCCAGAAGCTCGCAAAGTGAACTAGAAATGCAGGGCTTGATTATCTTGTTAATGCATTGTAGTAGTTTTAGTAGTAGTAGTAGTAATAAGTAAGTACGTGTGCCGGGACAAGAAAAAAGTAGGGTCATTGTGGACGAGTGTGACGCGGCGACTCAAATTTTTTTTGTCAACCCGAGTGGCAAACCCCGTTTTGGGCCCGCTGGAAACATTTGGTTTGAGAAACGTTTGAGGAACAAATGGGAAGCGCGCCCGTACACAGCTACCACGCTT
This sequence comes from Lachancea nothofagi CBS 11611, assembly GCA_900074755.1. Taxonomy (NCBI): domain Eukaryota; kingdom Fungi; phylum Ascomycota; class Saccharomycetes; order Saccharomycetales; family Saccharomycetaceae; genus Lachancea; species Lachancea nothofagi. Next base: position 2,092,222 of record LT598447.1, read on the forward strand.
CCAGCTTGTTCTCGATGCGTTTCCAGGAGTGTCTTGTTTCCGGAGCGGAATCCGTGGGTCTGACGGGAGAGAAAACACCCCGGAGTTCTCGTCAGGTGGAAACGTGAAAAGTTGGAAACAAATGGGAAACAAGTGGAAGCGCGGGCGGGAGAATAGCGCTAGCCGGGCGTGTAGAAAAATATCGAGGGTCTCTACTAGCCTTAGAGGTGGTATGTAATGTTTTCTATAACCGTAGTACTTTTCAGTTTTCGAGCGGGAGCAGAGGGACCAGGGCGTGGTTCATGAAACGGCACCAGCGCTTCGCATGCGGTACTGAATTCGGCTACTGCTGGAGAATGAGAAAAGAAGCTGCCTTTCCGGGGCTGGCGCATGCGGGCGAATTGTGTTGTGCCAATGATAATGCAAAAAGGTGGTACAATGACTCTACAAATACTGCGCGCACTAGGCGAATTTGCAGTCATCTAATGTGCACTTAAAACCTCATTTGCTGCGCTGTACCAACTTCTTCTGTTTTTGGGCAAGATGCAAAATCCCTATCATCCAAAAACCTCCAGCTCACTTCTTTAAAAACTCTTTGATGCACTCAACACCCTCCAACAGTATTTTGTCATTTAGCAATAGTGTATTCAGAAAAAGCTCCAACCCCGCACGACGTCGAGCGAGCCAGCCGCTCTTAAAGTTTGCGTCTTCGTAGCGCCACGCATCATACCAAGAGAGTTTGGGCGGTAAAGGTGGAACGTTAGGCCTCAGATCTGCAGATAGGGTTTGCATCATTTTCTCCCTGAAAGCCTCGAACTCAGTGTATCGTTTGTAAATGTGTATTTTGGGACTACTTCTTCCACTAATGCCAGTTGGGGCGAGAGTTACTTCTATTTGCCATACGGTGAACTTATTATTTTGACTATTCACGATGGTGCAATTTCCTACTCTTATATCTCTGAAGTGTAAAGATGGAGTCATAAGCTCTTCTGAAGAAGATTCATTGTTGACCAAATTGATAGGTTCAGGTGCCAGGAACTTGATGTTATGAGGCATGTCAGAGTAAACCTACGATGGTTTTAGATGCGACATGTATTGGGATGTATATATTTTGGATTGAAATTAAGCTGCGCACCTGCATAACTTGGCAAACTGTATAAAAAGATTTTCGTACTAAACAATGCACATGGTCGCAGGTTCAGAAGTCCAACAATCTTGACATTATCGAAACCTCTCTTGAACGTTTTACTATTCTACTACGACCTGGTAATTTAACTTAGTGCGTTGTCTACATAAGATACTATTTGAACTAGTTTAAGTTTGATTCAAAGAAACAAACGTCCCAAAATACATTTTGGTGAAATAGACGCCAATACAGGTAGTTATTCCCCCTGTATCATACAGTCTAGCTCAGCTAAGCAAAAACTGGAAATTTGCTGTTGAGCCAAGTGAAAGGGTCGTTAAAGCGAATGTCCTTGTTCAATGCGGAGATAGCCTTCACTTCTGCTTCCGTTAAAGTAAGCTTCTCATTAATTTGCAAGTTGTCCAAAAGTCTCTCTTTCTTAGATGACTTAGGGATGATGGCAATCCCTCTTTGAGTGGCCCATCTTAGTAAAACTTGAGAGGCGGTAACATTGTGCTTGTTCGCAATTGTTTTCACGCTTTCGTGTTCGAACAATGTAGGGGTGCTTTTGGCGAGCTCTGAATCCAGCTCAATGAAAGATTGGGGACCAAATGATGAATATGCGACGACCTGAATTCCAGCTTGCTCACAGTATTCTATCAGGTGCTCTTGAGTCAGATAAGGATGGTGCTCAATTTGCAAACACACGGGAGGGATCTTGGCACCGGCCAACAAATCGTGGATCAAGATACCGCGAAAGTTCGAGATACCGATGGATTTGATGAGACCCTCCTTGACGCATTCTTCAAGTGCACGATAGGTGTCAAGAATAGGCACTTTTTCCAAACTAATGACACCCTTTTTCTCGTCTTCGGCGCCTGTGTAAAACCCTGGTGGGTATCTCTCCTCAAATGGAACGTACTTGAACGCCAAGGGGAA